>JAMZAV010000445.1:0-600000 GCA_024449915.1 Sweltsa coloradensis
TGTCCTAAGTCTCATCCCAGTAATGGGGGACGTACCCAGGAAATATTTAATATGCGACCCCCGAGGAAAATATAGAAGCGAAACAGGCCACATCCAACCAATCAATGGGGAGGAGTATCGAACAACAGCAATTATTTTTTGTAAAAACATTTTGCTGGGTGGTCGTGATTTATTTCATAAGTTTCTTGTTGAAAATATATTGAATTCTTGCATGTGTGTGTGATTTTTTTTATTTTAATTGGGCATTGTGAACCTTGTATGATAATAAAACTTGTTCCTCCCAAACATTTCCCCTGCCCTGGGCTGGGTACGCCACTGATCATACATTTCTTATATTTGGAATATAATATAATATTATATCAGCCTTGCCTGATGACAATATAATGGGGTGGGGAGCAAAGATGGTAAAGGTGGGATGGAGATAAGTAGGCTCTCCAGCATGTGCTGCCTACCTTAATTCTTTCTAGTGGACTCGTGTCATGGGTGATTGACTAGCTACTGTGGTGTGGTGAAATATTCATATCGTTTTTATATCGTCACTCCATTTTACCATCATTTAGTCGATTGTTTGCTACTAAAAGCGAGGGATGATGTGTTATACATGTGATACTTTGATCAAATCAAACAAACATTCAATTAATTATAGTAGGCCTACCTATAATATTGCAGCAAGTTATTTAAAGTGGAAGCCAAAGTCCACTAAACCTCTTGTCTGATAGTCTTCAACCAGGGTGCTTGTCAAAAAGATACTAAGTGAACTAGGCTAACAATAATAATATCCATTAATTTGAAAAATTTCCTTTGAAGTAGAGCAGGGTTGTAAATGATAAAAATAAACACTGACAACTAACAAGTAGGCGGCCTTTAAAGTCTGATTTAACTTCACGTTATTCCTTTGTGAAAAACAGCCTCACACGTTGATAAAAATCTTGCCTAGGCCCTAAATATAAAATAAAATAATAGGAGTCATTCGAAACGTTGCTTGAGTGGGGTAAACCAGGCTATAGGCCTAGGCACCATGCATTCCACATTATTAATATAGCCTCTTACTTCTAGTAATCCAGGCTATAATTATAAGTTTATTCTGGTTTATTGGTAGGGGCGTAGGAACGGGGGGGGATGGGGGGAAACTCTCCCCCCACTTGTTGGCGTGACCCCCCCCCCCCCACTGGGGGGGGGGGGCCAAGCCAGGTATGGGTATCATTTGCTAACTTATAGCTTGTTGGGTGATTTTTAGGATTTTTACTACAGTCTGGCTTGCAAACAAAAAGGAATGTTTTTGGTAACATTTTTTAGAAAGATTCAGTAAGAGACGTAATTTGCGAGACTAGACTAGCCATCTGATTTTAGACTAATATTCATTATATTTTGTGTGCAGTGTTTTCACTCCCAAGCAGACAGTGACTGTCGACCGATTTCAGTCAGGTAATCAATCTTCAATGCAATATTAGCTTCAAAATGTAACCCTTAATCATAATTAAAGTTCGCCTGAAAACGTGTTTTAGGCCATCTATCAAGGGCGCCTTTTTAAAAAATCTCGCCTACGCCGAAAAAGCCTCCGGCGGCTGGGGCTTCGCCCCAGACCCCGGTTTGCCCACCCAACCTCCTAGTCAACTTGTGTGACCCCCCCATTAAAAAAATAGTTCCTACGCCACTGTTCATTGGACACTTCTTGAACTCTAATTTACACCCTAAACAATTGGAAGTAGTTGTATACCAACAAACAAAACTTTAGATGGTCGGCTTCTAGTTGTCTGTTTCTGAGCCTTGATGTGTACTTGATGCCGTGCTAGTTTACGTGTGGGCGGCCAGGTTTTACTACACTCACAAACGAACAAAGGCAATGGCTGGTATCTCTTTTGTCTCACGTAGTCAAAAGAGTTTTATGAGTCGGCAAGTGGGGAAGTCCCTTTGATGTTTGGATGCACCTACTTTTGGGCGTACTACCCCTAGGGGACGGTCGTGCCCGGCAGACAAGCGATGCATTTTAGGGCCCCGAACTCCGGCCCTATAACACCTACAAGATTGGGGGGTTTTTTCAGCTATCTGCACACCCCGCCCCGAAAGAGTTACAATTTTGAAACTGGGATAGGGACGGTATGTGGTCCAGACATACCAAAAAAAAATAACCCCGACCCGAAAAAACTCGTTCTGTGTTAAAAAAAGGCTTCAACATCGTCAAATTCCTTAAAGGGGGCTGGTGGCTGGGGGCTGGTGTTTGGGGGGTGGGTGGGGGGGGGGGTGGGTGGCAGTTCTCCGCGGAGATTTTTTTGGGGCCCACAGGAAAACGGTAAATCTAGAAATAGAAACTTGGACCACATTGGGATTTTAGACGCGTGGTTTTGCTTTCAAAACCAAAATCGGGTAACAGGGACCGGAAAAATCAAATTTGGATGTAACAAAAGCTAATTACCAAGGCGGGTATTTGTACAAATTGAAATTTAACAGCTATTAACCATTATAAAAAATCTTTGGGCCAAAACACAGGGGCTAAATTTGGGGTGACCAGGGCCCAAAAAAGAACAAAAAAAAAAATATCTGAACTTTAAGAAATGAATCATTCAAAGAAAACGTACAACTGAGATGTTTCAAAGTGGAATAATTTTATATCTCTCATTTTTATCATTTTTAAATGGAAAACAAAATGGGTTTAAAGGGTCCGGAAAAAAAAACCAAAATTATCAAAAGTAGGTAATTCCGTATCTTTTGAATAATACGCTATACCGAGAAAAAGGTTATTTTGAACTTTTAAAACTGGGCCACACTCAGAGACCTCATTAACAAAAACCGGGCAATTAGGACCGGGGAAAAATCAAAATCAAAATCAAAATAAAAAAACACGTAATTACCTCAGGCGTAGTAATTTGTACAAGCTTGAAATTAAACATGCTCTTAACCATTATAAATATCAAGTGCTTATGCTAGTGCGTTGGTCTTTTTGTTAGCGTATCTGCTTCCAATGCAGAATAGTCCAGTTTGGGGAATCGAATATCCGTTTGCTTTTTGTTGAGACAGATTTTTTATGATTGATTATTGTAGAGGGTCACTAGTGGATGAGAAATCGCGAGTATATTTTTTCTATTTTGGGGTTTTTGGAGCCGAATTTGGATTTTGTAATTTTCAAAACTTTTGGCGATAACTTCTCCAATCTCGCGCGAATCGAAAAAATTTAAATTGCATTTCCATTTGTTTGTTCAATAGAAATAAGATAACAACGGTTAGAGTTGGTTTATATTTGAAATGTACAGTCACTGACAAAAGTTTGATAACATGTGTTTATTTTACAATACACGCCCTGTTCCTAATGTGGAAAGTTTTTTTGCGAATTATTCATTTGGAACTATAAGTTATGAAATCTAATTACGATCTTTTGAATGGACTAGCGTTTTTGTATCTTTAAAACTATGGAAAATAGGGGTGGTTTAGAAATCTCGTCGATTTTGAGCATAGAGATTTTAGGGCTGCGAAATCTCAAAATGTTATCTTTTGAGAGGTTTGATAGTATTCAAGAAGGCGGTGGAAACTCTTTTAGCAAAGTGATTGTTTTTAAAAAAGAAGTTAAACGATGGATGGTAATGAATACGGGAGGAAAATGGATTTAAATGTGAAATAGGCCGACCCTTTAATTTGGTAAGATGACTACTAAACAATATGTATTTTAAAAGGGACCACAGGACTTTAAATAGTTAAACCTATGCGTTTTGACCTCACATGTTTTTTAAAAATTTTACATAAACTATCTCGCATCAGTTGGAAAATACTTTTTTTTGTAGCCTTTAGAGATTAAGTTTTATTGTAGCTATATAGTCCGGGGTCTATACGCAAATTTGAGGTCGAACCTAGAACAAAATTGCAACAGAAGCGAATTTGGTATCATTGGATTCAGAAAAAAAAACTTAATAACCCATAAAGAAACCCCTAAAATCCCCCATAGGGTGGGTTGGTCTAATCATCCCCTAATGAAAATGAAATAAATTGAATTTAAAAAAATTTGAGTTTTGAAACCTAGTATCCATGGTATGTAATCAAAGCTTTTTAAAGGGGTTTTTCAAATAAAAAATATGACAATTGTTCAAAATTAATTTGTGCCCAGTAGAGGTCAATGAAGGTAAAATTTTTATAATTTTTCAATGTAATTTTGGAAAAACGTTTTTCTATTGGCACAATAATGTTTTATGATTGTCTCATTGTTGTAAATAATTAGTAAATAGGCCACACTTGATACGGTATAAGTCAATCATGGCAGAAAAAAGGTTATTTTTACAACCTGTAGGGCCATGAACCTACGAGTATGTAGTCAAAAATCTGTTTACTTACGTTAAGGCGCACTCAAATCATGTTACGTAATAATGTAATTCGTCGATAGAGGTTTCTCAATGTACTACACATCAAGACTAATTTGGACGTACCTGGATCAAAAACCCACTTTAAAATCCTTACTGAAGATTTTATTCATGGATTTTCTTAAATATATTGTTAAAAATCACAGATTAAGCCCCTTAATATAGCCCTAAGATATGTATTTCCACCAAATTACACCCCATAAGTAGTAGGCATTGAGGTTGTCTACGGGGAGATATTTCTTTTGCAAAATCAAAGTACCTAGGTGCCCGCTATGGGGTACTGTACACTCAGGTACCTCGTTAAAAAAAAAAGTTTTTTGCGTTTTCGGTATGTTTCCAAGCCTCCATGAAACGTGAAATGAAATTTGAATACGTCATAATCAGACCTATTTAGGTACATGACAACCCATGCTAATTTTGGTTGGGGTGCGAACCGTGCGATCATTCCTTCTGAGTTAAATATGGGATGAAATATTATCAAAAAACGCTTATTTAACTCCTTTGAATTAGGCACCTGGCAGTCGTTCAGGACTAACCATGACATGGGTTGACGTACACAATCCATGAGTGTTTCGTACAGGACTTTCCATGACATGGGTTGTCGTACACAATCCATGAGTGTTTCGTACAGGCCTTTCCATGACATGGGTTGCCATGCATGATTCGCATATGTTTCGTATTGCTGGTTACGTACATGGAAAAATCGTACATGAATCGCGAGTGGAAATTGTATGGATCTGCGGACATGGCGTACTGCTTGCAATCCATGCATGATTCGTACAAGGCTGAAAAACGTCTGCTGCTTGGGAGGTTCATGGCCCTACAGGTTGTAATAATAACCTTTTTTCTGCCATGATTGACTTATACCGTATCAAGTGTGGCATATTTACTAATTATTTACAACAATGAGACAATCATAAAACATTATTGTGCCAATAGAAAAACGTTTACCAAAATTACATTGAAAAAATATAAAATTTGACCTTCATTGACCTCTGCTGGACACAAAATTAAATTTGAACAATTGTAATATTTTTTATTCGAAAACCCTTTAAAAAGCTTTGATTACATACCATGGGGTACTAGTTTTAAAAACCTCATTTTTTAAAAATTTAATTTTATTACATTTTCATTTAGGGGATGATTAGACCCACCCACCCTATGGGATTTTAGGGGTTTCTTTATGGGGTATTTAAATTTTTTTCTGAAACCAATGATACCAAATTCGCTTCTGTTGCAATTTGTTCTAGGTTCGACCTCAAATTTGCGTATAGACCCCGGACTATATAGCTACAATAAAAACTTAATCTCTAAAGGCTACAAAAAAAAGTATTTTCAAATGATGCGAGATAGTTTATGTAAAATTTTTAAAAACATGTGAGGTCAAAACGCATAGGTTAAAATAGTGAAAGTCCTGTGGTCCCTTTTAAAATACATATTGTTTAGTAGTCATCTTACCAAATTAAGGCTCGGCCTATTTCACATTTAAATCCATTTTCTCCCATATTCATTACCATCCATCGTTTAACTGTCTTTTACAACAATCACTTGCTAAAAGAGTTCCACCGCCTTCTTGAATACTACCAAACCTCTCAAAAGATCACAGGTTTGAGATTTCGCAGCATAAAATCCTATGCTCAAATCGACGAGATTTCTAAACCACTCCTATTTTCCATAGTTTAAAGATACAAAAACGCTAGTCCGTTCAAAAGATACGTAATTAGATTTCATAACTTATAGTTCCAAAAAGAATAATTCGCAAAAAAACTTTCCACATTAGGAACAGGTCGTTGTATTGTAAAATAAACACATGTTATCAGAACTTTTGTCAGCACTGTACATTTCAACTATAAACCAAATCTAACCGTTGTTATCTTATTTTATTGAACAATCAAATGGAAAAAGCAATTTAAATTTTTTCGATTCGCGCGATATTGGAGAAGTTATCGCCAAAAGTATGAAAATTACAAAATCCAAATTTGGCTCCAAGAACCCAACATAGAAAAAATATATACTCGCGATTTCTCATCTACTAGTGACCCTCTACAATAATCAATCATAAAAAATCTGTCTCAACAAAATGCAAACGGAATTTGATTCTAACTGGGGCTAGAAGGGCCAGGGTTTTGATTCCCGCTAAAGTCAGAAGTATTTTAACTTCTGATTTGGGGCTTAAGTCTATCAGTTCTTGTCTTAGGAGTTTGTAAACGGTGACTTGGGGGCCGTCCTAGCAAAATCAAAAACGCGTTATTACTCAGGCGTAGTAATTTGTATACAAGCTTGAAATTAAACATGCTCTTAACCATTATAAATATCTAGTGCTTATGCTAGTGCTTTGGGTCTTGTTGTTAGCGTATCTGTTTTCAATGCAGAAGGGCCAGGGTTCGATTCCCGCTAAAGTCAGAAGTTTTTTAACTTCTGATTGGACTTAAGTCTATCAGTTCTTGTCTTAGGAGTTTTGTAAACGGTGACTTTGGAGCCGTCCTAGCAACGAAGCACATAATAAATTTCAGAGTTGTTCTGAATCGGCCTTGTCGATTCTGGCGTGGATCCGCGGGTGTTCGCACTGTCCATACCACTGATTGATATATTTACTTTTAAAAAAGATCTTTTGTTGGTTATCGCTCACTCGTCGATTGCGTCGGGGCCTGCAGGGTTGGTTGGTCGCTTTGATTTAAAGTCCCCCACTGAAAAACAGTTATATAACTGAGTGGGTAGTCTGTAAATAAAAATGTATTTATTTATTTATTTTAAAGGGGGTATCTTTGGGGGGACCGTGGGCCCAAAAATGTAAAAAAAAAACAACTTTGAACTCAACAAATTTAATCATTCACACCTTGATAGCGAACGAACAACAAAAAGATGTAATATCCAACCAAATACAAAAATTTGTAAAAAAAAAACGGCAGCCAAGCTCTCCTTCAAAAGTCTTCGGCTGTGAATGCTGTGAGATATAGAAGTTGAGCCAAGCTTTTTATTCTTTCTCCCTAGTTTCGCTTTTAAAATAAGTAAGATCATTTCGCCTGTTGACGAGCGCCAAGCCAACGATTTTTGTGGTAAAAAAGTAAAATTTTTAAACTCGAAATCATAAAAAAATGACTTGGCCATTGAATTTGGTTCATGGCCAAGAATTTTTTTATGATTTCGAGTTTAAAATTTTTACTTTTTTACCACAAAAATCGTTGGCTTGGCGCTCGTCAACAGGCGAAATGATCTTACTTATTTTAAAAGCGAAACTAGGGAGAAAGAATAAAAAGCTTGGCTCAACTTCTATATCTCACAGCATTCACAGCCGAAGACTTTTGAAGGGAGACTTGGCTGCCGTTTTTTTTTACAAATTTTTGTATTTGGTTGGATCTATACTACTGAGGAAGTAGAGCGTGAACCTCGAGCATTGTTGATGTACGTTCAGCTCGTCATTGATGGCGATTTTTACGTGCAAAAAATTCCCGTTTCAAAAACTGGCGGAGCTCGGGAAATATGAGCTATGACTGACGTCACATTGCAAACTAGGAGGATCGTGGGAGGATCCTGAGACACCATAATCAAAAATTTATCAAATAGTGCTACTAATCATTTAAAATGTTATGTTTAGGTTTTTTAAAATTACTATGTAGGATATGTTTGCATCATCCTGCAGTAGATAACTAAATTTTTTTTTCGTGCATGGCCCTTTTTTATTTAAGGCACCTCTTGTTTTTCATCTAGACCCCAAATTCCATAAAAAGTTTCATTTTTGTTCATTTACACATTTTGTGTCACCAAAATTGACAAAATCAAACCATTTATTAAAATGGAGGTCACCTTTCTGAGTATGCACCTAGGTTTGCACACAAAATGCATCTTGATCGAAGGAAGTACTATGTAGGCGTAGTGTCGTTCTCTTGCTAATCTGCTCGTGAAGCCCGGGTACCTGTCCGTACTGACTGATGCACAGCACGGCATCGAGAGTGATCTATGTTAATGGAGTGTGGGACTGGGAGTGTGACTCTAATTACCGTGTAAACCTGCGCTATGTAGGGTATCCTCCCACGCAACCGTGAACCCAAGCCATGTTGTTGTTGTTGTGGATGTTGGGAACAAAACAAAAAGTAACGCGGTGTCGTCGGTTTCATTTTTCTCACACTACCACGTGTGTCCAACCTCTAAAACTTACTCTCACGAAGGAAAACAACAACAACACGTATAGCGTGCATGGGTAGACGCAAACTAAATACAAGCTGATTTACATGTATTTTATTGGCTTACACTTACATACACTCCCATACACTCTACGTCTTCGCATCTCATAATGAAGTTCTTTCATTTCCTCTTGCACTCCACATATCTTGATGTCGATGTGCTAACAGAATCACAGTCCAAACCACACTGCCACATGTGTAGCCGCAATCCATCCTCCTCTTTCTTGTTCCTATTTTTCATCCGCCATTATAAAATCCATGTATGTCAACAATCATTATAGCCCACTTTGGTCTTCGAGTAGGCCTATTAGTATTAGTATAATTAATCTTAGTTTTTAGGGCCCATTAACAGCTAAGATTATTTGCGCCTCCAAGATAAAAAAAACAACTTCTATAAATGTGAGTTACCACCATGTAGGCCCTACCGGTATACTTCTTTCCAAGGGAAGGAACATAAGGGGAGACGCGGGGGGACAAGGGGTGGACACACAGGCCTGTGCTGGTCAGAACCAGCCACACGCGAATGGGGAGGGCAGGGGTTCCCCCACGTCGTGGTCGTCTTCGTCTGTGTAATTATTCGTTCGTGTTGTCATTGTCGTCGCCGTCGGAGAGGTAGTCAAAGGGAAGGGGGAAAGTTCCCCGACGACTACCCAGAGCTCGCCATTAATTTTAGGGTGTGAAACTCTCCTACTCGCGGGCCAAACCACGAGAAGGTTGCGAGTTGGTCTTTCATGGCCCTTTGCTCTTCGAGCTGTTATTCACTATTTCAGGGTGTGCTCAATTTTTCTTTGTAGGACCTACCACAAAATTTTATTTTTGAAATAATTTAAGGTCTTATCAAAGACCCTACCTATTTGTACAACAAGCATTTGTCCACGTGTACCACAGTACCACCCCCTCCACCCCAGCTCAGCTTGTCTATTGATCATCTGTTGACATCTCGTCCAAACAGAACTAGGCTGACCCAGATCCTGTTGACTGACGGACGTGTCGGCGTCCGTGACGTCACATTTCAGGACAACTGCCAGATTTGAAAATCTTGGAATAACAATGTTGGGCTACACAAACCATGTGAGGAATTTCCGCTGCCAGAAATACTTTTAAAAGCAGGGTCTGTGGTAGGAACCTTTAAACTATTTCCGTTTTGCTCTTTGATTTTGACTTGTGTTTTTGCTACCTGTTGGCACTCGACTATCAGCCAGGAAGATGGCTTGTGTATTTTGTGTTCAAACTCACGTTGGAGAGGTCAACTTATGTCCACGGGATGTAGTTTAGAACAGAGGTTGTCAATTAAAAAGTGAAAAGTTAAATGTAAAAATTAAACACATCTTTAAGAGTTGACTGTATTTGCCCTAAAACTGGACTAATGCGGCACTGTTTTGAATTTGAAATTGGAAATAGTGTTTAGAACTACAATAGCTGTTCAATTACATAGCAGAAAATATCAAAGGTACCAAAATGAAAATAATGAAAAAAAATTAGTGTCATGCTTTTTCATCGATAAACATGTGAATTTATTTTCTCTTTTTTTAATTCTCCAGTGTGACCGACCCCCTAGCAAAATTATACACTCGTTTTTCGCTTCTAATCTAAGTTCTTTTCTTCATCTCTGATGGTCTCTCCTAGATCACAAAATGATGTAGCCTAGAGGCGTGCGTGTATATTGTTTTGGTCTACAATACAGTAAAATTACAACAAGGTACAATTATTAACATTGATATAGTAAAAAGGTAAAATAAACTGCATTTTGTAAAATGTATTTTTGTGTGCCTTTCTTTTATCTCCTCGTGCATTCAAATCGTGTTCCGGTCACTAGGGGCTATGCCCCCGATAAAACCTTCATTCATCGTATACTAGATGGCGGGAAAGAGCACTAGTGTAGGTAGTACGCCAACTACGAGCCACATCCACCATTGTTCTTCGGCTCCATTCATTCAGCTGGTCGCGAAGAGTGGCCCAACTAGGACGCGCCAGTACATACAGTACATCCAGTACATACAGCACCTCGCGTGTGGCCGTGGGCACCTCTTCCTTCCGCTTCGTAACTTTCCCGTGGGAGCCACTAGAGTTTCATTCATGTGTTGGAAATGGCGGAAATCGCTCTAGTGTGGCGTAACAGAATCATGCATACGAGCAACAATGGCCGGGCTGCAGGTGACCTTCGGCTGACCTCGATGGTCAAGTCCGTATTGATGGTAGATTTGTGATGCGTGCAACGTTGAATATTTCTGATTGATGCCTCTAGTGTAGATTTATTTATTGAAAGTTTCACAGAAGAGGGGCAAATAGTGGATCAAAAATTGATGTTTCTGACCCAGGGGGGAGTCCCCCACTGGGTCAGAAGAGTAACCTTATAAAGATGTGTGCTAACATCAACATAACTTCCGATTGATGTTGCAATTTGACTTTTCATCTCAAATTTATTAACGCCTCCAAGTTCTAACCGAGACGATGCTAGGAGGTAGAGATGGGAATTTTTGCCCCAGCGGCCCGGACCGCTTTTCGTATTTATTTTCGGGCTTCGGGTCGGGTCGGGCCCGTGACATTGAAATTTCGGTCCGGTTCGGACTTTCGGGCCAGTTACAACGGTGTACTAGTTAAGTAAGAAATAACATCATAATACACTATCTAAATCTAAATCTAATAACTGAAAGTCTAAAATGACGCCGGCAGAGCCTCTGCCGAGTCTAAAAATCTTCGTAATTTTTATAATCTTCGAACGAACCGGGCTTCTGGGCTGACTTTCGGGCTGACTTTCGGGCTGACTTTCGGGCCGTGTTACTGTTCGGGCCGGGCCTCCGTTTTTTTCTAACATTAGCATCTCTACTATGGAGAGATGAGGATGATTATATGTGAATGGTAGTGAACGTAACCCAACCCAAGGGAAAGTGTGATGAGCCAACCAACATAACGGCAAAGACCCCTGACTCCCCAATGCAAATGTAATGTACTAGTTGCAAATTGTCCGCCTTATCTCGCACAGAATCGGAGACGCAAGCAACCCTGTGCTATTATCTCGGCAATGCAGGTAGGGTCTCGGCGCACTGCGGACATCGCCACAGACTAGAAATTTCAAGTGGCAATAAAGTGGTTCAGACGTCTACTGAATTTATTGTGAAATGGTCACTTCACTCTCGTAATTTCCCATCAGCGTTTTATTATGTCTTTTAGATTCGTTTTACCCTCGGCCGTGTACTCGGTACCCCTTCCTATTAGAGAACCTGGATCATATTATTAACTACGTATACAGCGGCGTTACTTCCTTTCGTTGCATATTTTGCACCGACAGTTTCTCCTCGGGTTAAATTGAGATCAGTGTAAGCAAAAACATGTTTTGTTCTTTAAAAAAATAATTTACCTTAAACAAATTTTTACAACTGTCAAATTTCAATATTATGAATAAGGGACTCAACGTTATGTAGCCAAAAGTTTTTTCGATACACTATTATTCCTGATCTCCAACATTTTCATTTCTGGAATTACGTTTTAATTTATGCTACAAAATATGGTGGTGGATATACACAAAAAATCTAAATGTATACAGCTTCCTCAAACATATATCCAGGTAGGGCCTAATCTACCTCACCTCAGTTTTTCGTTCGGCCAACAAAATAAAAATAGAACATCCCAAATGAGAGAAACATCTTTATAAACAAATCAACTTGTAAATTAATAATGATGCAGTTCTGTCTTTGATTTGGGCAGACGACATATTGCCGAGGTAGCAGGGAGGAAAGTCCCAGTCACACGCGCTCACCGCACTCGACCAATAATGGCACACACCACACACGCCAGTGTTCAATGTGTATGAATGATGAATTGAAAATGTGATAGGCCGCAATGAATAATTCATATATGACAATGGCTTGTTCGTCATCTCCCCGCGCGTCAATCTGGCCTGGGACGCGTGCGTGACGTGACGTGACGGTGCAAGCAGATTGCGATAAACTACACCACGTGGATGTGAGTGGGGCACGATTATGTAGGGCTGCCTCCCCCCCCCCCCCCCCTCCACCGGATTTGCAGGTTGCACCTTGATCTTAACTTTACTGTTGTTTAAATTTGAATAATGTTTGAGGCTTCTTAAGGTAACTATTTAAATGAATGGTGTTTTGTTTTACAATAGGTGTACCGAACAGTTTCACTTTACTACACCGAACCGATTATTACATTTATGTATAACTTTGTAGAAATATATAGCCAAGACTAATAATTTTTAAAAATGCACATTTTAATTTGAGACTTTGTTATTTTACCCCTATGCAACGTTTTTCTTATAGATTCGTATATTGGTGGTCGCCAGGATCTTGCCTTGCCCTCGATCCCATGTTACTCTCCTCAGCCCACGCCATGTTGTCGTCAGCTGCCACAACACTCAGCACCAACTCATTAGTCACAAACTGACCCAAATGTAATAATGGACAATGATTAATGTTTACTCTTTGGGTAAACGAGGGTGACATCTGCAGCGTGCGTCGTTGAGTTTCGTTTATAACGACGTGTCATTTGTTCCCACTGCCACACCTAAAAGATCTCGTCAGCAGGATGGCGTATCCTGAAATGTAAAAAAAAAAAACATTAAAATAAATTATAGTTATCAACGGTGGGGCCTGTACCTACACAAGTACAATAAATCTAGTAATTATCTCGATAAGATCACTCGGGACTTGTACATAAAAAATCATGTTTCCAAAATAATTGTTTTCGGTGACGTCCTCTAGCACCCCCCATGCAGGGAGGTGCTTCCCGACTATATCTCCCTCCGGACGATGTTGACATGCATCTCCCCTAGAAACATACTCCTGTATACGCCACTGTGTGTCAGGCTAGAAGTGAATGATGACAACTTGTTGCCCGTGAAGATTGTGTCATGGCCCGGCACCTACACCATAATTTACTGAACTCGCAAACAGGCAACGAACCATCTTTTAGTTCTCTGCCTACCCGGCACCTCCACCAAAATGATCAGCCCACTGCAATTATTTTATGTTTGTCTGTTGATTTAGAAGCTTCGCTCCCTCTTGTTTGTACTCCCGTATCCGTATACTTGTCATCGACCATTTGCTCTAGTTATTTACCTAAAATTAACAGTCAAAAGTATCAAGGGTTAATATTCCTTGTTTTACACTCATTTTTCATCATTTTTCATCTTCTAAATCCATATCCTCATTATGATTGATACTGAGTGATAAAGAATGAGGCTGACACTCTCGTACTACGAGGCGGTAATGCGCGCACCAGTCACCACATGTGCGTCCGACGCCCACCACCACCAACCTCCTCGTGATCCTACCATCCTGTCCTCCCACTGCTGACGTCACACTCCCAACAGCAACACCCTCCCCGGTGATGCGCGCACCAGTCACCACATGTGCGTCCGACGCCCACCACCACCAACCTCCTCGTGATCCTACCATCCTGTCCTCCCACTGCTTGTCATCTGATCGCCCGGTTGTTGTTGTATCCGTAGGTCGACTAAACCCATTGTGACAGACAGACAGACGGACAGCCGGTCAGCTGTTTAAGGTGCTCGCTATAAATAAACCACGTCGGCGCCAGCACTCTGCATGCCAGACGTAGGAAGATGCCAGACATCATTATCACGCGACCTTTACCGATCGTAATATAGAGTAATGAAATTCGCAGGAACTCGGTGTAGACTGTAGTCTGGGGTGGGACACGCTAGTAGGCGGATGTGATGTGCCACATCGTGCTGTATTGAAGACTGACGGGAATGCATTTGAAATTCAAATTACGTGTAATGAAATCGGGGTATAAAGTGAAGTACGTCCATGGCGATAATGTACGACGATGGGATGTGGAAGACGGGGGTGTAAACTTCCCTGGGTCACAGAGGTTCTCCCCCACCCCCCACCCACGCACCCTTGTATCGTCTACCCCCACACACCCAGGGTGACGTCTGTCCGGTATCCGGAGTCTCGGGTTCGAACCCCCCTCCCACTTCCTCACTTGCCTGACCTATCATATGCCCGCGTGGGATGTTTTACAGCGTGGTCGAGAGAGCTCTCAGGTACTGGGAGGTGGGGGTGGGGGGGTTTAAATCCACCATGTGACGTAAGAAATACATCTTTTACAGTCTTATCAACAAGGCAAATCTGCAAGAAGTAATAATCTTGGTTGAAGTTCGGTATCATCTCACATTCTCCACTCACCATACCCTCCCTGCCCCCATCACTTCATTGCTGTCCGACTGGACCTAATGACTCAAATATCTATAGGGCCTAGAGTAACATATAATAACATGACTGAAAATGCATGAAAGGTAACAATTTCATTTTTAAATCAATTGTTTTAGTTGATGGAGCATCATTTTTGTTCCCACATTTATAACCTTGCGTATGGGTTTCTAATCATGCAGAAAGCAATAACAATAATGGTAATATAAAGTCTTAAATTTTGTTACGATTTGAATTGGGTTTTAGTTTGACCCAAAACTACATTTTTCCACGTATCTCTCCCTCCTATCAGGAGTCGTATCGTGCATGACCTCTTCATGTATCCTGCTCTCCTGTCCTCACCTACCAGGAGTCGTATCGTGCATGACCTCTTCATGCATCCTGCTCTCCTGTCCTCAACAACGCCCGCCCCATCATTCTGTTATCGAGCTCGCAATTTATTGCCAACACCTGTATAATCTAGGCGTCTATGCAAATAACAGGGTCTACGAACGCGGGCCCTGTCTAGACAACCGACCCGACCCAGGTAACCCAGTCCAATTAATTCTCCCCTATCCTATCACGAATCACGATATCGACTCTCGCTATCTCCACCAACCGACTCCCGAGGCGGTCGATAACTCCCGATTATTTCCTGTTAATCGACCACAAAACGAATTGATAAATTGTTCTTTCCTTTTAATTCCAATATGAAAAACTAATCCGCGTGGTTGTGATAACCTTCTGTGCGGTTCTCGGTAGGGCCGCTCGCCGCGCCACCGGCTTCTTTTTGCGGCCACGACATTCGAGTTGTGTATTGATATTTTTTGTGCCGTTTCCGATTAAAATCGTCCTTTCATCGAGTTTCATGGGAATTTGAGGAGCGCGCGAGGCCTTGTAGCGTTTCCTGTGACTGTGATGGGTACTGTGCTGTGTGTGTGACATGCACACAGGTCTGCAGAATCCTGGAAGTCACTGATAACCTGACAATCCTCTTTCTACTAGAGGTTCAGGTAAGAGCTCAGACATGCGGGGTCTAGGAAAGAAAATGAGGGGGGGTTTGCCCTGCGCCCTTCTCGGAGACCGAAGTGTAAAAAATATCCCCCCCCCCTCTCCCACTCATTTGTCGCCTCCTCCATACTCTTCCACATCGCAATACAGTTCCTGATATAACCATAGGCCCCCTTAAATATAGTTTAATTGGATGAGCGTTTGCGAGTGAAAGCGAAGACTTCAATTTCTACTGACCCCCAAAAAATTTAGACTCGGGTGTTTTTTTTTTTTTTTTTTGTTTTTCCGTCTGTTTGTTCGCTCTCTACCTGGGCAAACGGCATGTGCGATCTTGATGAAATTTGACAGGACCTTCGAAATCTCTGCAATTTAGACTTGCCACGTTTTGGGTACAATCGAAGAAATATTTCTCGTGAATATCGTATTTTACGATTTTTTTTCGATTTTTGTGCGATATTTTGTCCATTTTGGCCAATTCTGACCAACGGGTTACCAGCTACAACGTTCATATTACATCATGAACATTAGGTTATGGTGATGTAGTACATTTGAAAGAAAAAGTGAAAAAGTTAGCCAGAATCTATAGAATAAAGCTTTTATATAAGTTTTTGATTTTTTGTGCGATATTTTCGTGCCGTTGGGCCAATTCTGACCAATACGGGTTGGGGCTAAACGTTCATATTATACATGGACATTAAGGTTATGGTTGATGTAGTACATTTTGAAAGAAAAAGTTGAAAAAAGTTAGCCAGAATCTATAGAAATAAGCTTTTAATATAAGTTTTTTACGGTAAATAATACCAATTGACAGGAAACAAAAGAACTTGACAACAATCACCTACAATGCGTAGGTCAAAACAAAGCACTTGCAAAAGTAAAGATTCCACCGGCAACTAAAACTTTAAAAGCTCATCCTCAACGCGCGGTATCTTTAGGTTTTCCTAGTTACTAAAAATGCTTTTGATTAAATTGTTTTTTTGAGAATATTTCACAAACTGTAGGTGGATTTTACGTCCCTGATTATTTTAGTTTTTGATGTAAAATCTAGTTATTTTTTCTAAAATTGTTGTTTTTGCTTATTTTGTAGTAAAAGTATAGGTATATAGTTATTGCTAAATCTTCATCATCATTATAGCCAATTTTAGAATCATTTGCCAGCAAATACATTTCATTTCGCATTAATGTACGTTTTTGGATGAGCGAAGCGAAGACTTCAATTTGGCTACTCTTTGTTTTCTTTTCCACTTACGGTTACCCCAAGAAAAATAGCTCGGGTGTTTTGTTTTTTGTTATTTTTTTTGTCTTTTTGTTCGCACTCTACCGGGCAAACGGCATATGCGATCTTGATGAAAATTGGATTGGACCTTCGAAATCTCTGAACTTAGACTTCCCACGTTTTTTTTTACAATCGATCAAATATTCCTTATGATTATCGTACTTTTACGATTTTTTCCCTATTTTTAATGAGATATTTTTGTGATATTTGTCAAACGGCTACTCCGATATTGATGAAAACTTTATGGGAACGTTTAAAATACTTAATTATTATGTTGTGATTTTAGAGACATTGAAAAATATTCTTATAGAAATAGTACTTTTACGATTTTTCCCCGGTTTTTAATACTATATTTTCGTGATATTTGGACCGATTCTGAAAAACGTTTGAGGCTAAAAACGTTCATTTTTACATTGACATAAAGATTGTTGTGATGTAGTGTCTCTTGAAATAAAACGTTGAAAAAGTTGGTCAAAATTCCATAGAAATAAAGGTTTTAATAAAGCCTTTACAGATGTATAATGAACAAGTAATATCAAGTTACTATAGAAAAGTAATGAGATTCACATAAAAAACGTAATCATTGACAGAAATATTCCAAAAAAAAGCTCATCATAAACGCGCTGGAAAAAGCGTTCGCGAAGCGGCCTAGTGGTAGTTCATACGTAGAAACAAAATGTCACGACCGACACAAGGCTACATTTGCATATTATTGTTTTGATATTTGAACACTATTGTCATTGAATGCTAATTAATGCTATTTTCTTAATGTGCCTAACAACTAAAAAGTTTTTTATAGTTTTACGAGGCCCTATTCATTCAGCCTGATACTCGCATCACGTCACATCACACGTATTATCTCCTATTAGCTGTAATATTCGTACTTTTTACGGGCGCTGCTATTAAACCTATGATTGCATGATAATTACTACCATTATTATTGTTCAGTCTCGCCATGGTGGTGTATAGCCTATAGCCTCTCATTAAAGAACCGTTATGCATTTTGATCGGGGTCTCGAACAGAAAAACGATTACTTATTATTCATAATGCAATGAACGATTATGTTTTAAATTAATTAGCTCGAAGCTGAGTGTTCATTGCTAGAAATCAAAAGAGTTGATATTTTCGGAGACTTGGCTGTAGCAATCATGACCTCCGTGAGATAAAAGCATTAAAATGTGTAAACAATAATTAATGAGTGTTGGTCGTTATAACCAACAAGACTACAACCTGCATTGTAACCAATAAATGTTAAATTTGTAAAGGAAGTAATTAAACCCAGCTCTAATAAAACCTTTCAGTCTTGAGGTACCTGGAATCGAACCAAGTGCCTTCAAGTTTCTAGAACATATTGCTGTAGTAGGAGTTTGTATTTCCTTGCCAAATAACAACACAGTATGTATTTACCCCAAACGAAGACCTCGAATTTAATCAGTTTACGTGGGCAGACTCCAAAAACGAATTTATTTATTATTTATTTTTAAGACGACCCTGACTTTCAGGATGCTTAAACTTAAAATTGTCATTATTACTATGCAAATGCAAGACAAGACAACGATCTCATTATTTTACTTTTCTCGATTTGGATGGTCGGGAAAACACTCCCGCAGGTGGAATTGTTAATATTTAATACAATCCAGAAATTTTAAAAAAATGTAAATAAAACTGGTTGTAGATTAAGGTGCATATATATTCAGGAATATATTCACCACACATGATGAGCATGATTGTATTCGCCAACAAATGTCACCACCGTAACCATAAAAAGTAAAGATATAGCCAAGTCATAAAATAAATATGTAACATACCGCGCAGAAGTTTACATAACGACGTGCGGCTATTTCGGTGCATGTGGTGTATTGTTATTGTTGCGCAAGGCGGAGATTAAAAGCAGAGTGGTATTTTAAGACATGGGCGTGACATGACGTAGCTACGCAAACATGTCAACACTTTTGCTAATTTTAAAACTGTTAATTTTATTTGTGATTCTAGAAAATTGCACAATCTTCTCTATTCCCGGTAGGTACGCCCTTTTGAAAAACATGGGTGATGATTCACTACGTGTTCTTTTCTTGGCTTGTATCGGGAATACTTACACTATGCACAATTAAATAAGATGATTTGATATTATTATATTTAGTAAAATAACGACAACTCTGTCTTCTCAAACGGTTCATTCATTCATTCAAGTACAAAGTTTATTTTGATGGGATGTGATATGGTGGAGGTGCCGGTCCAGGCTATTTTTCATCTTTAGTCTAGAATAAAAAGCTTCTCTCATAATTTACTCCCAATTCATTTTAATGTAAGATTCATCACAAGGAAAATGTATTATTTTGGGGGGATGGTGGAGGTGTCGGTCCAGACTATTTTTCATTTTTAGTCTATAAATAAAAATCTTTCTAGCTTAATTTTCTCCCAATTCATTTTATTTTGAGATTCATCACAAGTAAAATGCATTATTTATTTTAAAATGCAGTGCTTATAAGCATGACGGCCGTCTTTACCCGAACCAGACCCAAGTGTCAAAACTTCTACGCAGTTACCCTTTGGATACTTACTCACAATCATATTAAATCTTGTCAATATCCCTAACCCTAAATCTACTTGTTTCTAGAATTAAAAGTTCCCGTTAGTATAATGTCAGTACTACACGTTATGTCCGCGGTGAAAGGATGATACGAGAGAAGATCCGCGGTGGAGTTGAAAGGTGTTTATGCTGCACCTGTGTATGAAAGGTCGTGTGCATGGTTACTGTTCTTTAGGTTGCTACCTGTCGCAAATATCTCTGCCAGTCTAAGGTTAGCAATGTGACTGTCTTTAGAAATCAGCTCTAACCTTTCATGTATAAACTTTTTAATTCGTATGTTTCTAATAATCGTTTCTTCGCACCATATAAGTCTGGATCAACTGTAATGATAAACTAATCTGTACCTTGTTTCGTGCAATTATTATCCACACAACTAATATAATTATGTTTCAATGCCAACAAGTGGAAACTTCTCACTGTTCCATTATTATTAAGCATTTATTGATTACGTTACATATAATAATAATATAATAATAATATAATATAATTAAATAATAATAATATAATATAATAATAATATAATAATAATAATATAAAATAATAATAATAATATATAATAATAATAATACATAATAATAAATAATAATATAATTAATAACAACGTATACAACGAAACACACAACAATAACAACATAATAACACGTAATATACTTGTCGTAACTTAGAGACGTATTTAGAACGTTTCACAATACGTGGAACGTAACGTTGAACGTGGGAAATATAGGCTGAAACAATTCCCCAATAGAAACGCACATGAACATTTGAAATCACACGTGATCACACGTGATCACACGTGATCACCGTGAAATCACCGATGGATGATGGATTGATGGATGATGGTGGATGGATGGATGGATGGATGGATGGATGGATGGATGGATGGGTGGATGGGTGGGATGGGGGGATGGATGGATGGTGGATGGTGGATGGATGGATGGATGGATGGATGGATGGATGGATGGATGGATGGATGGATGGATGGATGGATGGATGGATGGATGGATGGATGGATGGGCCTCGTTACCTACATTTTTCACTGTGGGACAAAACATAATAATAGATAACATATAAATGTGTTCCTTCTGGATTGTATGACATTCTTTTATAAACTTATTCGTTTTAACACAATAAAATGTACCGAAATACGGACTATGTGCTCGAGCCTTGCTCAGAACGTGACTGCGTGCCTATTATCGCGGACCTTCGTGACGCGTTGTATTGTTACCTTATAAAAACAAAACAAATGACTGATTTCCATAATATTTTAATCACACGCACGAAACGTTGGGAAATTCTGTTTCAATTCAACAAACTTTCGCAAGAACACACTTGCAATGTGGATTTAAAAACAATAACAGCGGAATTAATCCAAAACAAAAGTGGATAAGAACATACTGAAAAAAGTTATTTACATAACAATGCAACTGATTGCATAATCTAACCTATAAGTGATAATCAATCAATTTATGCATGTGAATAAGATTATTCAAAAAATTACAATTCTGGTGAAACTCCTATCTGCCTATAATGACCGATGTTGTATCGTGTATGCTACTTTACGTAAAAAATAATTATAAGTTATTGTTTTTTGTTTTCAAAAGTGTATATTTGTAAGTCTGTAAGACATGAGTGTAATGTACTAGTTCTGTTGAACTAAAAGAAAGAAGAACAAGATGAATCGCGGGTTATTTCCCGACGTATTATTGTCCTCTGCTCAGCTAATTGACTTGAGTGCAGCTAAGAGCTTCTCCCCTCCTCGCATCTCAGAGCGCGGGGGTCGAACCCGGAACTGCAGCATCGAGGTCAACGCGCCTGGGTCGGTACTTACATCGCTCGGGTCATTACAGAACTAATTGTTTATGCTGCACAATCGATTTATAGTCTTGATTTTACTACAGTGGTGTAGGAAGTTTATGGCGGGATTTAACGTCTCTTTGATTAGCAACGCACGTGCATGTGGGTAGCATTTACAATCACAACACTTAACGTTTATAATGCAAGATAAACGCAGGTAAATTATGGTTGAAAACATGTTTGTATAGAAGCGTTCTTATTGTGTGGTATCCGTTATAGGTACATTTCAAATACAACCGTAAAACAAATAAAATAATTTACTATTTGACCCTGGTTATTTGTGTAAACAGTTATTTCATTACTTTTCGGATTGATGTGCTATTTATAATTTTTGCATTAGAGACACTATCTGAAAGCTAGAGGCAGATTAGCTCAATTGGGATTCGAACGCGTGACTCCCATCTGGATGTCTTCTATTTTCTTCACTTCACTTTTTACTTCAATATAGTCACGAAACTGTTTTGTGCCGAAGTTACTGGGCTCAGCGTTTCTCCATCTTCATTCTGCATAGCTGTCTTTCTACCGATTTTTCCCACTCATTCCTGTCTTCCCTCTCATTCCTGTCTTCCCTGACCTGTCTTCCCACCTCGCTCTTTAACGTCTTCTTCAATCAATCTTCACCAATTTTGTTTTATTTTTAAATAAATACAATTTGTATTTATATTTCACCCTGACCCAGACAATAAGATTCTGTCCTGATGATAACGCATGTACCAGTCTGCCCTGTAAGCTATACAGACCTGGGTTCAACCCCCGGCTGCAGCTGCACCACGTGTTTGTTTGTGATCCAGTGCACCCGGCTGTTCGATAAGCTGCACCACGTGTTGTGTGATCCAGTGCACACGCTGTTCGATAACTGCACCACGTGTGACAGGTTCGTGCAATGGGTCGATCCATAAGGTTACTCGGTTGCATGCAAAGTATACCGCTCTTCCAGAAAGGAGTGTAGTAAACGAACACGTGTACCTCACGTGCACAACGTGTTTGTTTGTGATCCAGTGCACCCGGCTGTTCGATAAGCTGCACCACGTGTGACAGGTTCGTGCAAATGGGGTCGATCCCAATAAGGTTACTCGGGTGCATGCATAAGTAATAACCGCTCGTTCCCACGAGATACGCTAGAGTGTAGTAAACGAACACGTGTACCTCACGTGCACAACGTGAACAAATTATAAACCGGATGTGAGGACTTAATTAGCTTCCTCTCTGATTATCAAGCAGGTGCATTGACAACGAGCTAGGTGCATCAATGTGACCCCCCTGCACAGTTTGTTATTTAAATGTATTGTAATGCGCGCTATCCGTCATAGGTGTAGTGTAGGACGGTTAGGTGCTGTTATGTTATTTTATTCATGATATTCACACCTGCTGGTTATTAAAGGAAATGTCATCATCGTGATTAGATGTTTTCATACAGTAAGACACACGTGTGAGTTGGTGTTTGGAAGTTGGTTGAGGAAATAGGCGACTAAAAACCGCTGGGTCGAGCAAAAGGTGCAAAATAGTGCAAACTTATATAAATGGTCGTATTTGAGGAAGGGGAGTCTAGTTTGCCCCCCCCCCCCGAATTGTAAACCAATCGAGACATTAATATAATTTTGGGTCAAAACATGCACAACATTTTGAGACAGAATTCGAAGGGGTGTGGGGGGCAACTTTTTGTTGACCCTCACCCTTGGCAAATTGTGAATTAATTACTGCTAATAATCTAACATAAAAATAACTTTCACCTGTGGTTGGTAAGATATTAAACCTACGTTTTTTCTAAGTGCAGTTTTTCCTATAAAACCGCGCTTTCTCATGTCTGTTAAAGATGCTTTCTACATTTTATTCTCACCTTTCGATTCGTAATTTAATTTATCTTCCATGAACCCTGTGACTTTGTGTAACTGCAGGAATTAACTGTCCAGCGGTCATAGGATTCAATCACAGCATATTGTGACCATTCAAATGTGGAATTGTTCAGTCAGGATTGCTGGTGATTGGCCTCGAAACGTCGACCTGTAACCCTTATGCGAAAGTTTGTGTATCTACCCAGTTTGGATTTACACTTTTGTTTATTTTCGTGGAGTAAACAAACTAGGAATTACTAAGCATATTTTGTCGTACTTCTAAATGCTAATATTTGTATTAATTAATATAATGTGTTAATAATTTAAGACTTTACCAAAGTCCTCTTTCCGCTTGCAGAGGAAAATACTTTTTTTCCTCAAACTCAGCCATGCAGTTATGTAACACCAAGATATGGTAAGTAATGGCAAGGACAAGGATATCGTAAATGTATGCATCTATTATTATGCTGTGTTGCTACGAGCTTTCCTTATTCATTGTCGGGTCCTTCAGAAGGTCGCTAGAAAACAACAACAACCTCACAATATCACAGAAATTATAAGGAAAAAACAAATGATCAGTTATTATTAAACTTTTTCCTAGAAAGTATTATAATTAAATAACATGATCGGCTGGTACTTCGGGGCATTAGACAGTTTTTTGTAACTAACTAAATAAGAAAATTAAACATTAATTGAACTGTCACATTACATTTTATAAATTACGACATTAATTTACAAGCTGCCTTGTCGTATTGTATTCTAATCAATGTATGACAAGACAATGTTTGTACATCCGCGAGTGATGTTCATACTTGGTTGCTAACAATCAAGTTTGATAATATGTATCTCTGCAACTCGCGGGTTTCCTGGTTGGATCCCGCAACAACCAGATGTCACATTAATCTAATCACAGCTTCGTACTTTAAACACGCCTACAATTAAATTGTTTTTAGATTTTAGTTTACTGTGTTGGCAGTGGATGAACGAGTCCAAGTCGAGAGGGTATCTAAGTGTTGGCAATGTTGATAACCCTAAGGTTGTCCAATGTGAAATAGTTTGGACGTCTGCCCGTGCATAAAGTCCGTATAACCTTTCAAGGAGTGGACTACGTGGTTATACCAAGGTTCTCCAATCTTCACCTATAGGTTGGACCCATGATTGGACCTCTATCCGTTCCTTGTACTATGTACATTGTACAGCCTTGCAACCTTGCAAAGAGTAGGCAACGTTGCTATATCGAGGTCGTTTAATAAGAGTAGGCTACTTGCGTATGCCGAGGATATTCAATATTGCAGTAATTTTATGATTAGTCGATTCTGATCGAAAATATGAATTCGTTGAAAATTTCCAATTTACACGGTTTCAATTTTTGGTACAAAATCCCGACTGAATTGCTGCTAGTGTTTTGCGTGGACATTATATGTATATTTGTTCTATTTCTAGTGTGTCTATACCTTTATATAGCTGTTTTTTAAATTGATATTCAACGCACATAGACACAACGTACCAGCCATCTTCAGGTGTTAATATTCACACCCCACCCAAGGCAATACAGTCCTACGTCAATGTCACTCTGCGTGCAGGCGTTTACCTGGTTCGGGATAGGAACGTCAGGTGAAGTTGTTTGTTGTTATTATTTCAACAAGATAAACAACACATGAAACGCTTCGGTCAGTCGTATTTTTAGCCTCCTTGTTGGTTGATGACGTCAGCTGTTCTGTCGGTAACGAATGAATGTGTTTCGCGGAATGTGGGAGATGAGATGTGATAGCCACTTCCTCTGGGTCATCTTTGCTCTGCACGATGACGAGACGATGTCAGTCATCCGGCCAGGCAGAGTCAGTCATGGTCCACGCACTATGACCACACATCTGCGATACGCACAAACACTCTCTAAGGAAATGTTGTGAAGATTTCTAATTTCAAATCGGGAAAGTTGTATATATTTTTAAATTCTCTGTTGGACTTGTAAACTGAAATAGCGTTTGGTAACGCGTTCCCGGCAACGAGTTCGTGTGAGGGAACTTTTATGGGAAAG
Source organism: Sweltsa coloradensis (assembly GCA_024449915.1). Lineage (NCBI taxonomy): Eukaryota > Metazoa > Arthropoda > Insecta > Plecoptera > Chloroperlidae > Sweltsa > Sweltsa coloradensis. Next base: position 25,303 of record JAMZAV010000445.1, read on the forward strand.
CGTTCCTATTCCTCCATCTGAAAAAGAAATGTCTTTACTAACCAAAGTTACCATTTTGTGGGAAACTGGTAAATGAAGGTGAAACTTTTTCAGGTATTTCCTTCCTCTTTATATTGGTAACTAGGAAACGATTTTTTTTTTAATACGCGAAGTTACTATTTTTAAAGAGTAACAAGATCTCGCTGTAGTTCCTTCTTGACGAGTGCCTACTGTACCTCACCCACCCGTCACCTAGCTGCTGTTGTTGCCTCTCAAGGTCGTGGGGAGTTGCTCGTGCGAGATTCTGCAAGGTCACAACTCCATCTGTCACTCATCTCACGCCAGCCACGTCCGGTTCGAAGCGACGTTTTAAATCGTGTTTACGATCATTTTCTGAATGGCAGTGTCAGGTTTATTACATTTCGATCCCTCAATCAATCAATTTACTGGCCTAAATATTATTCAGTATATCGTCATTACTCATACATTGATGAATTGTTTCCCGGTCCCCCTGTTGTATAATGTGGTGTAATATATTATTTGTTTGTCCTCGGTTGTGTCATAATAACCAAATCAAGGTGGCTTTGTTTTATATTCAGAAGATTCACACACACACACTCTCTTTCCAAAGCCAATATTTGTTGATGTTTGATTTGATTTCTTAGTATGGTCCCACGTAGTGTACTCTATGGTATGGTCCTAGAACTTACTGTACACCCAGCCAGATAGAATCAATAGTTTGTATTGTAGTTTGATAGGACTTCCGAGTATTCAGCCTAGGGCCTGATATAGATGCACGTCATTTCATTCTTGTGTTCATACTTGTTCCTAGTATGATCAAGAACCTACCTTCAGTAAACCCAGGTGATAAAAATGTTGTAAATCTTAGGCTTGATTCCCCGTACTTTGAGTATTGACTCTGATCACCCTCGTTACAAACCCAAAGACTCTGCACTTCCTCTTCTGCTGTGCTCTGTTCATTGCATTCTGGTTGTACCCATCTCTTTCCTCTTGACGATTTCAGTTTTTGTTTATTGTTGTAAATCGTTGAAGGTCTTAGGCCTTAAAACGTGTCCTACAAAACTATTAGTTCATTAAACTCTATCCTTATTTGCACATGCAAATATCTTATTTTTATAACCTATGCACGATTTTTTACTACTCCATATTAATGTTTTATGGTTTCATTACTGAAGCGAGTTTAATAATTATTTATGCGTAATTAGGTTTTATAGTAGACGACTATGACGCTGTTATATGTTATACAACCCACGAAATTGAAACTGGATCCTGTGCTGTCTGGGCAGATACTATACAACAATTTTGAGCTAAATATAAACAAAATAAATAACCTGAAGACTAGTGAAGTAATAGATCTAGATCCAAATCATTGTGGGTGTATCTAAATAGCGAAACACCGCCATTTTGTTGCGTTCGCAAGTCATTTCGAAGAACCAAAATGTTTACACGGTTTGAATACTTAGTGTTTTGTAATTATTCGTATTTCTGAGAATTGATTTAACAGTTGCAACTTAAATAATGCTGACGCCGATTGCCAAGTATCGGGAAAATACGGCCGACCCAAGTGCCAGCAATGTTTAGTGGGACGCGGAAAACAAACACGATATTTCCTTGCAACAAGTCGTAAATTACTATTTCAATCAACTCTTATTTATAATGCGTTCTATTTGCTTACATTCTTGTGTTTGATCACACTGAAATCTTATTACTCCGGCTTGTGCGGGTTTTTATGCGAACTTTGGACTGGTAAGAAGAGGATGACTTGCTAGTTTCCGTGGGTGTTGCAATGTTTACAGATACAATCTCGTGCGCGACATGTTACGCGCGCGCTCAGGTTGACGACAACAACAACAACATGTTCAGATGGACGAACTGATACACGAGGCTGAAGGTTGGCCCGCGTTCATTTCATCGCATTGTCATGGGAAAAAAATAATGTGACTATAGAATATGCGAAACAAAAACAGCTTTTTGTTGAATGGGAGTCGGAGTTATTGTGTTGGTTTTACTGCGACGTAATTTTGTTCTCGAACGTTCTCTATGAACCTGAAAATGTTTTTTTTAAACAGTAGTGATTTGTGTCAAATTACCTCTCCTCTCTCCCCCTCCGGGGAGAGAGGAGAGGACTTGTTGGTTTTTGCACTGTGCGAATTGGAGTGAACATAATATATTACGCTTTCATAACTTATTTTACTTTAAAAAAATCACAAATATTTTCGGAAAATTACTGGATCATCATCCGCGCAAACTACTCAACCCTTTTTTATGAACTGAATAGCAATGAGGGGAAATGAGTGCGGTTTTCTAAATGGTTCGCTTCGTTCGCTCTTAATTACATAATAATTATTCAATTAAAAATAAAATTAATATTTCCGTTTCCAGTATAGTTTGGGTGTTCTTGTGTACGTAGGCGATGGGCGACCGGTCTGCGATCATTGTGCGTTTCGGCAATTAAGATAATTAATTAAAACCACGATGCGCCTCTCCGTGTAAAATAATTACCCTGTTTGCTGAAACACCGATGTACGGTCGGGTCGCAGTTAACGTGGTACCGCGCGTGTAAACACGTGACTTGACACGTGTGGTCTCATTCACCGCGACACGTGAAGGCAGAACAGTCTTAGGCTCGAGTTTAGAAGGTCACTTCTCGTTGTATATTTATATATTGTATAGTATAGTCTACATTATTTGACTGTGCATTATCATAACTGTGTTTTTATTTTATATATATATATATATATCTCTGCGATTATGAGTGTTTGTCTCAAAGGAGATTGAAACTTGTTTGTGAGAAATTAATTAATTACTCCGGACCCCCCATCTATACCGCTGTAGTCTGAGCTACTTAGCTTGAATTCATGTTATGAAAAGTAGAGTTGGGTATTTATTAGAAACGCAAAAGACAAACGCTTGCACAGAAGTCGCCAGTGCATCTCGCTAGTAGTTCATCTCGGGTTGAAAGCGTGTAATGCGGGTTGCCATGCGGTCTTACAGCGTGCGTAGCTGGTCGAATTGCTCTGCTGCTGTGAGAGGCTGAGGAACTACTAGGGGCTGTCGACAGTCTATATCTTAGGGCAGGTGTGTAATGCGGGTTGTCGGCTGCCGGCTTGCAGGCGTACCGTACATTGCTGCGGTGACAAACTGGACAACTAACTTTACTATAGCGAGGGCCCGTACGAACGGGAGGCGTATACAGCTGCTGTAAATGCACCAGATTTCAATCTACATGGATTGTATTTCAGCATTATAATTGTAATGCTAATAATATTCTGTTGATCTACGGTGTACTTTCTGTCGGTATACACCTTATTCTCTTACTTACGTAGACGTAGTGGTAGTTATTTTTCATTTAAATCACATATTTTTCCCTGTGTCTTTAAAGTCCATACCAAATTTTAATTTTTAATCGATGCTTACATATTCTATGTGACAAAACGGGAGTACATTTTGAAAACGAATTATAAACGAGGATAGGCATTATACCTTTCTTTCTATGTATGCACGAGAAAAATTTTGATCGATAGGCATATTCGGTATAAAAATATATGTACCTCGAAAAATGAAGGCAAATTTTTGGCTACTATCATTTCTTTCGCCTGCTAATATTTGACTTTGATTTCTAGCTTCGTTTTTCGTACACAATGCTATTTTAGTTACATTTATATTTTATATTCCACAAATTGTAAGCAGATCGATACTGCAGGTGGCGGGATGCATACAATAATTAAAATTAACATGACTTTCATGTCTTGTTCTCTGTTCTGCAACTCACTGTATTTTATACCGATTGTTATTATTTCAATTATTTTTGTCAGGTTTTGCCTGTGTTGAAATATCAAGTAGCCATATTAATAACAACACTCGTCCAATGTATAATTTAAAATGAGTTGTGTAACCGAGTTTTGTTTTGCTATTTTATATCAAGATTGAATAGTGTTGTTAAAAAACATTGTAATGGCGGCTTCTATTGCGTCGCAGAGAACAATTATTTTTTGTCGCCAAACTAAATTCAATGTGACTATGAACGTTCACCGGAAAGATCGAGTATATATTATGCCTCGTACGTCATTGACCCCATTCGCATCAATTATATTCTGTGATTATGTGTGTTTTTATTCGTGTAAGCATGATAAAATGTATCTCCAACAAGTATTATGTTGGTCAATGGCAGTGGAATAACACTGTGTGTCAACCTTAGACCATACACAGCCATGTGTGTGTGTGTAGTTGTATACACACGCGTGCGTGCGTGCGTGCGTGCGTGCGTGCGTGCGTGCGTCGGGCAAGGCCACTTCTAGGGAAATCCCCAGGGATGAGAGATGTACCATGGTGTTTTTTAAAATTAATTATTTATTTAATTATAGCGGCTATCAATATTCAGCTACGAAAACCGATGTTCAAAGGACTGTCAATAAAAGTAATAGTATACATATTTGCACACAAAATACAAAATAATTAACAGTTGAACGAATTGAACCAATTTCAAAAAATATTACAAAAACAATGTACAATCCATGATTGCATAATATTATAAAATGAAGAAAAATGTAAAATATTAGCCCTAATCAAATGTAAACCAATTAAAAATTAATAAAACAAGCAAGAGATAAAAAAAAAATTATCATTGAAATAAAACGAAAAAAACATTGCTTTGCTAGACGATCTCTCTCAAATGATAATTCTGTATAATACAGCCAAATAAAATAAGTAGTTGAGTAGTTCGGAATAAAATGTCAATCTATATAGACCTATAGACTAGGTGTATTCTGATCTGGTCGAACTCATACTTTCCAACTAGATTTTAGTTAATATTATTGTTATCTTATGTTTTATTGGTCGGAGACTTATGTTTCCCTAGTACAGACTCTTCCATGCCTGCTAGGCGGGTGGCGCCGATATGATATCCAACTTTGAAACCATCTCATTAGCCTGTGAGTGAACACTTTCATTGGCCGATGAATGATTAATCAGCGCTGAGCTGTGTACAGTCTGCCCTCGTAGCGGACTACGTGCCTCGTTGCACGTCTATATTTAGCTCGCGTATTGGTAAATATTTTAAAAAGCTATTTATCTGATCCGTGACTGAGCTGGAATGAGCTCTCGCCGAACATTCTTCAGATGTGCGGATATTCCACAGCGTTCACTGTTGTCTGTGTCTAGAACGTAAACAACACGATGAGTACATGTCAAATAGTTTACCCACACTTCTTGGCAGGAAATATACATGACAAACAACAACATTTCTTGTATAGAGGAACGATTATACACGGGAATTGATCAACTGTCGGCTCCCTAAAATTCGTCTGGTTCTGGGGTTCATTTCAGAATTAATAGAAAATATAATTTGGAATTTCCTTGACTTGTATTTTGTGTAGATTAGTAGTTGTAAGTAAGTAAGTAAGTAAGTAAGTAAGTAAGTAAGTAAGTAAGTAAGTAAGTAAGTAAGTAAGTAAGTAGTAAGTAGTAAGTAAGTAAGTAAGTTGTAGTAGTAAGTTAGTTCCAGCTTTAATCTCGTTATTACTTGAAATGTTTAAGAGGAACGGGAGCGTGACTTTTTTTGTCAAAGTAACAGTTCCTTATTCTATAACTAACTACTAAGCCAAGAGTGTTGTTATGTTGTTTGTTTGTTTGTCATAAGACTCACAAAACAGCGCGATCGGATAATAATGAGTCGAGGACGACAGTGTTAATTAGTGAACACACAGACCTCGCCTCGGCTCAGGCCGCTTAGCTGTTTACAGACATTAATTTTGCACAACTTGTTTCGTGTGTGTGTTCTAGTTCTTTGACGAGCAGGGCCGATCTGTGTTCAGCATAGAAAACACTCGTAGCTCATAGCATACGAATAGCAGAACGTGCATATATGCCCTTGTCTAGTATCGATACATTTAGTGTACATAATTTAACTAGACTTGCATATTATATTAAAAACAGTTTAAAATCTAAGTTGAAGAGAACATCACGAGTGCTATATATATAATAAATTATAAAAGTTAGCAGAACAGCAGTTTCCATTACAAAATACACGATACAACTTATGAAGTCATTATCGAAAACTATTGAAATAATAGTTTATATATAAATAGAGAAACTAGCACAATGTAGAGGACAGAAAAAGAAAATTAAAATGTTGACCAAATAAGGTGAAAAATGTTGTTTGAATTCAAAAAGATTAATGTCAATGCATTTTCCTAGAGGATTGAGTTATCCATGTCCTGACGTATAGCCATATGTCGTCTTCTGATATAATGTAATGAGGTAGAATAATTGCAGATTTGACATGAATATTGTAATTAACTCCCAACAAAGAATGCAAACTATTAGGTCACAACTTGCCTAGAATGGGTAAAAATGCAAAACATCCGCTGTTACAACCTCGTCGTGCTGTGGTGAAACCGTATCCTATACGGTGTTTCTGAAGTACACTCCACTCGAGGCCTGTGCGACTGTACTCGCTACGATATGGTAAATATTTACGTCTCATTGAGTGGCGTAAATATCTCCGATTGAACGTATTTACGCTGGTGGTTCGGCCTTGTTGTAATTCACGACGAGTAAGACGATCTTGATGATTCTGAAGACGACTGTGAAGGTCGCGCCCATATTGACGACAACGACACTGTCTTGTCGAGGTTCCCGATAATGCTTCTCCGAGGCTGGTTGTAATTCTCTTACAGTTGTCTTCTTCGTGTGACCTGACTGTTGATCTCGGCTCGGGTGGACCTCTTCTTAGTTCTTTCGCACCCCCCTAAGGAAGAAGATCAAACATTCTGCAAAACTTCAAGTACTACTCACTTTGAAGTTTGAACTGTTGTCTCATGTCTCAGTTGCGATCGTGTCTATTTGTTGCGCTGGTGCTGTAGCAACCATCCATTATATACCACTTACCCATTAAACGATTTTTTTTTAAGTTCAATGTTTTGTATTGTAAAATTAAGTATTCAAACAGTATCCCGGCCCGTGCTGCAGAGATGAACGCTGATGGTCAAACTGTCTACCGGTAGTACATGGTGGGATGGTTTTTAACCAAACTTGTCTATGTAGAAACCTGCGATGTGCTCCGCAACCGTGAATTCGAGACTTTTTCCGCCTCTTAGCACGCACGACAGGGAATAACAACAGGTCAAAGACGAATCAAACCGGTCTTCTGTGCTATCGGGACTGCGCGACGTCGGGCCCTGTATAGGCTTCGCCCGCTGCCGCGACCCACTTGCAATCAATTCACGTCGTCATGAGTCAGTCTTCAACCCTACAGCAGTCGCTGTAGGTATTTGTTTGTTTAATTTAAAATCTGATTGCAGTGTAATTGTTATCAATTATTTGTAATTTGAGGGAGAGGTGGATATTGTGACACCTCACACCCCTCCTTTATTACATGTTTGCATGACAATAACCCATAGCTATTTACGTTTGACGTTTCTAGCACCACTGAAAATGAATGTATCACGAGCCTGTCTAATTGTTTGGTGTTACCAGTTCCCTTTTTTATGCATTCATTGTCTCGTGTCATGAAAACCCTTTTTTAACCATTGTTATACGACTTACGACCATGTTGAAACAACCGCGTAAGTAAGTTTGTTATGGCCACTTGTACCGAAGACCTCTCGTCCTGTCCACCTACATAACCTTCCTACCCCTCCTTCCAGAACATTGACAACATGACCAAACAACGTCACCGGGAATTCAAATGAGCTCCACTTTCTGGCGCAAAACCTCTTGTTTTTGTCATTCCCTTATCTCGTCCCCAAGTTTCGTGTTTATGTTGTTTCTCCGACGCGTCCAAGCGTGGCTACCTGCGTAGAAGTATAGAAGGCAGTGACCCCGGCCGCTAGATTGTACCTTCCTTCCTCGTCATTACCATACGGAGTGGCGGAGCCGGCCGCGAAAGTGCTCGCTCTGACGTGCGCAGTACCCTACTTAGCCTAATTAACACGTGTATTGTAATCTATGTGGCACGCAATTGTCACTAGTAAGTGTTTCTTCTTCTACCGATACAAACAAACAAACTCACGGCGTAGTTCTTACACAAGAGAGCGAAACACTTGTCGAGACGGCCGTGATTGCTGGTGACGCTCTCAGATTTATTTACATGATTGAATTGGCATTGGAAGATGGGCAATCCCCCTCTTCTCCTAGTACGTCTCACTAGGAGAGGAGAAAAATCGAATTCATGATTAACTCTGTGCTTAATTTGTAATGTAGCGCGGTTATACGCAGTATACCCACCTTTTTTAATGAATTATTAGGTACCTACGCAAGGTCTATGAAAACCTTTAGTTTTCCAATGTCTATAGATAAAAATAATGGTGGTTCGGGGGCTTGTCCCCGGAAAATAGTTTTAAATCTGAAAACTTCAGGGATTGTGGCAACTTGAAATAAGTACCGTTGGACACAGTTGAGGGGCGTGAGTTTCTGAAGCATTAGTTATTAAGATATATAAAGTCGCATGATAGCTCCTTAGCTTCATGTTGCACTCCCCCCCCCCCCCCAGGACAGCACTTTAAAGTACATCTCCTGTATGTACGTCAACATTGCACATTGTATTCGTCGTCCCATTTTTATTTGGGGTTATCTAACCAAACACAATTCATCTAATCTAACCCTTGTGAGAAAGTGCAACACTGTTGTTATGACATAATCACTCCATATTATGTGATTGCAGTTATCAGCGCTTATTTTAATAGTTTTGTTGACTATTGTTATTTATTATCATTCACATGCCTCTCTTGGTCCACAGAAAAAATAACAATCTATTTGTATTAATTAAGAACCTTTTATCTAATAACATTTGAATGTAAAAATAAAAAAAACGTCGCATTTGTTCCTAGGTCATCCCTGCGAATGGGCACTCGCTGTTGTTCATATCGGGGATTCCCCATCTCTACAACAAGGAAGTTCTCTCGCGAAGAGCCAGTAGATGTGCGGGACTCGTAACAAGTTGACATCGTTTGCGTTCATTTATATTTGTTTATTGATGATGCAGGTTTTCAAAAGTCAAAGTAAACGATTGAGAACGAGAACGAGAAGCAACCCTTGTTATGACCGTATGATGACGTCACAGGCTAGAGTCTTGCACGAGGCAACAACAACTTTCTTCAGCTCAGTTCTATTCGACTAGGAAACGCTCAGCTGGACGCGTTGATAAGCGAGCACGTGCTATAGCTAGACCCACATTGCACATTTTTTTTTAATTTTAAAATTTGCGACGTTCGCTGTCCACGGGGCCATGTTTCCAATATTATTTATTATTGCCAAGGTATTTGGGTAAACCCGTGGGTAAACCTTTACTTTGTGGATAAAATCCACCGCCATCTAGAGGACCTTGACATCATTTCCTTGGGAAAACTATTTTAACTCTTTGGTAACAAAACACTGCTTCCTCGATAGTATTTTGATTACTTCTAAGTGGCAGTGCATAGTGGCAGAAACCTCGTGCGACTTTTCGTTGCCATGGTAACGTTACTTTTGTTAAAATGTAATTTCCATCTACACTACTTATCGGATCAAAATAAAATTAACATATTCGAGACCGGACGGACATTCTAAATGATTTGGCCACCTCAGATTTTGTCGCCGTTTAGTTTGAACTTTGTAACTTTTTGAACGATTTTGCCACAAAACTAATGGCATTCAATCCAGATCGAAGCTTGCGGATGGTCCAAATTTCAACTCGATCCGAACCTCCGTTCGAACGTTATGGCAAGACATACAAAAAACAAAAAAAAAAAACAGTGACTATTTTTTTCCGGCAGAGTCAAATGGAAACGCTCAGCCATGCACGCGCGGCGTATATTTCTCACGTGTCTGTCTCCCGGTAGAGCAACATGCTGACCCAGCCTCGTCTAGCCCGTATTGCTGATGAATGGAGTCTCGTCTCGATGTACGCACGTGTGAAGTGTAGTAGAGGGGACGAGTTGACGAAGCAACTATTCTTTGCTTGGTCACCGTCTGGGCCTCGTCTTACTCCCGGGCGCGACACGTGTGCCAGTGGCGTAGACCAGGACCGTCTTTCCTGGTCCTCCCAGTCCCAGCACGTGGGGTGTTGTGACTGGGTGAGATGAATGCGCGGCGCCTCGCGTTAGGTAACCCTCATGCAGCCTCTGGTGAAGCCCCCGCCTGTGAAGCGCCTCGCTCCTCGTCTCCCACGAAGCAGCCTGCCTGCCTGCACTTACCTCGGGCAACCTGGCTGCAGCCGACTACCTGACCTGACCTGACCAGGCGCTCTGTTGTGACGTGATGCACACCTTTGTTATTACAAACACAATGCAACAGTGTCGCAACTAAACCTCATGGAGGGGCGATCATGAGATGACAAAACAAAACTAATGCCTCGACTGTATCATGGTTGCGAGTACTGTGGAAGCTTTGGGTTTAGAGATAGTAAGAGTAAAAGATAGAGCTACATTCTAAAATCTAAGCGACTCTCGTTTCCTCGTGTCCAAATCGATCGTGCACCTAGTCATAAAAGTCATACGCCATTGCAAATCTTGTGATTGGCAGTTCTTTCGTAAGTTGTTCTATGGTCCAAACAGACAATAGTCGAGACTCGAGAGAATCAGTACGAGCCAGGGGTCCTGGGTTCTGTCCTTAGTCAAGGCAACAACAACAATAACAAAAACTAAAACCCAATATAACAAGCTACATTTTGATGAAGGGGTGCATTTCTTACAAGAAAAATAGCGAAATGGCGTCGTTTGTTTCGATTGCACGCGTGTACTGTCTCCGATGAGAGCACAGTTGCGTCTGTCTGAATGCACCCTTGTCCCCGTGGAGAAGTATGTACGAGCCTTATATCGCACCAAATAATTAATTAATTATCGCTCTTGCCGAGGCTTCGAACACAAACACAACAACATTATGTCGACATGGCCTCGCCACACGTGCGGCCGCCGTGCAACGCGCTCATAACAACCGTTAGGAATCCGCGAACGCCGAAGCATGAGCTGTATGCATGACCCACTTCAGTGGAATTTATTAATATCCGATTGTCGCTGATTATCGTTTGAAAGTTTTACTCGTGGCCACCTCCCACTCCCACGCCCGAGTTTGGTGTAGATTCCGTTCCCGCCCTTTCGTCTGGCTGTGCGGTCGTCATATCGGTCCCGTCTCTAGTGCTGGAACAAAATAACAATGTTTTTTTAAATAGGAGAATAATTTGTTTTATTCACTTTGTATAACTTGTTAATGATTGATGTAATAGTTTGGCATTTAGATGGTATTTGGTCATCATAAGTTCTAAGTTGCACCATAGAATTTACTTACTTACTATATATTTTCCTTTAGTCACTTAGCATCTCTACTAATTGAAAGGAGGGTTTGTATTGTCTTGGTGTATCCAGGATTCCCACCTCGGAGAATCATGACATCATGCCTAAAATGTTTTGTCCAGGGTTTTCTTCAGTCGTTAATGTGAATGCTAGGGATTCACTCCTTGCGCACACCCTTCACAACCACCCGAACTAACTCCAAAATACCTATTTAGAAGAAGAGTGGCATCTAAACGTTCCTAAGCAGGTTTCCCAAGGGAATTAATTTTTTTATGTGACAATGTGTATTGCTTTGTATGTTGTATTTATAAATAACCCCCCCCCCCCCCCCCCCCCAGGAATGCCCTGCCTTCTCTCCCCCTCTCGTCGCGACGCCACTGCACCTAGAGCTCGCTGCAACTCCACCGCCTTGCTGAGCTCAGTACGTCTCGAGACAAGCTAGGAATTCCTCTCTCACTATTTATAGCAGGTTCAAGGCCGTTCACCATCTCGGTCGGTGTTTTCATCATCTTCTCATCACGGTTGAGCGTAGTTTTCAGACGTACTCAGCTCACTCACCTCGTTCGTTGCCCCTAGAGTTGTGTTGCACATTCCTCGCCGGTTCTCAGGTTTGTTGTGATCCGCGCCCGTCAGCATCTGCAGGACCAACAACTATAGGACGTAGCCAGGATTGGGATCCGGGGGTGGGGATGAATTTCAGGGTCTATAATAATTTGTAAAACTGTCCACGAAACGGTTATTACTTATTAGTGTTTATTGTGGTGAAGGGGGTCCTGGGGAATGCCCCCAGCTAGTGCGGGTGTGGATGGGGCGCATACCCCATAAATTTTTAGATTTTTAACATTGCAAATTGTGGTGGCATTTTACTAGTTTTTAGCATGTGCTTTCGTCGATAATTTATAAAATTGTTAAGATCTACATATTGTCAGTTTACAAAATCTTGCTATATATGTAAGGCCTACAATGCAACGTCCACGTGGTATATAGTGCATGCTGTTTAGATTATTATAACCCTTCTTCTGATTTCGAGGGGGGGGGGTCGGATAGCCCCGGGCCACCTCTTCTCCCCTTGAGTACTGTAAGGCGGGTATGCGAGGAGAGAAACTGCGCAATGTACATGCTCAATGGTGACTGATGAGGAAAAAACAACATACCTTTCCTTTCCTCGTGAGTAACTAACAAAGACAAGTAGGAATGCCCGCTCTAAGGTACACGTTAGTTTACTGTCCTCTGGTGACTAACTACTGAGGTATTTGCATAGTTAGTGAAGAATGTACAATGTACTGTTTCCCTGTTTGTCAGGACTCGACTTCAGCATTCGCATTTGACTGATTTAAATCTTTGGTAAAACCTTCAGGCATGATTACCGGCGACTGGGGTCGAAGCGACGACCTCCCGAGTTCTTGTCTGCCACCTCTGTCGGTTGGTTGGTCAAACACTCGACATCTTCTAAAACAGGATTTGTGTCGAAAATGTCTGCCAAATACAACAATCAGTTTCATCCGTGTCGGGAGCTTTGATGGTTGCAATGCGCAAACCTAAAATCGGTGTGTGTTGCGAATTAAATAAAATTATACATTATCTAATACCCATAAATGGTATCGGGATTCCCCGTTGTTCGTAAACGTCAGCTTGAAGGTAATTATATTTTTCGACGAAATGAGAAATAATTTGGGGGAATTTGAGTAGGTTTATATGTAATTTTGATAGAATAAGGTTTCAAATTTGGTTGTGTGAGAAGGTGAGTGTGAGAAGGTGACTGAATTGATAGCAAAATAGGAAAGAAAGTGAAAATCTTTCTTCTACCCCTCCACCTTTATTTTCCCTCTGTCTTTCTCGCCTACTACTCACTAATCACATAAAAAGACTCTGACAAGTAGCAAAGTTATTGCTAGAGGCATGAAAATTTAGCGTTTTAGGTTATTGAATGCTAAATCAGCGAGTATAAATTCTTAAAAACGCTACAAAATGCTAAATTTACTGAAAATAAGATTTACCTATACCAATTGAGAATTGGTTTAGCATTGTATTCTAACGTTCAAAGTGACTATATTGAATTGAAATGTTCCTATAAAGCATAATTAGAATTCATTCCCCATTAAAAATACAAGAAACTCCCCACATTTGGGGTTTTGGTGGAAAGAAGAAAATTAATGCTACAAAATGCTAAATTTGGAAAAATTAATGCTAAATATTCAGACTGTAAATACTATTTTTTCATAGCTCTAGTTATTGCGTATTCAAACCATATGTCTTTCTGCGAAAATTACCAATATTTGTTCATCTGCCAAGAGAAGAGAGATTTGTTTATGTGCAAACCTCAAGTGGCTTATTCTGCAATAGATAAAAGTGAGTGTTTTCATAACCGAGTTGTTTACATAACAATTTGTTATTGGAAACGCATTATTGATTGAGGAGCGGTATCTGCAGATAATTCTTGAAATTAGCTCACAGTTCACAGCCTGGCGAGTAAACAATATTGGCGAGTCACTCTGTGTGGCGCCGCGGGTTATCAGTGCGGGCCAAGCAGGGTTGATAACGAGGATTTCCATGTATCGCCGGGGTTTTATCGGAGGCAGTTTGATCGACACTGTTTTCCTCATATTGGTGGCGTCTGTAGACACCGCTCAGGGAGACAGGGGGTTGTCGCCTCCTCTCCCCCCCCCCATCGTTTATACTAAATTGATCGAGTAGATGAGCTCCAAGTCCAACATATATAATCTCTAACGGGTGTATCCTATTTTACAACCATTCAACGATCGTTTTATGTACAATTCTGGTTATAAAAAATGATTTTGCTGAGCTTTCTTAGTAACTAGAGGCGAGCTCTGGCAGTCGTCGTCGGGGACCACGACGTGAGAACTCCCCCTACCTGGATCTGTCCAGCACGGGTCTGACTCCCCACATCCTCTAGGCCTATATGGTAGAGTCGAGCACTATGACTTACCGGTTAGTGCGCCCTTAAACCACTATGACTTACCGGTTATATAAACTTCACGTACTAAATGTCAATGCTCTTATTCTCCCATGGGGAATCCCTAGAAGCCTGGTCACGTGACTCGCGCCATCGGGTTTCATGCGCGCGTTGATGTGCTCAGTACCGTTTGTTTGTGGGATATTATGCTCAGTACCGTTTTTTTCTGGGGGGGGCGGTAGGGGGGCGTTGAAAGAATAATTCATTAAATTAATCAACCGCAAGAGAAGGAATTCGAGTATCAGTGACATTGAATTCACAAAAACAATTCTCTTAATGAAACTGATATCTCGTAAAAATAGTTTGTTTGTAACTGATAAGCGGCGTATTTCACGCAATCACAATGGCTTATCGATGATATTGCTCGATTGTGTTCTCGAGTGGATCAATGACCTCCGTACGACGTGCAACAGGTACTCGCCGGCGTCTGTCTGTGACGTCACTGCGTGTCGCGTCTGACGTCATCGCACAGAGGGGTGGACGCGACCGTCGTCGTCGTAGGCTGACGCGGGGGCGAGGGGTTCTTGGCACACCCACAGAATTGTTAGGTATTATTTGCTCTCATCTCATCGTAGATTGTACTTGGCACTTTATTTTATTTCAGAACTATTCAATTGTTAGCTTTCTGCATTACCGATTCCAAAATTTTGATAAAGCGGTCATTCCTTGTAATTGCAAACAATTTGTTGAAAATTAGCAGTTTGGTAATGGATGTTGGTATGAAAAAGATACAACAATGTAAAGCCGTTCCAAACCACGCACTGCTGAACATGATGTTGACAAAAATTATATTTTTGTTTTTTTGTAATTAATAGCAACATAATTTCTATGACAATAAACTCATAGAGGGGTGCGGCGCGCTGATGCGGACCATTGCGGCCCCCGTCGACCAATGAGATGGCGTGAGAGGTGGTCGGTGATTGGCGGACGCGTAATCGCGACGGTCAATGCTCTCCGGCAGCGCTCACGGAGCGTGGCTGCAAGCGCTAATTGGTCGTGGTGGTAAGTGACCCCAGACTCTGCAGTGTCATCCGGAGATAGCGGAGTCGGGCTCAACTTGCGGCGTAAGACATTCAGAGTTAGCTGCAAATTACCCCCGAGAAGAACGTAGCCCACTTCCTATCCTGGCCGTCGGGTGTTGTAGTCAGGGGGCAAAATAACGTGGGGTACATGGACCCTAACTTTGATTGAACAAGCAGGGGGACGGGTACCCAGAATAGGGAGCAAATCTTACCGTTTTCGTTCCCCGCTTCTCCTAGCCTTCTTTAATGGTGGAGGTGCCGGGCACATGGATATTCTAACTTTCTGAGGGCAGCCCCCTGCTAGCCCCGTCCCCTAACCCCCAGGGCCAGAAAACATTATCCAACAAACAAAAGCTTGTCAATCGTACGTTGTGTCCGGGTATTATCGTGAGACGTACACACGCACAGACGGACGGATGCTCCCCAATCAAGTCGTGTAATGAAGATTTAATTGCATGGGCGTCTATGTTTTGACAAAAAGTCCACGTGGGTGCAAGTGAATCTTTACCACGTGCTCGATGCCCATGCTGGGACCATACAAGGATTTGCTAATTAATATGGCTGCTTTCTGGTAGTCCTAAAGTTGCGAAGAAATCTTCCCGCGAGCTGGCGTGAAGAAGTCCACGTGTAGGCGAATGTAAGATTAACGTGCACAGTGAAATAACATTCCTGCGTGCTGGTATGCCAGGAATCCACCGATTGTCACGTCGGAGATAGCCGAACGTCTTGTCTTGTTATTCCTATTGGGTTTGTGGCCTAATGATATCGGTCGTCGGTATGTTGTTCCGTGTTGTTATTACATGTTTCCTGCACTTAGCGAGTCGGACATTCCTATCGGTGAGCAGACAATGAACTCGCTCTGACTCGGAGGCAGGCGTCCTGGGTTCAATCCCCAGCCGCGCCGTGTGCTGCATGACCATTTCTCCACACGAGAGCTAGGGCGATCCGATATGAGTGGAGGATGTGAAATTTGGTTGACCCCCCTGAAACGTCTAATCTAACCATATTTGTTGCTATCTGTTTTAGTAATCACACTTTCATCAGACAAAAAGTTTCAATTCGACATGGGAAGGGGTAGGATTGCTACTGTATAGCTACAGGTTTCGTTGGCATCATATTGTTTGTTTACATCTGTTCCGGTTTGCCAATCCTGTGAAATTTCCTTCCGGAATCGTAAAAGTATTAATAACATATTTTTGGTTGAAGCTATATTGATATTGAGCAATGCTTCCTACTGTTGCGGACATCCTTTCAGGGTTTTGGAAGGCAGCCATCAATAAAGAGGTTACTATTACTGTCTCAGTGAGCGTTACAACGTACTAAACCTCGGATATACTTGGAAATATTGCACAGAACTACGATGACCTAGGTTCAAGTTGAACACGCTTATTTCGATGAGTTTCGGGCGAGGACGAGGACTCTATGTAGGAAGTAGATGACAACGTGCGAAGATCAGCCATCCGCGACCACGGGCGTGGGAAGTCTATTGATAGCCTGTTCATTTCACCGCGGATTGTGATTTCTGTTGACAGACAGCATCACACGCCCCTTCATTCATACTAGGTACCGGGATGTAGACTTCGGATGTAAACATTCGGCGGCCATTTTGTTCGAATTATACGCTCATCAATCTGTGTACCCAGACGTTTACTTCCGAAGCAAACAATGGCGGCCATTTTAAAGTTAGAATGTCGTCATCAATCAGGGAATTCCAATGCTGACATTCGAGGTAAACGTTCGGCGGCCATGTTTGATAGAACTGCGTCACTAATTGTAGGCCTAAATTAAGATGTTTACTTCCGAAATAAACATGTGGCGGCCATTTCAACTAACTACTGCCCGTCAACTAACTTGACTGTCATATTTGTTCTCTCTGTCTACCACTCTCTGTCGATTGTCTGAACGACTTGTCTGTCATTGATATTTAAAAATTAAATAATTGTACAGTTTGTACTTCTATTAGGCTAAAGAGGGCCAAACATGTCCTACAATTGGCCTTCGTGCCCTTTGGTCTGGCAGATTTCAATATATATTTGTATTTCAACAACAGATAATTTAGATTTGACAAGATAGTTTCGTTAATTTTATTGTAGTTTACCTGTCCCATGACGGGACAGCAACTATAATACACATACCACCATAATTAAAGTGGTCATCTGTATAGATATAGTAAATTTGGTAAAAAAAAGTGATCGGTGGAAAATGATCGGGGTCTACATCGTATAGCTTGGTAATGGATATTTAACTAAAGTCTGGCTGTTCCTGTTAATATGTTTTAGATTTTTGCTCTAGCTAGGTCCATTCTGAAGCTGAACACTCGCCACTCGGTGGTTATTTGAAGTACAAGGTTTCGTAGATTTACACAAGCGAGCACTTGTCAGTCGTCAGTCGAGGGAGATGAGCGTATTGGAATTGAATTGCAAATTGGTTCAAAAAAATGTTTCATTAGGGTGCAAAATATGGAGTTTTCCTTGAGCCAGTGTAAATAAAACTCCATCCAACTAAGTCGTGGATTCGGTTAATCGTTTTTGAATGAGTCTGTTTTTCATTAGTACGTCTGGATGACTCAGTTTGTTTTTCTTTTCAATACTATATCACCAAGTATCGACCCTACCAAAAACGCTGTTTCGTTGGCATTGTTATTTACTTCCGTCTGATTGGTTGCTTGATGGTGATTGGTCGGATGGCTCTACGAGGACGTGGGCTAGAATCCCGCATACGGCAAGGGATTTTTGCAATCGCCCTTCATCGTCTCGAATAGCTTTAATGCGTTAAAAGAGACGTTAAGCAACAAAAATCATAACATTACCGGAAAAAATCTCTGGTAAAAGTGTATAAAATAAGGTACGACTTGCAAAACAGCATAGGGATTCTTCCACATTTGCAGTTCCCAGCCTTGTGAACGCTTGCAATGACGGCGTACCTCGACCTAGACTACGGTAATGATGAAGAAACCAACTAATACTTGCGTGGTGCATCTACTATCGGAGACTCGGTTCGACTCCCGGCCGAGGTAGTGTCACACTCGCAAGGCTGGTCTAAGTTTATCCCCCCATCACGCGCACCTGAGCTGAAAATACCGCGCGGCACATGATGAGTAGACCGTCTCGAGCTAAGCCGCGTGACCAGGCGCCCATTTAAATACCTGCACTAATTCTATTTGAGAACAACCATTAATTCACAGTTTTTACATCGTCTACAATCCTCATTAAACGCGGGTAATTGACTTTAATTTATCAACTTGTTTGTATTTTTAGCGAGGGTTTTCTCCTGGTTATTTTGTCTCGCTGCTAATCGGGCAGATGCGACGGCGACAAATTGTTTCAAAAAAGAAGTAAAACTCCTGTCGAAATAAGTATATGATAGACAGGACGGTGTAAGTCCTCTGGTTCCTCCGCTTTTGTGCCTAACCCACGGGATTGTATCATGGGAAACTGGGAAGCATCTTTATGCTACTACCAAGGTGCTTCCCATACTGCCTACTGTTCAGACACAATATTTGTGATTTTTTTAAACCTTTCTTGCAAGTTGCAACCCGTTATAATCAGATTGATGTGAAACGGTGCAATGTCGTAGTCATTATACTCTGTAAAGTATAGACACTTTTCCCCAGTATACAGTCAAAAAATAAAATTGCTCATTTTGTTTTCTCGACTAAATTCGTAAAAAAAATGTTCTCTTGATTAATCCACAATAATATTTGATAATCTCTTTCGAAAGAAGAGGTAGATATCCTTGCATGTCAACAACGCACAGTTCCTCATCAGATGGTGATGCTAAAGCGACTTCGGAAATTCTCATCATATCCTGCATGGCGACCAGGCTTTCGTTGTGACCTGACCTTACTAACATTAAACCAGTCATAAACTAAAACAACAATCTGCTTAAAATAGATTTATCCAATGACTTACAATTGATAAAAATATCAACAACACAACAACATTGGTTACCATGGGTGGTTGCCAAACTGTTGTTAAAAGATCAGCTGATGTACTTGTCACTTGTCAGTAGTGTATTCTAGAGTCTAGACAGTTAGGTTTGCGTGCCAGTCGGTTTTGAGTAGATCGATTGCGTTTAAATTTAATGTTTTTGAATGCATTTAATTGCTCATAATTTTACAACATATTTTGGAGACACAACTGCATAACTTTACGAAGCAACCAATAAAATTGCTTAGCTGGATATAACCTTCATGAACAACTTTCTGATCAAATTATCTTTAATCGTACAGTTATTTTGCATTACGAGACCACGTGCATGTTGCTGCGTAATTGGGGTAACTTGTAACGGGAAACTCCTTTACTAATTTGAGTTTTGAGTTAATTTGTCAACAAACAATTATTTTATTATAATTGGTGACTTTCGCTAAGCTAAGTTGGCACTTTTCCTTGAGGCCCAGGCCAAAGAGACAAAGGCTGCCTACTTATCACACGGACCTAACTGTCCATAGTTCAAGGATGACTGAATTCTTTTCACGTGATTTTATTAAGCAGACAGTGACCATATGATGTGTTTTAAATAGTGACGTCAGAATGTTAGAGAAAGATTATCAATGAATTACTCTTACCAAGAATCGAACCCCTGACCTTATTCTTGTAAACATTACCTGCGGCCGTTGTGACTTGTGAGTCGCTAATAGAGATGACAGATTCAGCCAAGTATGAGACCTCACGTGCTGTTTGATGCTGAGTAAGGATGGCTGGTGCATTCGGCTATGTTATCATCACCGCGCAAATATTTACGGCGTCTATTAAGCAACACTTAGCAAACTTACAGCTTACTCGTTGCAGTAGAGAGAGGTGTTAAATATTTTAATTTATCACCTGAGTAATGTAAATGAATCATGGGTTATTTTATTGTGCTTACTTTGTTGCAAGCCTTCTATCATGACATGACAGCCATACTTCACTTCTTTATAACCATGTGGTGTCCGTGTAGGTCTACTTTCTTCAACCATTACTTTTGCAGAACTATATTTGCGAAGGCTGAATGTGCATAGAACAAAATTAAAGAAATTCCATTAATTTTAACGTATATAGTACAATTTACAAAAATTGAATTTGTAGCAGTTCAATTTTTCTCTAAAAATAAAATTATGGCGACATTTCTCATTTACATCTAGCAGGCTGCACGTGGAAAATGTATTAATTTCTGTTATCGTAAATGTTCTGTTTTTGAAAGGCGGGCATCCATGTGACGTCATCGTCGTGGGTGGTGTGACGTGATTGGCTCCCTCAGCTGCTTTGATCGTAATTAATTGCCTCTTGTTCTCCCGAGGCCTCTCACCCCCCCCCCCCCCGGCATGACACAGGACAACCTGACTTCTTTAAGCCCAAAGTTTGTTGAAAACTTTCACAATGGACGCTAAAAGGGTTCGGTCGTTTGTGTCCTTGTGTCCTTTTGATTTGAAAATTAATTATAGTTGCAATTTGGAAATTGAGTCGGGTGATGTTTTTGTGTCCATTCTTTGTAGGTGACATGACTTTGATCTTTTCTCGACCCCCCAATTTCCATATTCGCCATCAACCCTTCCGGGGTAGGGGGAGGGGGGCAATATAATACACCTGCCATTTGCTCCCTCGTGTTTTCTATTGATGAAAATCGCAAAGATGTGATTGCAAAGAAGTGAATGGTTTTACTCTGGTGAAACAGCTCAGATAACGACTAACGTAATTGTGATAAGAGAGTTCTGCTTCTGGGAAAACCTCCCGGATTTCCTGGAGTCTCCCGGATATTCCTGCTATTTCCAAGGTCACCTCTGTGTTAAAATTGTCACTTTGGGTCAAAACCGCGACAATGTTTTATTACGTTGTTCAACAAAATGCGTAAATTTTTAGTTTACTCTCGGATCTAGCGATTGGGTGAGGCTTGACTCGTCAACATAAAGATAATTCGTGTGTGATTCTGCTTGTGCTAACAGTTATAACTATACTAAAACTTTGTTGATGGATCGAGTAGTGATTGCTGTAATAATTTGGTGGAGAATTATTCAAACTTCCACTTTCAATAAAATTCAAATTGTATAAAATTGCAATTGATTGTAAATTTTACATTCGATGTAATAAATGTAATTCCCTATTTCGTTAGTTAGGGAAACACTCTTATAGGTGGAATTGTTGTTAAATTAATACAATCTATAAATTATAAAAACCAGCCCCGGTTGAGTTGAACTTTTAAATTGTATTTGTACGTGCTCGTGAAAATGACAGGAAATTGGCATGCTTAAAAAAATACAGGATGTTCTTGTCTAGTTTCTTCAGCAAATCCTCGTAGTTTCACCTGATCCCCCCACAAGTCCCTCTAGTGATGACGTGTGAGGCACACAAAACAATCATTATAATCCATACATTAGTTGCGGATGGGTTAGATCGTTCGGATGACGTGTGAGGCACACAAAACATTAGTTCAGATGGGTTAGATCGTTCTGATGACGTGTGAGGCCCACAAAACATTAGTTCAGATGGGTTAGATCGTTCTGCTGACGTACTTATACCTCGTGTGTAACGGCTCGTCTTGACAATAGTCTCCTAATTAATGTCATTCATGTCACCGATCACCTTTGTTAATTGCCGTGTTAATAGTAATGTGCGCAAATGGAATATGTTACGTGAGGAGTGTGACGTAGATGGACGTGCAAACATAGTCCGTGTGCACGAGCGGGCTGGCGACAGCACAGCTGTATGTACACACAAGTACCGTGTGCGTAGTCCACAAGCTACTTTCTCTGGTTCGGCGACGTTGGAAATCTTGTAAAAACTACGTACTAGGGGAATTTGAACTTGGGAACTTTGATGTTTAAAATTCAGTTCACCCGACAAAAATGAAATAAATCTACAAATAAATGTTCATGTTTATCTATGCTACGTCGTTCAAGAATAAATCCCCCCCCCCCAAATATATATGTAGGCTTTCATATATAAGGTAAAATAATATTCAACTTAATTCTGAAGATAGATGGGTAGAAACTAGAAATATTGATTGATTGATTGATATAAACATTATAGTGTGTTGTTTAACCTTGGTTTTATAGTAGGTTTTTAATTTTATAGTACGTACGTCATAGGCCATGAATATGATACATTGGTGTTTATTCATTCAAGGAGGCGTGTTTCATTGTGATGGGCCAAGTTCAAAGTTTCACTGGTGATTTGAACAACCAATACAAAAATGATTTACAACTTGCAGTTCACAAAAATAATGTTCTTTCCAAAGTTCATCATTACGTGTTGATTTAAAAAACTGACCCCTAACAACATAACGAATATATCCCCCCCCCCCCCTTGTAGAGTCGCCCGTGACCGGGTCCAAACAGCATAGTCCACTCCAAGGTTGGAGATCTCGCTTGGTTTTCCCTGGACTTTCACTAAGAGTGACTACCTCACGTTATCTTCTGTCTCGCGATTGTATCTCGGACGTTTAGCAAGTGGTTATTCCCGACGCAATTTGCAACTCCTCCATTCAACCGCGGTCTGAATGATAACGAGGGTCCAACCTAACCTCAAACCAATGTTATTGACTCAAGACACGCTGTATGTAACGCTTGAACCGCACTTTGCGCCATGATTGCAAGATACATTTATTTATAGTGATAAACTGCGTCTTGTGGTTTCGGGTTTGATTCCCGGTCGTCACGGGAAGAGGATGGGATAGATACGCACAACGCACTTCTCAATTATATGCAACACTTATTATTTCTCGTTCAGTAAAATCCCACACATAACAAAAACTTGTAAAAATACAGCCAAACCTTACACACTCAAAAGAAATGAGATCTAAAAAAGGGCCAAGCTCATCTCTACCCTTCCACATTTGAACGTACTGTGCCCCGTCACAACATCCTTGAAAAGCTTGGCAAAATAGAATTTGAAACTAATAATTTAAACGAAATAGTTCACAAAATTCTACTTTTCTGATCAATTTAAACGTAATTGTCATGCAAATTCTATTTTGCAAAGCTTTTCAAGAATGTTGTTACGGGACACTGTACGTTTATGAATTAAGAATGCGCAAATTGGAAGGGTAAGATGAGCCTGGCCCTTTTTTAGATCTCATTTCTTTTGAGTGTGTAAGGTTCGGCTGTATTTTTACAAGTTTTTGTTATGTATGGGATATCATCATTACTTTTTCAAGTTCCATTGCAAAATTATTTGTTAAAAGATAATAATTTTATCAAAGTCGATTTATTGCTATGGTATTCAATAACAATAGAATGAAAAAAATAGAATGAAAAAAATAAAGTGGTCCAAAGACTTGCTTTTTGTAAACAATGAAGCGATTATTGTCAAGTAACTATAGTTACTTGTTGATTGTATGCCTGTATAAGGCTTATTTTAAAACCTTTATTTGGAAGCCTTCCAGCATTTTTTTTTTACTTTTTCTTTCAAAAGGAATTACATCACTATTACCTTAATGTCCATGTAAAATATGAACGTTGGAGCCCCACCCGTTTGGTCAGAATCGCTGGGCAATTGAAACTGACGAATTAGATAGTAGTAGTATAGCCATAGAAACTATCAGTCATATTTTCACCAAGAAGGAATGCTCGTACCCCAACCAAATTTGGGATTGGTGTTGTCGGGTACGTCTAAATCCCCTCGATTTTGATAGTTTTCAAGTTCACATCACGTTTCATGACGGCTGGGTATAACACCTCGAAATCACCCCAACTCTGCTTGCTGTATAAGGTGCCAGAGTGTGTAGCGCACCGCGGCTTGGCTGCGGCGCTCTAACGGGCACCTAGATACATCAAGTTCACTTCACGACGATTTCAAAGTTTTGACATTATTAAAACACTATCGAAACTTAGGCGTTTTATCAATGTATAATATTTCTTACTGATGCTGCAATTACAAACAAATGTATGATTGTTTATCCTGTAATTTATAGAAAAACTCAATAAATGGTACTTGTTCATTATTGGAACCCCCCCCCGAAAAGGAAAGTAGGTTAGTGTGGTTGGGGGGAGCATGAAGTGCTTTGTCGTGGTCAGCTATACCCCCCCCCAACTTACTTTCCTTTTGGGGGGGGGGGGGGTCCCTATAATGAACAAGTACCCAATAAATACTAATAACTCTGGATTATCGTTTTCTCATCCCTGGTACCAAACGGGTCAATCCTCCCATGTGCTCCAAGTATACAGTGTGTGTGCAAGTGGGAGTACGGAGTGAGGAGTCGTGGGGAGTTAAGTGAAAATATGCAGATTGTAGAGTCTTTGCATAATGTTTACTTCAATGTGGTAACATTGCCAGCGTTATGTTCATGATGTTATGGGACTGGTAGGGAAGGTGCTAGAAAGTATAGGTGGGTGCTACCTGCTGTATCTGTCACCTCCTCCGCAAGTGTTATTTCCTGTCGATTGCGAATAGGTTTCGCAACGAGGCCTACTCGAAATAAACAAATAGTGTTTCACTCGTGGCACCGCTCCCAGTGAATCTCAACTATGATTCGTCATGCAGCTCTAGCGCCAGGCGTCGGGACGGCGCACCCTCTGGTATTCAGGGCGCCGCGACGGTTGCCTCACAGTGTTGGGGTAGGTCGTGCTCGTGTCATAAGGATGGATTATGCCATATTGTTGGATCCCGGTCAGGGCAGAGCTATCAGCTGGACTGAGCCACTCATCATATCGGGACTAAAGCAATGGCGATCACTCGCTGCTAACAATATACTTTAGACCGCCCCTTCCCTTGCATCACCCATAGGATATCCTCGTCTTGCATTGGTTGATAAAAAAGTAATTCTGTTTTTTAATTTAAATAATTATACGAAGTAGGCCCTACAAATTATCACTGCAAGAGTACGTTATCAAAAAACTGATAATGTTTTGTTTTTGATTTTGTTCTATAATTTTACCTCAAAGTAGGCCTATGTTATGCCACGATGTTTTAGAGCTCTTGTCGTCTCGTAAACATCCCATCTTGAGTAATGAGTGGTAAGACAGAGAGAGAGAGAGTGATGGGTGTCAACTGCAGCCTCCGCGGAAGTGTGAAAGACGTGGGTTCGAACCCCGCACAGGGCGCGGATAACTTGTTGTCCTTCAACCAAACACCGTCCGTAACTTGTAGGATGCGATCATGTGAGTGTGATCCTCTGACGTCACGGCTGCCTCGTGTGACAGACTGACAGACAGACAGACAGACACGACGGATGTAGCCAGTTGATCCCTGCACCGCCCCCTATATATACCGGATCATTTCCATCACCAAGTGGTACCATTACGTTACACAAGCGGTGGATTTGTTTTATTCAAAAAGTTTTTTCAATGTTCTCGACTGGCATTGTCCTTATTACTATTGCTCTCGCAACACAGCGCAGGCACGTGGTTGTACGAGGCTATTGTCTCGAGACCCATTCATACTCTCTGAAGACGTGGGTGTCTGGCTTCACGGAGAACTCACTCGGGATCAGGGGATCGACTGAGAGGTTCATCTCGTGGAGGTTCTCTTCCAAAGCTCCCCTGTTTAGCTGTGCTTAGTTGATTATTTCAACAATAATGAACAATCAGAGGTAAACAACGTTGGGGCGGGCCCTCAGGATCGACTTGTATGGAATCAAAGCACGTCGGTTCGAGTCCCGCACATCCAGGGATGTTTCTTACCTCAATCTCAATCATCGCCAGGAGAAATGCAACAAAACTATATTCTAATCTGGGGAGAACTGCAGCGCTTTTCAATCCAGGCATCCATGCTCGACCACGTTGCAATGTATGATAGCTTCAGGTTCTTCTGACTCAAAACCAGGATTCGAACCAAGAACCCTGGAACTGGTTAAAAATGATCAAGGTGCACTCTATTCTTCCCGTGACTGTACACGATCGAATGAGATTCATTGGTGTTTTTGATTCTGAAAGTGTCCTGCCTGTATGACATTCAATCAGGGCGCCCTGGAGCCCTCCACATGAGGTGCGCGCATGCGCGAGTTTGGTCCTGAGGGAGGCTGCATGCACGGACCACGATAAGGTCAGAGCTTCTCTCTCTCTCTCTCTCTCTCTCTCTCTCTCTCTCTCTCTCTCTCTCTCTCTCTCTGTACGGGGGCGTGGACGCGATGAGTGGGGGGGGGGCAGATTCTAATGGACTTTGCCGTAATGTCAAAGAGTCACGGAAATTTCCAGAAACCTATGAGAGCCAATTTCAGTTGATTCAATTATTTAGACATTAGAGTTAGAGGTGCACAGCTGTTGTTGTTTCCCCAGAAGTTTCAATGTTTCAACGATAATTTCTCATTTTCCGCCTAATTTGAGCTTTGACGAAGTTTTGCTTCGGAGAACGTACGAGATAAATAGTTGATATTTTTAGGCGGTGACTGGTCCGTGTTTTGCTCAACTCTCAACCAAGGCATGGGTGACGGTTGTGTTGCCTCACTGGAGCACGGACTCGGATAAAACTCATGACTGTGTGTTCAACGTTCACAAGAAGAGTCATTTCATGCCTTCACAAATATCATCGTTATGTTGGACCGATTTAGAGTGAAAAATTAGGACATTTTTGAAAATTTAAATACAGAAGCGAATTGAAAATAGGTATGTGTATCGCCCAAACACTTGACTTGCTCATTAAAACCGAAATCTACAACTCAAATTTGGAAAGACATCTAAAAGTAAAATTTTAACTGCATATGTAACATGAGTGCTTATATAAGAAAAGATTTAGCAGAACAATACATTGTATACTTTTGTATCACATTCTGAAGACGTACGAATCGCTCCTAATTTATACTTTTCACCTTTGTTGATTATCGAATCGAATCTGCCCATCTACGGTTACCCCCGTTCACCTTAGCCTCCTACCGAGCTCCGAGCACCCCCCGTCTGGGCCCGGGGTAGAATTGGCCCAGAGCATAAGAGAAAAAGTCCACCTCGCAAACACCAGCTAGTATGAAGGGTAGTATATTACTCCCCGAATCTAGAGGCGAGCTCTGGCAATCGTCGTCGGGGACATCTCCCCCTTCCCTTGACGACCTCCCCGACGATGACGACAATGACACCACGAACGATGAGAAAGACAATGACGACCGCAACGTGAGAACCCCCCTTTCCTCCCCTTTCCCATGTCTGGTTCTGACCAGCATGGGCTCCTCCTCCCCATATCCCCTAGGCTAGAGTGGTGCATTATGACCTAACGGTTGACGCGTCCTTAATCCAAAAAAACCTACCCCACACCCCCCGGCTTCCTACCGCCCACCCCCGGCTTCCTACCGCCCACCTCCCGGCTTCGTACCGAGCACCGCCATGTTGTGACCCGCCAACCCCGTGACCCCGACCGGAAGAGATAGAACATCGAGGAGCAACTCATGTCACTCCCTCGTAGGTTCCTCCACCAGCCAGACAGCTCGAGCAAGGCGACACTGAGTGAGGAACGATAACATAATGGAATTTCTGAGTTCGAGATAAAGAGATTGTGAACTAGGGGAAATGAGGGGATGAGACGAAGAAGTATAAGCAAATTATACAAGAATCTAATCTCTTTAAACTATGCAAATGTTTGTACATAATCTCAGGTTGTGGAGCCGGGCTTACGTGAGCCAATTCGTTTGCCCATCTCCCTTATATGAACTTGAAAATTTGTTTGCATTTACAATTTTTGTTGGTCAAAACAATATCAATTTCATAATTTGATTGATATTTATGTGGAAATGTGGCGGATAGGAAGTAGTTATGACTATTCCTTGATATCTAGGGGATCGGTGATAAGTATTGATGTGGGCTACCCCTCCCTCTCCCCCTCACTCGGAAGTGTTCCTGGTCGGTTGTTGTGTTTATAGCCATTGCCAGAGGCTTGAGCCGACTTATTTACGAGCCAATCGTTTCGATAGCATAAATACAGACGTGAAACAACAAACTAATCTAGGGATGAAGTTGAAGGAGTGCTGAGATTCCGGCCTGTGGGCATTCCATCTGTGCAGATATGAACAAACTGGTGGCCGGGGTTGACCAGGAATATAGCCTGGAATAACAAATACACTTGGACTTGGAGGTTGTGCTGTGTTGGTGTCGGTGAAGCGATGTTGTCTACCCCGGAAGGAGTGGAGTGGAGTGGAGGTTTTCTTATTGTTGCAGACATTTTATCTAGAAATACAACTAGAAGAACAGGAGAGTCGAGACCAGCATCATTATGGGGGTCACAGACGAACTAGGGTACGGCAGCCAGACCCAGACTTTATGCATTTTAATTCCGTCTGTCCTATTTGTCCGACCTAGTTATCTCGGGGTGCTCGGGACGGGGGTAGGAAGTCGCCGGGGGCGGAACACGACGTACACGACTCTGCTTATCTTTATTTCGTTCCTCCCCCTCGCCCTGCCTGCCCTACATCCTCCCCCGTCTGTCTGGCCTGGACCCGTCTAGTTCCGCTTCCGGACGCTAGGTGGCGCCCCAGACGAGCGCCACGTGCAAACTACGACCAGACCTGATCGATAATGCCCTGGATTGTAGACGTAGTACGCTATACACTATCGCACTCCGGACGAAAAATAGACGTCTTCGTGCTCTAGTCTAGACTTCCGTCAACATTGCCGAATGTGATAATAATTGGCGAATTATGAGAAATGTTTGAGGGAGGAAGGGGAGGGAGGAATCAATGTCTTGGGAAGTGAGAATTTTGTTCTGGGGTGGGGGTGTGGTGGGGTTGATAGTACAGACAGACAGACTGGCGACATCTCAATGATGATTGCAGACGACGATACCTCGCATAGTAGTCACGTGGGCTAAACTGAGCCATGTCTGCAGGGTGTCTGGGTCTAGGATGTGCTCTGCGGGAATCCAACCCCCGGTTCGATAACAACAAACCGTTGTAGCCAGACAGACACCACCCTCTCGACTTGAGCCCGGTAGGGGTTGCCAGGTACAATAGCATCACGTTCCTTTACATACATCATCCCGGTAGAGGTAGCCAGACACCACCCTCTCGACTTGAGCCCGGTAGGGGTTGCCAGGTCAATACATCACGTTCCTTGACATACACCATCCCATTAGAGGTAGCCATACACCACCCTCTCTACTTGAGCCCGGTAGGGGTTATCACGTTCCTTGACATACACCATCCCATTAGAGGTAGCCAGACACCACCCTCTCTACTTGAGCCCAGTAGGGGTAGCCGTACGCTACCAGTCACCACTCTTAGCTTCTTGAGTGACACACGTGACCTATTGATAAATATCCTCATAGTGATAGATGCTTGAGGTGAGATCCCTTTTTGCATATTCTGATTTCTGAATCTATTATAAAAATTTAAATTGGCCGAGTCCAAACTCCCTTCGATCTGTTTCTGCGACCGACTATATTTTGTGCATAACACCAACCCACAAACCCCTGCCTCTGCGCATAGCCAACACTGTGGCCGCTCGATCCCGGACAGCAACATCCTTACTGAAGGGTTTACTAGGTCATCTGGGATTGCGTCCTGCTAGTCCAGACGTACTGACCCCACCCCACAGCGGACATGCCCAAGGAAGGAGGATTCTTCTATGGTACAAGGATGCTGCTTTCAGCCATGTCCGAGACTCTTTCAGCACATTGTCTTATAATTCTTGCGGGTTTATTTCAAACGAACTGGACCCCTCGTTTGGACCAGTGGACTGGATTTTCGTCAGGCGGAACGGAAGCCGTTGTTTTTTATATTTATTATATGTTGATCGTCGGTTCGTCTTTTGAGTTTTGATATTCGATTTTGAACAGTGTTGCCAACGTAAACGGAAGTAGTTCGTTGATCTGTTTGTGTTAGTTGACCGAGTCGGTCTCGACGTCTGTAGCTCTGTGAAGCGAAGGAGACGACTTCTGATGTCTAGCAAGTTGGTCCTAATTCGCGAGTTATTCTAGAGCAAGTCTTCATCACGCTTCATCATCAACCAGACGTGATACAAAATACAAATAGAAACCCAACAAAAGGCAGGATGTTGCGCTCTCGTCTTGAGAAGATTTAGTGCACCCCCTCCCCCTCCCTTCCAACCCCTAGCTTGAACAAGATAATATGCACCTTACAATAGTTTCTCTATTTAGCTGACCTAGTTTCTGAATGCGCTTCCGAGTGTAGTAAATTATGTAGTCACTTCCTATATGGTACCCAGACGAGACAACCCTATTATCGAGCTCAGCTGAGGGAACTGGGGTGATTGGATTATAAGGAGATCTTGGTGGCTCCGTTCCGGAATTGCAATTCCTTCTCCGAGGACAGACGTCGGAAATTATTCTTGCATATTGTTCGTGTTTTGTTGTTTATTGTATGGACGCGTTCACATATTAGCCACGTTGGATATTGTTTTCCGTGCATGACAACATACAGGGTGACCGATGTCAATCCCAGCACTTGCGTCTTGTCTTGTGACTGAGAAAAACCCTGTGTCTTGTTTATCGATAGAGGTATTCTTGCGTTAGCATTACGTTACTGGGTGTGGTGCGTCTCACGACAAAAACCGAATATGTCCGATGATTTATATGCGTTTTATGATGACATTGTCCTTCAACAAGGGTGATACCGAATGTTTTGGTGACCCTGGGGGCAGAAGGCGGGGCCAGCCCCATCGAAAAGAATAATTTTATTGACCCGGCACCTCCACCAAAGACAATTGAAAATTAGTACAAACGTTGTGTAGGAACGATACGCTTCGCTCCCTATCTTGGGTAAACATATCCGTGATTGGTACCTATAGTCTCTAGCCAAAGTGATGTGTTACTACAGCAGCCGCACTATACATTACGGCAATCTGGACAATCAATTACAAAAACCTTTTTTTTACGAGAATGTCTCCCGTTCTAGCAGTGTCTATGGAAAGAGCCTGAGGTTGCACCACATCCAAGCCTAAGTTCCTCCGCATCACCCAAGCCTTGGTTCCTCCACAGTCCGCGCCCAGCCTTGGTTCCTCTACAGTCCACACCCAGCCTTGGTTCCTCCACAGATTTGTCTCGTCTCTTCGTCGAGTGCCATGACACCTCAGTTTGTCAACACACACCCGTCCACACCGGTATTATCAAGTCCTCGTTACGTAACCGGGCCGTGTTTATGTGTGCACCTATATTAACGCACTTATCTTCCGGCCGGCTTATCGTAAATATCTCGTTTCTTCGACTATTTGCCATTCCACTATATCTTTCCGTGACGTCGCAGCTTTCCAAGCCACGCTCGTGCGACGAAATTGGGTCAACAGATTTCACAAACTTCCAGAAAATGAGCTTATAATAACAGAACCGCTATACTCCCCGCCGTCGCATGGGCGTGGCGGAGGTGGTATGTGTGTGTTGGCTGCTACCGGATGATGAAAGATGCACTCCTACGTATGTTTCAACCGTAGCTGTAATGATCAACTGAGGGGGCGACCACATTTTCGACTATATAACATGGAAGTTATCCTGGATCTTGTTTATAGATTCGATTCCGCTGATTCTGACTTCCTCATTTACCTCGTCGGGATAGTTTAGTTTGTAAGTAAAATAAACAACTTATAGGAGAAGCTACAAGACGTATATAAGTTCTGTATGATGTTGTGGTGGTGGCGAGATAATTACGCCCATGTCAACTCGACTTCGCTCATCTCCATAAGTTCTTGTGTTTTGTACAGATTTTAGAAATCGATACACTTATTCTTGTATCGTGTGTTACGATGTATTGATCTTTGTTTTCAAAGAAATTGAGCTCTAGGGGTGGGGGTGGGGGTGGAACTAGCTTGCACCCCCCCCCCTCACGCTGACCTACTGTCACGACCCGACGAGCTGCCTCCCTTCCTTCCTGATTGCCTGATCCCTTGTCAGCAAGAAGTCATCCTGACCAGAGAATACGGCTCCTTTGTGAACCGAGTCCTTTGACAGCCGTGACCCGGTGAGTTTGATCCCGATCATGAGACGAGAGCCCGTGCAGTCGGCCGTGCGTAACGAGGCTCAGATATGACAGGCTTTGTTGGGAGGAAATGCTTCTCGTCGACATCGTGTGATATGATATGTGCACGGGCAGGGTCCTGGTCATTTCGCAATTTGTCGATTCTTAGAGTATTTTAGAACATTTGTTAGTGGTGACTGGTTTATGATTGCAAAATGATATGATGTTCTTTGACTTGGCATTGGTTTACCTTATTTGTACCGAGGAATATACACCGTATATCCATAAAAACATTAACTCCATTATCATCATAATCAATCAAATCATCATCTTCACAACCATGGCTCAATTTTCAGTGACTCAAGCATACGGATTGCTTTGCGTTTTTGTAGGAGACGCTCTTTTAGGTATAGGATAAGGGACACGCTCGTGGTCAAACTTGTTTCGTTTCCCTCCTCGCTTGACGTTTCGATGGCTTCAATGGACCTTCATCAGGTAGGTTTGTTGGTTGGTGGCTGAACTAGCGGCACCAAACTAAAATGAGACATTGGCACCAACAGCAACCTGTGTTACCCTCTGAGGAAGCAGGCCATTAGCCAAGGAGTAAAGAAGACGAAATCCGCGAGAAAAAGTCTGAACGAGTTGTCAATCGGATGTTGAAAGCTTCGTCTTTTGAAGGGGGAGCCAAGCCAGTCAGGTGGGCTCTTGCTGTGAGAGCGAAGGGGCTAGACCTCCCTTGTTCAGGTGTAATATTAGCATCATAATTCGCATCTGAGTGAAACCCGTCCGGCTCTTTGTTTGACACTCCCGTAATGTAGCTCAAGACATAATGGACCACTGAATGGTCTGGATGTTCGGTCTGGCTCACGGGGATAAAGACGGATGTCAGGTTGAAGAGTACATCGCTTCCTGTCTTCTCTTCTGCCCCATCAATAGGTGTGCAACCCGTCAATAATTACACAGAGACGGCATTGTAAGGCCCCGCATAAACGTAGCATGGGCCACATCTGATCATGTTCGCACCCTTTATTGAATTATATGGTAGGGAATACACGTTTCCAAGCAAAGATAGATGGCAGCACTAAAA
This sequence comes from Sweltsa coloradensis, assembly GCA_024449915.1. Lineage (NCBI taxonomy): Eukaryota > Metazoa > Arthropoda > Insecta > Plecoptera > Chloroperlidae > Sweltsa > Sweltsa coloradensis. Next base: position 58,450 of record JAMZAV010000445.1, read on the forward strand.
CGCAACATGTCGGACCGATCGGTGATAGAGGCGAGCTGCTTACGGCGGGCGCTGTATATTATTCAGTTAGGTTCAACTTGATTTTTTGGATGAGCGAAGCGAAGATTCCATTTCACTTCACTGGAGAAAAAAATCCGGAATGTTTTTTTTTTTTTTTTTTTTTTTGTATTTTTGTCTGTTTGTCCACACGATTCCGGCTAAACCGATACTCCAATTGTGATGAAATTTTCTGGAGGCCTTCGAAATCTCTGAACTTAGAACTGCCACGTTTTTGAGCGCAATCGGAAAAGTATTTCTCATGAAAATCGCAATTTTACGATTATTTTTGATTTTTTAAAAAATTCTTCGACTTATAACACCTACATGCTTTATCCGATTTTAATGATTTTCTCACAGAACCTTTATTTTATGAATTAAGATATTCCTGTGAGATTTGAGCGCAATTGAAAAAATATTTCTAATAAAAATCAAAATTTTACGTTTTTTTTTCTTTTTTCGAACAATTCTTTGACTTATAACACCTACATGCTTTATCCGATTGTAATGATTTTTTCACAGAACCTTAATTCAATGAATTAATATATTCGTGTTAAATTTGAGCGCAATCGAGAAATTATTTCTTATAAAAATCGCAATTTTACGTTTTTTTCTTTTTTTAACAATTACGATTAATTTTAAAAAATTAAAAAATTAAAGTTAATTTTTTTAATTTAATTTAAAAAAAATTTCAACTTAGTAATTATTTTTCAAAGAACAACAGAAAATCCGCATAACAAATGGCAGCTCAATGCACCAATTACGCTCATCCAACAACGCGGCGGGACTTAAGCGTTTTCCTAGTATTACATTTCTGATCATTTGCGAAAACATTGTTGATTATGTCATATCGTCCGCGTATTTTATAAGTAAAATTCGTAAGTTTTGGGGATCGGCTTTATTAAAAACGGGAATTTAATGGCATTTTAAATTACAACAATTAATTGAGATTATTTGATATTAGCTCGAAAAGAACAAACCACACTGTTAAACTACCTTTAAATACAGAAACAAGTGTATCAAATAATGTTGAATGATGAAGATCGATGATATTTTGCCAAGGAAATGTTGCCCACCAATACTAATAATTGCAATAATTTACTTGATATCCAAAAATCAAAAGAGCTTCTAGCATATATTTATCTTCTATACACTTAGGACTACTGTTTTTTTTTTAAATATACATTTTATTACAAGTAGGCCTATTAAATAGCTGATGGCCTATTTTTATTATTGTTTTGTATGTCAATAATGGCATGACACGTCATTCTGTCATTCTGCAGACAGCTTTAAAATTTTGTAGGTCATATCATTATACTTATTCTATTGTAATAATATAAATCGTATTTATTATGATAGTATGTATAATATTATGTAATAAAACTGTAGTGTGTGTTTGAGTTGTGAACATTCTTGACGGTTTGAATTTTATTTAGTATTTATCGTACCCTGTTAGCCTATATTTAGTATATAGGCCTAGCCTATAAATAACAATGATTTATTATATGATATTACAATTAGAGAATTGTAATACACAATGTTAAATTTGAATAATTAATACTAATATTCTGAATTTAAATGCTAAAAAAAAGTATGTCCAACAATAATTGTACTCCTAGTATTAAACACGAGAGTGCGCACTCAACTGGCTGATCCCACTAAATAGGGTGACGCATTACGCGGTGACGGATATTGTTTCAACGCCCCATACCGCCCGACAAATTACGGTGACCAAAAGCGATTCTGCACCCTCGTGTACTCCATTATTGGGCCACCATTAACATTCGCATTAATTAACGACTGAGGAAAACCTCGTAAAAACCTTCAGTCAAGATTGCCGGTCCGACGGGACTCGAACCCGGGACCGTCTCGCGCTTTACGCACACATTGGAAAATAAATCGAATTGAATTGAAGGGAATGTTTCCGAGTTCTCAACACATGGCTCACTCACTTGTTTATCAAAGACTTTGGCGTTTCCCTAGTTTTACTTAAGTAACGTTTCCACACAATTTAGTATTTGGGTGGAAATGAAAAAAAAATACACAATGTTAAATTTGAAAAATTAATACTAATATTCTGAATTTAAATGCTAAAAAAAAGTATGTCCAACAATAATTGTACTCCTAGTATTAAACACGAGAGTGCGCACTCAACTGGCTGATCCCACTAAATAGGGTGACGCATTACGCGGTGACGGATATTGTTTCAACGCCCCATACCGCCCGACAAATTACGGTGACCAAAAGCGATTCTGCACCCTCGTGTACTCCATTATTGGGCCACCATTAACATTCGCATTAATTAACGACTGAGGAAAACCTCGTAAAAACCTTCAGTCAAGATTGCCGGTCCGACGGGACTCGAACCCGGGACCGTCTCGCGCTTTACGCACACATTGGAAAATAAATCGAATTGAATTGAAGGGAATGTTTCCGAGTTCTCAACACATGGCTCACTCACTTGTTTATCAAAGACTTTGGCGTTTCCCTAGTTTTACTTAAGTAACGTTTCCACACATTTAGTATTTGGGTGGAAATGAAAAAAAAATACACAATGTCAAATTTGAAAAATTAATACTAATATTCTGAATTTAAATGCTAAAAAAAAAGTATGTCCAACAATAATTGTACTCCTAGTATTAAACACGAGAGTGCGCACTCAACTGGCTGATCCCACTAAATAGGGTGACGCATTACGCGGTGACGGATATTGTTTCAACGCCCCATACCGCCCGACAAATTACGGTGACCAAAAGCGATTCTGCACCCTCGTGTACTCCATTATTGGGCCACCATTAAGTTATGGCCACACACACACCTATTCTAAAGAGATATTTATGAACTAGTAGGGTTTAAGTGATTTACTCACTAATTTGGCAATGAAAATACCTGCAGTTTACATTTATTTGAATTATTTGGAAATCAACAAAGAAATTATAAATTTGATGAATATGTAGATAATCTAGTTCTATTAGTTCTATTAGTGTCTCCTCGTAGAAGTTGAAGACTTGAAAAAAGTGATTGCAATTGTAAAAATAGATGTTCACTTGTCCGTGTTTCTTGAGTCAACTCATAATCTTAGATGTCCAACATTACAATAACGAATAAGGCCTCCATATTAGATCTACTATCTGTGTTAGAGGTATGAGACTCACCATATTGACAGTCCTTCCAAGTGGTGTGAAGTAAGACGAGACTAGTCTTCGATCACGTCTGTCAGGTATTTGTTTGTTAATTTGTATTTGCTAGGTATTTATAACAATTTAACAATGCAAAAGGGTTGAGTTGAGCCCATTGATTTCAACAATCACAACATAGCCATGTGCATTATCAAGTTGATTCATGCCACCACGTATTGTTGTATTCCTACAACAACTAAAACCACTGCCACTGCAATATTATATTGCTTGATCAATTGGTGTTTCATATTTAAATATGCCGGTCTCTAGTTGGTCATAGTTCGCTGGTCTTGTTGTCGGCGCCTGCAGGAATGGCTTGTTCGGCTTTAATTGAATGTCCCCCACTGGAAATCAGTTGTCACTCAGTGGGAAGACTATAAATACAAATTAATTAATTTTTATTTATTGGATGAGCGAAGAGAATTTAAGAAGATTTCAATTTCACTTGCCATGAGAAAAATACCTCGGGTGTTTTTTGTCTGTTAGTTTGCTTTTTACGGGCAAACGGCATATTCGATTTATTTGTCATATTATTTGGCATTTGAGTTATTGAATTGTCTTTGAGTAAGATTGGTGAAATCTAGTCGAACCGTCAGATGAAATAAAGAATTTTATACGTGCATGGTATGCATGCTATTTCAATGGAGGTCTCCTGCTCCTCTAGCAGCGAGGTGCCAGAAGACAACCATAAACGGCGTTCCGCTCCTCCTGCTGAACAACAAGTACCAAAGAAGCATGTCATTCGCAAGGTGAAGGGAAATGGAGCTTCTCAGCGCTCGCGCTCCCTCTGTAATCCTGAGACGCCATCTGGTGCCGACTCTGTCACCACTAGTTTGGAGCTTCCATTTGTTGCCAACGCTCTCACCTCTAGTATGGAGCTTCCAGATGCTGACGACGCTGTTACGCCAAATATGGAGCAACGGCAATCTAAGGCTACCCGTGGACGCAAATCCCGTGTGTGGAGTGAGGAAGTGGAACCAGGTACCACCTGCTCTTAGGGGATGACCCTCAACATAGGCTTTGCCAACTGTAGAGGTTTCTCTCTCAAGAAACCTCTAATTGAGAACCTGTGCACATCAGAACGCCTTCACATTCTCGGTGTGGCGGAAACTTGGGGCCTCTTCTCGCCATACTCTCCGTCTTCCAGGATTCGCGTCTTTCCGTAGGGATCGGGTCTGCCCTACTGGTCCTCAGCCTCGGGGCGGAGTGGCCTTATTCCTGCATCCAGAACTTCCGACTACTCAAATTACTCCTCCAATGCAATTCCGTCCACTCGAAGTCATTCTCTGCTCCGTTCGTAGCCCACTTGGTCCGATTTTGATCGTCCTTGCATATTTCCCGCCTACCATTTCTATCGCCCCACAATATATAGACTTCTTTGAATACGTGGCGTCATTTCCAAACTTCGTATTCATGGGAGACTTTAATGCTCGTCATGTGACGTTTGGGTATACTTCCTCCAACACTAATGGTTTCACTCTGGCTGATCTACTCGTTGACCTTCCAATGTATCGTTGTTATAATACGTACCCGACGTACATTGGCCCCATGGGATCCTCAATACCAGACCACATTCTTGTAAGTGACCGTCTATCTGGTCGGCTTGGCGACGTCGTCATCGGCCCATCAATAGGCAGCGACCATCTCCCACTTGTCGTTTCCTCGGATGTACTTCCTCCTCCACCTGTTCGCGAACGGTTTAAAATAGTCAAGGATTTCCATAACGCTGACTGGCGTCGGTACAGGGCTGAGATCGAACGGCTTCTCCCAGAGGAGGTTGATGCTACGTCGTGTCCAGCACTTAGGACCACAACGGAACATTTGGTGACAGTACTGAAGAGGGCTGCGGCTGTTGCGGTCCCGGTAGGTGCGATCGACACTTACCGCCCTGCTCTACCTCGTCATATTGTTGATCTCATTCGTCAGAAAAGGAGAATTTATCCGAATGGAACCGATTGAATGCACTTGTTTGCCGCAGCATTGTCCAGTTCCGCGAGCTTCAGTGGACTGTCGTTTGCGAGTCGCTGGACTACAAAGACGGATCCTCATTTTGGCGCACATTCAAGCGTATCACGGGCCAACGGACCCCTCATTGTCAACGACCGAGTGTGTGCGTCGTCTTCCGACAAAGCGCAGGAGTTTGCGACTTCTCTTGAGGGAGTTTATCAGTTTCCCGAGGACGCACTCTTTGACGACGTCTTCAGAGAGAGGGTCGAACTGTCTCTTGCACACCACGAACCGTCATTCGCTTCTCATGACATCATCGCAGATGAAGAAGTTCTCCACCCCGACCTCGTCCGGGATATCAGCGCGGAGGAAGTTCTGTCTGCTATACAACACGGACTGAGCTCATCGCCAGGTGTTGATGGTATCACCAGACTGATGCTTTGCCAGGTTCCAGCTAAGTTCGTCTCTCACCTCGCTACTCTCTTCTCTGGGTGCCTCCGTTTGGGCTACTTCCCTCCCAGTTTAAAATCTGCTGTCATCGTCATGATTCCAAAGAAAGGACAGCCACCAACGAATCTCGCTAGTCACCGGCCTATTAGTCTCTTGAACGTTGTGGCAAAGGTTCTTGAGAAAGTCATTCACTCCAGGCTGGTTGCTTTTGCTGACCGCCTCTACATCATCCCCGAGTCACAGTCAGGCTTCCGGACAGGTCGCTGCACGACAGACCCCCTCATCAAGCTGGTGACGGAGGTTTCAGGGGCGTTAAACGATGGCCAGTGTCATGTGTTAGCTATTTTTCTGGACATATCACGCGCCTTTGACAAGGTTTGGCATGACGGGCTCTGTTACAAGCTTCTACAACTGAAAGTCCCATTTGTAATGGTGCGCTTTATCCGAGCTTTTCTCAAGGGACGTCTCGCTTGTGTGCGTGTTCACGATCAAGTACCCCGCACGTTTACCCCTCTTTCTGGCGTGCCTCAAGGTTCCTGCCTCTCTCCTCTTCTCTACCTGATCTACTGCCACGACATTCCTTCTCCCTTGTCCCGATACCTTGCCTTAGCCCATTATGCAGACGACTCGGCCTACTGGTGCAAAGGGCGCACGGCGAGAGAAGTCTTCCGCCGTCTACAGCGCCAAGTTAAAGCTCTTGAAGCTTGGATGCGTCGTTGGCGTGTATTGCCAGACACAGCTTATCCTTTTTCACCACCGGCACAAAACTCAGAAAATGTCTCAACGACCACTCCGTCAGTCCATCTCACTTTGGGGCGCTACGGTGTACCCTAGTCGATCTGCCAAGTACCTTGGAGTAACCTTTACAGACATTCTGAACTGGGGTGCTCATTGCCGTGACGTCATCAACCGTGCGCGGTCGAGACTAAATTTACTCGTGATGCTTCGTGGGCGACTTTCTGGATGCAGCTTCCGTACTCTACGGCACACTTATAAAACTTTCATCCGTCCCCTCTTTGAATACGCGGCCCCGGCGCTGACACCCGTCTTTGGAGGATGTCTCCAGCAATACTTCTCGCTGGAGCGAAGGATCCTTCGCCGCATCGCGCGGCTTCCTCCGATGACGCGGAATGAAGACGTGTATACCCAAACCGGCGTCGGTGGTATCAGCTCTCGACTCGACACCCTTGCAGGGGCTTTCGTGCAACGTCTTCACGCAGGCGGGAGGAATGAGCTTCACGACCTCATTTCGCGTCCTCGAGCCTTCAGACCGCTACCCCGCTTCAAGTACCCTTATCCGCCTTTTGCCTTTCAATTTGTCTAACTTCATAAATGTCATGTTCTCTTGTTGTTTTTCATGTATGTAATGTTTAACTTGTGACTCTGTTATCACTGTGTCAGGCTACAGAGGGCCACACTTGCCCTGCATTAGTCTTCCTGCCCTATGGGCAGGTAAAATTCAATAAAATAAAAATAAACGAGTATAACTAATAATACGCCAAATTGTTAAAAAGACCTCCCTGTGCTGCTCCCCTGGCTGCCAGGGTCTAGTCTAGTCAATACAATTGGTTCGTCAAATAATTTATTTTACCTGTTTTATAGAACAACACGTTTGCCGGCATTTTCAATGCAATATTAATGTTATTGTTGACATAACGATAGAATCGGTGTTTTCCAGCCAAAGTTCGGTGGACCGTTGCCAGTGTACTCGGGACAATACCCCCCCCCCCCCCCCCGACACCGACGATACTGGGGAACCAGACTTGTTTGCTCAGACTCTGCGCAAACCTGGAGGATTTATTTGTGGGTTTCGTCGATAAACAGAGTTGTTTTTCACCTCGGCTCGGCATATACGAAAACATCATTCAACCACAAATCCTTCATTCTTTGCCTAAGCTTGTTATGTCGCTTTTGTCAACAATCTAGCAGTTTATGATAAATAAATGGCTGTTTAAACGCTAAGCACCTTTTTGCAGGCCTTGTTTTGCACCAGAAAGATCACGCTTATTCCACTTGTCTTATGAAAAATTGGACGTTTGAGCTGCGCCGAGTGTAAAATATCTTAGGCTGCGTGAGGGCAATGGGTCAACGCATCAGTAAAGATGTGCGGGTACCCGAAATTTCGGGTGCGTCGGAAATTTGGGGTCGTTGCGGTCGTCAAATAGGTTCACGATTTAAGTGTAAAGAAAAAATATAATTTTCGGGGAATGGTGGAGGTGCCGGTCTAGGCGATTTTTATTTTATTTTTAGCCTAGAGAGTCTAGGCGATTTTTATTTTATTTTTAGCCTAGAGAGGCTATACAAATTGCCATTCAATGGAAATCATGACAATGAAAATTTTATTGAGAGAAATTTATAAGGTTAGATTAAAAACACGGCCGTCTGTTACTTACAGTCCTAACGACCCAACCCGACCCGAAAACCCGAAGCTGCTTAGTACCCGAACCCGACCCGGCTGTTAAAACCACTTCCCGCACAGTTCTACACTATTCAGTATCAGATTATTCAGAACACGCAATATGGACACATGTTTAAACGTTTCAGGAGTGTTGCTGGTTTATGTTGAATATTTAAGTTAAACGCTTATTTCTAGGTGCCCGTTAGGGCGCCGCAGCCAAGCCGCGGTGCGCTACACACTCAGGCACCTTATACAGCAAGCAGAGTTGGGTTGGGGTGATTTCGAGGTGTCACCCAGCCGTCATGAAACGTGATGTGAACTTGAAAACTATCAAAATCGAGGGGATTTGGTCCCAAATTTGGGGTACGAGCATTCCTTCTTGGTGAAAATATGACTTGAAACATGCTCAAAATCACTTTAAGGATGTTAGTTACTACTGGCTACTACTACTATCTAATCCGTCAGTTTCAATTGCCCAGCGATTCTGACCAAACGGGTGGGGCTACAACGTTCATATTTTACATGGACATTAAGGTAATAGTGATGTAATTCCCTTTGAAAGAAAAAGTTTTAAAAAATTGCTGGAAGGCTTCCAAATAAAGGTTTTAAAATAAGCCTTATACAGGCATACAATCAACAAGTAACTATAGTTACGTGACAATAATCGCCTACATTGTTTACAAAAAGCAAGTCTTTGGACCACTATATTTTTTCATTCTATTGTTAATTGGTAATACCATAGCAATTGGCTTGTTCACGCAAAGCTCCGCGCAGATCGCGCCACTGCACTAACCCCCAAAACCAGGGTCCACTAGACACTTATTCCGAGCTGCTTGTTAGGTATCTAGTGGACCCTGCCCTAAGACCGTGGCGGTGTGTTGAAATAAACTATGTATAGCAGGCTCTGCATTGTCAAATCTGTATGCTTCCTCGATTGTTTGTTTACGTATTGTTTTACCATTCCTTCTTTAATCCTTAGTTTTACGTAAGTAGTCGTACGGCCTATTTCAAGTAATTTTATTCAATAGCATATTTTGTTTGTTTAAACTTTTAAACAATGAAAACGTGAACGATAGGAAAATTAAAATAAGAGCTGAAAGCGCATGGCGCCGGTGAAGTCTAAATCTGGGGCCTAGCACTGTTATTGAGATAAGACCTAGGCCTACTTGGAATAAGGCTACTAAGGACTTTTCTTCAGCATTAGATGTAGACCTAGGCATATCAATATCATGGTATTATAAATTAGCAAGTATAGGCCTAGGCCCTAACTGCATACCCCTCAGCAAAGCCTAGGGCTTAGTCCTAGCCAGTGTTGATTTGTTGACATGAGAGAGGTTACGTAGGCAGGAGGCCGAATAAAGACACATTGTCAGTATATTTTGTGTGATTGTATTTATTAGTAGTAATAAACACGGCAGTATGCCCTCCTCTCTCCTTACACGAATACACACAGCAATTGGGCATTTTGCTTTCAACATAAAACTATGCAAACTTACAGTAAAAACAGTAGGCTGCTGACAGCTATGAGCAGCCATGACACCCGCAAGTTGGGCTATCACCGCCGTCTACACTTTACATCCGCCGTTACAGGGTCCACTAGATACCTAACAGCTGCTGTAAGGTGGGTCTTCGCTTGTACTTCCACAATGTATAAGCGCCATCTTATATCCCTAAGTCAAGGCCTGCTTGATAATGTGTCTACTGAGTGCGCGAACACATTATCCAATGGACCTTACAGAGATTTTGTAAACAAATAGCAGACTGCAGCTGGACGTCAATTTCAAAAGTCGGTTGTACATTTGAATGCAATAAATACATAAATAGGCTACCACCTGTATAATCTTTGATTCTTATGTTGGCAGGTAACATTATGATGTAAATAATTTTCATATCTTTCAACTTCATATGTCAATTTTCATTTGCATAATGGATATTAGGACCCGAGGCAAACTGTCCAGATACCGGTAGGCATAATGCCTATTAGCATTGATGATGTGGTTGGTAAGATAAAGATGAGTCCAAGCCATAGGCCTACTTGCACCATGTAGGCCTATAAACCAAAACCAAACTTGAACTTGAATCTGATATTTCTAGGGCCAAGCCCTAGGCCTAAGAACGCGAGACCTAAGCTCTAGGCCTACGACGACTTCTACAAGGTCTAGGCATTGTCTATGAAAAAACCACACAAAGACGAGGGCCTAGCCTAGGCTTATGCACATACAATCTTTTATCGTGGAGTTGTAACTACATTTTAGACACAAAGGTAGGCCTAATATCAATGATAATATTGATCATAGATACTACTATACCCTCCCCCTTAGATGTGCCACTCTTTTATGGGCGAAATAAAGAACTCTTTGGAGGCCATTTTGAATCAGTGCAACGCCTAGCGGCTGGCCTGAGAACTTATTGAGGATAGGCGGTATATGCAGTGACCTACTATTTCTACTTTGGTAAATGCAGTCACCTACTATTTCTACTAAATATTCCTTGGAATAAAATGTCGCTACAAAAATAGAACACATGTTTTGGTTACATATTTTATTACAAATAGCAATTTAAATACACACACACAAAATTAAAATAATTACATAATCACCGAATCACGTAGAAATGACAAAACGCCTGCTTGTTGGCTTGTAGTGGGGAGGTCTTCCATCGTCTTGAGCTTTGAAAATGAAGCAGAATGCACTGCAGCAACCATGCAGTCTTTTTCAACATCTGATTGAAGAATCACGAGCCGTTTTTTCTGAGGTGCTCTCGAGTATAATTGCGAAGTTTATTGTGAATCTTCTGCCAGCAATCTTTGACGATCTTGCTTCTTTTCTTGCTTGCTACGATCGGCAGAGGTGCTGTGGGTATAGGCTAGGAGGCTAGGCCTAGCCTAGGCCTACGACGGGCTCGGCCGCAAAATGAATTTACACAGCGCATATACCTAACAATTACTCGTCCTTAGCCCTTTCTCACCTTTTGTAGTCACTAAAATCACTTTCTATATTGGTTGGGTTGTAGGCCTAGGCCTACATTGCAACGTTTAAAACCAAATATTATGCCTTGAAACTTAAACTTTCAAATGAAGTTGTGCGAGCCATGTGACTTTCACGTGCGTTTCTAAGACTTTTGTTTTGTCAATATTTTGAACTTGACTAATCGATCAGTCGGCGAGAAGTCGATAAGTCGTAAAAAAAAAGCGACGATGACACTCTGGTGCCTGGCCTGAGAACTATACTAGACTCGAAACAGTTGAAGGCACACTGCCACACTATTTACCATTGCACTTTCAGCACCCTGATATTGATAATAATCCACAATGCCCAATCTTTGCTGTCCATGATCTGTCAAAACAAAACAAAAACATAGCACATTCTGCTACGGATAATATTACAGAGCGTGTTCGGAGCGCTCCAGATTATTTTTAAAACACACGCAGGGATATAAGATGGTGGTTTGTTTACATCAGGTGAGAAGACCCAGCTAACAGCAGCTTAGCATAAGTATCTAGTGGACCCTGCCGCCTTTACATGCATTCAGACGGCGGTGGGGGGTTAGTACAATAGCGCAGCGTGGTGAGTAAAAGTCGCAGTGAACAAGCCAATTAAATCGACTTTGATAAAATTATTATATTTTAACAAATAATTTTGCAATGGAACTTGAAAAAGTAATGAGATCCCACACATAACAAAAACTTGTAAAAATACAGCCAAACCTTACACACTCAAAAGAAATGAGATCTAAAAAAAGGGCCAAGCTCATCTACCCTTCCACATTTGCGCATTCTTAATCCATAAACGTACTAGTGTCCCGTAACAACACCCTTGAAAAGCTTGGCAAAATAGAATTTGCATGACCATTACGTTAAAATTAATTAGAAAAAAAGAATTTGGATTAACTATTACGTTTAAATTAATAGTTGCAAATTCTATTTTGCCAAGCTTTTCAAGGGTGTTGTTACGGGACACTGTACGTTTATGAATTAAGAATGCGCAAATGTGGAAGGGTAGATGAGCTTGGCCCTTTTTTTAGATCTCATTTCTTTTGAGTGTGTAAGGTTTGGCTGTATTTTTACAAGTTTTTGTTATATGTGTGGGTATATGTATAGTTAAAAAACAACAGTAAACGCGCCTTGTCAATACGAATGGCAATACACGTGTTGTTCATTCACGTTTTCCCACCAAGAGGTAGTGAGGCCTCGTGTTCCCCCCCCCCCCCCCCTCGTCAGCACGTGTACATCACGTGCAGCCCTGGCCTTGCGACAGCACCGAGGGGTGCATTGCGCAACCCGTCACGTGACCAAGTCCGCATTCTCGGGGAGTCGCGTTGCGTTGTGTAACCGACTTACGAATACCTATAAATGCGCCATATTTGTTTTCAGCTGCTATTATTTGATTCCAAAAACAAACAAACCGAAAAAAATGTCCGGAAATGTCCCACTTTTCGGGTATAATAAATTCTATAGGGAACCTAAGTGGGCGTTGTCTGGTTCTCTCCGGTCAGCGTGGTATAGGCGATTAACCCGTGCTAAATGTTTCGTAAGCGATAGCGCGAGAACCCGACCACGGACCGGAATAATATTCATACTGTAAGAAACTATAATCTTTCCTCTTTGCGTGGATATACATAACTCTGCTCTATCACAAATATTAATGACATTTGTTTTGAGTCGAAGTGAACTCTACATTTACACTGTTGCCAAACCTTCCAAACTGCTAATGAAAAAGCACGTAAAAACATTTTGTCCGTGGCATCAGCATAACATTATTGGTATCCGACTTGCTTTGTGGCTACTGTGAGGTCACTGGGTTGTACTAGATTATACATTACTAATAAAATATCCTTTAATGTGCCAACAAAATCTTGAATGCGAAGTACATTTAGCAACCATGGACAGGCGCGTGGTATGCGAGGATGCCACAGCTGCACACAACGTGGCTGCGTCTCGCTTAGGTTGCCGCTCAGTCAGAGTACATTTGCGACAGCGCGCAAACATGGGTCCATTAAACTCATAATAGTTTGAATTTAGGAAGCGTCATCGAGCAAAGTAGAATGCCATCATCTTCTTCACAGAATTATGCATCTTGTGATGTTATTGGTTTAGATTTCTTTTGCGCGAGTCAAAAGATACGGCGAGTTACATTTTCGTACCATGCTAATTCTTATGGGCGCTGAGACCAGAGAGAACCAATTTCCTTCCCGCCTTCAAAACTTAGGTTCCCTATTCTGAACTAAACCGATGAAATGCGTGCTCGGATATGGCTTCGTAGTAAAAATAGTCTCCTCTAGTTATGAAATGAACGAACCCGTCCTTCAATGGACGGTCACGCATGTAGCGTCGCATGTGTGTTGGGCGTCGAGAAGATTCCGTGACGTCACTCAGTTGCGCAACCTCCGAGCCTACGTCACTGCCGAGCGCGGGGTGGGGGTGCATGACGTCACACCGTCTCACCCCCCCGGCGAATGAGGTCACCCTCCCTACGCCCGGTGCGGGCTAGGTCACCGTGGTGTAATAGTGACGCGGGGGCGGCGAGCATGGTCACAATAGCAACTGACTCAGCGGTAAGTTGCACGGCCGGGGGTGGTAGTCACAAGGTTTTGGGGTTTTCGCATGAATGTGCTTTACTAACGGGAAGTTTTATATTTAAAAGGTCAGACGTATTTCCTGGAATTTGAAATGCTAGTCTCGTTTCTAGGATCACACCCACTCGCTCACAACTCTGGAAGAGTGGGCGCATTATCGCGCCCAGGTCAACCTGCATGGCCCAGCTATAGCACTTATAGAGTGAAAAGTGACTGAAACCCCAAATGTACGTAGTGTGTGAAACGGAACGAAAACATACTTGGGCCCGGTTTCGCCAAACTCTTGCTGTTTATGAAAGAAACAAACTAAAAGTTATCAAGGTGAAACCGGAAATCGTGTGTGATCATCTTGCATTGCATGACCAAAATAGATTTGTATTTATTTTTTGGTTCAGTCATTTGACTTTTTATATACGGAGCGCAAATTCTCGATTCAACAAATTGTTACGATTGACAATTTGAGTATCGATCTTCGTATACGCGTTTTGAATACTGCACATTGCATCTTTATTATACCAATACTTTGTACGTTTTTTACTTTACACTGGGGAATGAAAAGCATAATATTATTCGATATAAATGGTAAAAAATTCCTATTTATGGATAAAATTTGAAGTATCGGCCATCCAACCTTATATCTCTCTCTCTCTTTCTCTCTTTCTCTCTCTCTCTCTGTCATCTGCGCCCTCTGCATAAATCGCACCCTGCTATATTCCACTCTCTGCAAACTTCTTGGCGATATCTTACCATACTTATTTTTGGTTGTTTCCTTTTGATTATTGCCATTATCGGCACAATTCATTATCGACGTTGTCTTTATCTTCGGTGTTAATTAATCGCGTGAGCTTGATAAATGCTTATTAATAATGTTCCAAGCCAAGGCAACGAGTCAGCTGAGATTTAGTGTCGAGCTCTGGCTATGTGCTCCGAGTCCAAGCTACCCCTGCAGTAGAGGCTGCGTGGGCAGAGCTCAACCTTACTCGACGAGAATATGAACTTGCTTCTAATTTACGTTTGCTTATTCGAAATATAATTCACAATTTAATGTTCTCCGGAGTGGGCGTGAGTGTTTCTGTTTGTGTCGAGAAATACTTGTTGCGAGAATTGCCTTCGTTGGTTTAGCCGCGGTCGTTTAGCCGGTTCCGACTTGAACACCAGCCTCGGGCGTGGTCAGGGGGTGATTGGGTGACCTCTCCCCTGAAACACACGTGTACCGCTGGTTAGAGCAGATGGAGAGTTCGAGAGCTAGTGTAACGGTTTCGTTCTCCTCGACGTCTGCTCGGCAATCCGGGTTAGTGGAGGAACCTATATGACTGTCAAGGTTATACACCGTCCTTTCGGATGGGACGTAAAGCCGTTTGTTCCTTTTGTACTTTTCGAAAGGAGTAGGCTACATGCCGGTACCGGGTTTCCTCTCCCCCCCCCTCTCTTCTGTTCACCCTTCATCCTCATCTATCACCACTCATCGTTTAGAATAGCCTTAGTGCAATACAAATCAATCGTAAGTCAACAGTCAACAGAGAACAACTTTATCGTATCGTCATCCCGTTAGGGGTAGCCAGACCGGGAGAGACTCGCCTACAGACACTTCTATCCCGGACAGAGGTGGGGGCGGGTATCTGGATCCCAGCCACCTTACGTACAAGTTCCTCAAGTGGCTCGGAACACAGTTGGAAAACAGATATGTGAATTCAGGAGTTATGTGTGGGGGGCGGGTATCTGGATCCCAGCCACCTTACGTACAAGTTCCTCAAGTGGCTCGGAACACAGTTGGAAAACAGATATGTGAATTCAGGAGTTATGTGTGGGGGGCGGGTATCTGGATCCCAGCCACCTTACGTACAAGTTCCTCAAGTGGCTCGGAACACAGTGTTGGAAAACAGATATGTGAATTCAGGAGTTATGTGTCTACACAACTTTAAACTTTGAAATTTGAATGTCTCTCTGGGACTGTCAGAGTCTGTGTGGGAGAGGGTGGGTTTAGCACCCCGCCCTCAATACCTCCCTGAAGTACAGTGCATGCTCTTGTTCTCGTATAGTTTCCAACTAATGCTCCCACACCTCACTTCCCTCGATCCACCTCCAACTTCCCAGACGACTTCCAAACGTCCTTTCTCTAAAATGATGATAAATTAACCAGACTTTGTTTTCGTTCCTCGTGATTTTAAATGTTGCACAGTGCGGTATTTTTAAAACTATTTGATTGTTCTCTTGCCAACATAGCTGGCGTTACTTAAACTACGCATACATAATACCAACGGAAGAACAAAAATAAAGTGTCTCGGCATTTAGATTGTCCGCGTGATCTCTGCAACTCTAACCTAAAGGGTGGGATGAACTTTCCCCCGCATCTCCTTGGTTAATCTGTAACAGCCGTTGGTTCTCTCGGATTCTGACCACGTGTGGCTCGCGAACCTGCCCCCGGCGTCTCCGGGGACCCCCCCAGACCGGGGTGGTGCGTATGGATTATTTCGAACACGTGTGCACTAGATTCCGCACTATTGCCAGGGGGGGGGGTCTATAATTTATTGTTCTATCTCCGACCCCAGAGAGTTGGGGGCAACTTCTCATCTTTTTAGCGTGTATTCGTGGTCTTCCAAGATACGCGCCTAATGACATACAAATCTAAAGGGGTTTATTTATCGGTGTAATTATTCTCCGGCTTTATTACACGTAAGACATTAAAGCGGTGCTTATTTATACAAGAAACGTGCGAGTCTCGTTACTTGGACTCAAAATTTGTTCGAAAGTATTTTCCCCGGGCGCGATAAATTCTGTTTCCACCATGGGCCAGTCGAGTAATCTTCGTAAGTGTTGGTTTGGAATTCCCGCTAGACTATAGGCCTACGTTGTGCGCTGCTAAAACGTTCGATCATAAACTGTAAATTGCTTCGATATTGTTATTATTGTCCAAGGATCGAACCGAACCTGAAAACAAACATTCGAGTAATATACGACACACAAACTCGGAAAATTATTGATTGTTTGGGTTTATAGGTTTAAATTAAAACAATATAATATTAGTTTTACACGAGGTCCAAAACTACAAATAAAATATAGGAAAAAAAAATATATATATATATATATCAATGAATCCTTACTTCGCAATTTCATGAATATTGTGAAGAAAGTTTGTGAGATCAAAACCGGACAGAACGGAACCCAAATTAACACTGTCACCATTATCACGATACATTTTCTGTATTTTGAACTTTGAATATTTGTCTCCTTGCAAATTACGACAACTAGCCATGACAAAGTCCCCACGCCTTCCACTATGCCTGTATAATGAGAAACTTAGCCATAATGAACGTAAATTACCCTTTTCAATAATGACCGAATAGATGTGACGCAAGCAACTATTGGCCCTGTCGACACGGCTTATAAAAGTAATCCCTACAAGGTTGAAGCGGGGGGGTGTTCCAGTTGATTGCGTGGGCTGGCCCGGACTTATACGCTGATAGACTTACCATGCGTTCGCCCACGGGCTTATCTAATCCGATTTGAATTTCTTTCTCAGCAGATTGTTCCAATCCAATAAACACAAAGCCTCATTAAGTTTTATATGCTCGTAGTTTTTAATCTAGCCGTCACACGATGGTTGTCTCGGTGTGTTGATCGTCCAGCCACAGGAAATTAAACGGATTAGAGTCTTTCGCTCGCTGTAAACGCATTCATTAAAACCATAGATTCGTAATTTGAAAGCTTAGATCCAGGTTTTATATTAGTCTGGTTCGGGCGAATATATTTAAACTCTAAACTTTAAAGCAGACAAGTGAAAGCTCTCACTAGATGTGTAATATTAAATTATTCCTTTGCGTTAAAGTTTTGATTAAAAATTTGAAACAAGTAAACATTATTAATTTTACAGGTTTATGTTTTGCCTTTATACTTTTAAAACTGAAAACATAATTTCTAAACTTTCAGATGCTAAAATCAGGAAATCTCAAATTCTAGCAAAACATTATCTTTTTAAACTTGCAATCTAAATGAGATTTTCAATGTTCATAAGAAAATATGTTTAATTTAAGGAATGTGGAATGGTATTTTTTTTTTAAATGTGTTTTTATGTTTTCGTGTAAAACACAATTTCAAAATATGATGTGATTTAGTTGTATGGATAGTAGAAGAAGCGGCGTGTATCGTACGTATCAGCACATATTATGCGGCAGCTACATATGGTCGGCGAGCATGGTACAAGGATATTCTTTCTTCGACCATGGTCGCCGAGAGAGTAATATGGCATGGAAAGCGGGGAGATGGGGATTTAGAGAAGGCAAACAGGAAAGAGGAAAAAGATAAAACCCGTAATGGAGACATCAGGGAAATGCTGGGGGTGGCGGGAGTCAGCATAGCACACAATTGATTGAGATGTTGGGAGGATGAGCTGCCCATAAGGATGTGTGATATGGCCGGGGGAATCTAGTGGTGGTTGGGGTTGGGGAGGAAGCCGTGTGTGCTTGGCGGGTCGGAGAGAGATGACAGCACAATAAGTAATACGGAGGTGGGTATATTGGAGATACGCTCGCTGTAAAGAGCCAGTGATGTGGAGGAAATATTAATATTGAGCTACGAGTACTTGAAACACGATTGCGTTTTCACTTATTTTTAATGACCCGCACCTCCACCATTTGCAACAGTCAACAAGACTTCATCATAAAATATCAGGCACCTCCACCATTTGCAACAGTCAACAAGACTTCATCATAAAATACCCGGCACCTCTCGTATTTGAAACACAATTTCGCTTGTGTGCACTAACAGACAGCAAAACGTTACAAAAAGATACCCGGCACCTCCACCAAAACCATGCATTTCAAACAAGTAGTTCAATTATTGAGAATCACCGTAAAAATCATATAATAACAACTATACTAAACACAACTGCAACTATAACGTCACAATTGCAGAGGTTTTGAGTTTTAACCCCTGTCAAGGACAGAATTTCGTTTGGGATCAAATTGTCGTCCCGACAACACATTTGGCAAAATGACTTTCATGGGCTCGAGACCCAGTGGAGGTAAATTATTACACTCGCTATAGGTACTAAACATAAAAATGTATTCCTTTTTCCGATGAAGAGTGCGAATAACAATCGATATATTATTTTTGTTCAGATTCAAAACCGGTTCAGACTGTGGTTTCTAGCTTTCCGTCAATATAGAACAGAATATGAAACAAAATAAAATACAATATAACAAGAATAGATGCAACAATATATTTATAACCGTCAAAAAAATACTTAGGCCCGTCACTTAAAAATAGATTTGTGCAACGTTGTGTGTATAAAATAAACACGCCTAGTTACTTAATTACTGTCGAAATGTGCAAGGGGTTAAACAGCTTTGTGAATTAGTCTACCCAATGACCCGGGCCCTGCTGTGCACAGCACCCGGTGTCAAAGAAGCCAACGATCTGGATAACAGAGGCAGGGGTGAACGATCACGCTTGAAATAGCCCCAGACGAGACGACATCGCACCAAGACGACAGATACTTGTATATTTAGCCCCTCTCTCGCGTCGGGAGTTATTCGCGTGATGCGATGCGACTTATAAAAACTAATCTGGCACATCAGGAGCGAGCGCCAAGGAATAGGTATGTGTGACCTATAACTGTTGCAAGACGCATCAGGAAGCAATGCACACTATATAGACCACTAGAAGAGCGTCCAAGAAACTACTATGTGTTACTATGTGCTTATATTTCCAGACAGACACCATGACAACATAATTAGCTGTTTGTCTCAACATCACAGTGTTGAAACAAAACTAAAAACTCTAGCAAGATTGTTCGGCCAATATCGCGAAAACGGTGTACAAATATCACTAGAAATTCTAGCAAAATCGTTAGAAGTTCGTCCGATACCATTAAAAGTTTTGTCAAATACCATTAAAAGTTGGTCGAATATCGTTATAAGTTCGTCCAGTCACTAAAAACTAAAATGTTGTTCAATTATCTCCAAAACTCTGACAAATCATTACAAGTTCGTCCAATATCACTAAAACGGTGTATACATATCGCCAAAAACTCTAGCAATATCATTAAAAGTTCGTCCAATATCACTTAAACGGTATTCAAATATCACTAGAAACTCTGGCAATTAGCATAAAGTTGTCTCAAATCACAGGTGTTCAAAACAACTAGAAACTCGCTACAAGAATTGTTCGTCCAATATCGCTGAAAACGGTGTTCAAATATCACTAAAACTCTGACAAATCATTACAAGTTCGTCCAATATCACTAAAACGGTGTTCAAATATCACTAGAAACTCTGGCAATATCATTAAATGTTCGTCCAATATCACTAAAACGGTGTTCAAATATCACTAGAAACTCTGGCAATATCATTAAATGTTCGTCCATCGTCCAATATCACTAAAACGGTGTTCAAATATCACTAAAACAAGAACTGTGCCGATATCATTAAAATGTGTTTCAATATCATCATGACTGAGTAAAAATCAAAATGGAACTCTTCTAATATCAACCCTGTCCCTATCGTATATTATCACAAGTCTTATGAGTATGAATAAATGTAAATATCACCTAAATCTTCACCGATCTTAAAATAAGAATCTTCAAACAATTTTATGAAGTCATCAAATTCTAGTGACTGTATGGTTTTCAAGAATAAAAAATAATATTACCATTTGTAATTTGTGGCGTACACAGTATTTTAGTTATGCAAGTACGTATAGCCGTCTTTATGACCGAATCCTTTGGAAATAATTTCAGTCCCCATCTGTGATCTTCTTGACATTTTGTTGACGTCCCCTTGGGGCAAGGGTTCATTAGTAAATCCATCTGTCCATCTCACCGAATAAAGTGTATTACAGTTAATTAAGTCATTGGCTTTCTTATAATTAAATGCGCATTGCGTTTGTGACTCATAATTCCACTTTGCTCTGTTCCTTTCGGATGAATAAATAACCCTACTTTAGCTAAGCCGCTCAGGGGTAAGCTAATTCCCATGCATGAATAAAGACAAATAATTTAGGAATCACGAAAACTTGGTCCAACTTTCCCCGTCTTTATGAGTTTTCTTCGTTTGAATAATTAAATCTGAATTCTAAATGGATGTTTCTCTGCTGTTCTTTCCGATCTTAACTTTTTTCTTTCTATCAAGAGTTGAGTTTGCGTCGAGCCGAGAGTCAAAGTTGAAAAACGTAATTTACAATCCCCGACAGTCGAATCCGGCCAAGTTGATACGCGAGATGGGTGCGATACTTTCTTGTTCGTGCACCCTCCCCCCCCCCCCCCGCTCACTCTCTCACTCTCGCAGTTTTTCAATCAACTTGTTGGGAGATTGTTTGAGTGGCGACAATTTCCTCAAGTTTTCAAACTTTTCAATGCCTGCTTAATTTTTCATCCAGATACGTAAAGATTTTTTTTACAATTCTCCTTGAAACAACGATGTTAGCTTTGGGTGTGCATGGGGGCCGGGGGGGGGGGGGGTGGTGAATTGTAAATATATACTGGACGGAGGCAAGGGAGGAAAAGCGTGTTTCATGGAAATTATACATCTTTCAACCTCTGATATATTGGTTCTTCACGAATCTTCCCCCACCCCTCTGATGTCACTACCCCCCCCCCCCACCATTCATATTTATCTTTATTGTAACTGCTGCCACTGGTCATTGTCGTTGTTTTAGAAGTAGGAGTTAGTTGGTTGTTATTATGGAATTATAAGTGCGCGAAGCACTAATGATGGTGGTGCGATGGAGACGGGAATATTATTTTGTAAAATGTAAATGTATTGTTGCCATTTCCTTGTATTCAAGAAATATTTTGAAATCCACACAACTTGTTCTTCAGCTATGTGATATGATAGTGGGTAATGTGGAGGATGAAGGGACATACAACTGACCTATGCGGGGTTCGAACCCACGTTCATCGCTCCCTTCCCGCGGAAGTCTGTGGTCTTTTCTGCGAACCACTCGGCACAAGCTAATCTAACATACCACACGTGTTTTCATGTATGTTTGCGCTGTGCAACTCGTATTATTTATGCCGTGTCCGGCGTCCCCGCCTCGTACACAGCACAGACCGGCGCCTGGTATACTCGTGTTTGTCAGAACACGTGCGGGGTGGAAATTGGAATGCTGGGCGACGTCGTGATTAGCCTCGTTGCGCAAGGCGAGTGATGTGGTCACAAGGAAAGTTGTTTGACTTTGAGGAAAGAATGGTGTTACCCGACCGATTGTAAAAGAAACGCAGCCCCAAGAATAAAAAAAAAAACAAGTTAGAGTATAAGCAAATTCCCTGTTGGATCACCGCAAATTGGTAGTATAAAAAGCATTCGAATCACTACAATAACTCAATGATTTCATATTTTTTTAAACAAATTGACATTAATCCGTGAATAGGGGAGAAATAATTTATGAATGATTTTTTTTCAACAAAAATTAACATATTTGCATATTTCTAAAACATAATCCTGTCAAATAAGATCGTATATTGGACGTTTGGAGGAAAAAATTGCGATGTCGCTGAATTTTTGCAGAGACTTTCCTTATATAACACAAATCAACATACTAAAACTCCCCTACAATCGGACTGGAGCTTCGGCCGCCATATTGGAAAATGGCAGCCAAAAGGTGTTTGTTATCGAATATCTCCAAATTGGTTTGAGATAGACAAAATATCTCAATGGAAACAATATTCCCCATTTAATTCCCTACAAAACAGGTGTCTTCTAAAGTTTTGACAGGGGCAACGGTTACGTCACAAAATCGTGGTTTATATGTTGCTCATTGGAGTACCAGCTTATTTCCAAATTTTCACGCCCAGCATCAAACAATGCCCGGTAAATCCATAACAAATCGATTTAAATACAAAAGGACTTTTGTACGGGGTTCATGAAAGCTTCCATTAGTATTTTTAAAAAATCAGTTCTGCTTAATCGAATTTTGCATTTACCCGGAATTTGTTTTTTTTTCCATTGTTGGCATTTGCTCAAAAATGCCCTTTTTGACTGTCCATTATTAAGCACTAAATAGCATTGGAGGAAAAATTCTTGGTACGCACATTGAAATGACTTAAATAATGATCCAATTACAGCCAAAGTTTAAATCCAATATGGCTGCTAATTCCTTATACCCACAACATCAAAGTGAATTATGTAACAAAAAGAGTGTAAAAACAGCACGAAAACAGTATTCATATTGTGAATATAAGGAATAAGCAGCCATATTGGATTTAAACTTTGGTTGTAATCGGATCATTATTTAAGTCATTTCAATGTGCGTAGAAAGAATTTTTCCTCACATGCTATTTTGTGCTTAATAATGGTCAGTAAAATATGGCATTTTTTAGGAAATCCCAACATTGGAAAAATCCAAATTTCCCGGGTAAATGCAAAATCCGATTTTGCAGAACTGATTTTTTAAAATACTAACGGAAGCTTTCATGAACCCCGTACAAAAGTCCTTTTGTATTTAAATCGATTTCTTACGGATTTACCGGGCATTGTTTGATGCTGGGCGTGAAAATTTGGAAATAAGCTGGTACTCCAATGAGCAACATATAAACCACGATTTTGTGACGTAACCGTTGCCCCTATCAAAACTATAGAAGACACCTGTTTTGTAGGGAATTGAATGGGAAATATTTTTGCCATTGAGATATTTTGTCTATCTAAAACCAATTTGGAGATATTCGATAACAAACACCTTTTAGCCGCCATTTTCCAATATGGCGGCTGAAGCTCCAGTCCGATTGTAGGGGGGTTTTAGTATGTTGATAAGTATCATTTAAGGAAGGTATCTGCAAAAATTCAGCGACATCGCCATTTTTCCTCCAAAAATTCTTATTTGACAGGATTAACATCCCCAAAGTTTAAAAATTAAATTTATACCATAATGATATAGGCCTATATATTTATCGTATTTGGCATGGATGATGGCATGTATGAGCAGGGTTGAGGGAGCGAGCACGGAGCAGTGTCTGTCATCCGTGTCAGGATAGAAGTGGGCGGAGGCGTCGCGACGTCGACACAAACTCGCACTAACGAGATGGAAATGCTGTTGTTTTGGTTCTTGACCGTTGTTGTTCATTGTATATAAAACTTCATAGAACATTTACCGCGATTTTCTTTCCGTCAAAACAGAAATAGCCTCCCCGTCACGAAGTTATCGACGTCCAGGTTATGAAGTAGATCGGTGTCACGCTCCGCATGCAGTGTTTACTACTTGTTTTGACTACCGCATGTTGTCTGCCGTGTAAATAATTGAATGATGACTATTGATTGTGTTGTTGCAGCCTAAGGAAGGAAGGAAGGGTTAGGGATAGGATAGGATAGAATAGGATAGGGGTGAACGACCGACTGGTTCCGCTCTGTGAGTGCAGAACGCGAGGGGAGTCTGTTGTAGTTGTAAACTGCAGGGAAGTCGTTACACGACGCCACTTGCCCCCTCCTCACTCACTCACGCACTCACGCACGCACGTCGAGTAGTATAGTGTAGGGGAGGCGTTTGTTTACGTTTTACAAACTAGTTTAGACGACGAGTATGTGTAGTAAAAGTAGTTGGAAAAATAAATTGATAGGCGAGTGGGGTCACAGATGTATCGCCCTCTTCAATGTGCTAACGTGTCGTCCCCATAAAAGTACGAAGTTAATAATAGACGTAAGTTACAAAAAGTCGATGGTGTCGGCACCACTGAAAATCAGTTATATTCTAGTTATGTTCTTTTTACGACTGAGTGGGTGGGTGGACTCTAAAAACAAATTTATAATTAATTCACGGAAAATTCCGCATTTTTGTGATTCAAATGTGGAATTGACAAAAATGATACTCAAAACAATGCTAGGTTGTCTACAATCCCTTTCATATACAATCTATTTAGTTATTTTTTTATGATGTGAGCAACGCAGTAGAAGACCATTTCGATTGCAGACCCTGAAATTAACAAATTGAAATATGTCATATTATCACTTATCAGGACAGACGGTGGTTCACTTACAGTCGCGTTGATGGATGAACGTTTTGGTCTATTGAGCCATCAATTCATATCCTTCAGGAAATATTTTCTACTTATCATTGTTATCATATTCCCCAAGTTGTGCTAATCTCTAATCGGCTAGTTCTATGTGTGTTGATTTTTACACGTTCATTCATCGTGATACGTGTTTATTATGTAAACTCTCGAGTTATCAAACAAGCTGCGGGTCTAAACTTTGAGACGGATTTAGTCACGATTGTCCGGTGAACTTCCAAAGATCGCTCTACTTCTTATCGTTGAATTGGTAACTTAATTGAGCTATAATTAGATTAGAAGGTTGATTAATTGGCCATTGATAACGACCGTATCGAACTTTAATCGTCTATAGTTAATTGATGGTGGTGGCGCGGGAGGTGGTAAATGGAGGTTGTGTGTGCAGGGGGGGGGGGACTGATTAGACTATAGACACTTTTCTTCTGGCATTCTACAGTTCTAGCCAACGACATCCCGCTTTTGAATTCCACTTGAAAAATTGTCAAAAAGTGATTTAAAATATTACTGTAAATGTGATAGTTTCGTGCATCTAGCCGAAAAGCTAAAAAACGAAACATTCCTTTAGATTACACCGAAACGCGCTCTGATCTGATAAGTTGATGAAATGTTGTTTCAATATCCGATTCCGCTCGGTCACACTGATCGGACGGATGGATGAGTTCAGGAATATTTCGATTATCTCGAACCAAAGTCGACAGATCTCGAACGCAGCAGCCGATGGCGCGGAAAGTCGAGCCACGCGTGGCTGGCCACACATCCTCTTGTTTTGACGGGACACACAACGCACGCATGCACGTGCTCCATGGCTCGCTTGCCTGGAAGATGGAGGGGGGTTCTCTCTGTGAAATTAAATTTCGAGTTTCCCTTCCCTTTTCTTCACAATCTCCAGTGAACGCCGTAGTGATGATCGCCAAACATGTCAAAGATTTATTTTCTTATATTTGATTTTATAAATGTTTCTTGGAGGAGAAACCTTGAATTGAAGCAGATTCAAGTATAAATAGCAGATATTATTTCCAGAATAGAGATAAGTGTGGACTGTGGACTAAGTAGATTTGAGTTTATTTATATGTGACTGGGGAGGCAGTTAGCAGTTGTTTTAGGCTTCTAAGTTCTGGTATAGAGTGTTAAAACTGGTTGGGTAATATCATTGACACTGAGTAGTTGTGGTACCAGTAACTACGTCCTTTACGACGGTAGCAGGCCACGTGCCGTTCAGAAGTCAACTAATCTCGTTGAAAGCGAGACCTCTCTCCATCTTGTATTACAAAATAGAAGTCGACCACAGTCACCATCTTATTTCCTCGATCGTTCATTGCATCCTGTAGTTTTCCTCGTTCATATATTTCAACCCCACTTGACTCTTGCACCCATGTCCACTTGCCACCACCAACGTGGGTGTCAAGGCTCTGGCTGGAGTCGACTGCGGCTGGGTTTAGCCAGCATAGGCCATACAACATCAATCAACTCTTTGTAATAAATAATTCTCTACCCGTCACGATAACCCTCGTTGCACTGAAGCAAAATCAAAGCGACAAGCGGGGGACCAGGTTCAAGCCCTGGACGAGGTGATCTAGCTTGTAGGGTTTCAATCCATATAACTGCAAACAACATCGCACTGACGATATCCGTCAATACTCGAAAAAACCACGTGACACCTCCCCGCACGTGGCTCTGACTACTAGCACGTCACGTGACGCGCGAGTCCTGCCAGCACGTGGCATAGCCACCCAAGAACAATTATGTCGCATTAATATTCTAGCGTCGACGGCGCCGAATTCGTCTGCTGCGTAAAAAAAGACGACGAAAACTAGTGTTCTATTTACGAGGGTTTCCGTACGTACGCGGACATTTCACGGTTTTACAAGGTGCTTGGGGATCCACCTCGGGTTGGGGGGGGGGGGGGGGTCAAACGACCAGCGCACGTGCCGCGGTGGCAGATGGTGGCAGCTCAGGGCACACGCGGAGTTGAGCAATTACACTCCTTGTGGTGGTGTCTTCAGCGAGCCCTTTGTTGCAGAACCTCTCAAGGCTCAAGCTGACTTGGATAAAATAACAAATGGTCATCACAAATTATAATAATTCTCTTTTGTACTGTTGATAATGGTGACTATTGTGCTTGGATACAAAGTCAAAAAGTATATTATGGTAAGTTTGAGGTGCTTCCTTGCTCGATGCGAGAGCGTGTGAGTCTTGGTCAAGTCAGGAGGGGCGGCTGAAGAGAAGCTACTCGAGTAATGTAAAGGGCACCGCCTCTACTCTTGCTCCGAGTCTCCCGCCAACATTCTTCTGTCGGCCGTGCACCGCACCCACCGCCGCCGACAGTGTTTCCCGCCACTTCTAGGGCTTTGTCTTGCACACACGTGTGTACGACCCGAGATCGTAGCCCTCCTCTCCTCGTCTTTCTCGTTTCCGGCGCGTCAATGGAAAAAACCTCAATGCCATCGCCATGCATCCGTAGATTACATCGTCTGTGTTTGCCCTGCCTGCCTGCCATACCATCTACCTTCAGGGGTCAGAGGACGCTGTTATCTGTCATTGAGCCTCACATTCCACGCCTCTCACTCGAGCCATGCCTCAGCCGGGATACGAATACGAACCCAGGGGCTCTTTACCTCATATACTTGTCTATCCTGGTGGTGGATAGTGTTAGGTGAATGCCAATTTTTAGCACACCTAAGTTGCATTAGAGTTTCTGCCTTCTGGTTTCAAATAGCATCAAAGGCAAGACTTAATTACTGTTAATGACCATCTTTTGAGCTGTAAAATTGGCTAAATTTGGTTTTGAATCTTTTCGCGATGGTGGAGAGGACATCAATATGTATTTGCAATGCACTATCTAGCCACTGTTTGCAGTCGATCTTTGACGTATTGACACTTTTACTACCCAATCTTGACTCGACGCAATAAAAGTTATGACATCGTAAAGATTTAATAACCACAATGCTTTTATAGGTGTTTTTAAATAACTATTACACAACCGTGTACTGTAGTTTGTTTCCTACATCTTTCCCAGATAGTTGAGGGGTGAGAACGATATTCTTACAAAAGTTGCCGTATGAACCGGTGTAATATGGAATATCTTTACCCCCGGCGGGACATTGCTACTGTACGAGTTCGCTCGATAGGCTCCTATACTAAAACCTAACCGGTTTCCCCGCAAAGTGCGGGACGTAATGACCGGCCATGGGTAAGAATATACTATCACACCGGCCAATAATTTCATTGATTTGCATAATTGCTAATTATCTTATTTTAATCCCAAGCTTGTGTGAAATCTCACTTCTGTTTGCTTGTTTTTTAATAGCTTACTCTACTCTGGTTACATCCGATTATTAAAATGTGCAGCACCGACATTACAAATTAGTCAACCACCCTACTGAAACTTGGGGTTGGGGTTACACCGCCTTACCCTAAGGAGTGGGGCAGTAAAACCAGTAATGTTACTTAAATTAAAAGTTATGCTGTTTTTAGTACAAGCCGATGAAGGGATAAAATACAACATAACCGAATAGAGGTAGCTCATGTGACTGATTCGGGAGTTCCTAATCCTATGTATGACTAAAAAATTGAGTCTTTGCCAATTGCAAACAGCTCTTTAGACATACACTACCCAACATTCGAATTAGCAATTACCATCCTTTTTTAGTCATCTGAACAGGAGGACGCCGAGGGAAACTGATTAATACCTTCATAGGGCATCCCTATGAAAAAGTGTTTTTTTTAAATCTATATAGTGTCTGAGAATGTTTTCTAAACAAGTCCACGCCAACGCGGCCTCTGTTGTGTCGACGAGTGACGGCCTTGGGAACGTCCACCTCGCCTTGAGCGAGTCGTGCGAAGCAACGAGGTATTCTCTGAAAACAATGACCTCAAGACATCCTCGTCGGTCCCATCATTATCCATGAGAGTCACGCGAATGTCCCGGGTAGTCTTCCCGCCAAGCCGCCATTACCGTACACGTGCCGCCGCGGAGAGCGTGGACAGAGAGGGAGACACTCTCTGTCCTTCCTAGTCTCGCCTCGCTCCCCGTCTCCGTCGCACCCGCGGCAGGGGGACGCTCCCTCTCTCTCTCGACGTCCTCGGCTGCCACCCTCGTTCAACGCCCTCTGACGCGGCCGCGTCACAGACGGACCCGGGGCAAGAGCACGCACCATCACGTGGTGGCGTTGTGGCGGGAAAACGACGAGGGAGACGGGGCGGTGGCTGGCTGGACCGGGACGCGCGCGCACAGATGAAAAACGACGGATTTTCTATGAAGATGCTCAAAATCTTCTTCTGGTAGATTCTATTTTTCTTAGGAACGACCACTTTTGGCACTTACGGATACAGACACATCACTTTTTCCACGTGTCACACTATCTTCATATTTCGAACTAAGTAATTTAGGTTCTCGGAATAAATGTCTGCGGGCTGTTAGTATAGTCCGAGCCGAGTCAATTCCAGGATTCGCCTGTGGCTGAGAAAAATCTTTGAAATAATATTTCAGCCAGGGCTGCCGCCGACAGTGTTGGCTTGGGCGCTAAGCGCTCGACTCTTATTCGGGAGGTCCTGGGTTCGAATCCCATCGAGACCGGCATCCTGACTTAAGGTTTTTTCCAAGGTTTACCTCAAACGTTGAGGCGAATGCAAGGGATTGAGCCCTCGGACATCCCTTCACAATTTCCTATCCGCACATAGGCCTACCTAGTTCACCTGAAGAGGGGCTAATTGCACCCTATAACAGGTTTCCCACGATAAAAATTTAAATTTATACGTATGTACACGTGAGTGTGTATGTATG
This sequence comes from Sweltsa coloradensis, assembly GCA_024449915.1. Classification (NCBI taxonomy): domain Eukaryota; kingdom Metazoa; phylum Arthropoda; class Insecta; order Plecoptera; family Chloroperlidae; genus Sweltsa; species Sweltsa coloradensis. The sequence goes on from JAMZAV010000445.1 coordinate 87,813, forward strand.
TACACGTATGTATGTATGTAGCGCACCGCGGCTTGGCTGCGGCGCCCTATAACGGGCACCTAGATGTATCAAATCGGCGATCTCTGGTCCTCTGTGTCGGTCTTCTATTAGTCGTTGTCTGAGTACGAATCTACGACGACTACGACGACAACGACGACGACGACGACGACGACGACGACGACGACGACGACGACGACGACGACGACGACGACTACGACGACAACGACTTGATCCTAGGGAGAGGCAATACGGTAGTACTGCGGTAATACTTATTATAGCATTAGCGTTTTCTCCCACTTTATTTCCATGTTATTCTTATCACCTCAGTGCAAGCTCTCCTCAGGAACCTACCTCTCTATGCATTTTTACCAATTAGTAAATAGCTCTTTCTGCTTTGTTAATGTCAATTACACCCGTTGCTCACGCCCACAGCATTCACATTTCTCGTGAAAACGTTACTCGTCATATTTCATATGTATACGATCCCTGTTCAGCTCATAACAAATAAACAGCTTTGGCAGGTTTTCAATTGGGGGCGGGGAGTAAGATAATAAAATCCAAGTACAATTACTTTATGCTAAAATGAAGTGGCCGACATCTTTCTGTGGAAGTGTTCAGCCTTGGGGTTTCCATTAATTACCATTTCACACATCCATGTATTTATGTATGTATTGGCGTGTCATCTTTCCGCGAACTGTGTTCTCCGTGGGACTAGTCCGAGATGAGCATATGTTTTAACCCGTGAATAAGGCGAACTGGAAGCGTAAAGTGTGGTTCTTAGAAGATCTATCCCAAGGTCCCCACATGGCTGCTGGCAATATTACAAGTACGGTAACCACAGTACAGCCTTCATCTCTTTGCATGCCTTTTTCTTCCTCTCACATTTTATATTTTGCTCTACTGGGTTTTTCGTTTTGATCTATTTTGCTACATGTTCAACGGACTGGCACACAAAATGACTATTAGACACTAATTGCCAGGTAGATATAATTGCAGCCAATTACGAGTATCACACCATATCTTTATGTTTTGGACTCGCATATTGTTATATCTGCGATCTGCCACTCGTTAGTCGTCCTGGGAGCTGTCTACGGGCAAGATTAATCGTTTGTCCCAATGATGGTATAATTAGTAGGCCTAATAATACCCCCCCCCCCCAACCCCAAACAATATCTCCTTCAGCTAACAACAATTTCCCCCCACTCGTTTCTATTTCAAAGGGTTATCATAGGATATCCTTGTCAGAATCTGTCACCGGAATATCCACATAAATAAATAAATATGTTTGTTTTCCCGTAGGAGACCTGTCCCTAGTTAGGAAGAGAGAAATGCATAAAAGTGAGATTTGACTGAGTAAAACCTTGTGGTAGCTTCAACGGGGATTGCCGGTGTGCCTGAGGGGCATCAAACCAACGACCTCCCGAGTGCCAAGTTAGTAGGCGTCTCTTGAACACCGCCTTTATCCGAAGTTTTGTTCAAAATAATCAAAATTCAAAATTTTGGCACACTTCAGTGCAGGATAATGTGTAATTTCAAAAGTGGTCTCTAGAACGTCTTTCAGTCATTCGACACAATGAATGACATGATTGGTTTCTTTCATCTGATAATCCTGACCACACGCACGAAACGAACATAATGGAGCTTGGTTGTTCGCGAAGGAACTGATTGGCTTTTAAAATCCATGTTCGAGCAGTAATCCCCAACATCCTGCCCATCCGGGATCCCTACTCAGTGGAGACGCCGCATTCAGGAATCAGGACGACCAAACTGTAAACAACGCTTTCTTCAAATGGGTTTTCTTTGCTTTCGGAACCCTAATTGGTTGCTGTACCGGGGTTGCCATAATTTTAACCCAAAGTAGAGGGACAAATCTTTCCATGCAAAAATAACATGGGGGTTTGGGGGGCCCTGCCCCCAACAATAACATCCTGCCCATCCCTACTCAGTAGACGCTGCATTCAGGAATCAGGACGACCAAACTGTAAACAACGCTCTATTCAAAAGTTTTCTTTGCTTTCTTGAAGGCGCCTAAAGGTGTTGTACTCTACACATAAAACAGATGACCAGGGCTACAAAATAAAAATATGCAAATTTCCAGCCTGTTGGAAGGTTATTGATAAATTAGAATTACAAGTTGGTCAAGCTTGGTATTGCATGAACCAACATCTGATGCGCAGTATTTTAGCTTGATTCGGTCCATCTGTCCCTGGAAGTGAATTACGCTTCACTCGGTTCCAAAGATGACTGTCACAATCAGAGTCGGTCAGTCAACACGTTGTTTGCAACAGAAGGTCACGTGATCACGGCCGGATGACGAACCGAACCGAACCTTCACTCGTCAACAACACAACATCATCTTCCTAGAACTAGATTCCAGAGGACTTGGATTATTTACACATTTTGAAATCCTTTCACCGTCAACAAACTTGGGCCACTGACCACCGGTCGAACTTTGTAGTGTGTTCGACTTCGATGCAGCGTACACGTGATTGCAGCGTATCGCGGGTCCGACGACGACGTGGGACGGTGGGCAGCCTCTGCACACTCCTATCCTGACAGCCACTCCTATCTTCATACATCAACTCTATGCTCTTTCATTTCATACCTTTACACGGGATGTATGTATGTATTTCTAGTTCCTATAGTACCTAATTATAATTTATTGTGCAAAGGCGGTCGACTCGTCGAGTATGAACAAGTATACATTTTCAGTTTTGAATATTGGTGCTCCCGTAGTGATTGACACTTCTTGGTCCTACTCCTACCATTTACTTTCACAATAATATAATGCTATTATGTTTTAACAAACGTAACGTAATTTTAAATACATCTCAATACAGCTTGGCAATGGCAACCTATTCTCCCATTCGAACTATGAAAGTTTTGTTGCTTTCAAGGTATTTTGTTTTTGCACCTTATTTTCCAACTTCAGAGTCCCCAAACAACATGTTTTGTTCGTGTTTCTGTTCAAAAGATGTTTTCTCCGACTCCGACTCGATCTCGGTGTCGACGACATCGTCCGCGTCTCCCACGTGTTCCCGCGCAAGTTGTACGCGCCCTCACCACCGGCCGCGCCGCTTGACTCGGGGCCAGGGGTGGAAGTTTGTTCGCGTAACTCACCCCCTCCGGCAGTCGGTACCATGCCCCGGTCCAGCCAACTTGAGGCGAGGGCCGCGCCCTTTTCTCAGATGAATCTTCTGGACGGGAGGAAAACCATATCAATACTTTATCATTACACTCTCCACCTCCACGAGGTTGACATGTTACTGTCAGTGAAAGACTTGATGTTCGTGAAGATGAAAACTACGACATGTTAGTTGAACTTGAAGGGAGAGGCTCGACGTGGGGACTGGTGAACGCAGGATCCTCTATAGTATCGCCTATGGCTGCATCTTGCGAGCATGGTCCGTGTTAGTCTTGAGTTCTTACGGTTATCGGGTTTCCCTTCCACAGTCTCACGTGACAACAAACTTCGAAGTAATTAGTACCTATAAAACTGCACTGAAGTAGTTAGAAACCAAGAAGGCATAAGAAACATTATCTCAGCAAATGCAACCGCTTGTAAAAAGTTGCTACAGTCGGCAGGATGAAAGCACGAGTCTCTAGCTTTGTATTTAAATAGACTTTTTTCCGGCCACATTCCTGGAATTATTATAATAATAACGTAACTAACGACAATACCAAGGATAAAATAGATAGACATTAGTTTTCTTTTACATAATCATGAGGTAATGATTGTGGAGAAGCTGAGGAAATCATTGTATAATGGGCGGTACACGCAGGCGCACAATGCATGTTGCCAATAGGATTTGTTATTATTGTTTGTTTGTTTGTTTGTTTGCACGAATTTGTCGGGAAACGCTCGGTGATACTTTGAAACTAGGACGTACTTAGCATAACAAGTTGATGTTTGCGGTGGCATGTGTATTGTTTAGGCATCTGTTTGTTCCTAGGTTTCAATATTGGTAAACAATCTAAGATTATAATTTCGAACGAATTCGTTAGAATTCACAAGTATAAATTTACTAAGAATATGTTGTTTGCGAGCCTCTACATGTCTTGTTGTATTCACTTATGATGGGAAAATACATACACAATAATTGTAATTACTTAGTGACTTGCAGATTCTCGAATGACTCGCTCGTGCCAGGAGAATGTTACTCATGAGACAACCAAGTGAACGGTTCACGCGCCCTTGACTCCAAAAAACTTTATTTTAAACTGTCACCATGATCTTTTATCTTGGGTATTTTAATTGCACTTGTGTTTTTCAATTTCTCCGTTTAAATATAATATTATTAAATATCAACTTATTTTTTTTGTAATTTTTTCAATTTCATGTTGTAATGTAAACTTCTGACGACGCTATGAACTATTTTATAGTTTAAATAATATTATGAACGGTCTTGTGGACATTTTGTATGTTGTATAGTAGCGGGTGTGTTGTGTGCAATGTGATTGTAAACTTTTTCCAAGTAGGAACCATTTAAAAAGTGTGAATCGTTTCATTCATCGAAGTTTATAACGGAACGGAACATGCAACATGATATAGACATTACATTACAAAAGTGTGTAATAAACAAACCCCCCTGGTTGTTGAGGTGAGCAGGAAGGAAGGGATGCAACCGTCATCCCGCCCACCTACCCCGAACTAACGGGACCCAACCACCCAAGAGGGGGGCGCAACCCTCCTCGATTAGATTCACCATCACATAACTAGTAAACAGGCTATAAAATGTGAATTGCTCGGAAAGAATGACGTGTTATTAGGCCTATGAAGTCGGATTATCGCAGGGGTTGGTCCATTATCACGCGCGGCCAAGGGTATGTTATGTGTTTTATTTCACAATATCTTATGGCGTCGCTCACACTGGAGATTAGCGGGTAATATACTGGCGAGTAGAGTCCATTCCCTCACTGGTTATTATACAGCTGTGATAGACGGGGGGAACTTCCATGTCTTGGGTGTTGAATTCGACGTTGCATGGAGTCTATAATACTACAATCCTTTTAAAATGCCACATGAATGTCTGGGTCTGGGAGCTTGTCAAAAAAAGATTTGCATTCGTAGAATGTGTTTAAAATACATTACATTCTAAAATGCATAAAAACATGAGATATTCATTTCATAACTGTTTCCTTATTAGTGAAGAAACTCGAGTGAAATTAATATCGTGATTGATTGGCGTGGCACTTTTGAACAATGAACTCCTACAAAAATGTGGGGAATTTCGCATAAAATAAGAAAGATGATTCATAAAATAATGTAACAATGGGAGTAAATTGCTGGTAAATAGTTCGGATTGACTTGAAAGCCCGAGCTAATGTCGGCCTTGTTCGGGCGGCGGAGAAAGGTGTGGGGGCTGGGAGTGTCTCCAGGCATTGAGCCCTCGCGGAAGTTAATGGCATTCCGATATAACAGACGTGACTTCAGACTTAATTATTCATTACGAACAAGAGTGAGAATGTTTCATGTCGGCGATATTCGCCTGTGTTTGGAGTCGCTGCGGTCGGAGAAGATTATCTACCCACCTACTGCGTCGGGACGAGTAATTTACTACCCGCGCTCCCACTCTCTCAGGAAGCCAGCCCGTGGGAGGATAGTGAAGCAAAGTGGGAGAATCCGACGTATTTCTACTCAACCTCCCACGAGCACGAGAAGACACTTGGGAAATACGAATGATTCCTCTCGAAGCTGGAACAATTTCAAGCGAGTAATAAATAGTTTGAATGAGTTCCGCGGATATATGTATGTGTTTTTCAATGTCACCACCGTCCAACAATTTTTAGATTGACTATTTTTTTTAAATGCAAAAACAGGATGTTTGGATCAACGCACACGGTACTGTGAAATAGACGCAAATATTATTCCAATTTCCTGGTAGAGAACTGAAAAGTAGGCCTACCTACATGAACATCATTAGGTAGATCTGCTGTATATCTGCGTAAAATATTATAGAATGCTCGCGAAATTCTGTGCGTACGGTTTTAAAATATATTGGGTCGTCTGTGACTAGATCTGTCCAGCATACGCGGTCGCCTTCTAAAAGGTTGATTAAATAAATAAATAAATCTTATTTAGAGTCTACTCACTCAGTTATATTTCTGATTTTCAGTGGGGGACTTTAAATCAAAGCGACCAAGCCAAACCTGCAGGCCCCGACGCAATCGACGAGTGAGCGATAACCAACCAAAGATCGATATTTTTAATAGGAAATATAGCAGCGTCATTCGTGAAAAGATTGCGTGAACGTTGAGAGCCCAGAAGAATTAAATAAACAAAACAAACCACAAAAACTTGGGAAACAAATCTAAAGTTTATTCGGGTATCAAAAACAAAATGTTGATCTTTGAAATATGTGTACATAAGAGTGTGGTGTGTTGTTGAAGGGTCAGAGCCCCCATGTTCCACGCCACGCCACACGTGTCGTGCCCTGGTGGAAAGTAAAAGGGAAAGGTCCGGTAGATAAAGTAGCACCTGATACTGATGGTATCACCGACTTTTGAGTGATGTTTCCGTTACAACGGTGTCTGTCTCGATAAACCATGTTTATCTCCCTCTACCAGACATTTCATATCCCGTGGATTAACTATATAAGCACAACGTAGCTGCATGATGATGATAACGACGCGTGATATATGATTTCAATAGTTTTCCTCAACCCTCACTGACGTCAATCAGTTTTAATAGTTTGAACTTGAAGGGAGATATAATATATCAAGTACATTCGAGTAAATATACGGACACAACTCAAAAATTAATTATTAATTCAATTGACCACGAAGGAGATACCATTATTCAGTACTCTACATGGAATTCTGTTTGTAGAAATTATTGAAAAAATAAACTAATTTCTTTGGGGGATTCCCGAATCGTATTATTTAGTTTTACTTGATAGCAATTCTTGTGTATAAAACCAAACGAATTAATTAAGGCTTAGGTTCACTTTTACCGTAGTATAGGTTAATATATTCGTACCCATAGCAACACAGCGAAGTGGCCTTGACTGCTAGGACGACCTTAAAAGTGCGTACACCTTGCTTATTTCCTATTTTGTCTCTAAAGGCAGAACTGCAACTCGGACTTGGAAGCCACTTTACCTAACAGCAATCACATACCAGGGCGCGTGGGTAGAGTTACACCCAATCACACTTATGATTCGCAATCAACTCAAAAGTGCAAGCGAGTTTTTTATTTCACGCGCCGAATGGTAAACATTTCCATACAAATAACCGTATTGGCCTCGGCCAAACGTGTTTTATTTACCTGTTTCAGATCAAATAAACCAGTACCGAATCGTTTGCATTTGTCTTGTTGCTAGCCGGGGGTATTAACCGGGAGGTGGCTCATTGTTTAGCGCGCGGTGCACCGGCGTTCTAGGAAGATATAGATAGACTCATACCTTATAAAGCGTCAGAAACCTAACCCGACTCCCATAACACCCAGATGTGTTTTCAAAGAAGATTAAGTTGATTTATCAAGCAAATTTTTTGTGCTTTAGCGAGGCTCTTCGCAGTACAAAATTTCTTTAACAGATTTTTTTGCTAGCGTCGACGCCGTTTCTTGTTGTTTTTTAATGTATGATGACAAGATAAACAATAAATAATAAACAAATCTTCGATCACAAAATGTCTCTTTCTAGCGACTTTCTTTTGAAGAATAACTTTTTCTAAAATTGCAAGTATTTAGATTTTAGAATGTGTCAAAAAGGTAAAAAACACAAAATTGTAATAAATCTTCATTTTCTTATTGATTTGCGATAAGTGATGCGTTAAATGATGAAAATCTGCCATGACAGAGGCCGGCGGCTCGTACATTTATCCATTTTTAGCAAATTGAACACAAAGTTGCGCTGACGTCCGAGCATCGAATCAGTCCCACACTCTCAAAAGAGAACACATTTGAATCCCAACAAGAAGTTGAGGATGCGCCAAGTGCGCGTGCACCGGGAACATCTCGGTGCTGTGACGTCACGGCGCCCGATGACGCACCGGGATCAGGAAACTAGGGATAGGTTACAATAATTCCCTCCATCCTGTGCGCCGCGTGTCTTTGCCCTGGGCGCTACAGTGTTTTGCCTTCTGTTCCCGCTCGGGGCGCTTTTTTGGCCCCAACTCGAGGAGGTTCCGGTGGAAATTGGGGCTTACAGTAATTTAATTCCCCCCAACTATAACCAGGCGTCAGACCCGGCGTTTAGATAAGTCTGCTCGTAAATCCCGCCCGATTACCCGCGTTACACCAGAGGTGCAAGTTTAATAACGCGCCTCCTATCATTCATGGTCGACACGCGCTCGCGACTATTTACATAAGAACTCACCAGGCTCGTCTGACAGGTCGTGAACTCTACTTTATGCCTGCGTTTGGTTTTCATTAACAGGGATTTATCCATCACCAGTACTCGACATTATTTATTACTTATATACCTTACTTTGCAATGGATTAGGCTGTCATAATTATGAGATCATGATTTCATAACAACTACCATAAAATAAATAAATACATTCGTATTTAGAGTCTACCCACTCAGTCGCATAACTGGACAGTAAACCAAAGCGACCAAGCCAACCCGTGTAGGCCTACGCAATCTACGTTTTAGCTAATAGGGCCAAAACCATTATTGTGAATATCACAGTGTTGCCGTAGGAGAATTTTAATCCCTATAAAAATGCTTAAAACGGTCTAGATCAAGTGGTACAAGGTATAATTCATAATCATTGAGTATAGAACCTTAGCGACCCACTTAAATTGATATTTCCGCGTTCTGTTGTGGTATCCGTGATTACACTAAGCAGTCGTATTTGTTGTGTTTTCTGCCTCTTCTTTCCCTCCAAAGCCAGACCTTCTTTTCATGGAGTTATCATATCAGTCAAAACCATTTAAACTTTGTTATATAGTTGATATTGAAAGTGCGACATTTCCAAGTAAACCATGCAATTATGCCCTGATGGCTTAATTATATTTGTACCCTTGACACCGCAAGGTTAGGTTACACATGTAAACGTTGTCGCCGTTAGACACGTGTAAGTCTATTAGTGTTATCTCTACTCTGCATGCTAATGACGTCAAACCCTGCATTCAGTGCAACAGTGTGTGTAATAGCGTTGCATACAAAGTCACTTTATCCGCCCGTGTTATGTGAACGTTGATTACCCGAGCTGATAACAAAACTCTTTTTGGATTGTTGGTGTTGTTCGTTCAGTGGGCGGATGGTGGGCGTTATGTCACACCTACAGTAACTCGGTCCGTTGCAGTCTCTATTAGTGTGGTTATGATGTGAGCAGTGTTGAATCCAGCAATGATCCCGGGGGGGGGGGCATTCGCCGCCCCCCCCCCCCCCCCCGGGAATAAAAATTGAACTACATGAACTATTACATTCCTTTCATTTTTCAAATAAGTCACTTTGCCGTTTTTTTAAAAGGGCCACGAACCATAAATCTCTCACTGTGAAGGTTGTTAAGTTGTTAGTTTGTAACTGTATCAAATGGCAGACCCACGAAAAAACGTGTGGGCAACTCACGATGGTCAAGAGCTAGATTTGTAAATGTATGAGTCATTCGAAGGGCCCGACTTCTGTTTAGTAAATTCCCCCAAAAATGTGTCTTCTTTTGTATGTTGGCTTACAGTCGCGCCTTGAGAGGAATGCGCTTGCAGGACTTGATTACAGTTGATAGATATGTTGAGTCAGTGTACTTTCGATGCGAAAACACTATTATCAGGTAACCACTGCGTAGGCATCCTGTTAAAAGGAGGGATCAAACGCAGTTGTTCTTGTATATAGGCTCAGAAACTGATACTTGCTTCCTAGTTAGTCGATTCACAAAATCGTGCCTGATGGTAAAATAAAAAAAAAAACTATTTCACCATGTTTGAAAATATCTATAATTTGTTTTTCGTTTCTATATGACCGTTTATGAATCTAGCGCGGTTTGAAGGTTAAATCTAGCAGATATTTTAGGAAACTTTAGCGTCAAAAAACACAAAAAAACTACATTCTATTTGGTATTTGCGTTCAGACCAAACTTTTTTTCTAAAACGCACCAAACGCACTCATAAAATCCTGATTTTCAAAATTTTAGCCTGCGCGCATGTTGGGGCAAAGCCCCCCAACCCCCCGTGCTTGGTCCCTATGTAATACTCCCGGGATCTTAAATAGCCCCCCCGGGATGAAAAGTCTGAATTCAACACTGGATGTGAGACATATCAAGGACGCCGTGTCCGGGGCTCGAACCCCGGTTCTATAGATAGACGGTTCACACTAGAGGGAGTAGGGCGAGATACAAGATTACTAGGAACATGAAGAGCAAGAGTGTGGGAAGTGGTGCAGTTTCACATGAGAACGATGCGGCGATAATTAATTATGTGTACTGCGTTTTCACACTCTGCTCCTAGTGCACGGTATGTTAATGTTGAGTGTTTGTATATATAATTATGAACTTAAAATACGTTTCATTCAAGGTAGGTTCAGGAATGAAAACATACAAGATTTTGTGGGGATTTCTCTCTTCCGTGTTTTCTTTTCCAGCCCTTTCCTGTTGTCAAATCTCTACAGAAAAGATGGTGGTGACACCGTTAGTCTCTGATACAGCAAAACATGTTTATTTCACGTGCTCGTCTCGTGGCTTCTCGATATTGTTTTGCAACGGAAATGACTTGTGTAGTCTGCTAATTTTTCTCTGTTTCCTTACGTAAGTTAGATTGCTTAAATAATTGTTTTTTCGTGGCAAAGTTTAGCCCTCAAGCCGTGGACTTGCCGCTTTCCTACGATTGTTCTCAGCTAGCTAATATAATCCACGCGCCGCTCGCATCTCCATAGACCACGTGCATTCTGTTATGTCTGGTGTGTCAAGTTGAGCGCGCACCGACCATAGAGCAGCGTGGTTTCAGTCCCCCCACCCCACACTCAGTGTTTCGGCGGGAGCGATGGAGGGGAAGGGCCTTCCCAGGCATTCGCCCTCCCCTACAACCAACGGCGGCGCGCCACTCCTTGAATAGTGTAGCCTCGCTGTTCGAACCGACTTGACGTGTTTGTTGTGACGGTTGAGCGGGAAAGCATTCCACTTGCTAATCAAACGGCAGTGGAGGCTGAATCGATCAACACTGATTGTTGTTTAAGTACACTGGTGTGTTTTAGTGGTTATTGTAAAAGTGTGTAATAGTGTTTTAGTGAGTTTTATTCGGGTTGAATTTGAGCGGGAGTCTTGCCTTGACCGTAGACGAGAAAATCGAAACCCACACGTGTAGAGAAGATCGTCGGCCCGTCAAGCATTTCCCTCCCGCGTTCAGTTCATTCATCCTGTATCTAAATATGATGGACATTTCGGGACTTAAACTTTAAACTAGAAACCATTGGAACTGTTAAGTGTGTGTGTGTGAACTATCGTATTAATTGTGAACCATGAACAAGACAGAGAAATGTAGCCGCGGGAACGTTATAGTGGCGGCGATCACACGACTGTTGAAACTCGGCACCCAGGCGAAATCAAAGCGAAAGGTATGTCCGACCGAACCACTTGTCTATGACCGTAGGCACACCTCCCCGTCCACCTACCTGCACACAATAGCTGTTCTTTCTATATTTAGCGCCACCTCTTCGCGAAACAGGATTAACCTTCGAAAGGCCACTCGCCTCGCGCGAAGACCATTGCCTCAGTTCAAGGTCAGATCGGAATTGTTAATTCGCAGATAATAATGGTTTAAATTTAAACTACACGCTATGTGTGTGCATATGGTGACTGGTGGGGAATATTTTATTGCTCTTTATTACACACCCTAAATGCTAATGATGGACTAGAATGCTAAACGAGCGGTTTATTCAAACAACTTGTGGAAACGTTGTGACCATATTCTCGCACTTGAGACAAGTTGTTTGAGTACGGCCTAGCTTAGCATATTGTCACATACACTGATTGCCCTGCGCCTACTTGTTGATGTGTAGGCAACCCGCCGTACCGCGTGGACTGTGCCAACGCTAGCTGTCTCTGTACTTGTATAAATAACATAGAATGTAAATGTAGATATGTACGTTTGTGATTTATTAATCGCCCTCTAGTATGTTGGTAGTGTATTGTATTGTATAGAAAGGAAACTGGTGCGGAAGGCCCCTTCTTTAGGGCGGAAAGATCCATTTATAAGAAACCACCTCAAGGCCTATAAATCGTTCCCTAACCTTCACCTCGTCTTCTTTGTGTTATTGTCCCAGACGGGCAGACCCTACCCCAGACTTGAGTCGAGACGCCAGGTGCTCCCTCAGTGATACACCCAGGAGACAATGAAATCTTGGTCCTGTTATGTAACGTATTCCTTCTTTAAGATCCCCCCCGGTTGATTAACCCGGTGTCGTTGCCGTCGCCAGGTGCAAATCTGTCTCGGCCAAGGGCCGGGCGCGTGCGGCTAGGAACACCTTTCGTCTTGGGAACATCTGCCCGCCGTCTCACACGTCACACCTGCCCCTTACAGTCCTACACCTGCCGTTTCTCTAGGTGCATATGGTGGTGTAAAAACAAAAACATCCATTAAAACGAGAATAATTATCGAGAGTGGACATTATCTTGTTTTTTTGTGTGTGAGACTGAGATTTGAACGTCTCTTCGTGGCTATTATGTGATTCAATGCACCCACCATACGGGATGTGTGTGTGGAGATTGGTGTAATTACTCGACAACAGCTGCTGCGTGGAGAAATGCAGTTAATGTTATTAAATCAAATCGTCTCGGGGTCTAGATTGTAAGAGCCTTCTAATCAAGGATATTTTCCCGTGGGATAGCCGAGGAAACCCCTGGAGGATAGCGTGTCTTTGGCTCGCTCGAAATGACCTTAGGACCCGGGCTTTCCGACTAACTTATGTCCCTTCCCTTGTAATCTTTGTACTGTGACCCCTGAGTATTGCGCTGTCCCTGTTGTGAATTATTCATTATCCATAAGCTGTAAATCTTGCTCAACTCAATTCATTTGTATTGTTTGTGTTTACAAATGGATTCGTTTCTCAATAGTCTGAACATTGGCACTCACAACATTGTTACTTCATTACATTTGTTTGTTGGCAACTCTCATCCTTGTTTTAAATTTGAACTTTGGGCGCATCAACTGTTGGGATATTTTTTGTGCCACCATCACGTTAATCTTAAGTGCAGACCCTCTTTTCACTGAGACAATTTTTGACTTCATTTATTGAATTTTTAGGTCAAAGTTCTTCGCCGTTCTTCCACGAAAGGAAATTTGCATACGGTTTCACATTAACATAATGAATGTTGCTATATTGGTGTTATTAATCAAATGTTCGTTAGCCTCACGGAATGTTCTTATCACAACCGTAGTTGGGTAACCCAGTTTAAACCTGGCTCGGTCCTTGAGAGGCGAGGTGTGTGTTGCAGTGACGTCAGTCACCACGGCGTTGCGCAAGTGCGGCACAGTTGCGCTAGCAAGTGTTTTCAGAGCCCCCGGCGGCGATTGTCCCAACTGTTATTATCTCCCACTCGATTTGTTTTGGTTTGAAAGCGCCACCCGGAACGGAAGGGTTGACTGGGGGGACGTCAAGTGGGTTGACGTGATAAGGGTACGTTCTGGCGCTGACAGCATCTCTTATCTCCGGACCCGTGCACGTCTACGTACGATGTACATCCACCGAACTGCGCAGTTGATGCATCTGATTGCATAACGTGGGCTTTATTGAAGAGATGAACTAAATCCGTCCATCACGCAATGCTAGCGAGTCGAGGTCGCGGTAACCTAACCAGCCTAATGAGATAAAGTACTTGTTCCAATATCATTACATTCCCGTTCATTTAATTTAATTGAAGAACGCGGGTTTGAAGCTTTAGTCAAGATTAGGCCTATTTCGAATAGAAAATATTTAACAACAAATCAACATTCTTTCTAAGCCAAAACAATAACACGAATGTGAAAGTTGTTATGCAAAGAGTGGGAGAAAAGAATTCGCGTTTTGTTGCACTCAAGTTCAGTTCGACATGATACGGCATAAAATGTTTTGCGCAATACATCGTACACGGACATTCCTTGGCCTACCTACTTACACAACCCACAAGGCTGTCTGGCTGTACTGTACACACAGGTAGGTATTAGTATTGCTAGATCGTACAATTCACCGAAACTCGACTTGCGAAACGTAACATCGTTCTTATTGAATGTTTATTTTCGTTCCGACATTCTTAGAACGGCTTTCTCGTCGTCGTCGTCGTCCCGAATGCAAATACGGATTATCACACCTCGGGAACTAATCGGATGAGTAGGCTGCCTACGTCAGAGTAGGCCTATAATCCCTCTCTTCTGCGAAGCCGATGTCATTACCGCGTCGCGGTCGATAAGGAAGATCCACAGAGTAAACACTTCTTGGCAAAACCGTTACAAAATAGCCGAGATAAGAGTAAAACAAGGCTCTCACCCCGACCGCAAAAGATAACAACACTCGTGTCAACAACGTTTACACCAATCAGTGGCGCCGAGACAAGGAAACACGGCGCGCTCATATGTCAACACGTCCAAATAAGTCTCGCGATATGATATGATATGATAGAATGAGGGTGTGGCACCGATGTAATGCATTATTAGATTCAAATCATGTAGGTATGTTACCTACTCGGCTCCTTGGTCTAGTCTCGAGGTCGACTGTGTCCTGTTTGTGTTGTTACGTTACGTAAGAGTCGCACCCTGCTACTTAGTGAGAGCGTCTGGAGCCAATGATCAATCAACTCGATTGATTGACAGATCGACCGGTAATTAAAACGTAGACGATCACGCAGGGGTATTAGACACGAGGCTGCGCTCGAGACGCGGCCGAGGTCCAATGTTTACCAACACGGCGGTTGGCGGGGGACCCAAACAACTCCACTGACCCAGTTATTAGTGCGCGGTCTGCAAGCTTTCTTCGGTGTTATGATCTGTGTCTGTGCACGCGCGCACTTCCTACACCAGTGCAAGGTAATCAAACAGGACACAATACCTTGTTGTTGTGCCCGCATACATGCATGACACAGATAGATCGATACTTATTATTGTTATTGGCTTTATTGCGGTTGTAACGAGTTATCGGCACGGGTGTCTCGTTACAGTAATGGTGTAATTGTGAAAGTTCGTCGTTAATGGATCGAACTCTTGAGATTTATTGTGCAGGCTTTGAGCGAAGCGGATCTTAGGGTAAACGTGACATTGTTTTCAAGTCGGTTTCCATCGACTCGTTCTTCCGGTTGTGTTTGAAGTTTGAACGTTATGCACTTATGGTCTAAGGTTATGCATCCGTTTGAAATGCGATCCTCCGACCAAAATATCTCCCCTCCCCTGATTGGTGAGTTCTTACGAGAAGATTGGCAAATTGCTCCGACTGCAACTTCGTCATCAGTGGACGACCTCGTGGGTTGAATGACGACGTAGTTGTCGTCTATATTTAGCCTCTGTGACGGACCAGAATGCGCATCTTCTGCATGCAACTCATATAAACATGACACATTCTCGTTTCCTTGAAAATATTATCAAATGCGCAATCGAAATCAAGTTGGTTATCGATTGTTGCGCAATGCTTTCGATCACCGTTGGTTTTAATATTTAGGACGAAGGTGAATACTAAGGTCGTCTCTTGTTTACACCTTGCGCGTCGCCCAAGGAGAGGAATCAAATGTAGTAATCAGCTGTGTTTTTGTTTGGGCTTGTTGGTACACACAAGAAATTCCAAGGTTTTTATCGATGGGGGCTGCCTCGTCGGTCTTTTTGCTTATCATCTGGGTTTTTTTAGCCTAGATAGGGAATGCAACAATAATACCTTGCGAATATAATGCTATTCCCCCGGGGGTTTACTTTTTGGGCGCATCTCTGATCAGTTTCTTCTCTCGGGGCACTCTATCCTGACTACGAAGGGGAAAATTTTTTTTGCCCCTACCCAATTTTTTTTTTGTTTGACGGGGCCCCACAGTTTGTTTAATTGTAAATTTTTGCGAAGTTTGGTTCGGCCCCTGGCAAGGGCGACATAACCAATTCCGGGTAACGAAGCAAACAAAGTAAAATTAGAAAAGATTGCGAAATGTTTGTAATGTAGTCACGGGCGGGTTGGGTTGCGCGAGGTGACGTGATTGGTCGCCAGGTGGTGACGTCACGAGCCTCACAGCCGCCGAAACAGGACCGACGGACGCGCACTAAATTAAAACTGCAACAATAATAGCTCATTGAGAGGCGGCCAGATTTGTTGCCGACCACAACGCGATGGGCGGGCGGAGGTAGACGCGAAAAAAATCCTGGCCTCAAATTAAGTTTCGGATGGTGGAGATGTAAACAAGAGTCTGTTTTTAGACGAGGAAAGTCAGTTAGGAATTCTTCTTGGGCTCTGGGTTCGGGCTCGACTCAACGCTCGTGGGCGGGTGCGTTATCTCACACTCTGTAGGTCGCACGGACATATTCGTGCAATTGTTTCGGGTCCTGACAAAAGCGAGGGGTTCAACGACCAAACAGGGTTTGTTTGTTTACATTTTACAACCATGCCCCCCCCCCCTCCTCGTCAGTCACGCGGCGTGCCCGTATTAGGCCGCGTGTGACTGTGACATACAAGTGGCACATGTACGGTACCCTCTAGAATACTACTGCGCACTTCTCAGGTGAAAGCAACGGAGATTCACGTTCTGCGGGTAAGCACCAAGAATGCGCCTCGTTCAGACATGGGAAAGGATGGGTGCCAGAAATTATTCAGTCTTCAAACTAGACTAGACGTGTTGCCCCTTTTGGGGGTTTTTTTGTAAAAAAATTTTGGCGTATATTTTTCCGTCAACACTTTCACCCTTCCGATCCTAACGCTTGCTCACTTTCCGCCTGGCCACGAGCCACATAATCGGCATGACTCAGCCGGTGTTCGCCCACAGCCACAGGTTCGACCCCGCGCGTGTTAAAACAACTCCTTGTTCGGGGCCTAGTCTAGTCATCCTCGCGTGCGTGTGTTCCATTCATCCGGTGTGCGAGGCTGGCTACGCACATGACTTGCGGTTCTCCGTTAGAAGAGGCTCAACTCTCAACGTGTACTTAGCCTTATAGGAATGATGTAACCACCATAACCATTCTTCTTTGCTGGTGACGTACGGGCTAGAGTACAATTCTGCACCATCATCGGTATACTGGCACGTGTTGGTGGACATTGGATCAAGTATTGTCATATTGCCTGGTCCGCATACCCAACACATTATCTTACACAATAATAATATGTCGTAATATGATTCAAGCGAATATTATGGTAAAAAAACAACTTCTATTTTCTTTGCTCTTCAAATTAGGTGAAAATAATTGGGAGGATGTTTACTTGGAACCATGAATCAATGCGAAGTATTGGGGAAAACTAAGCTGATTTGTAGAGTTGAAACTAGAATGTTTTTGCAAACATCTCTCTCTCTCTCTCTCTCTCTCTCTCTCTCTCCGCCTCCGCGTGCACGAGTTCCATGACGTCACACGTCTCTATTCTCGTCTGTTTATAGGTCGCACACGCGCGCGACTCACGTTTATTGGGTTCGCTGTTACACACGTGGTCGAGTAATTAATTTGCTTTATTGGATAGTAATTAAAACTTTATTGCCGTGTTGTTTTACCGCTCGGCCGCTTACTTACGTAGGTAGGTATAGGTACTTAGTTGATTGGCCGCTTTATTAAGCTCTTGTTTACGTCACAATCGTGTTTTTATGTTATCAATGTCACTGACTTGCGATAAGGTTATGGTTGTTATTGTATCGTATCCTGTGGACTTTCCTTGCATGGAGCTATTGTTTGCTTAAACTGACTTTCCTTGAAAACTGTTTTTAGTATTAGCGATTTTTGCACATTCATGCTACAAGACATTACTACTCTTATCCATGAAAGATTTGTTTAAAGATATTTTAATTGCTTTTTTCAATCGCGTCATCGTTGTTTTGTCCGTAGTTTCCCATTGTTCATGCTTACGTCACTCGAAGAATAAGAAGATCCAACGAGACAGAACCGGATGTCGCTTGCGTCATCATCTGAATCAGTTGTTGTCTGGACGCGGCCGGTTCACGGTGGCTGTTGGGCAAGTGTTCATCGTGTAGCCCACCCATCTGATGACGTACCCGAGAACGAGCGAAGTCTCGTCCAACCATGTCCTGCTGAACAGATTCAAATTTGCATTTAATTCGCTTCGCTCGTTTTTTCATTTCAATCAATATTTTTCTAGTTAGTGAATGCCGCAGAGTTGCCCCCCCCCCCCCCCCCCCCCCCCCCCCCCCCCCCTCCTCATTGTAGACTGCGTACCTACCAAGAACCGAACTCATTCACTTATTCTACTTGAACGGTAATGGATCGAGTACACGAACGTCGTGGATTCCCCGAAGTCCGCATGTCGCCGCCATGTTGTCACGTGACGCGGGTACGAGAGCCAATCGGACGGGGTCACGGGGTGACGTAACGCAATCATGAATGAATCCGAGCGGCTTAGTTCTTCTGTTAGTTAGCGGACGGAGTGCCCTGGTTCAAGACTTGTGTTTCTGTGGTGAGTGTAGAGAGAGAATAGTGTGATAGTGTCTGATGTCTTGGTCGTTACGACGCGTGTAGGGGTAGCCAGCAGCCACCCGCTTTGACCACTGAGGGGAGGAAACGGGAGAAATTTCTAGTTCTCTTCTATAGTTAACTTTTGCATAATTTTCTTGAAATCTATCTCATACCGAACGCCTCCTCCCTCACTTTGTGATACTTCTCGTTAGGTAACCGTCTCAATCACCCTCGTTGCTGTCTGTACAAAGTCGCCGGACTATGGTTGGTATATATAAATAGACGCTACAGTACAATACAATGTCTTGTTGTTGACAGTGTGTGGACACGGCGTTGGCGGCTGCCGGCCGCATGCCATTGCCAGGTCCTCGTTAAACATATTGTTTCTTCTACTTTTATCTGCGTACATACAGATCGTTGCCAATTCGTTGGTGTCAAGTGTCAAGGTTAAAGATAATCGGGAGTACATTTGTCGGGCAATAGGTCGTCCAAGTCGCACGCGGGAGGTCCGTGTTTGTTTGTGGAGTGGAGTGAGCGAGTGCAATGTCTCTCGGGGGTCGCCGGAAGCTCCGACCTACGACGACGACAACGACGTCGGTTGCGCGCGTTACTTCCACACCACCTGCGAGGACGGTTGTGACGGGGTCACTGGCACCGACGTAGTACCTTCTGTCGTACTACGCACGCACTCACTCACAGTTCCATTTGGCGCGGGTATTTAGAAATTCACTCTTGCGACTGCGAAAAAACTTGCGGGTCTCACGCTTCTTAGCTCTATCAACTGCGCATTATGGTAGGTCTGTCTGTCTGCAGCTTTCACTTCGACTCTGATGAAAGAAAGTGGTGTCACAACCCGCCTCATATTGCACCGTACAACGTAACAACAGCCAGAGTTTGTTGGATCTTCTCTTCGCATGCTAAGCTGGTCTATGAATTGGGATTAAAAAGTACTTTCAGCTGAGGAATGTTGGGCTGAACCATAAGACTTCTCACTTTCAATGTCGCGGAAACAACATTGAGAGAGAGAGAGAGAGAGAGAGAGAGAGAGAGAGAGGAACCTCCGGACGACGCACCGCACGTGTGCGTGAAATGGTTATTGTTTGCAGCAGACAGAACTGCTGATAACATCCTCCGGATACGATGTTTTCTTGGCTATTGTGTTCGGACCCCCTCGTGTTTTCCACAACTTGTTGTCAGCTTTAGACAGGTCGGTTTATCGTTAGCTGTGCTGGCAAAGCAAAACAATGGTACAAAAACACCCTTGAAGTGCAGAAAACTTGTTTTAATTTAAAAAATCCTTAGCCAGATTGTCACGCGTGACTGTCAGAATGCAAACTTCGCTACTAAGCTTAATTGTCAACAAGTCGACGAGCTTTTTCTAATTAATCCCCAATTTCATTGGTAATTTTTCTTCTGTCGTTTTGAAGACATGGATGTCAGTTATTGTACACGTGGAAATCCCTGTCTATAATATACACACCATTTAGATATAATTCTTGAGCAATGGGATACAATAATGACGGACAATCCAAAAGCAATCAAGTTGATTGAATTCCTGCTATAACCTTGATTGGAGTTTACAATGCCAATCATTATAATGTTCTGTAATTTTCCGCTTGTATAGACACATAACTTTTTCCATATTACTGAAGAATTAGTAGTTATTTATAGCTGCAATATAATGATCAAAATAAAATATGTACTTCCATTCTCTTTGTCACAGTTGGCTTTAGATTGCGAGTGTTTCTCTAACAGATTTGTCTTATTCTGGTTACAGCGCATCCCAGCGATTCAGCCCTCAACGGAGAAACCTGCGCCTTGTTTACAGCGCGTCCCTGCGCTCCCGGCCCAACTGGAGAAGCAAGCGCCCTGTATACAGCGCATCCCCGCGCAACCGGAGAAGCCCGTTACCATGACCCCCCCGCGAGTCGGGGATAACCTCCTCAACAGGCAGCAACAGCAACAACCAAACAACCAGCAGACTACCACCAACGGGCAGAACATGCCTCCCAAGAGGACACCCAAAGACTACATCTTCGGCAAGGTGATCGGGGATGGGAGCTTCTCGACAGTCTACATTGCCAAAGACATCCACTCGAATAAGGAGGTTGCAAGTAAGTTTACATGACCAGAACTTTAAAAAAATGTAATCTAATTCATATTTCTCAACTTCTAACATTTCGTTCATTCTTTGAAATTGTGTTGCTTCTTGGGCATCTACATTTTTAGAATAAGAATTGTTCAAGTTTGAAAATGTTCTGCTTCTTGGGCATTGTGCAATGCACTAGTTTTGACACAAAGGAAAATGATTAATTGGTGCTCAACAATGTTCCGAGTGACATCGTAATAATGAGTGTTCTCGTTTTGTTCCAGTCAAAGTGTGCGACAAGCTGCACATAATCCGAGAGAAGAAGGCAGAGTACATAAAACGCGAGAAGGACGTCCTACACATCATCAGCTCGAATCACTCCACGACTGCACCGTTCTTCACAGATCTCGACTGCACATTCCAAGACAGCAACCGACTCTGTATCCTTATCAAACTGCTATACGCTAAACAATGTTCTCATATATATATATAAAATATAAATGAAAATCAGTTATATAACTGAGTGGGCAGACTCTAAATACAATTTATTTATATTTATTATTTATAAAAGTTTAGATTGTAGAATGTGTGAAACTGAAATAATATGCTAGTTTAATTTTTTGATTGACTAGGGAATTTTATAGATTTTGAGATCTAAAACCAGAAAATTAATTTGAACAAAGAAAAAGAAATGGCTAGACAACATTAAATCAAACAAACTTTTCAGTTGTTTATGCATAGGCCTATTCTATTGTATCACATTCATTGCTTACAGTTAGGCTATGTAATTTGATAGTTCAATGCAAAGTTCAGAAAAAATATGGTATTTGTTTCTAGGTCCCCAACAGAAATAATTATCTAGAATTTTAAGAGTTTCTTCTGTATATAATATAATATGTAAGCCCATCTACTATTAACTAAACTATTAATTGATAGGCAAGATTAATTATAGAGTTCTAATTGAAATATGACTTGTTTTGTACGTCCTGGATGTTGAACTTGGTTTCTCCTTAACGTCTACTCGCAGATTTTGTATTAACCTACGCGAAAAATGGCGAACTCTTACCGCATATCAACAAGGTTGGCTCGTTCGACATCGCGTGCACGAGATTCTACGCGGCCGAGATCCTCCACGCCCTCGAACACATGCACTCGCTGGGCATCATCCACCGGGACCTCAAGCCCGAGAACATTCTACTTGACGACAGGATGCACATCCTAATCACAGACTTTGGCTCCGCGAAGATCCTCCAGGAAGTTGACCCTCCCCGGGGAGAAAACACCGCCGCCCCACGAATCCAGAGGCGGAACAGTTTCGTCGGAACAGCGCAATACGTCTCGCCCGAACTCCTAACCGATAAGTCTGCATCGAAGAGCTCCGACCTATGGGCTCTGGGATGTATCATCTACCAAATGGTCTCCGGACTACCCCCGTTCCGATCGAGAAGCGAGTACGCGATATTCAAGAAGATCGTACGGCTCGAATACGAATTCCCCGACGGTTTCTCCCCCAGCGCGCGGGACCTCGTTGAGAAACTATTGGTTCTGGATCCCCTCCAGAGACTGGGAGCGCGGGACCCCGAAGGCTACCCCTCGATCCGGGCGCATCCCTTCTTCTCCGGCATAGACTTCGACACGCTCTACAAGCAGACACCACCTCAGATCTACCCCTACCTTCCTGGAACCTCCGAGAACGAAGAGCTCCGGAGTCAGTACCGAGTTCCCGACCACCTAGAACCCGGGCTAGACGACCGGCAGCTCACCCGACTCTTGGGGCTGGACCTTCAGGACGCGTCAGACCCGGAACCGGTCGAACCAGCGGAGCAGAGGCCGAGGAAGCGAGCGGGCATCACCGACATCAACTCCGACGAGCTGGCCCAGATGCTGGAGGCTCAGCGAGACAGCAAGTGGAACTCCCTCGTGGAGGGGAACCTGATCCTCAAGCAGGGGCTCGTCGACAAGAGGAAGGGACTCTTCGCTCGGCGGCGGATGCTGCTCCTGACGCTCGGACCACATCTCTACTACGTCGACCCCGTCAACATGGTACTTAAAGGCGAGATTCCTTGGAGCCCAGAACTGAGGGTGGAGCCAAAGAGCTTCAAGATATTCTTTGTACACACTGTAAGTAGATTTATTTTCGTTATCCAAGGGGGAACAAGTCTTATTTTAAAAAAAATTAAAATTGGGGGCTGCGTAAGTCATTTGTGACATGTAAATTGATAGTTATTATGATAGGTTGTAAAAATAGTTATGATCCTTCATCCACAACAAATTACACAACCATGAATCTGCAAAACAGACTGTCATTTACTATGAATTCTATTTCCCAAGTCTCTTGCCATGTGTTGTTATATATTAGGCATATCCCAATCATCCAAGTTTAACTGTAATCCGAGCTATACTCATCTCACCATTTTGAAATAGTTTAGTATTAAATTATTGTCTTTCATTTTTATTCATTACATTAAATTATTTTAACATGGAATTCTTTTGAACATTGAGAAAACATGTAGTCTAGCCTCATCTAGTCTGTCTAGCAAAGCTAATAAATTTCATTTTCTCTCTTTACAGCCAAACCGGACGTACTATTTGGAAGATCCTGACCGATATGCCCTCGAATGGTGTAAAGCAATTGAAGAAGTACGAATACACACGTACGGTCTAAGTTCGTAGACACGTAGCGGCATTTTACCCGAAGGTTTATGGACAGTACTTTGGGAAAGTCGTTATTAGGCTAATTCAATTGTTACGAGAATGCCATCGAGTGGTTCAAATATATATTGTGTACAGCGGTGATACGATCGACTATAGTAAAAATGTTCAGTGTTATTTATTTAAAAGTGAATACTAACTACTATAGATATTGTTGAATGTGAGCGGTATGGCTGTATCTATTGCATGTATGCTGTGAGTCTTTGTTAATTTAAACATTTGTTAATTTAAATTATATTTATTTTTTTATCAAGCTTGATCCTTGCAATAATAGCTATGGCCTTTATGAAGCATGTGGCAAAAAGAACTGTTGATTGGTAGAATGTGTACATAGTTACCGAACGAAACTATTTTCCATTCGATGTGTCCATCAAATGATATTGCCACTGATGTTAGTACATAATCCAACAAACTGTCAGTATTATTCACAGTGCACAGATATATACTCTGTACATATAAGCAAGTCAATAATTATTTGTTTGTTAGTAAGTAAAATGTTAATTTTTGTCTCTCATTATACTTCCTAATTTGAATAATTTCAAACATGTACAAGTTGTATGTCGGTTAGTTTTGTTGTTTGTGTTAGTGATTTTTGTGATGTAAATACATTTTATTTATAAATCAGCATAGCTCCTATTATAATAAAAGAAGTTGATTAAATGCAAGAGTATTTATTGATACCATAAGAGAGATAATCCCATATCCATGTTCTTCCAAAGGGTCTTAGAACAAACAATCCACTTCAAAGTTTAACAATCCAATTTTACATAGGACAAAAAATATGTGATGACAAGAAGAAATTGCTACTTATTCTGACGTCGAATCATCTCCAAATGTTTTGTGAGTGGCTTTGACAACTGGCTTGTCGTGTCTATTCAATATATGTAGTTTTAGCTTCGGCATAGTAGGCGATGTAAAGTTGCATCTGTGACATTTGAGCGTAAGTGCCATTAGTCGCTTGCATTCTTCTTCAGACTTCTGAGTTACACTGCCATTTGTTTCCACATCTCTGACCACATCTGGGGAAGAATAAAAGTAATTTTGTTATTGCATTGGGTACAATTCCAAGAATGTTTGTATCGAGTATCAACTGCCGTGTATCCTTCCCTGGGAAGGAATGAGTTCTCTTTAGGGAATATGGGATTGCATCTTTTCCTACGTCGGGAACTCGTAACTTGAAGTTACTATTTGAATTGAACCTTCAAAATATTTTTAAAATTAAATTACATCTGTTCAATAAATTAATTATTACTACGTATATATAATTCCAGAACTTATGTAGGTATACCCTTTATGCCTCTAGGCCTACTACACAAAATGAATAGAATAGTAGCCTACATTAAATAAGAGCGTATGGTGGAGTGGAGACTGGAGACCCAAGTTATCGCCACGGCAATGCTACGATGTCTGGCACGTTTGAACGGTTGGTGTAAAATGGTTGCCCACTGCATTGGCCTTGCTTATTTAGGCAGAAACTATGATGGTGCACAAAGAAAACTGAACTGAACCATTGTTTTTATTTTGATCAAACCAAAATATTAATAAAAATAGTTTGGGTTTGATGCCTGGGTTTAAAACTACTTACTGGTAATTCCATAATGATGAAGGTGTAGGTTAATTTGTTAGGGTCTTTAATTTGTCTTGCAATTTTAGAGTCTTCACGAGACAGACATGTACACGGCACACTGGTAAGCACTCAAATTAAAATGTACAATGCTCCAGAGAAAAATTGAAATGTAGGCTACGTGAATTCTAAAATGCACATGACCCAGATATTTTTATGCACAACAACATACAACAAACAGAATTGCTGTATGTAATAAAACCCTACTATACACCATGGTTAAGGTGCGTTTACTGTTCGGCGTTGCTCGCGAAGCGAAGGGGCAAAGTTGGCAAAGGCAAAGGCAAGTTTGCCGCGAGTCAGCAACACTTTATTAACAGATTAATTTTAGGGCGCCTTTTTAAAAGAAAAACATGGCTAATCGTCATTACGAATATTATTGTCAGGTACCGGTATATAATATAATGTGGAGTCGGGGCATGGGCGGAGCAATTTATTTCCTTGTCGCAAAGGCAAAAAAGATGAACTTAGTTTATGTTTCTTGCGAGGCCTCGCACCTTCACGCGTTCGATTGAAAACGCACGCTGATTGGTCAACGAGCTTTCGCTTCGCGAGCAACGCCGAACAGTAAACGCACCTTTATGCATAAAGTCTATGCAACGGGAACAAAGAGGTTGCTTCCGTCGCAATGACTTTACACTTAACCATGGTGTGGCCCTATAGTAGAAGGGTTTATTATATAAAGCAATTCTGTTTGTTGCAATGTTGTTCTGCATAAAAATATCTGCGTCATGTGCATTTAAGAATTCACGTACTATGTAGGCCTAGTTTCAATTTTTCTCCAGAGCGTTGTACATAGTATTAATTTGAGTGCTTACAAGCAAACCATGTACATGTCTGTCTCGTGAAGACTTAACTATTTAAGGAGATTTTCTATAAAAAGAACTTACAAAAATCATAGTACAATAGTCATTGTTTGGAGAATTTGACAATACATACCATCATGAGGTATAAAGAACTCTGTAGTGAATGAATTCCAGTGTTTCTTGGTTTTCACACATGGAGAATCCATATCGTCGCTGATTACGTGGAGATGCAGGCGACTCATACTAGCTTGCGCATGGTAGCCGAGCTTGAAGGTTTTATCAGGGTGTTGGCTGGTCATTGTCTCGGCCTTTTCTGCCATGTGTAGAAGTAGGTCGAGATGCTTCTTGGTCACTTTCTTCAGACTTGAAATGTCTTTCTTGGGAAGAACCAAGTAATGAACTTGTGCCTGGAAGGAAATAGAATACATATTCATAGGTTCACAATGAGAGAATGTTTAAAGAACACATTTCTATGCCAGGTTGCATGTTTCTTAAAGTCTGTTTGGTTTCACAGTGCCCTTTTTGTGGAGTTGTGTAATAATAACTAGGAAAACGCTTAAGTCCCGCCACGTTGTTGGATGAGCGTAATTGGTGCATTGAGCTGCCATGTGTTATGCAAATTTTCTGTTGTTCTGTGAAAAAATCATTACTAAGTTGAAGATATTTTTAAAATTAAATTAAATTAAATAAAAAATTAACTTAATTTTTTTTTTAATTAATCGTAATTTTAAAAAAGAAAAAAATCGTAATATTGAAATTTGTCATAAGAAATAATTATGTTATTGCGCACAAATATTACACGAATATATTAATTCATAAAACTATGGTTCGGTAAAAAAATCATTACAATCGGATAAAGCATGTAGGCCTGGGTTATTTGCTGGAGAAATTTTAAAAATTGAAAAAAGTCGTAAAATTGCGATTTTCGTAAAAAAAAGTTTTTTGATAACGCTCAAATTTCACATGAATATATCAATTCATGAAATTAAGGTTCTGTGAAAAAATCATTACAATCGGACAAAGCATGTAGGTGTTGTAAGTCGAAGAAATTTAAAAAAAATCGAAAAAAATCGTAAAATTGCGATTTTCATGAGAAATAATTTTTCGATTGTGCTCAAAAACGTGGCAGTTCTAAGTTCAGAGATTTCGAAGACCTCCATAAAATTTCACCGCAATCGGAGTATCGGTTTAGCCGGAATCGTGCTAACAAACAGACAAAAATACAAAAAAAAAAAAAAAAAACATTCCGGATTTTTTTCTCCAGTGTAGTGAAATGGAATCTTTGCTACGCTCATCCAATAATAATAATAATAATAATAATAATAATAATATTATCAAACCAACATAACTATAAGTTGGTTTAGGGGTGATACATCTCCAGTTTCTTGGGCTACCGACTGTTAGTGCTTGAAAGCCAAGCTCAGTACGTCATCTTCCTTGCTGACGGGCATTTCTACAAATTAATTCTCTTCATTTATTTCTGTATTTTCAGATTCTTTTTTAATTAGTCCTTTCCCATGATTTCCCTTTTTCTTCTACGTTCCGTTACAATGATTATAAACTAGCCTTATTTAATCTTCGTGGACAAAGACGACGTCGACCACAACGTGAACCCTCTGCCTATGGCTGGATATGGCTAGCATGGGTCTTTTATCCCTTCATCCCCCTAGAATGGCACGTTATAGCCTTACGGTTGATGCACCCTAACCAATTCAACCCAAAAATAGGGCATGCAACAAAACTGTTGCTGGGGCCTGATTGTTGAAAGAAAGTGCGTGAAGTGTGCAGTGTGCTACAGGTAGGCGAAGGCCTATAGGCCCAGTTCCCACTAATTGGTTTAGTAATAAGAGGATAGGACTTACGTGCAGTGGTGTATTGGGGCCGGGGAACGTCGACTTTTTCCGAGTCGGAACGACGTTCCTATTCTTTTTCTAGTATTTTAAAAGTTCAAATGTTCTCAAAATATAGGCTACAAAATTGTATTTGTGTTACCGGTAAGAAATATTGTAGCCTAAATTAAAATAATATTTCACTGAAAGCTCTGTCACAACTCACATTACGGTAGGTTACGGTCGGGCTAGCCTATAATGTGCGCTTTGTTCAATCAAGCCTCACTGGTCAATGGTCATTGGAAATATGTAGGGCACTTCACCACTCAATTACAAGAATCTTTCAAGAAGAAAATTTGGCGACGGATTATGCAGAGGGTATGGTTGTCTCTACAGGTCTCGCAATATACACAAGAAATGAGGGGGGGGGGGATGAGATGAGTGTCCAGTGGGTCAACTTCGGAAATTCCTCTAAGGAAATAGAACTAAAAACTGTTTTGCCTAATAACATCCTTGCTGTTATGAGGGTTTATTTTTTTATTATTCAAAAACACAATACGTACTCAACGCCAACTGTATTATGCCAACTGTATTACGACAACCAATCAAAAGTCCTGAGTAGGCTAACTTAATTTATGACAGGCCACTAAAACATCACTAACCGATCTGGATATCAGATTCCTTATAGTTAAAACAATTCCTTAAGACCGGTTGTGAGAACTGGGCCATACCGTATCTCAAAGCTCTCTTTTGCCGTAGTCGACTAGGCCCTAGCCTCTGTTTCAGGGGTCGGGAGCCCGCAGCTCCGGAGCCGCAGTGGCTCCTGAGAGTGTCGAGCCTGGCTCTATAATTTTGTTAAGCAAAGTCTAAAATCCAAAGTCAACTATTTGTCAACCTGCAGCTGTCAACACGAGCGACGTGAAATATCCAATGAAAAACGTTCGTATTAACAGTGATTGGACTGACGAATTCAGTGTTATTGATTATGGAATGTAGGCCCTAGTGGTTTTACACCAATAAAAAAGTAACATTGAGCGACATGTTTTGATGAGTCATAGAACAGTTTTCCCAGGAAATATCCTAAAATACTTAACTTAACGGTGGAAGAAGCCACGAACTGTGCAGGACTGCAGGTTCTTCCTGTTTGTGCGTATACACGTGAAAAAACTGTCCACATAGGCCTACAGACCACATTTTCAAATTATCGTATAAAAAAATTAACATTGCTTGAACAACTAATTATAGACCTATAGGTATACAAATTAAAAACATATTAGGCCTATGTCGTACATTTGTACCATATAGGGCCCAGGCGTAGGCCTAAAAATAAAAGTTACGCTAGGGGCTATATGATGCAATTATTATTCAACTATCCTACTATAGCTCCAACTAGCAATATCACTTTCAAATTTTCTATAAAATTGGCTCCTAAGGCAAAAAAGGTTACTGACCCCTGTTCTACCTTAGTTGAACTAATTAACTAAGACCTCCGTGACGATAAAAATAACTCTCCTTGGATGTCTCTTGTGGGACTTTTTCTGCCACGGATGCAACAACTAGAAGTTTGTTGCCATTTTCAAGTTCCGGCGGTATTTTACCGAAATCAACGGTGCCTGTCACCAATTACCATGCAGCGCAAGGACGCTGTCCATCGCCCAACTCTGGCACACATCAGATTTTTAGTTATAGGTGCTTCGCACCAGGCACTAAAAATACCAGGGGAGAGGCTTCGAGCCCCACGACCATTCCCCAAAACAGAAGATTTAGGGTATTACTACTATTTATTAATTCATTTTCAACCATATATTGAAAGTGATGTCATAAAGCAGGCAACAGTAAGGCCGCGTTCACATAACTTTGTTTTAAAATTGTTATTGTCATAAGAAATCTGATATCCTGATTGGTTAGTAATAATTCAGTGGCCTGTCATAATGTAGTCGCTCCTTTTCATTGGTCGTCGTAAGAATAATTGATGTCTGATTGGTCCGTCTTAAGAATTTTGGTTTTGTTATAACAAGGACTAAAACGTAAACAATTTAACACGTATTTCCTATCCCCTTATAACTAAACCAATAAGTCTGAACGCGGCCTAAAGCTGCTGAGTGGCAATGGCTGTGACCAATCACAAAATTGTAAATGTAATGTTTAATCTAAACAAAACTAATGCTGTAATGTTGGATATGTTACGCCATAGTTGGCGTTTTGTACTCTCTGGAGTTTAATAGAAGCTAAATAATATAGTAATTGTATTTTAGAATGTAAGACTGCGCAAATGCTAAAGGAAGGAGATTAACTATTTCGATTAGGCCTATTTAGTTTTAGGCCTAGGCCTAGGTATTCAAGAGGACCGGCTGGATACCAATCGAGACATAGTTACGTGAATAAATCAAAAGTTTGCCCAACTAAGCCCAGTCCTTGAAGTCGGAAAGAGTCCCTCGAGGGACTTGTGATGAATGTAGCATGGCTACAGACTTGGACCTAGGCCCCTACGCTTTACCTTTGTGTATTAATTAATGAGTAAGTAGCCTGTAAATTCATTCAAAGGTCCAAACATGCAATGGACTGTCCTGACTGGCTTTGGCCTAAACACTGTCACTCTAGGGACAATAAAAAGCTTATGCCAAGTCCTAGACCATATTATTTGGTCCATTTCAGACATTAACCTGGTTGTCATACCTTAGGGTATTTATCTTTGATGACCACCACTTGATCATCTTCTAAAACTTTGAGGTTAGGATCTTCCATTGCTGATAGAAGTCCGGCAGACCAATGTCCTGTACCTGTTGGTTTCTTTGCCGTCTTAACTTCCTCATCCTCTATCTGTCTTTTATTAGTCTTGCTCATTATTTTAAAAAGTTTTAATTCTAATCTTAATAAAAACCCTGTTGGCCGAATCCGGCTTAACATGCAAACAAACACTTGCAGACGAAGATGACCTCTTTTCCCGCTATAAAGCACCGCCTTCCAAGGTGTGAGGAGCCAAATTATTATAATTTTAAAGATGGCCCATCATTACCCTTTGTTCATCATCACATCACATTCATTATAAGGTAGGTCTACTTACTGTATTTCAATATTACAGTATCTGTATAATATTGTTTGTCTTTTAACTCAATATTTTCTCAGGGGGTCTATTTCCAACTCGAGCAACAATAGTCTAGCGACAGCGAGACAACTTGGTAAACAATGCATGTGACAACTTGTCACTCGACAGTGAATAGATCCCAAGAACGTAGATAGTAGTATCTTTGATCCCAAGCATAGTAGTATCTATGATCCCAAGGGTCGCTCTAGCCCTACATAGACCAGCAATAGCTTCCCGTTACTGTTACCGGGCAATGTTAAATCATAGCCAATATTCCCGTGACCGTTTTGACTTTCTGGGCCTCGTTCCCGGACTATTGTTTGTAGAGCGTCATTCGAGCCTAGTTTATGATTGATGGTGAAGTGGTAGTATAAATGTAGATGTGAATGCAGTGGAAATAAGGATTGAGGTGGTTGTCACAAATCAGATTGAGGTTAATGGTTGATGTACAATTGCCCTTTAACAATAACAGGAACAATAACAACATTAGGAAGAAAGTTTAATCTCATGTTAACTTACGACATGATGCACAATAATTTTGCATCCTATTCCCGTTTCCCGGTAACGACAATGAGAATTTCATTATGTTCTAACTTTCCGTAGTGACGATCCCGTTCAGTACACACATTGTACACATTACCGGAACCAATCAGAATTAAGTTGTCCATGGCATGTTAAAAGTAGGCCTAACACACCATTTTATCAGCCGATTGTTTATAAAATTATAAGCCAGCAATTAATTAATTAATATTGAACCCTATTTCCAACTAAGTCGGGTAGGGGGTGGGAGGTTCCCACCACATTCTTGGCTCCCCGGGCTTATCGAAGCGAGCAATATGAGAAATAAATCAAATATTAATTTGCGGATTAACAAAATAATTAGTTACCACCAACTTGGATCCAGTTACTGTTACAGGGCAATTGTACATCAAGTCATCAACCTTATGGCAATGTAGCCTAAACATGTTTAAATAAGAATTATAAGTCCCAGATAATTATGTTACTTTAATAAACATTATAGGTCAACACCTTTTTACAACAATCAATTATTGATTGTTGTAAAAAGGTGTGGTATGTTTTGGATACAATAATTGATCAACTAATAAGGATTTGCATAAATAAATAAATCTGTATTTAGAGTCTACTCACTCAGTCACATATAACTAATTTTCAGTGTGGGACAGTAAACCAAACCAAAGCGACCAACCCTGCAGGCCCTGACGCAATTGACAAGTGAGCGATAACCAACCAAAGATCAATATTTTTTTAAAAGGAAATATAGCAATCAGTGGTATGGACAGTGCTAACACCCGCGGATCAACGCCAGAATCAAC
This sequence comes from Sweltsa coloradensis, assembly GCA_024449915.1. Classification (NCBI taxonomy): domain Eukaryota; kingdom Metazoa; phylum Arthropoda; class Insecta; order Plecoptera; family Chloroperlidae; genus Sweltsa; species Sweltsa coloradensis. The sequence goes on from JAMZAV010000445.1 coordinate 119,776, forward strand.
AAGGCCGATTCAGAACAACTTTAAATTTATTATGTGCCTCGTAGCTAGGACGGCTCCAAAGTCAGTTTTCGGACATCAATGTCAAACAGACTATGGCGTTCCTGTTCTCATTCATGGCTTGGCAATCATAAACGCCAAGCTATGTGGCACGTTCACATTATCATCCCCACCCATCAATTGTAAATCAGCTTTAAAAGTATATTTAAATATAGGCTATAATATTATTGGATGCTACTAGGAAATCAAAATAAATGAAACCATTTTTATATGAAATAGAACTTGCCACTAAATAATTATATATTTCAGTTAGCATTTGGTTATTTTATTCAGAAACCATACCATGACATAGTTCCTTGGCACATGGCTAGACATTAATTACACGACACAACAATATACATACACTGTAGGTACAGTGTACACTACACACACACAAGTTAGAACATCGAGTGGAATCACTTTAATGGTTAGCCTAGATAAAAACTTAATGGTCACATATATCAGTACCGGTATCCGGTATTGGGTAAGTTCTCGCAAAAAAGGAACTTTTAAAAGTTAAGTTACTTCAAAGGGAACTTTTAAATGTTACAGTTCCTTCACACAAAAACAAAATACACTTTTGAGTTCCTGTTTAAAAGTTCCTTTAGCAGATAAATTGTGACACATGGGATTTAGGTCGAGATTTTTTAGCTGCGTCGTCGCGATCAAATATGACTCGAGAGGTTCATCAATGAAGGTAGGGCAAAATGCTTCATAAAAATGACATGCTAAGGTTTTTTATCAACTTATTTTCATATCTGTATCAGCTAAACTAGGAAAACGCTAAAGTCCCGCCGCGTTGATGGATGAGCGTTTTTTGTAAGTTTTTTGTTTGCGTTTTTTGCGTTTGTTTGCACTTTTCCTTTGCAAGTGCTTTTTGAATGCATTGAAGGTGATTGTTGTCAAGTTTCTATTGTTACTTGTTAATTGGTATTATAAACCCAAAAAAAACTCATATTTAAACCTTTATTTCTGTGGATTCTGGCTAACTTTTTCAACTTTTTCTTTCAAAAGGTACTACATCACCATAATCTTAATGTCCATATGAAATCTGAACGTTGTAGCCCCACCCGTTTGGTCAGAATCGGCCCAAGTGTGACGAAAATATCGCACTAAAAATTGAAAAACTTATATTATAACCTTTATTTCTATGGATTCTGGCTAACTTTTTCAACTTTTTCTTTCAAAAGGTACTACATCACCATAACCTTAATGTCCATGTGAAATCTGAACGTTGTAGCCCTACCCGTTTGGTCAGAATCGGCCCAAATGTGACGAAAATATCGCACTAAAAATTGAAAAACTAATATTAAAACCTTTATTTCTATAGATTCTAGCTAACTTTTTCAACTTTTTCTTTCAAAAGGTACTACATCACCATAATCTTAATGTTTATGTGAAATATGAACGTTCTAGCCCCACCCGTTTGGTCAGAATCGGCCCAAATGTCACGAAAATATCGCACTAAAAATCGAAAAAAATCGTAAAAGTACGATATTCATGAGAAATATTTCTTCGATTGTACCCAAAAACAATACACCTCTAAGTTCAGAGAAAACGAAGGTCCGGTCAAATTTTCATCAAGATCGCATATGCCGTTTGCCCGGAATCGAGCGAACAAACAGACGGAAAAACAAAAAAAAAAAAAAAAAAAAAAAAAAACACCCGAGCTAAATTTTTTGGGGGGTCAGTGAAATTGAAGTCTTCGCTTCCGCTCGCTACGCTCGCTACGCTCATCCAATCAGTTTTCAAATCTAGAAGCATGGTGGATGTCATCTCTAAGAGTGAAAGGAACTTCTAAAACTTTTTAAAAGTTCCTACCCAACACTGCCAGTATCCACCAAGGTTTACAATTTTAAATATTCATCAAACATCCTTTGTTAAGCTGTACATATTATGTCATATTTCCATGTAAAATGCATTATGCGATCATTACATACTTGGCGACGTTTACTTGCGAAATATGAGATAGTAATACTACCGTCGTAATGATATGATGGATTACAATAACTGATTCCACCGAAGACCCGAGATATGTCAAGGCTTTGAAACCAATAATTTAACATTATGTTTGCACAGATAATGTAGTCTTACCTTGTATGAGTTTGGACCATTTAAGATTTTTGTTTTGTTTGTCATCATAGGATTTTGACTCATAATCAGTCGAGACAAGCCAAGTTATAATGGAACTCTATAAGGCCATACTGTACTTGTTCACAATTTTGCTTGCATATGACCCTTACAAAAAAGTAAGTTTTGGTTGTTGTGTGTACTGTATGATAGGAAACTCTTGCATTGTCATATTTTTTACTCTCTAGTTTAGGGCCCCATTCCTGAACAAATTACGTTATTTGTTGATATAGAAAAAGGATTTTAATTTATTTAAAGTGGAATGAAAGTTTCCCACATTTCCCACAAAACAGGACAGTACATCACTGGCCCGTACGCCTATCAATCACAATATTTAAGAATAAATATAGTTACTCGTTTTCACAGATTATCTCAGTTGTAGAAAAGACATTAAATTTAATATCAAGAAATCTGAAATATACAATAAGAAATGCAAGGGCACCACAAACAAACTATAACTATAGGCCTACAGGTGCTAGTATACAATTGAGATGATCTTATTTTCTAGCCTGTAGACCCTACCTTTATATTTCTGTCAAATTAAAATCTTTTCTTTATACATAATATTAATTATGCCGTATGCGCTTATCTTTCAAATGATGCAATGCAATTTCCAGACTAGCATACAATTAAACTGTAATATTATTCAAATGTCTATAGTACAGTCAAGATGCCAAACCTTTACCCTGCACATTGTTGCCAGAAGCTTAAAGCACTAGGCAAATGTTCTGACTGAGCCTTTACTGTCTGTCAGTAATACCGTATTTTAGGACCTTAGGTATTGGCCTAAACCAGCGTAGGTAGTAGCCAGGTACACAGTACACTTTATTTTTTAATTTTTATACTAGGTACCATTCTCGGTGACATGGTGATGTTTTCTAGTTAACCATTAACCAGTAGTCAAATCAGATAATTACTCCTCGGGCTCATGTTCCTTCCAATCCACGTATCACACCTTAAAAATGTTTCCATCCCTCCCACAAATTTTTTTTTAATGCCACAGATTTAACCCAAGATTATCAGTCTTTATAATATAAATAAAATATGAGACATTCAGCTCAACATAAATTTAATTTAATTTATTATTTTAAACTCATAAAAATTCATGCTTTCAGTTATAGGGTGTTAGAAAAGGGCACATCCCCATTTCCATTATATGTATACTTCATATAGGCTAGCCTATAGCACATTACATTACATTCAATTAATTATACACTCATAGGCCTAGTCATATCATAGAATAAAATTTATTTTCCAAAAACATGGCTCATCTTGCTCTGAATCCTTATATGAGATTTCAAGCCCAAACATAAATATGTAGTACTGTACATAGGTCCATATTACATTTTAATGATATCTTAAACTTTACACTTTTGGTACCTAGTACAGTAAGGGTCATATATAATCAAGAGGTCTGAAAGATACCTCTTTCACCGACATCTCGGGTCAACTCTTGGTGCCATTATTTATATCGCCCTGTGAACTGCATTATCGACGTAAATAAGAACATGGCTGCTAATGTCAAGGAAATTCTCTATTCACAGAGAAACTATCAAACCTAGAAGAAATATAATGGAACGTAAAGAGGCATTATATATCGATACTTGGCCTAGGCATAGCATTAAGACTATGCCTAGTTCTTATATTGGCCTTAGTTTTAATTAATTTCGAATAATTCTATCTTAGCTGTCAAGGCTTATTGCAAACCACCAAGTTTGTTTTATGCTTTGTTTCGATAAATTGTATTTCACTTCTGACTGCTCTTCTAGATATTGACTTATTTGTGACCAGAGTCTTTCAAAGCTCCTAAATAATATTAATAAATCAAATATCTAGGGCTTCCATCGATCGATAATGCAGTTCACAGGCGATATAAATAATGGCACCAAGAGTTGACCATGAGATGTCGGTGAAAGAGGTATCTTTCAGACCTCTTGATTTATATATGACCCTGGCTGTACATAAGAATGTTCATTTTGTCAAATGCAAACACAAATCTAGAGTCTAGACATTTACAATTTCCTCAACAATTAGATTGCCACAACAGGTGCAGTTTGAAGACAAGTAAGCATTACCTTCTTGGCCATGTATTCAAGTCATCATTTGGTACAAGACATCCAATTCTATTTAGAAAAACTAAACTCTAGGTTTTATAATAGAGTTTTGCTGGATACCTGGACACATGGGCATAGAGGGAAATGAACACGCTGATCGGGCTGCTAGTTCCCGTTCCAGATGACAAGAGTGGATTTAAGCAACGACTGTTGGATTTGCGACAAGCATCTTGGGATGTGGTGCAAAATAACAAATTGCGTAGTGTGATGCCCACACTGACTAATAAAATTCATCCACCTACGTCTCGACTCTCACGTAGAGAAGAGGTGGTATTGTCCAGAATTCGAATAGGCCACACACGTCTAACTCACGGATATCTCTTGACCAGAGAAAAGGTTATTCCCAGATGTGACACATGTGATATACCTTTAACCGTACATATTATGCTCCTAGCAGAATGTACCAAATATGATGCCTTGCGCATGCAATTTGATCTCTCCCAATCATATGACGGCAACAAACTTTCTAAATTTCTCATCCAAAGTACAGTATTGTCCTGAATATAAGCCTACCTTTTTTCAATATTTTAAGTCTCAAAGGCCCTTAGCAGCTAATATTTCCATATGCTTGTGCATATTTTTAAAAATATTTCAACAAGAAAAGTTAGGGGGTCGGCTTATATTCAGGGTTGGCCTACATTTGGCACAATATGGTAATCTATTTAACAAAATTTAATTCACATCATACACATTTCTTTAATTTCTTTATTTTCATTTACATAAATAGCTTTGTTTTGCTATAACTATCATCATCATCATTTTATTTTGTTATATATACACTTAGAAAACAATCTACCGGTAATCATCAAACACAACATTAACTCTTCTCATTAACTTTCATTATCACAGGTGGCGCAATATGACCTAACCGGTTGAAGCGCCCTAATTTCTCACACGGTCGTTGAAAGACGTACAATTACTTTGTAAATTCTTCCATCTCACTAATAGCTTGATGTGAACTCTAATCTATTCTTCACTTGCAGTTGGTGGCCATCATCCTGTACATCATGTGCTGCCCACAAAGAAAGTTAATACCAAAGAAAATACTAGCATGACATTATCAGAACCGTTGCCAGATTAAACGCAGACATGGTGGACGGCAACACTGCATTTAACATGGCACCTTTCAGTAGTCTCGAACCCAAGCAGGGTCAAAGTCAATCAAGGTATCGTCAAAGTTCACTCAAAATCATAAAAAATCATCATAAAAACTGCTCAAATGAACCAAAATTAAATTTTAAGTCATATTTTCTTTACCCTTTAATTGAATGGTTGTTCTATTAAAGGCAATACAGCTGTTTTACTGTTGCTATCTTACTCGGCAACAACCTTAAAAAGTTAAAATTGACTACGATTCTTAACCCAGCCACGACTAGCGATTGCGTCGGAGCCTACAGGGTTGGCTTAGTCGCTTTGGTTTGATGTCCCCCACTGAAAATTAGTTATATGACTTGAGTGGGTAGGTAGATCTAAATACGAAATTATTTATTTATTTATTATTTATTTAGTCTCCTAAAGTATGCCTTCCCTCATAGGACTACCTCCCAATAGGCCTACATGGCGCACATAATACCGCTGTGTTCTCACAAGAAAAACATTTCACCGTGTAACTGAATCTTAAAAAACATTGCTAGGTAGCGAGGTTTATAAGTAGTTACGTAAAAACGGAGGTGCCCGTGGGGGCTTTCCCCCGGAGGAGATATTTTATGAAGTGTTTCTTATTTGATTGAAACCTCTTTGGTTGGTCTTATAAATGATTTCTTCTGCACATGTAGGGATAAAAAAAAAAAAAAAAACTTGTAGGTACGGATGCACACGATAATCAATATTACCGATCGATTATCATTTATCAATAATGGATATAATTTTGTTAATCGATAACCAAAATTCATTATCAATTATCAAAATTCAAATAATTGGTAATAGTGGCATGAACCAAACTCTAAAGACGGAGATTAGGTATCTCACGATGTGCCATGCCCATGCACTGGCTGGCTTGATGGTGTCACAATCAAGATTTTTGTTTGGAAATGAATGAGCTATCAGTTGATAACGGAAGCCAAACACGTGAGATCGTAGACAGCGAGGCAGTAAACGGAACGCGATTGTATTGTTTTGACTTACACTTGCCACACGAGGTTCCACTTAGGGTCTATAGGTCGGAACAGGCTTTGTTGGTGATATCGATATTATCGATTCAATAATGACATTACCATTTTGATAATCGATAGTGATGCGAGTCGGTAAATTTACCGGTCAGAGAATTTACTGTAAATTTACTGAGCATGTCGGTAAAATGGTACAATTTTCCATCAATCATCAATTTCATCATTATAATATTGATTATTCTTAAGACTCATACGAACCTACATAACAAGAATGCAGTGGAAATAAGTCAATTAACACTTCTAAAAAATTCAATCAATAAATCTGAAAAGAGCTTTTCTGTAGCTACTAGCTAGTCTATTTCATTAGCTGAGAAACCCTAGGCTAAATCATTCATTCGAATTAATTAATATTTGTATTTTATTTATTTATTTAACCGTACAAAGATAATTCAATTATTAATTAATACATTATTGTTTAGTTTGTACTTTGTATGGAACAGTAAATAAATAAATATAAGGGTGAATACTGAATAGTGAATACTGAATATAGGTATGCTCTTTTAATTGAAAAACGCCTTTCTCATCCCTAACACTATTTATGTCTATGCCAATGCAATGCTTATAATATGGCCAAAATAAATTTTTTACCAATTTTATCACTTTTTGGTAAATTACCAGTTATAAATTTACGATAAATCCACATCACTAATAAGTAATAATCGATAATGAAAAAAGTATTGATGTGCATCCTTACATGTAGGTCTATGTATCATTCAAACATAATTGTAATTTCAATATACAGTATCTTACTTATCATATTCATATTACATTGTTAATAAAGTGCATAATCTGATAAATTAAGAGCAGTTTATAATTTATTTGCATTCTTACAGTTAACATTTTTGAGCATGTTACATTATTTAAGACTTTCTTATTACACTCATTCATTATAATGTCATTAAGTTAAGACATTAGAGTATTGAAAGTTATTCTTATAACGACAAATACTGGAACATGAATACTAGCTTCACCATTAATACGAACTTCTTCCAGAATTTAACATACGAGGCGGTTGCTTGCGTTTAGGGATGGTACTATTAGGACCAAAGTAGATAAAGAAAGTAGCCAATCAAATCCACATCAAGATCTGTGCTGCCCTCTCACGACAACTTTAGAGAGAAAGTGGTAGTAAAGTCGGTAGTAGTGGAATCACCGTCATTTGCACCCTCCCTTTCCCTCCCATCTGCCTAAGACAGGCTCTGTCCAGCAGGAGCTTGTCCCCTAGGCCAGAGTTGTGAAATAAATACGACATCGACCTAACGGTTGATGCACCCTTTCAGTAGTTCCAAATAAACTTTCTAGGTACATATATAGAGTCTAGCACAATAATTTTATCTTACACACACATCTCTTCACAACAACTAAAGTTAACCGTGCTATAGACCTACTACAATGACATTGGTGGACGTGTTAATGTTTCATTGACACCTATATTTATAAAAAAGAATAACATCAATAATTAATATTAAATGTTGATTTGTTGATTAAAGAAAACCCCGAAATGGACATTATACGCACTTGAGTTTCTTTCACACACTTGTAGTCATTTTGTTTCACACCTGCGTCGTCAAGGTTCTGAAGAGAGTGCCATCTCTGCGCACGGGCGGTGGTTTCCACTGCCTCATGAACAGCATTTGTCATTCCAGCAGCGCAGACTTCTTGAACTGGATTGAGACGCAGCTGAGCCAGGAGCGCGACGACGGGAGCTCGCCGGTGATCTCCCAGGAGTCCGTCACCGAGTTGTAGCGTTCGATCGTGTCGTGGTATCGGTCCCAGCCTGTGAGCCAAACACAAGATTGGTGAGTGAATGCGGGCGGGAGGATTGATGTGGTTTACAATTATTATAGGCTTACCTTCTTTTGATAATATATACAAATTACAAAAAAAATAGCTTATCTAACTTACAAATTACAATTATTGTTGGTTTAGATAGAGCCTATCGGCTTGGTTAGTGTTTGTGGTTGGGGAAAGGAGAGAGGAGATCAACAGTTACCTTAAAGGATGTAGGTAGCTGCTTGAGACGAGGTTCACATATATTTATTAACAATTAAAAATTCACAATTTACATAAATGTCGAACGTTTCGGCCTCCGCGGCCTTGGTCACCGACCGTTGGAGAAGAACTAACAATTAACAAACAAACAAAAACAAAAACTAACATTTAAACATTATTTATTTACAATTATATTACAATACAAGGCGCTGTTGGGGTGAGTAGGTGACTAGGTGGCGGTGTGCAGGTGGGATGTCTACCTCAGATTGAGGTTAGGCTTTTGGCGCGAGCTGGTGATGATTTGGTGCACCAATTCCCATTGTCTCAGGTGTTCCTCATTGCATGATGGGGGGCAACGACTTGACTACCCTTGTGGTGTAACAATTGTCAAAGTCTCTGTTGTGGGTGCCTGCGTGTTGGGCCACCGGTTTCAGGTCTAGTTTTTTGATAGTGTCCTGTCTGTGCCCATTCATTCTCGTGCTCAGAGAGTTAGTGGTGAGGCCTATGTACTCGGCTGGGCATAGCTGGCACTGTAGTTGGTATATCAGGTTGGTAGTGGCACAGCTGTTGTGTTGCCTGATGGGGTAGGTCTTTCCGGTAGCTCGAGCGGTGAATGTAGTGGTGGAGGGGTGAATGGTGCAAGTTTTGCAACGAGGTCTCTTACAAGGGTGTGAACCCTGTGGTTGGGGTGGCTTCTCCATTTTCCTTGCGGGCTGTGCCTCACAATGTAGTCGCTGATGTTGCGAGGACGCCGGAAGTACACACGAGGTAGGTTTAGAGCCAAATCATTGGTGAGGGCCGATGATTTCAGGATGTGCGCCCCTCTTTTCATGATCCCGTTAAGTACCTGTAGACCTGGGTGCCACTGTGTGACTAGTGGGATGATTTGGTTGCTCGGTGAAGTGCGTGGAGCGCTCGGACGGTGGATGCGTTCTAGGACTTTTTGGCAGGGGTATTCCCGACATTTATTCGACATTTATGTAAATTGTGAATTTTTAATTGTTAATAAATATATGTGAACCTTGTCTCAAGCAGCTACCTACATCCTTTAAGGTAACTGTTGATCTCCTCTCTCCTTTCCCCAACCACAAACACAAATTACAATTATTGTTAGATAAGCTATTGATGATGAATTGATTGATTATCCAATACCTAATTTATTATCGGTGACAACCCTACTAATCTACACACAATCAATGTCTTCATGAATTCTGGCATGCTACACTATGAAAGGGTGTTTACCTAAATATTTCTGGTTCGGTACCAAATTCCTAGATTTTTCACGTTTTCCAAGTGAACTGAAAACTGTTTTTTTTCTAGACTGCAAATTTGGCAGTCTGGGAATACACAAAAGGCAAAAGCACAAATTAAAATTTAAAGGAGGTGCTTACCTCCTTGAAAATGATTTTATAATAGATTGGGATAAATCCTATTTGAAAATTCAAAATAGTCAAAATACCAGAAAAGAAATGGGTATTAAATTAGGCCTACTTGAATAAACAACTGTAAAAAATATACCTGCTGCCTATATTTGCATCGCATACCTACGGTAATTAAATGTGTAGCCTACCTTCTTCTCCACCCAAGACAAATATTCTTTGGTCAATAACAGCGACCCCTGGACGATACCGTCGTTCGCACATCGGAGCTCTAAACTCCCATTTGTTGTTTTGTACATCGTAGCGCTCGACTTTATTAGTGTTTTCTGTGGATGCATGCCAGCCACCTAGAATTGCAAGTCATAAAATCATAATTAGGTCCACTAGTCAAAGGCATCAGCATTTGCAGGCTTTTTGGAACAACTTTAATTATTAAAGCCCCCCACTGGAAACAAGTTCTTGTTATGTCTTGCTTCAAGTAGAAATTTATTTTATTTTGACAATATGTATGATGACTGAGCATTACCGGTAAAAAATAATAATGAAATAGAACTATAAATTTCAACATTACAAAGTGCGTTACAAACTTTTCAATAGTAAGAGATACCGGTACTGAGTAGGTCCTACAGTAGGCTTATGGGAAAATAAAATAGCATTTTGTGCTAAAGATGCTATATTTATAACTTTGAAATCTATTTTAGAAAATGCTACTAAGTACAAATTTCCAACTGAAAACAAGGTTTGTCTATGTCTACTTTTAGGAAGAGATCATAGTACGTAGGCCTATTCTTACTTTTTGAATGATCATATTCATTTCATTAATTTGATTTTGATTTAACTTTTAGAACATCTTCTCTAATACCAACATATGGCTTGTTACACCATTACGCTGAATCTAGTCAACCACAAGTACTAGTACAGTAAACATAATTATTAATTTGCAAAGAAAAGTGCGAACAAACACCATCCGTATACAAGATTTTGAAAGTGGGAAAAAAATAGATGCTACAAAATGTTTGGTTTAGAAATTAGCATTGTGAAATCTATGCACAAAATAAATTAAAAATTGGTAGCAAAGAATGTCAAGAATATATATCTATATATTTTTTATCCAACACCAGAAACATGTTATGAACATTGTTCTCCGCAGAGCGGCTAAGGGTGACAATGCAAGATCGTTTTCAATCGGGGGCACACTTTGGCGATCTGTTTGTTTGGGGTCTTTGCCAACAGCACGTGGTGTCCCAAGTGGTCATCCACTCAAGTACCGACCACGCCCGATGTTGCTTAACTTCGGTGACCTATTGAGAACTGGTGTGTTCAACATGGCAAGGCTGTTGGCTCAGTGATCTTGTTAGTAAAACACTCGTCCCACAATGGTCTTGGTCGAACTTCTCGACACTCGTCCCAGTCTCCGTCTTCCAGAAGCCTGCCCAAGGCCACCTCCACGTGACACTTCGGGAAACTTTGGACATAATAACTTCCGTTTGACGCCCATTGAAACATCGAACATCTCCCGAAACGTCATAAATAACTAGGTTCTTTGATAATGATAATCGAATACGATACTCCCAACGACAAATTGATTTACAGTCTCCCGATGAGATACTAAAAGTGCCGCCAAAATTTAATTACGCCCGCTGCAAACTTCAATGTCGAGTCAAGCATCTTACATATTCCGTGAAAAATGCGTCCACTGCGAGATCTACAACACTCGTAAGACGTGAAGTACGAAGCGCCTGCACTGTGCAGTATAGGCCACCAGCATGACGCGTGTGTGTTACGGGCCGGCTCGGCTCGGGCGGCAGGCACTACACTAGGCTGCTGCATTCCCGCGCCGATCAGGCGCTGATTGCACAACCTCCGCGCGTCACGGCCAAGCAAGGTCAACAAGTATTTTATCGAGATACATTCCTCCCCAGTCCACGACAACTTGTAATTACTTTTCTTCTTTCCGTAGTGCTACGATAATATTATCTTATCAGTTCTCTCACACCAATATTACGTCGTCTTCCAAACTAATGTCTAACAATATTCATCTCGTCACGTAATAAATATCGGAGCATTGAATAGTTAAACTGATAATAGGCCCTATCTCGTAAATGAATGAACGACAATCTCAACAAAAGCTGAAATGAAACTTCACAGAACCACGATTTCCAAGAAGAACGACCTTCACAAAGACAACACTCAAGCCGGGTAGCATAGCGCGGTCTGTCTACTCCACTTAGCTCGCTCTCGTCGCGCCGGCCAGACGCGTGGGGGGGGGGGAGGGGGAGCTCGTGAAAGACGTTGCTATGATAGCGTGGAAAAACCCTGTTCTGAGCAAATAGAAGGAACAAAAGGATGCACTCGCAAGAGGTCCACGGTCCGCGTCGGTATACCAGCAAGTTTAGGCCTAATTTTGATTCGATTATCGATTATCGATCGATATTTTTTTTAAATCGATTATCGCGATCGATAATCGATTTAACTAGTCCGATTATCGATACTGAAATTCGTATCGAACGGCAACCCTAATAATAACTGATGAGACGTTGGGAACCACCAAGCAGAGATCCCTAAAAGTGTCGGAGAGTTTAAGCTACCGATACCTAGGATTAGGAAGTGAATTAATGTCAAGTGGGAAGATTAAAAAGGAGGTGAACAAAAGAAGAAAAAAAAAAGAACACAAAAGGTGAATTACACGCACTTCTGCGTAATGCAGGAAAATACTCATTCAATGCAAGATGACACTATATCAGGGCTCAAAATTTCAATGAAAGGGGCACTAGCCAAATGAAAGACCAAGTCGCCATAGGGATTTTGAATTAGCAACCAACGGGGGTCCGACGGGGCTTCCCCGACAAAATTTTCTGCATATTACAGTCATTTTGATGAAAATCTACTAACATTGAGCAACATCACAGCAGGTAGTCCTAACTCTATAGTAGGCCTACTTTTAACAGTAGGCCCTACATATTAAGTTAATAATGGGATAGGCCTAGGCATATCCAAAGCAGGCCTATGCTCATCTTCAGTATCACTTTGGCCAGGCCTAGGCCTACTAAAATTAGTGAGTGGGTAAACTGAACTGCAAGTCGTTAATGGCAGTTTGTTTATTTGTAGACTTATTTAAAAGGAGCTCGCCATGCGTGAATTTTAACTCGTCAATGGCGAGTTGGGGACGGTAATTTTGAGCCCTGACTATACTAGTACCGGTATATCCTAATCCTTGCTTGTGCAGCGTAGCAGCAGAAACCTGGGCTATGGGAGATAGATAAATATACAATACAAGAGGCAGATAGGAAATACGGACTGGGATGGGAAGGACACAGTTTAGGTGGTTTGGACATGTGAAACAAATGACTAGGGATGAACATCGGGTAGTAAAATTTGGAACTGGTTCCAGCACTCAAATTACCCGGGTACCCGGATCCCGTTACGTCACGATGTGTGGAAACGCTGTTTACTAGGCCTACTAGTTGATTTGAAGGCCATACCGACTGACTACGTTTCCGTCTCTGGAAACCTTTGCAATAATCGTTCACAAATAAAGATCCGCTTTGATAACCAGGCAATGATCTTCATTCTTAATTACACCAAAGATTAGTTTACCAATTACACTGTACAGGCAGTGAAACTCGTAGGTAGGCCTAGGCCTACGCGCAGAAAGCAGGGGAAAACAAACACGCATCGAATGTGGGAAAATCTCTCACTACTATATCCCGCGCTGAAGCTCTCGCCGCAAGATAACCCTGGGAAAGAAAGAAGATAAGCCCAGGAATAACAATCCTATGCGTCGTGATTACGAATTTCGTGAATCGGTTGAAAGATGATTGCATCGCGAATTCTTATTTACACCCAACCATCTTTGTCAGTCAGCTGTGAGTGTGAGTACTGAGTTGGTGGATCGTACGCGCATCTCGTACTGCGCAGACGGCAGTGTCCAAGATTTATTGCCGCATCTTTCTCTCTTGCACTCACTCGTGGCATGGGCGCGACTCACGAGACAGACGGAAGCACGTGATAGCGAGCCTAACGCGCTCTGTCGTCGACTCCAGTTACTCTTTAGGCACGGGCAGCTCCGCGGGAAAGACCGCAACCACTGAGAGCGTAATTTAAACTGGTGAATTAGCCTAAAAAGGCCGCGAAATATACCGGACTTAAAATCGCTCGGGTAATTTCTGGAACCGGGTACCGGTTACGGGTTTGGATTGTCAACAAATGACGGAAGAGAGCCTCTTTCCAGTTCATCATTAGGCCAAGTAATTCCAAAGCTAAATGGGATGATATTGATGTTGATAATCCACCGCGGGCCTTACCCAGGCGCGGACTGGCAGGGGGTGCTGGGGTGCGATCGCACCCCGGGCTCTTGACATTCCGGGCCCCTGTGGAACATTTGTACACACTACACTTTCAGTTTCAGACAAAATATATATGATTGTATTTTGTTTTCTGCGAAAAAGTGTTGCCGAACAAAATACATTAGATAACATTAACGATGACTCATGGGGTGCCTTAGGCAGCTCTTCAAAAGAGAATGGTTGTTCAGTGTTCTCACTTTTTAGTTTTCAGTAGGAACTAGTGACCATTATGTATAGTTTATTGACTTTCTCGCCGCCGCGCTACGAGAAGAAATTTCGATGTGATTGCAAGTATTTTGGTTTTGGTTTGCCAGTTCCAACAGCAAGGGGATGGCGTTGGGTGGGGGGCACCCGGCGCCGGCGGGGGGATGTAGAAGTAGTACCGTGAATCGTGTCATTACAGGTTACAGCTTACGCTTACACATTATTATTGGAAAGTTGCATGATTCAATCAAAATGTCCAGTATACACTCATCCCCCAAGCTCGCATTTTGCGAGTGTCAATTTGGTACTTGTGAGTTACATTATTGGTTGTAAGGCTTCCTCAAATATAATTTTCGCGAGATTTAAATTGCGAGCTCGGGTAGTGTTACCTAGTTGACGTCTGTTAATCGCGTCCTAAAATAGCGTTTTAGGCCATAAAATATAACGAACCACCCAAAAAATTTTCACCTTCGACGAAATTGCCTCTGACGGCTGGGGCTTTGCCCCAGACCCCTGCTTTACTACGCAACCTCACATATTACATGCCAGCATCCCGGGCCTGGCCTTACCCGTGACGTAGAGCATTCCCTCGTGCGCCACAACCGCCGGACTTGTGACGGCCATCTTCATCTTGGGTATCAGCGACCAGGAGTTGGTACGGGGGTCGAAGCGCTCCACTGTCTCCAGGCGGAAAGATCCCTCCCAGCCGCCCACAGCGTAGACGTAGCCGTCCAGCATCGCCAGGCCAAGTTCCGAGCGGGAAGACAACATGGGCGCCATCTCTTGCCAGTGGTCGTGCAGCGAGTCGTATCGGAACACCGAGCGGGACGCGTTGCCGTCCGGGAACTCTCCTCCGGCAAGGTACAGGTGGTTGTCGCCAGACGCTACAAGCCCGTGCTTGCTGGAACCAGAGAAACGTTGCTAGTAAATAAAATAATAAATTAAATCTTTATTGACAGCTGGCCAATTAGTATGGATGACCACGAATATCCAGCGTAGGCCTACTAATCAATACAAAGTAGTACATGTTTACAAAAAGAAATAATTTCAGAAAATATATAACAACAGTATTAAATTAATGATTAAGAACATTGTTGTAAATAATTATGATGATGCAAAATGATGATGGAATGCTTTACAATAGTGGGAACAATTTTGTCAACTAATGAAAGGGGGATGAAATAGCGGCTAAGAAAAAGGGTGAATAAAGAAGGAACGGCTTTTCATGCTGTAGGCATGGTATGACAATATGAATGTGTGAATATGAGAACCACCGGTAAATGAAGATGTCATACGACGAGTATGAGTATGAGGTCAGAGTTCACTTACCTGACTGCAAATGGAAGGCAGGCAAGAGTGCGCCAGTGGGTAGTAATAGGTTCGTAACATTCAACCGAGCGTAAGACAACTTTGTCGTCTTCGCCACCAACAGAGATTATAACCTGAAAATAAGTTGATTGTGTTAACGTACAAAAGGGTTTGACTTATTTTTTTTTTTTTTACATGGAACATGGACAGTGGACATGTTGGAAATAAATTTTTCAAGCCTCAACATAAAGCTTAGCCCAACATGACGAATATAATTCATCACAGAATGTCGTGAAATACCAGTTGTATTACATTATTTTCTTACAGTCCTACTACCAATTAACTATTATATATTGGTAAAGGGTTAGAGAACTGTGAAACACATGAAGAAGTGAAGTACAAGACAAGAACCATTGCGTAGTAGGCCTAGGCCTATAGCTACGTAAATGGAAATAACCAACTGTTATGGGAAAAGAAAGTAAAATATTAACGTGGCCTTGTCCGAGCTCTGTGACTGTCAACATTGGTCAATATTCTTCAAATCATTGTTTAAGGTGACAATGATATAATTTAATTGGTGCGCCAATCGTTGGTCATTCTGCGCCACTCAAGCCTATGAAATGTGGTGAGGACAGACCTGTGCTAAACAGATTCAGCCATAAGCAAGGGCACTATTTAATATGTGATGATCTATGACTATGAGTGAACATAGGACGTACGTGTACTGCTCCGGCACTCTTACGGTGCTTCGTTCTGGAATTTTGGAGTTCGTATCGCCTGTCGGGCAGCATGTAGTACACTTTGGCTTCCTCGATGAGCCGTTGGCATTCGGGAGACTGGAGCGGCTTGAGCACTTTCTCCACGCAGTCGTAAAGGAAGTATGGACTAATCAGTGGCAGACGGACGTGTTCTAGCACCTTGTGGAAGTCGCCCTTCCGTTCGTCGAGATTGTAATTCAGCCAGCGGTATACGGTCTGGAAGACGATTTCTTCTCGTTCCACTTCAAGGTCATCGCTGGAGATGAATTCAACGAGTTTCGAGGCCGTCAAACAGAGGATTTCCTCCCCATTGCTGACTTCGCAGAAGTTCCTGTGGGGGCAAGGTACATTATGACTGATAGCAGGACGTTATACAATACATAAATACAAAACTAACGCTACAACATGCAGTGGCAAGGCAAACTACTTACAGTGATCGGTGCCTACAATACTTTATTAATATACCCACCCATCCCCAACTTGCGTGGGCAACAAGGGGTCTGGGGGCGGGCCCCCAGTTTAGCCCGTAGATATTTTTTTAAATTTTGGTGATCCTAGAACGGGGTTGGTGCGTTTTACCAGCAAATGATCTGATTTATTAGATGTTGATTGACCCATTTTTATGTAATGAAATTTAAAATGTAAAGGCTGAAAGTATTGTTTTCTTTGTTGAACTCACAAAGCCAACGGTTTTTCATTCTTTTTTGTCTTCCCCAACCTAGCCCCGCAAGCATTTTTTAAAATATTTTTGTGACCCTAGGATGGATTTAGTGCGTTTTACCAGCAATTAATCTGATTTGTTACTGTCATGTTGATTGACCCATTTTTATGTAATAATATTTTAAATGTAGCCTAATGAGTAATGGCTGATAGTGATAGTATTGTGTTTTCTCTGTTGAACTTATAAAGCCAACGGTTTGTTATTAATTTCGCCTTCATCGTAGTGGCATAGCCAGGATAAAAAAAAAAAACACCGTGAAAGCCATACACGAAGAATATCGGGGGCCTGGCACTTTTGAAAAAAAAGTATATTGAAGGTCGTTTGATAGAAATATGTGCATTTTGGAGCAAAACTTTGTGAACAAACCTTTGCCTTCATATTTAAAACATCCTTCTTTAAAATCAATTTTGTTATTATTTTCGTGTTCTCCGTTTTGCCAGAGCCATTATTTGGAATTTAGGAAAACTACAAAAATGCACAATATATTAAAATGAGGGGATCTGGGGACTTGTCCCCGGAAGTATGGATATTGAAGGTAATTTGGTACAAATCTGTGCATTTTGGAGAAATGAGAAATCCAAAAAATAAACACAAACCATTCAAATTATTTAAACTGATTAGTTACTGAATACGAATTTGATATTTCAAGAAAAAATATACAATTTAATTCTTTTACAGACAAACTTGCTGTCTCGCTCCCATTGAAATCAAATGCTCTTTTATCTAGAAATTGTACCGGAAATACTTCAAGTCAAATAGGGCCAAGAATGTTCTTCTTACTGTATTTATTATTGCAGTCACGACGTCGATAATCCTGCTTCATATCGACGATAACCTTAAAGTTAAAACAGAGAACTTGAGAATGTTTTCGACGTCCTCCACGATGATGATGATGATGATGATGATTCAGAATACAATGACACAACTCCACGTAATAGTCAAATAACTGATTCGGATTCACTAAACATTACGAGTTCTCCCGTTTCAGGACAAAACAGACCAATTAATGAAATCATAAATCGCCCTATACTACAGGATTCATCTACATAAATCAATTCCCCAACTCAAGATAATATCATCAAGCCTATAAATGATAATAATGCGGATGTGGCCCCAGAAAGCAGATCTGCAAGGTGGATAAGTCGACTAGAAAGAGCGTACGAGGAAGGGTGGGACCAATTTGAAGAGGAGATGGCAGAGGTTACTGCAGAAATACAATCCCTTGCAGACGAGAAGAAGGATAATGTGAGAGGTACGCCACCACCAGGTTGTCATCGGCAACCTGGAAATCGTGGTAACAACCGTAGAAAGTCACGGTCTGATGCAGGTGGAAAGCGGGGTAATGGGGTTCCAGAAAGGCCAAACGAGCGGCAAATCCACAACCCTAGTCCTGATCAAAATGCAGACGACACCATCGATGGGCGACAGGGAGCTGCCCTTCAAGAGCAGCAAGGTCAGCAGTTCAATGGAAATGATGCAAGTCGGTTGCAAAAGCTGTACCGGGTGAGTAAAAAACAAGCATTTGAGGAAATAATGCAAGGTTCTTCACCATTTTGTAGCGTAGACAAAAGCAAGGTGGAAGATTACTTTAAAGACTCGTTCAATAACCCTGACTATAACTGGACACCACCCCCCAACATAATTCCAAACTTGCATTCGGAAACTACTGGAGATGATGATATATCGCGCCCTATTACAGCAAGGGAGATAAAATCACGCCTCTTTATCATGAAAGACTCTGCGCCTGGCCCAGATTTCATAAAATATACATAGTTTCTTGAAGAAAATAGACAGTGAATGCAACTTATTATGTGCGATCTTTAACATTTGCCTTAAGTCAAAACGAATTCCACTGGCATGGAAAAAGTCAAGAACTATGCTAATTTACAAGGGAAAGGGTGGTAGGGACGACTTGTCCAATTGGCGACCTCTTACATTAGGATCAACTATGAGCAAACTATATGCAGGAATCTTGGGAGGAAGGCTATCGAACTGGGCATCTAGTAATAACATCATTTCACCAATGCAAAAAGGCTTCATGGAATTTGAAGGATGCCTAGAGCATAATTTTGTCCTGCAATCTATAATTGACAACGCTAGAAGGCACAATAAAGAGGTATATGCAGCTTGGCTTGATCTTTCAAATGCCTTTGGGTCAGTACCACACGAGTATATGAAGGAGGCACTAGGACAACTGGGCGTACCTGAAGACGTTCTAGAGATCATAGCTGACATGTACCATGGAAGTGTTACTAGAGTTAGAACAGGTCAAGGCTATACAAATGATATTGAGCTCAAAGCTGGAGTGAAACAAGGGTGCCCGCTAAGCCCAATCCTGTTTAATCTAGCTATTGAGCCGATCATTAGAGCGATTACCAACTTAAGTGATAGTTGTGGGGCTGAAATTCATAGTCGGTCAATTTCCATACTGGCCTATGCCGATGACTTTGTTTTAGCAGCTAAGACTGAATTGGCTCTACGACGTCTTTTGAGAGTGGCTTAGGATGCAGCCAAGTGGGCAGGACTGACATTCAATCTAAAGAAGTGTGCTTCGCTTAGTATTGACTGCAGAAAAACTCGAGATACGCTTCCAACTGTATTCCTCATACAAGGTACTCCAATGAAAGCATTGAACGATGGGGAGGCGTACCAGCATCTGGGCGTTCCTACTGGATTCAGAGTCCAACAAACGCCAGTAGCTGAACTGGAGAGAATGTGTGAAGACCTACACAAAATTGATGTTTGTCCGTTAGCACCCTGGCAGAAGTTAGATGCTGTAAGGACTTTTCTCCTCCCACGGCTTGAGTTTATAATGCGTGGGGGAGGGATGAGAAAGACTGCCTTTTATAAATTTGACCGCAAAATGAAGGCGGCCGCGAAACGGTGGCTGTCACTCCCTCGACGTGCCAGCGTAGAGGTGGTGTACATGCCCATGGCAGAGGGGGGTGCAGGCCTGTTACCAACTACCGACTCTGTAGACATGCTGGCGGTAGCCCATCCGTTTCGGCTTCTTACGGCCAGCGATCCACTTTGTAAGGATATTGCGTGGTCCTCACTAAAGGAGGTAGTTAGGAAACGTATTGGTAGAGAACCAACGGTCCACGACTGTTGCCAGTTCCTTTCGGGAAGCATGGTTGGTGATCTGGGAGGTAGAAGTAATGACTTCAGTTCCATTTGGACTAGAGCACGTAATGCTACAAGGAGGCTACAAACACGCATTGGGTGTCAGTGGGGGTACAGTGAGGCAAGAGGTGAGATAGCCATTACAATAAATATGCCAAATCGGACACCCGATAAGCATACTATACCGCCAAAGGCTCGCGGCTATTTGGCTAACCAACTAAGAAATGGTCTCCGTCACAACTATAAAGAAAGACTTCTTCGAAAGCCAGACCAGGGAAAGGTGTATAGACATTCTAGTAAATCTCAGGCTAGTAACCATTTCATGTCAACTGGGCAATTTAAACGGTTCTGTGACTGGCGGTTTGTTACAAAGGCGCGATTAGATACAGTGGGGCTAAATGGTACTCGGAGATACGGAAATGCTCCTACTAACTGTCGCCGGTGTGACTATGGGCACGAAACTTTACCACATGTTTTGAACTCGTGTCAATATCATACTGCTGCATGGACAGAGAGGCATAATGCTGTGTTGAACAGATTAGTTAAGGCGATTCCGAGGAATCAGGCAAACACAATCCGAGTTAATCAGAAGATTCCAAATTGCGATCTGAGGGAAAGACCTGATCTAGTTATTACGAACATCATAACAAAGAAAGCTTGTATAGTGGACGTTACTGTACCCGCCGAGAACCATGACGACGCCTTGTTAGCTGCTCGAGATTACAAGATCAGGAAGTATACGCCACATGCCGAAGTGCTTAGAAGCCAGGGGTTTGAAACTGTGGTTGAAGCAGTGGTTGTGGTAGTCTGGGATCGTGGGATACTAGGAATGATCGGGTTGTAAAATGCTTGGAATTGGAAAAAGGTACTCTACCCTAATGAGAAAGTTGATGGTCAGTGACACTATCCGGTGGAGCAGAGACATTTTTATTGAACATGTAACTGGGCATCGACAATACAACTGATGACGTAAAATACAAAAAATACTAACTGTATACATATTTTAATTCGTTTTAACAAACG
The DNA here is from genome assembly GCA_024449915.1 of Sweltsa coloradensis. Taxonomy (NCBI): domain Eukaryota; kingdom Metazoa; phylum Arthropoda; class Insecta; order Plecoptera; family Chloroperlidae; genus Sweltsa; species Sweltsa coloradensis. The sequence continues at coordinate 141,078 of JAMZAV010000445.1, forward strand.
CAGAGATTGCGTGATTTATGGTGTAAGCAAATAGGATTGACACAACGGTTCGTCTTAGACCTATTTTGTTTTGTATGTATATTATATTATTGCTTCAATTTGAGAGGTGCAAAGGAGTCTACATTGTATGCATGTACGTTTTAGTATTATTGTGTGTACCTGATAGAGATTATTAAGCGAGCGTTTCCATTTGACTCTGCCGGAAAAAATAGTCACTGGTTTTGTTTTTGTTTTGTTTTTGTTTTTTTTTTTTGTTTGTATGTCTCGCGATAACGTTCGAACGGAGGCTCGGATCGAGTTGAAATTTTCACCATCCGCAAGCTTTGTTCTCGATTGAATGCCATTAGTTTTGTGGCAAAATCGTTCAAAAGTTAAAAAGTTACATTAAAGTTATCGAAGTTTTTTTTTCAAACTTCACGGCGACAAAATCAGAGATGGCCAAATCATTTAGAATGTCCGTCCGGTCACGAATATGGTTAATTTTATTTTGATCCGATAAGTAGTGTAGATGGAATTACATTATAGCAAAGTACGGTTACCATGGCAACGGAAGTCGTGCAGCTTTTTTGGCTCATGATAGCGGTCGAACGGAGGCTCGGATCGAGTTGAAATTTTCACCATCCGCAAGCTTTGTTCTCGATTGAATCCCATTAGTTTTGTGGCAAAATCGTTTAAAAAGTTACATTAAAGTTAATCGTAAGTTTTTTTTTCAAACTCAACGGCGACAAAATCTGAGATAGCCAAATCATTTAGAATGTCCGTCCGTCACGAATATGTTAATTTTATTTTGATCCGATAAGTAGTGTAGATGGAAATTACATTGTAACAAAAGTAACGTTGCCATGGCAACGAAAAGACGCGCGAAGTTTCTAATGCACTGCCACCTAGAAGTAATAAAAATACTTTCGAGGAAGCAGTCTATTAATTGTCAACAAAGAGTTTAAAAATTTTTTCCCAAGGAGTCAAGGTCCTCTAGATGGCGGTGGATTTTAAAGTAAAGATTTAAACACGGTTTACCCAAATACCTTGGCAAAAATAAAATAATACTGGAAACGCGAACGTCGTAAATTTTAAAATTTAAAAAAATGTGCAATGTGGGTCTAGCTATAGCACGTGCTCGCTTATCAACGCGTCCAACTGAGCGTTTCCTAGTTGTTATTGATTTTAATATGTTAACAACAATTGTCCAATTTTACCGTTTTATGTGTCTGCTGATGGTGAGGTGCAATATGTATGGTGTTTTATGCTTTAAAACAATGTACAATGTATTGTAATAACTTTGTATATTTAGTCAACAACTTCAACTGTTATTGATAAATTGTTGGTTGACGTTATGTAATGTGATGGATACTAATAAATGATGATGATGATGATGCCACCAGCTGTTTTTCAAGTTTGTCGAATTTCCAACATCAATAGATCAAATCAAATCAAGCCAGGAAAACGAACGTGTCTGTTCATTTAGCAGAATTGTTGAATTTGTTACATGTAATTAGTTGAGAACTACTGAATGAATATCTATCATGCATTTATTTGTCTGTACTTTTAAACTAAATCACGAATTCATGACATGCATGACAAGAAAATGTATGAAAGAAGGATTGAAGAAGGAAGAAGACAGGGTAGACCAAGGAAGAGATGGAAGGACATCATAGCAGGAGACTTAGAGGCAAGAGGAGAGAGCTGGGAAGAAGTGGAAGATAGATTGATTCAGGTCTTTATTTCAATAAATCAATCAATCAATCAATCAATCAATCAATCAATCAATCAATCTTACGATTACAAGATACGATTGTGGGAAGATAGAAAGAAGTGGAAAAATTTGGTTGCTAAACCCAAGCTGACCCTGCCAGAAGCAGGAAACGGCGATGGAAAATGATGATGATGATTCATGACAAGCTATTTACAACAGTCCAGTATTACTCTAAAGTAAGAGCTGTAGGCCTAGCCATACAATTCAATAGGTGTGATTTTAACAATTTGCAATAGTTATCATAATTACATATAAAAATATTGTTGCATTAAAAATATATAAACCACCCACCCCTTTTGGTATCGGTGCCTAAGCTTCGAATTTGTATGTTTCGCCACGCCACTGACAACACGAGAACTTGACCTTTACTTGTTTTATCTAGCTACACACCACGCAACTTAAAAGAGTCTTGGTCGTCATCAACTGTTCTGTTGACGGAGCATTGATAACTGTTGGGGGAGCAGGAGGATGATAATCAGGGTTACAACTTGCAAAGCATGGGGTTTAGAGTCTTCGGCAATATAAGTCATACTAATGTACAGCTTCCAAAGTTGTAGTACCTAAATGAAATCATCACTGTCACTCTGTTTGGAAAAGTATCCTGGTTGCCAGTTGTGCCTTGGGCCTACTTGGTCGGATAATTTCTCTATTCCCTAGGCCTACTTTACAAACACAAATTGCATTTGCTGGTGATAGTGAGGAATAAAAAAATAGGCCTAGTAGTCAGATTTATTCTCACCATCTTGTTTGCTGCTAAAAATACATTACTAAACCTTTTATCAGTTCTTAATGTAATGTAACCCTTCTTATTTCAAAAGGCTACTGTTTTCAACATAAATTAGGTAAGTCTATCAAATAAACTTGAGCCATCGCAAATTTATTTTTTCACTACTTTTTCAAGCAAATCACGCAACACCTCCTTGCTTGGTTGTGACTGGCTCAGAACTGCACAGCTTGGATGTCCTGGGTGTAACCAAACCCACTAATTCTTGGATTTTACAAATACTTTTTCATCCGAAGGAGCTCAACCGACAACCCGGATGTTGTTGAAAGGCTTATAATGCCATACTCTCTCTACTAGAGACACTTACCGTATTTACTCGATTGCAAGCGGACACCGAATGCAAGCCGACCCCTGATTAAAAGTTCATCTAACAAAAAAAGTGAAGCATTTAAATACTACTCATAAGTTTGCCATCGATTCCAAGCCGGGGTGCCAGTTTGAACTGCAAAAATGTGTCAAAAAAGATAGGCTTGCAATAGGGTAAATACGGTAAGCAATAATAATAATAATCAAACACCCGGTTACAACATAAGTCCGGTCGGGGGGTGACGTATCACCAGTTTCTTGGGCTGTGGACTTTCAGTGCTTATTAGCCAGGAAATAAATTAAAATTAAAGAATTAATGAAGAAAGACTCTGGGAGGATACAAAAAAATGGAGAGAACTGGTAGAAATGTCTGTTATAGAAGACATCAAAGAAGATTTAAGCAATATGAAAAATATTATTGGCTGCTTGCCTAGGCTAAGTTACTTACTGTAAAACAAAACGCCTGGCCTTGTATTGTAGATTGCTACAAGCGTGAGTTTCGGCAAAGCAGTGGATTCCCACACAATTGTTTGCATCCATGTGACTATACATGAAACTGCAAGCTGCATTCTTTACAGGCAGTATTTGAAGCAAGTTTGCAGCGGCAAGGAGAGACTGTACATTGTTCCGATTAATGAGCACTTCACTTGTGTACGCGTAATCAAGCAGCACTGACATCATACAGGGCTCAACACCATTAACAGCAACCACTGCCTGCCTCGATTCAGCAAGTTTGCTTGTAAACATTGCTTTGAAATAGGGACTAAATGAAGCTAGAACACATCTGTGTGCAGGGAATTTACTGCCATCAACAGCAATGGTAACATCACAAAATTGTTTATCTCTTCTCAACTCATTTAGACCTATTAATACCTGAAAAGTAAAAGTATAAAATGCTTAGGCACAGATCCTAGATCCCTTTTGTTTATAGTCAACAAAATGTTAGTCAAAAGTACACCAATTTTTTCAAATTTTGATTCATGAATATTAGGTAGGTTCAAGGTTGTTGTTCCCTACTGTCACTTACCGGTAGGTAGGCCTACTGACAAGTTCCCGTAGATTTAATTCACTTTGTGGGCCTAGTAGGCCGACCATCTCAAACATATTAGGTACAATGAATTTAAGTTAGGTCTAGACTAGGGATGACAAAACTAGACTTTTTTACGACCAGAGTACCCGTTCACAATACCCGCGGGTTACCTGGATAACGACTAAAAATTGAGTGGGGTGTCTAACTGACCGCTTAAAAACACTCTCGTCAATAATTGTAAAATCATAGACCTAGACGTAAAACTTAGTTCTTAAAATATAGAAGTGTTAGTCTACTAGGCCTAACCTTATTTATTATTTCATAATCACGTGGTGTTGTAAATGTGAGAGCTATTTATAGACACAAGGATGGAGCGGATGGCTCATGAAGATAAAGCTCGTCGGGGAATCCAGAGACAGATCATTGCAGCTGCTTATCATCACTTGTCAAGGACACATTTAGGCCTACTAGCGGCGGTCAGCCGTGCGGGAGGGAAAGGGGGTAGGGAGGTTGATAGATTCATGATTGCGATGAGATGGAATTGCGAGGTGATGTCACCGCATGTGCGTTAATTAATGGAAAGATTGCGCGGCGGGCGAATATGACACGCGGGGGTGGGGTGGGGGCAACCACTAGGTCTACTTGAACAGAATTCTGAGTCCAGCGGCATGAACAAACAAAGGAAACTAACAAAGTGGGCATTTTATTTTTTGACACAATTCAGAGGGAAATACCGCCAAGCACAAAATACGTAATTAATTATGAATCAATTCAAATCATTTGGCTAATAGTAAATCGTGCATCTCAATTTCAGGAACCGTTTTTTATTATTTTCTGGTAGGCCTAAACGGGTAGTGGAAACACGTACCCTTGCCCGACTTAGTTGGGCGGGTCCCACCGTCTTCCCTAGTCCAGACACATTACGTAGGAATGCAAAGACCGGTTCTATTGTTGGCCCTAGATCTAAATAGTTGCTTAAATTTATAACTACCTCGAGTGGATGATCTGTTTCTGTAAATTTGTAATCATTTGATCCAGGCCCATTGGCAATATCATGTATGCCTAAGCTTGTGCCAAAACTCGAATCACTGTCATCGTCTATACTTGGTTTACGCTGTCTGCTGTTGTATGGCAGTCTGTTGCTTTGCACATTGTCTTCATCTACCGCTGGTGGTTCTACTAGCATTGGAGAAAGTATCATGGTTGGTTTAACCTGTTTAAAAAGAATAAACGTTTGTTGGATGATAATTCTGGAATAATTCTGGAAGAAAACACAATGGAAATATCATAGCTAGGCCTAGGCCAATTTGTTTATTTATTTGGGTCAAATAATTTAGCATTTTAATTTAATATGGACTATAGGGAATCTAAGTTTTGAAGGCGGGAAGGAAATTGGTTCTCTCTGGTCTCAGCGCCCATAAGAATTAGCATGGTACGAAAATGTAACTCGCCGTATCTTTTGACTCGCGCAAAAGAAATCTAAACCAATAACATCACAAGATGCATAATTTTGTAAAGAAGATGATGGCATTCTACTTTGCTCGATGACGCTTCCTAAATTCAAACTATTATGAGTTAAATGGACCCATGTTTGCGCGCTGTCGCAAATGTACTCTGACTGAGCGGCAACCTAAGCGAGGCGCAGCCACGTTGTGTGCAGCTGTGGCATCCTCGCATACTACGCGCCTGTCCATGGTTGCTAAATGTACTTTGCATTCAAGATTTTGTTGTCACATTAAAGGATATTTTATTAGTACCGGTAATGTATAAACTAGTACAACCCAGTGACCTCACAGTAGCCACAAAGCAAGTCGGATACCAAATGTTATGCTGATGCCACGGACAAAATGTTTTTACGTGCTTTTTCATGAGCAGTTTGGAAGGTTTGGCAACAGTGTAAATGTAGAGTTCACTTCAACTCAAAACAAATGTCATTAATATTTGTGATAGAGCAGAGTTATGTATATCCACGCAAAGAGGAAAGATTATAGTTTCTTACAGTATGAATATAATTCCGGTCCGTGGTCGGGTTCTCACGCTATCGCTTACGAAACATTTAGCACGGGTTAATCGCCTATACCACGCTGACCGGAGAGAACCAGACAACGCCCACTTAGGTTCTCTATGGAGAGGGTGGTCTGTCTGGTCTATGAGAGAATGCAAGGCACTGGTGCTAAAGTTATAGGCCTAGTATGAAGCAAGAGAGTTAGTGCTACAGTGGATTCCAGCACATTGTGAAGTGTAGGGTAATGAGAAGGCAGAGAGGCAGCAAAATGTGCCCCTGTCAAAAGTTGTTATTCCCAATTGAAGAACTAGGTATAGGGCTTACCCCCCAGGGAAATTTATGGATGAGAGGAAGAAGGTGAAAATGAGAAATGGTAGGCCTAGATGAAGGAAGAACCTGCCACCGACTACTTAGAGTCAACAGCAGAGAAGACAATAAGCTACAATGCAATACATACACTCTCCAAAGGAGGCTGAATAATGTCCTGCCTTCAGGCAGCTGCGAGCATTTGGACCTGCTAGGGGAAAAACAACTAGCCTACGGTAGGCCTACACTCACTCACACTTTCCAAAGGAGGTTGAATAATCGCCAGACTCGGGGCAGCCGCGAGCATTCCAACCTCAGGGGAAAACATGACACTTATGGTAGGCCTAGGCCTACCGCCTACGAAGGGACAAGTTTCTTATAGTCGACTCCTCTCTCCTGACCTTTTTATCTGACCATAACTGACCATTTATCTTCCCTTAACACAAATGCCAGGGGGTAGAGGGACGGGGTTTGCTACAAGACCAACTAGGCTAGTTTATACTAGGCCTATATATTTATAACTTATAGGGCGGAGGCCTAGGCCTAGGCCTACATTGCCCCAGGCGCCTTTGCTGTCATGGCCTAGGCCTAGGCCCCTAGGGCCTACTGATTGAGGAAAGGAGCTGGTTGAAAAAGTAATTTGTAGACATAACGTTAAAACGTTTTGTGACCCAGGTAGGCTACACCCATTAAATAAGTTGAAATTTAGGTTTGCATTGGCATGGGCAACATTGAAGCTCAAGGCCTAGGTATTGAATAAGAAGATTGGATACCCTACAGCCCTACACAAAGGCCTAGGGCTAGGCCTAGGCCCTAGGCCTACCCATCCCAACTTGGGCCCTACCACCGTGGCCCTACCTAGGGCCTAGGGCTAGGCCTATGCCTAATGACTGGACAATCAAAGTGAAATAGATGATCAGATTACCTCTTAATTAACTCTTCATATACTAATGAATCGTCAATTTATAGTTCAGATTGTTTGGTTAATATTTAACTACATATTTTGGGATGTTTTGTCACTTTCACAACATCAAGAGAAAACCGGAAGCTGCCATATTTAAATTTGTTTTGTCTTGTTTTATTACACGATGCCCAACTGTTGCAGTTTGTAGTGTTTATTTTTCAACCGTTGTTCACCTGGTGACGCATGCGCAATGCGCAGATGTGAAGCGCAGTGGTAATGGAAGAAAAATGGTGCTCGTGAAGAACTTCGTTGATGGTGAAATATCCTGAATTTTGGGCTCGTTATATCCTTAGATGTCAACTAATTTGTATTTCAAAAGCAGTGTTTTATAAAGGAAGTTATAAATTACACATGTTTAGGCCTAGATTTGATAATTGGCAGTTGTGTGTAAGCATTGTTGCCCGGAGTTGAGGGTTGTCTGTTTCGAGAGGTTGGTGGATAATCCCATGCTCTAGGGCCTACCTACCTTGGCCTGCCTGGGTCAACTCGAATAGGCTAGCCTAGGCCTACTGCTAGTTTGGACTAAAAAGTAAAACCATTTCCATCGTAATGCAAGCTATAGGTAATGCTAACTAATAGTTCTGTAAATAAGCTCAAAGCTTCTAAAAGCTCAAAAGACTTCGTCAACGAGTCTGAAGGAACCCACAAGATAAAACTCTTGGACAAGAGTGGTGAGGGGGACAAAGATAACGACGACGGCGGTACAATTTCACGCAATTCTTTATCTACGAAAGCAATTTTGTCTCGAGAAAGAGCTGACAGCAGGCTGAAACCTCGAATACATTTAAGAGATGAATTTCACATTACGCAGGGAAGCTCAATGGACAGAAGAACCATACGAAGTCGCGGAGGGTTTTCGAGGAAATTTGAAAGAGAAAATGACTCTAATTCCACATCTCGTGGAAGATTTCAAGAATCGCTGAGTAGTAAACCAAATTTTTCTGATGTTTCCTCATACACTTCGAAATACAGTAATGATGCAGAGAGCAAGTCACGAATGGGTAAGTATAGGCTAGGCCGCTAGCCCTAGTCTAGCAGAGTCGATAAAAAAGTTTCCCCGTTGGGGAGGTCCTCCAACTCCCTATATTGCCCTGACCCCGAGTTAATTAAAAAGTCGATTTTTGGCGTTTGGACGCTTGTGGCCTGTGCACAATTGCCCAAACGGGAAGACGCTATGTAACGTTACGGGATTCGATGCACAACAGCCCGTGAAGTAAGCCATCGGGAACAAATAAAATAATAAGCGTGTTAATCATATTCTGTCATTTTGTTATTCTGCACATTTTTATTTAAATTATTTCGCATAGGGCCTATTACTCGCGTATAAATAAACCAGCAATCGGCTGATTTATCTTGATTCCGATTGGTTACGGCAGCGGTTCTCAACCTGTGGGGCGCGCCTCAAAATGGGGGCATGAAGCTTTGGCAGGGTGGGGCCAGGATGGACATTAAATATTCCAAATACCTAATAATGATTCAAAAGTAGAAAAAAAATGTTAAAAATGCAAATTTTGCTCTAAAATAAGACAACCACACATGTTCTAGGTCTACATGTTCCCATCAATACCAAGGGTGTTGGGATATATTGGCAAGGGCATTTACTCCCCCCCGACCCCCGTGGATTTGCAAAATAGTCGGTTTTCAAATTGTTTTTGGTGGTTTTCTAAAGTTTCCACTAGCTATTCAAAAACTATATTATTTCTGTCTTGCATTCAGCCCACTCTTTTCTTTTAATGCACCAAACGCACTCTAAATAAAACGAACTTCCCAAATTTTCGTCTGCGGCGCTACTGTTAGGGGGCTCTGCCCCTCAAATCCACCGACGTGGTCCTAGTCCTATTTCCACTTTGAGCACTACAGCCTGTAGTCTACAGGGCCCCGATTCATGTACATTTATCCCGGGTATAAGTGGTATAAGGACGGTATAATGCAGGACATGGCGGGATAAGGCCTGGTTAAGTCTGAGCAACTCTCATCCAATCAGAAATTTTCAATCCAACAACAAGTACAACAAATGTTTTTTCCACTGCATTCCACAGCCATGTAAATCAGCAGATTTGCAAAAGAACACTAAAAATTTGCACCATCTTTTGTTTTTCATTTTTATTTATTGACAGAAGATTGCGTGACATCATTAAAAGAAAAGAAAAGGCGTATTATTGCCGTAAATTTTGGAATAGCCTAGGACTATCATACTATTGTTCATCTGCATAAGGCTTTTAGTAATCAAAACTAGTTATTTGTGCGGGATGTGTGTCAAAACAGGGTCGTGCAGGCCTAGGGTTGCCTAGGAGAGGCCAAGGGCTTGTCAAACGTGTTATGTTAGTATTAATTTTATCTAGTCCTATAGCCTAATCGAACTTTAGGCCTACACTGTTCTATTATGAATAATTTTCTACATCTGGGCCTAGACCCGAGACGGTTTCTGATTTGTTTTATGAGAGTAATGACAACTTTTCTCGTTTTACACATAGACGCAAAATTTAAAATGTCCGCCATCTGTTTACATATTTTCTTATCCCCGTGCGAGGCGGGATAAGTCTTCATGAATTGGATTCGGAGTTATAACCGCACTTATACCACCTAACTCTGCTTATACCGGGATAAAAATGTACATGAATCGGGGCCCAGGGGGTTAAAACATACCATGCGGCCCATGCCCCTGAAAACAAATCCTACCTATTCTCCTTCCCGATGATATTTATATATATATATATATAATCTGTGTGATTGTTGATGGATCTAGCCTACTAACAGTAAAACTACATCTCATTTATATTAGAAGTTAATGTTTAAAAAAAAAGTTTTTTGTAATGTTTCGTTGACGACGAATGACGTGGGGGAACCCCTGCCCTCCCCATACGCTTGTGGCTGGTTCTGACCAGCACAGGCCTGTCCACCCCTTGTCCCCCCGCGTCATCCCTTACGTCCCTCCCTTCGTCTCGATTAGCCAAGTTGCATAAATATGAGACGTTAAGCAGTATCCAATAAATCAATCAATCAACCAGTCAAAATATTAAATACCTGCAATCAAATGTGGGCAAATGTTTTGGCATAAAGCAAACTCTCTTCATTGATGAGGATATTTCTGATGCAGTGGACCTAAGCCAATAATTGGGATTGTTCAAGAATCAAGATTTGTATTTGAGTGCCAAGGGCGTAGTACTTAGGCCTACGTCGGAAAACTGTAATGTGGCCTTGGGCCTAGGCTACACATACGTCCCCAAGTCTTAAACAAGGCATATCTCAATGTATTTCGTACAAAAATATCAGTGACGCCTGCACAACACTTTATAGTAGGCCTACCTACAATAATAAATCAAAAGTAAATTGTTTTAAAAGGCTAGGGCCCTGGGCTAATATGATTGAAATTTAATTGAAATTTGACGTTTCGTCTGTCATTTGTTGTTGCAGTGTCACTGCACATTGATAATCTTCTGACCGTATTCAGCGTGCAGTGCTTTAAGTAGCTTCACATTTGAGCCGCCCACAGCGCGCAGAACGTTAAGAGTCCGTTTTGATTAGGGAGTTGGAGGACCTCTCCAACGGGGAAATTTCTTTATCGACTCTGGTAGGCCCTGCTTCCTTAGAGGTAGGCCTAGGTTAGGATAGCTGGGGCAAAATAAAATCATGTTTTTCGTGAAAACAAAAACATACAAAAACCTACAAAACCTTTAAGGTTGCTATTTTAAGTATAGGCCTAAAGGACTTTCGTTTAAAATAGCAACGTTAAAGTTTTTGAAGTTTTTTTTTTTTGCTACTAAAACAGCAAAAACATAATGGTTTTATTTTGGACCCCTCCAACCAAATAAGTTATGGTTAGCCTAGCCTAGGAAGTTCATGGCATTGGATAATAAACTGGGAATGAAGCCAGTTAGGACTTACTTACTAGTAGGCCCTAACATGCTAGCAATCTTTGCAAATATTTAATGAAGTGTAGTTTGTACGGTCAGCAGTACTAAATAATTATGCACTAATCTTACGGTCATCATCAGTAATATTTGGTAAAAATTCTGGATGCTAGCGCACCGAATTCCCGTTCAATTTCAGCTCGTAGTGCCAACGTTTGAAAACGAAAGGAACTGCTTCGCGCGACCACCACCCTAACCCCCTCCCCATCAAAGAAAACTAGAAATCGTCCCGTTTTTACTTAGAAATTGGAATTTTTATTCCCACTAACCCCCTTCAAAGGAAGCTAGAAAACGTTTTAGAAACTAGGACCTACCCGTTTTTCCCCATCCCTAGTGACAATGATTATTCAATTGCTGACTGTTGTGTTTTGATAAATATGTTACAATTTGTTAAGAGGGACGCTGAACTTGGCCCAACTCAAATGTGCGCACTCAGGTGTTGATGATTTCTGCTGAACGGTTGGTAATATCATTACCAAATTTTGCATGGATGTTAATAATGTACTTTTATATTGATATCCGCAATTGGTTGCAAAAATTAAGCCTTAAAGATCCTAGGCGAGACATAAGTCCAAGACGTGAAAAAATTGGAAATCCAAAACATGGATTCCAATTCTGGAAATTCCCACCAAACCGTTTATCTTACAATAAAACCAAACTAACCTACGCATTCACATTGATTTAAACGTTGAGATCCGGTATGCAAATTTGAGTTTACCAAATCGGTACTTGTTCATTATCGGGACCCCCCTCAATTTTTTGTTAATTGGTCCCCCCCATCGTCGTTTTTTTACTTATTTCTGTTTACAATGAATAACTACAACTTGCAAAGAGTTGAATATGACTCTGACAGTGAACTTGACTCACACGTTCAACGTTACTCAGGCGAGTACAGTCCATTGGAATTTGTAGGCCTACATGAGAGCAGTCGTCGCCTTGCAGCTGACATTGACGTTCACGGACACCACGGAACCTTCAAATACTTTAACGTCGCTATTTTAAACGAAAGTGCTTTTCCATTGACAGTCCTTTATATTTAAAATAGCGACGTTAAAGGTTTTGTAGGTGGAGTATGTTGGCGTAGGCCGTGTCACTCCTGGCGCAAAGTATGTAGCCGGAAACGGGCGTTTTAACGCACAGGCCCGGTAGGCCCGGGCCTAGGGCGCCAGATCGTCGGGGGGCGCCGCACGGCGCCCCCCGAACCCTGATAAATCTACAATACTCAAAACGTGGGGGAAAAAAATAAAAAAAATCAGTACTACCGCGATTCGATTCTATTTTACGCATACATAATATATATATGTTATTATTGTATTGTGTAGTTATTATGACATGATTGATAATATATAATTAATTTCTTCTGTCTACCATACAGAGGAAGTCACACCGTCGGGTCAGGGGGCTCTCATTCCCTAAATCTCTTCGGAACGTGTGCAGTCAAATGTTGTGATGCAGCCGAATAATTTTTTTCCCTTGTCCAAGGCATTTACATTTCTTTTCGTGATCTATACATAGATGGGAAATACAAAATACTTCATAAATGGCTAACAGGCAAACAGTCCGTTGTTAAAAGCCTTTCTCTTACTCGATAGTCAGCACTCGGCTCGTGCCGAAGCCTACTCAATTGTCTCTGCATCTGCATTAGAGGAATTTAGTAAAGGAAGGATTCCACTGAAAAGTTAGTTGTGAGGAAAGAAGCTGAAAATATTGTAAAAGAGCTAAGACCAATGCTAAGACTGCTAGAAACAGCAATTATAGCTACATTTTGGAATAATGTAATGGAACGATTCAATATTACTAGTAAAACACTACAATCTGTTGAGATAGATATTGGATCTGTTGTCTAGTCTTGCTAACTCTTGAGGAATATTTGAAACAAGTCCACAATAGTTATGATGTGTATTGTGTACGAACAGAAGGCGTTTGAAATGTCAGGCCTACAGGATTATGCATTTGACAGTAAGCGTAAACCTAATCGTGTAGTTCAATTCGGGGGGCTGGAATCGACAGACAATGTTTCAATGACAGGGAAAGAAAATTATAGAGTTAATACATTTATTGTAATAATCGATTGCTTACTGACAGAATTGACAAAGCTGACAAAGCTTGATAACATGGTTTAGAAGACACTTATCCCGAAGAATGTCTCTGGTTGAATCAGTGAATGCTATTCGTATTGGCAAATTATTAGTTGAACACAAACTCCAGTCCGTTTACTCTAATATACACATTGCAATGCCAATAAGGATGTTTACATCTACAGTGAGTGCTAACTGTCCAGGTGAACGTTCGTTTTCAACATTAATTAAAACTACTGCAGATCGACGATGGGCCTAGAGCGTCTGAATGCACTATCAATACTCGCCATAGAAAGTGATATTACAAAGAAGATTTCCTACGACCGTATAACAAAGGAGTTTGCGAAAAAAAACTCACAAGAAGTCTTTATAAAAATACCAACGCCGATAGTCGACTTCGATTCAATCATTGGTGATTGGACAAGTAATATTATCGTAGACTAAATTTATTGGTAGTCCTGAGCAGCTTAATATGATTTAAATCCGATGCAACCCACTATTTAACGAGATCATTCAAGGGGGGGGGGGGGGCGCCGTAGAGTTTTGGGCCTATGGGCGCCAAACTTGTTAAAACGCCCCTGGCCGGAAAGGATGTTTTCGAGTCTTTGTTCAAAATAATTGTGTTTTCCTGGCCTCCTGAAACTCAGATGGAGTAGATGTAGTAGTTATGATTGTCTAATGAAATGTTTTGACTGAATTTTTGAATTTTTTGAAGGGGGGTCCCGTTAATGAACAAGTACCAAAAAATCTGTAGGCCGAAGACTTACACTTTACTTGGAATAAATTCCCAAAGTTGACCAAAATAGAGTAAATTTTATTGATTTCACAATTTGTAATTCAAAATCAATAAACTAGGTAATTAAAAATATGTGAACTGGATAATCCAGCACAGATTAGATTTATTCTTTACGCCTATTAACGTTAATGTGAAATTTGATAATGGTGTTATAGGCCTAAACCGTTCACCTGGAAAAAAAATAGAAAGCTGAGCAACTAAACTTGTCTCCTTGCCAACCTCAGCGACTCCTTTTAAGAATGTTGTAAAACAAATGAAACCAAATAACTGAAAGAAAACATCACAAACAAAATATAAAATTTATCATAGGCGTACTACTATTATATATTATATTATATTATATATTAGACTTATATTACATATTTAAGCGAGCGAAGCGAGCGTTTCCATTTGACTCTGCCCGAAAAAATAGTCACTGGTTTTGTTTTTTTTTTTGTTTTTTTGTTTGTTTGTTTGTTTGTATGTCTCGCCATAACGTTCGAACGGAGGCTCGGATCGAGTTGAAATTTTGACCATCCGCAAGCTTCGTTCCCGATTGAATGCCATTAGTTTTGTGGCAAAATCGTTCAAAAAGTTAAAAAGTTACATTAAAGTTAATCAAAAGTTTTTTTCAAACTAAACGGCGACAAAATCAGAGGTGGCCAAATCATTTAGAATGTCCGTCCGGTCACGAATATGTTTATTTTATTTTGATCCGATAAGTAGTGTAGATGGAAATTACATTATAACAAAAGTAACGTTACCGTGGCAACGAAAAGTCGCACGAGGTTCGCACTATGCACTGCCACCTAGAAGTAATCAAAATACTATCGAGGAAGCAGTGTATTATTTGTTACCAAATAGTTCAAATAGTTTTCCCAAAGAAATGATGTCAAGGTCCTCTAGAGATGGCGGTGGATTTTATCCGCAAAGTAAAGGTTTTCCCAAATAGGCCTTCCTTGCCAATAATAAATAATATTGGAAACATGGCCCCATGGACAGTGAACGTCGCAAATTTTAAAATTTACAAAAATTGCAATGTGGGTCTAGCTATAGTACGTGCTCGCTTATCAACGCGTCCAACTGAGCGTTTCCTAGTTATCAAATCAAGTCCTTTCTCCAAAGTCAATCAGCTTGCACCCTAGCCTAGTTTAGGCCTACTCATCAAACGACGGGGACTACTGGATAATGTAGCTTGCGACTTGCCTAACTGTGATCTTTGTGGAAAAGTAGCTATAGTAGGCGTACTGCTGGTGTTTGCAAACGAATGCAAAAAGCGCTAGGCCTATATGGATTATTCTTGCATCGTGGATAACCTTTACGTGCTGCACTGGAACAGGCGAGCTCTCTGCTATGCCCGATGTTTCGAATATTATACTAGTCGATATAAGGGGTGGACAAATCCACCAAAAAGTTAGGGGGCCAGGAGTATCGCAGTGTAGACGGGATCTGAGGCGAAGCGCCAGCTGCCGGAGGCAAATTCGTTGAAGGCGCAAATTTTTTTAGTATTGCGTAACGTTTGATTGCCTTAAACGCGATTTAAAGCAAATTTTTATCAATAATAAGTAAGAACTTGTGGAAGTAGCTAGTTAATATTGCATTGATAAATGAAAAACACTCACCAATATAGCCTAATGCTGCAAGGTGTTTGTCAATTTTTTTAAAAAACTTTTTGATGATCTAGGGGCCAGCATGAAATTTTTACTCGCCCAGGCGAGCGGTAATTGTCCACCCCTGGTCGATATTATAGTTATTAAATAAGGCTAGGCTACTTACCCAATTGGTCTTTATGCATATTGAATTGCACTTGTGATGCCAAAGATTTATTACATTTAGATTTCAGGTTAGGAATTCTTCAATACGGTACATGTAAAAACAACAATGATTTTGTCAAAGGTCGGATATATTTTGAAAGTCTGATGATCTTGGAATTATATTGTTGGATTTTATTACTATAACTTTAGGCCTATGTTTGTATGTGTAGGCTAAGGAACCTCTTTGGTTAGCGGGGCCCAAAATAAAATCATGTTTTTGCTGTTTCATTAACAAAAATGATTACAAAACCTTTAACATTTTTTTTGGCTCGTTGATCTTGTGGTTAGCGTCTCTGCTACCAATGCAGAAGGTAGGGCCTACAGGGTTCAATTCCCGCTATAGTCAGAAATTTTTAAACTTCTGATTTGGACTTGGAGTCCGTCAGTTCTTGGGTTATGAATTTGTATATCTAGGCCTAGTGACTTTGGAGCTGTCCTAGGAACGAGGCACATAATTTCAGAGTTGTTCTGAATCGGCCTTGTTGATGCTGGTGTTGATCCGCGGGTGTTCGCACTGTCCATACCACTGATTGCTATATTTCCTATTAAAAATATCTATCTTGGTTGGTTATCGCTCACTCGTCGATTGCGTCGTGGCCTACAGGGTTTTGCTTTGGTTTAATGTCCCCCACTAAAAATCAGTTATGAGTTATGACTGACTGAGTGAGTAGACTCTGTAAACACAAATTTTATTTACCGGTATTTATTTTTTATAATAATAATAATAATAATAATAATAATAATAATAATAATAATAATAATAATAATAATAATAATAATAATAATAATAATAATAATAATAATAATAACTCACTTCCAACTATGTCTGGTTGAGTGGTGGTTTTCCACCATTATCTAGGGCATGAAACTGAAGATACTAAGCTTGCCAGACTCAGTGTTTCTTCCTCGTTAGGGCTGTGAACGGGTACCCGCCCGTCGATAATAGCCCGGTTAATGAAATGAGTCGTCGGGTACTCGTTTGACTGTTTTTCGTCTCAAATTCCGGTCAACTAACGCTGCCACCGGTCAGTCTTTCACTCGTCAGTAAGCAGCGGCGGCAAGTAATTCGTCATTAATAAGCGCTTTAATTTGTCTGTGTCGAGCTCGAGTGAGTGACGTCACCTAAACGCTGCGCGCGCACCACTAGTCATCGTAATCGGCTGATAGGCCTAAGTGACTGGCGGAGAATTTATGCATTTTGGCAATACCAGTTCCTTCTGAAAGTGCGTTTGCAACGAAGCGTTTTATCTCTTGCGCCCGAGACCGTCGACATGTTCTCGTTCATGTGAGGGGAGGCATTTTTACTAATTTGCACAGCCCTATTCCTCATCATGTTCTCCTTCCTCTCCACCAATTTACTCCACTCTCTTCGGTCCTCCCACAGCTTTACTTTTGCCACATGCTCCCACACTTCATCTCGTTTTCCAACGTCTTCTTGAATTAATCTTTCCCATTTCTCTCTTGACCTTCCTACTTTTCTTTTCCCCCTCCTATGCCGCTTCAATTTCTCGTCTTGGAATCCTCTCCCTACCCATCCTGTTCATATGTCCAAATCATCTTAGATGTTCTCTTCCTAGTTTAAACCTCAAATCTCTCTTAAATAACATTTCTATTTTTTGTGAAACTCCTTTTTAGTTGAAAGGTCTTTAAATATTTAAAATAGAAACGTAAAGGGTTTTGTATGTTTCTTTTGTTTGGTATTTTGGAGTAGATATTTTTAGTGAATAACATGATGATATTATTTAGGACCCTTTTAACTGAAGAAGTTCTTAGGCTAAATGCATATTTTGTGAATAATGAAATATAGGTATGTGTTAAATAAATAAACTTTTATAGTCACCCCTACTAAGTCTTAATTTGTCAATTGCCTAATACAGGGTTCCCACCGACCTGGAAAGAAAGAGTAATGTATAATAGATTGTCCGAATACTTAGAGTCAAATGAGATAATAGCAAAAGAACAACATGGATTCAGAGAAAAGAGATCAACTGAAACAGCTCTTGCTGCCTTCATTGACAATGTTGTAACAGCGCTTGATCAGAAAAAAACACCAGTAGCCATTTATATGGATCTTTCAAAAGCTTTTGACTGTGTGGAATATGATACATTAATAAGTAAACTGTTTTCATATGGAATTAAGGGAAATGCCCTGCAATGGATATTTTCGTATCTACATGGAAGGACGCAATATGTAGAAATTTCTGACCATTTGAACAAAAAAACTAAATCTGAGAGGAAATATATTAAACTGGGAGTACCACAAGGATCAATACTAGGCCTTTGTTTTTCAATATACTAATAAATGACATGCCATGTGCAATAAGTGAAGGGGATATGCTTCTGTATGCAGATGACGCAACCACCACCCTTGCTCATGCACTTATAGAAACATTAGAAAAGACCGCTATTATCAGTTTTAACGAAGTGGCGCAGTGGCTGCAACCAAATAACCTAATAATGAATAATAAGAAAACTAAATGTATGATATTCCCAAGGAAAAATATGGAAGATCAAAATATTTGTATCAGGTTGTGTGATGAAGACCTTCCTATTGAACAAATAGACACAGCAAAGTTCTTAGGACTGTATATTGACAAGTGCTTATCGTGGGACATCCACACTGATTATGTAGCAAATAAAATAAGCTCCAATATATATGTCTTACGTAAAATGAAAATATATGCAGATAGAAGTTTGCTGTTAGTAGTGTACTATGCCCTGATTGAGTCACATTTGAGCTATGGATTAGCGGGGGGTAATACATCAAAAAACAATTTTCATAAGATCTTTGTCATGCAAAAAAAAGCTTTAAGAATACTAGATAAAATTAAGAAAGGGGATACATGTAGAGGACATTTCAAAACGTTGAATATTCTTACTCTTGCATGCCTCTATATTTACAAAGTAATATTATTTTTAATTAATCATAGGGGAGATATAAAAAAAACATCAATATTCATAATTACAATACTAGGAGGAAAAATGATATATTTGTGACATCCCATAGGCTGGCTGTATATGAGAAAAGCCCCACATATGCAGGAATAATCCTTTATAATAAGCTACCTGCCATTATCAAAAACAAACCAACTGATACATTTAAAAAGGATCTTAGGACATTTCTTGTTGAAAAAGAATACTACGATATTGAGGAGTTCTTGGCGGACAATAATAATATGTCTTGACAATACCATTTATTTTGCATATTATAGATGCCTAGACTTATATTATCTAGTAGCCTATCTTATATTAGTGTAAAAGTATATATTTTTATTGTGTATTATTGAATTGTTGTAAAAATGTATTTTGTAATTAATGTAAATTAGTTTTATGTATAAACTATACATCCTAATATTCAAGTCTTAGTCTTTTGAAAAGACGTGTCTAATAGCTAGCTAGCTTATAATGTAATGTTTAGAACTTGTTTATCTTGTCATATAACATTGTAACAATATATGCTAGTATTAGGTATACAAAACAAGACAATAAAATGAAATGAAATGAAAACCTGGAAAAGTCATGGAATTGAAAATATGGGTCAAAATGTCAGGGAATAGTCAGGGAATTGAGGAAAAAAATCAAAAACCTGGAAAAGTCAGGGAAAATAAGAATTTATTTAAATCTAGGCTTAGGCCTATTCGGTTTACTCAAAAAACATATATTTTCACCGAATTTATGAAAATGTTTTCCCGACTCCAAAGTCAGAATTAAAAAAAAAAAATCAATCATTTGTTTTCGTTGCTAAAATAACCGTTTTAGGAATCTAGTGGTTGAAGGTGAAATCTAGCGGATATTTAGGAAAGCGTCCACAACACAATAACACAAAATCTACATTATTTTGGTATTGCATTCAGCCCACAACTTTTTTCTAAAACGCACCAATTGCACTCTAAAAACCTGATTTTCAAAAATTTTGCCTGCGGCGCTATTGTTGAGGGGAGGCCCCCCAAACCCCCCGTACTTGGTCCCTATATAATACGCCCGGGATATTATATAGCCCACCCGGGATCAAAACCCTGAATTCAACACTGAGCCTATATGT
This sequence comes from Sweltsa coloradensis, assembly GCA_024449915.1. NCBI lineage: Eukaryota > Metazoa > Arthropoda > Insecta > Plecoptera > Chloroperlidae > Sweltsa > Sweltsa coloradensis. Next base: position 160,846 of record JAMZAV010000445.1, read on the forward strand.
GTATCTGTTAAGGGATCCCCCATAGAAATTTGGCGGGCGGGCCCATGAAACGAAGATCCGCCCTGACTAAGTACGGGGAAATAAATTTTAGAGCGTATCGAGGGGGTGCTGCGTTCCCGGCAAGCTATTTTGGGGCGTGTATTACACCTGGAATTAAGCAAAACTAGACCTGGAAAACTTGGAAAAGTCAGGGAAATTGATTCTAAAAAAAAAAGTGGGAACCCTGTAATAACTGTTAGCCTAATTTGTACTTGGGCCAATTCTTACACTAGTCATTTTTTCAGATCATGCATTCAACCTCTTGCCAGAAGACTCGCGTATATCGAGAACTCTTCGTCGTCTGAGCCGGGAAGATGATTTGGAGAAGTTTCTGGTACTTTGCCAACAGCTGCAGGTTGGTACCAAGCTACACTTTGAAGTAAAAATAAATATGTCATCTTGTAACATATAACCTAAACTGAAACCTACCTTCACAAACAGTCGGTGTCAGTAATTGGGTGGGATAATTAGGCCTAAAGGTTTATAAAAGCTAATTTCTTTTATCTTCTACTTTGAACTAGGCCCTATTATAAATACAGTTAGGTAGGTAATTTTCATCTTTAATCATAGGCCTAACCTACTTTGTAACTGTCCTTTGTAAATCACTATTTTAACTGAATAGGATAGACGTTAAATAAATAAATAAATAAATAAAAAATAAAAAAACATAACCTCACTAGGCTATCTACAGCTCCAGTATCAATCAATACAATTGCTTCTCTCCACACAGGATTCGTTGACGTCTGTGGACAACGCTCGGTACATACGCCGGGCGTTTGACGACATAGCCTGTTCGCTGCGAGGCATATTACATCGTGGGCCAGGCACAGAAGCCAAGGCTCGCATCTCGCAATGTCTCGGGCGAGTGGGCTTCGTGATGATAGAGCAAGATTTCAAAAGATATGCTGAATGGATTTTTCAGCAGTATGCTGAGGAAAGGGCAACCGAAGTAAAAATGCTGCTACTGAAGGCTATGATAGAAACATTGAGACTGGACAGTGAAAATCCAAGGCTGAAGGAATTTTCCTCTGTAAGTTTTGGTCTAAAGGATTACATACCCTATCTAGGCCTATGGCAAGTCACAAAATTCTGATTAATTTTTACCACTTTGGATAAGACAAAAACTTATTTTTATTTTCACAATTAATTCCCACCTAATGCTCGTAGGCCTACTATTTTTTTTTTATTACAACCAGGTAGCCCTTTACAAGATGTCAGATAAAATGTACTGTACTTAAAGTGTAGGGGGGTTGGACCAGTTGATACACGGTCCTTGGCCAGAAGTAAATCAAGGGCTGGGTATAGTCGATACACCCAAACCCCTGGATTTACTTATGGTCATCTTCTCTTCTTCTCTTATGCCCACATTGACATATCTATGTCATCATGTGTCTTGACAACCAGTAAGATAGAACTCCTGTTCCTCCTGTCCATACCCCTGCAATCCCCATAGTGAGTGTCCTTTCAATGTAGCGCATCTAAATAGATGTTGTCTGTCCTGTGTTCCATCACCACAGAGTTTACACATGCTGCTCTCCATCACACCTATTCTATGTAAGTGCTTTGCTAGCAAGTCATGGCCGGTATCTAGTCTAAACTGAGCTGTTGTAGTTCTTCTCCTATAATGGTTTGTCCTATCATTTCTTCCTTTCCTTGTGTTAACTAGCTCACTCCACATTTTATTCTTGCCTTTCTCCTTCCACGCTTTCTTTACCTCCGAGTTACTGGCTGATTTCAGATGTGATTTAGCTGATCTGTATGAAATGTTGTTTATGAATTGCTTGGTTTTACTTCCCATTTTAGCGAGGAAATCAGCCTTCTCGTTTCCGTTTATGCCGCAGTGTGCCGGTATCCACTGTAGCATTACTGTGTTACCCGCATTCATCAACCTGAGGATTCTTATCTTGCAGTTTCTTATTTCTGCTTCTGTTTCTTCTCTACTCACTATAGCCTGGATAGATGCTCTTGAGTCTGTTAGTATCACCACCTTCCTTTCTCTAAAGTATTCAATCTACTCCAACGCTTTGCTTATTGCTCTCATCTCCCCATCAAATTTACTCCCATTTGATCCTGCTGGGAATGACTCCTCAAACTCTCTACTGTGTATTCCTGCACCTGCATTCCCTTCTCCTGGTGTTGCTGATCCATCCGATGGATATATGCAGCCACTCCTTCTCTGGGTATTCTTTGTGAATAAATCTTAGTGCCAGACTTCTCATATGCTCCTCTTGAGAGTTCTTCTTTTTCTCTTGTATCCCTTCAATATTTAGTTGATGGTTTACTTCCAATGATGACATATGGTCATTGGTACACACATCTTGACCTAGACCGACATACGATGATGCTAAAAACAAAATACGGCTGTCTTGAACATTTTCAGTATTTTGTGCACTAGCTTCATCAACAATTTATCACCAAGGCCAAGAAAAACGTACTTTGTAATGCAGGTGTAGACCTATGCCTCTGAATATATGGCTACTTAATAGTTTTTTTTTTTATGGTAGCTATGAGCCTATGATGCAGTAGGACAATCTATTTGTTTAGATTGTTGTGTTATCCTACACTACTGTTAAATATGTAGCAGTTGTTTGATGTCTCTATCTAGGCCTAGACTTACGTAGGCCCTCAGTACAGTATATATAGGCACCTACTATGTTGTGTAAAAAAGCCAGTCTCACTGTTTTGAATTGCACTTCTTATGTTCTAGATGTTAACTTCGCAGCTGCAAAATGCTCTAGAAAATACAGATCTTCCAGAATTGACCATGGCAACAGTGGATGTTATAATATCAGTTACTGAAAGCTACCCTGCTGCATTCACTAAATATTTTAGGGTAAGGGTTGTGTTTCCATCATTACCTAGGTCTAGTAAGAACTTAAGACAATATTTAAAACTGGACGTAGTCAGATATAGGACTATTTAATTAGACTGGGGAGTGCAGCAAATGTGTGCATCACTCTAGCTTATGATAGGCTAGGGAGAAAAGACCCATGCGTCTAGATCCAGCCTTACTCCAGCCACTCACTCGACTAACAACAACTTTGGTGTTTTCCTAGTTAAATCACTTGTTTAGGTTCAAAAATTGTTATTATAGTCTCTACTAGTCGTGATTAAAGGATGCACAGTACTTCTGAACTCTGGCATAACGAAACACATTTGAATTCAAAAGTTTTGTCACATGGCTGTTAGTGTTGGCCTTCATGTGCATCAACAAACAAAAAAGGAATGTCATGGTGCTTGGCTTGCTATTCTATAACTCCGACCGAATTGGATTCATAAGTTTTTGACTAATCGATTCGGTTGTGGTTGGTCGAGGTCTAAAGGAATGTGATTTTTTCGTTAGTGGAATTTTTTTTATGTTTGATTAGAAAAATGGTGGGAGATGCTCAAAGAAAACCTACCTTTATTAAGGGCCTACCCAAAAGTCCCGTGCGGTCCCTTTTAAGTTTTTTCATGAAATTATACCATTCAAAACCCATTTCTCCCTGATTGGAAATAGTAGTACACACACACACGTCTATTTCATTATGTCATTTCGATGATGTGACAATTGACTGCGATTTATTTGTCCACATTTGGCCGACTGCACTGCCATGTGCATCATACCTTTCGACCTCGACCAACCACAACCGAATCAATTGCCGTGGAAAATTTACAAATCTAATTTGGTCAGAGTTATAGAATAGGGGTCCAGCAGGATTACCTGATTATAACGTCTTCAATAAAAACCTATTACCGTTAGACCTTTAAATCATTGTTGATTGTCATTTGACATACTTTCTTCTACTCTGCTGTGTTTGCCCAACAGGACACAGTGGACATACTGGTGGGTTGGCATATCGATGGCAGCCACTCCCAGAACATCACCTACTATGCCTCTCGCAGTCTGTTGAGGTTGGGCCAGTATTGGGTCGCAGATCTTCAATTCTCCGTTACGTTACTAGGCCAGTTCCTCGAAGACATGGAGGCCGACGAGGAAGACCTCGTCCAGCTCGATTCGGACAACTCCTCGATAGATGAATCTAGTCACTCGCTCGAAGCCTGTCTCTCGAGAATCACGGGCCTGATAAAGGTCTTTAACACAGTTGCCAAATGTCTCGGTCAGCACTTGAATCCGGCCACCTCGCAGATAGTTTCGTGGTCGTTCCTTACGGACAATCTCTCGAAGATGCTGCGAACGGTGACGAAAGCTTTGCACATTTCTTTGCACGAGGACCTGATTGTGACGGCCAACGAGTGCTGTTGTATATTACTAGCGTTGCTACAGTCGAGAACTTCCCCCGCTCACGAAAAGTTGTACGAACTGATCAACATTCAACTTAACTTTTACACCCAGCTCGAAGATTTGACGGTTATTTCAATGTTGAGGAACATAGCCAAGATCATTCGAGAAGTAAGCGGTAATCTTCCGATGGAGTTAGTCCAAACACTTCTGAGTCCTGCGTCTCCCATTCTTCTGCTACGTTTCTCGCCGTCGATGAAGATACAAAGTGAAGTCCTAGCGGTCTACCATGCGTTGCTAAATCTTAAGAACATACCGCTTCTTCAAGAAGCTTATAGAAATGTGTTGGGCGATTTAGAGCGAGCCTACAAGGTAGTCCTTCCTTCAATAAAGGAACTAGTAACCGAGCCGAATCCTCACGCAGAAACAAATTACAATACAAACAGTGCAGAGTTTGTAGTAATGTTCCATCTTAAAGCACTAACGGATCTCGCTAATGCTACAAATTCAATCATCGGTATGTGGGCTCTGAATCCCAGCATTTTAGAGTTGCTTGCTGTGCTTTTACAGCCGTACGACAGTGGCCTGAGTCCGCATCTGCAGCACTCTTTGCTTTACCTTCTCCACAGCCACTGTTCCAAGTCGAATAACTTTGTGTCGACGAGTGATTTCGTGAGTACTGGCCGGGACCAGGCTAGTATGTGCAACACGTTTGGCTTGCCCGCTAACCTCGGCCCAGACGCCCGGTCCGTGTCCCCAACGAGCCGACACTTCTCAATAATCCTACGTCTACTTGCTAAACTACTTTCGAAAGAGACCAAAGAAGAGATTCTCGTTCTGGTGTTGTCTTGGAGTCGCGAAGTGTTCTATCATTCCGAAGCGTATTTCCACTCCGTTTATGGCACGGATGACTTCGACAACCTGATTGGTTTGGTCGTGAGCGCGGGACACAGTTCATCGAAAGTCATCATCTCTCGGGTTGCAGACAATATTGAACAGCTGCTCTCGAACCGGTATGCGGAGTGGAAACCAAGCTTACTTGCTTCGATCATCGATGTCTGTCTGTTTCACAGTAACTCGACGATACCGCAAGTCCGACTCAAGATCTCGCGGGTGTTACCGTTAGTGCCCTGGGACGTCATGATAATACACGTTAACAAGACTCTGCAAACGGTTGTAGCTCAGAAGAAAGTCGCTTCGAGTTCGATGTCTCTGGAGACGTTGAACGTTGTTTCTAGAAACCACATCGCCAGAGGATCGTGCGGTGAAATGCAGCAGCAACAGTTCAAGAAATTCATGGGCTACCTTCTTCAAGGTATCGACAACGGCAACGGAAACTGGCTTCAAGAAATGTTCTGTCAGTGTTGGCCTTTACAGTCGTTTTCGGGTTCCGAACGGAAAAGCATATCGCTTTTTGGTAATCTTGCGCTTATGTCCAACGTAGTGTTGCTGTTGTGGGCAACATGGGAAGCGGCCCAGCTCTGTGTTCGCCAGAAGTTGCGTACTCCCCTCGGGAAAGCTATAGACACATTCACGTACATTGAGGGAGCAATCAGAAGCCTCGCACGAGAACTGACCCAAGGAATTGTCGAAATAAAGTCCGAAAATAAATCTGTTGTAAATACGAACAAAACGTTCGAACAGCGCCGAGTGCGATTGCTCTTGGAGTTCTTTGAACATTTCGAGAAGGCGATGCATAACGCAGCAGAGGGCTGTGCAACGGCCATGCAACCTCCGCCGATCGTGATCCGTGGTTTCTTCCTCACCAACAAGCACGTGTGCACGGAGTGGCTGAAGCGCATCAGAATGGCGGTGATCGTGGTGGCCATACGGGCTGGACAGGCAACCACGGCAGTCAGACACGGACACTGCTTGTTGCAAGCGCTGGCAGACGCAAACACAACGCAAGGGGCGGAGTTCGAACAGGCTGCGATGTACACCTGCTGGGCCCTCTGCAAACTGGGGGAACCGGAAGCTATCCAAGGTATGTTCTTATATTTTAACTGCCTACTGTGATGACATGATGACTTGTACAATGCTCGAAGAAGCTTGCAAGTTTTAATTGATTTATTAAGATTAATAATTTAGCAAATTTAGGCCTACCTTGCTATTTTCAATACAATAGATTTGGCATTTAACACAAATTAGACATAGGCCTACATTAGAAAAAATAGTAGCCTACCATTGCACATTATTACAAAATTTTACTAATTTAGAAAATAATGCAGGCCCAGTAGTTACTAATTATACTGTATTGTGTTCTAACCTGTGGCATTGTTTCCAGGTTTGTACGCCTGGTGTAGGGAGGTGTCTGGTCGCCGGTTCTACTGGTTGAAGGCTTCTTGCCAGCAAGCAGCGGGCAAGTACGAAGTGGCGGCCGAGGAATATCGCAAGCTCTTGGAACAACCGTCTCCCAGGCATTCTCCCACGCACAGCGTGAGCGCCACAACCGACGAGAACTCGGCCCCCACTCCCGCTCCGAGCCGAACACTGAAGGGCGAACCCGACCCGCAGATCGTGGGTTTCATGGCCGATCAGCTGGCGGAGTGCTACAAGTGCGTGCAGAACTGGTCCGACCTTCACAAGTGGAAACTCAAAGAAGTCGATCTGTGGTCCAACCAAAACGGTGGCACACCGCTGAAGTACCTGCTAAACAACATGACTGCGAACCACGTGAAAGCCTTGCAAGAGTTTGAGGATAAGGATTTCTTCGCGGCAAGCGAACTGATGAAGTGGCCGACCGACGACAAACCCATGGAGCAAATAACCGAGGCTACCAAGTCTTGGAGTAGTTACAAGGCCTTGTCTTTGGTTAATACCACGCTGACGACCATGGCCATGCAGTTGACCGCAGGGCGGGTGGAACTAGGGGAAGTCTCCACACAGTGGTCTCTCATGCTGGACAACTGCTTCGTCATGTCGCAGTGCTACCTTCAGGAGGGCATCAGGAACTCCCCGTCTGAGTTTCTCCATGATGCTATTGTCTTACAGTATGCCACCGCCGGCTTGCAGAGCGTAATAACCGGTAACGCCACACACAACCCCTTCACAATGACCGACAACGTGCTCGTCAAGGATATGAACACCTCTCTGCTCACTCAGGTTTTGTGGTGGGCGCATTGCTTTGATCGTTTGACCACCGCGGAAGTTTCTAAACCACGTACAAACTTCAATCAGTTATGTTTGGAAGTCGTACAGACGGCTCGAAAAGAGGGGAACTACAATCTTGCCCAGAAGCTTTTGTTGAGCTACTTGGAGAAGGAGGAGGGGATCTGCGTGAGTGGGAAACGTAAACTCTCGCTGGAGGAGGTCGCTTCAAACGTTCTGACTTTCAACATCTGCGACGAGAAGCTGCCCGCATGGAACATCGAGAGGGTGAAGGCTTTCACCGAGGTGGCCAAGCTTCTGTTCTATACCGATAAGCCGGAGAAGGCCGTGGAGATCTGCGTGTTTACCGCGATGGGGATATCGAAACACTTGTCGGAGACCGATCTCGTGATGAGGGAACGTAGCTCGCGACTGTTGCTCACGCTCTCCAAGTGGCTACAAGAGAAGCGACAGGGAAGCGGTGATATCGACATGGGGAATCTGCTCGTTGTGAAGCTGATCAACGCGGAGAAAGTCAGGAACAATCTAGTGATCTTTAGCGTGGATGATGGTCCCATCTCAGTCCCGCCATCGGACATGGCTATTGGCTACTTGCTTCAGGTATCTATCCATGTGATCACTGCATGCAACTTTTAGTTTTAACTTTTAAGTAATATCAGATTGGCTAGGGCCTACCTCTTGCACTCGTCATCAAGGCGCTGTTTGGCCAAAACAGTTACGATTTTTTTTTGTCGTTAACATCGATCTCGTCATCATCCATCGCCGTTTCTTGCTTCTGGCAGGGTCAGCTTGGGTTTAGCAACCAAATGTTTCCACTTCTTTCTATCCTCTCACAATATCTATTATCTAGGCCCTACCTTGAATAATAATAAAATATTATGTTGGTCTAGCTATTAGGTCTGCTACCAAATTACCATAGGCACTATAAGTCTCATTAAATTAATTAGGACTACTAATTACTTGTTAAGAGTATGAAAATAGATTTGTTAAGTAGGGGAGGGCCTAGGGTTGAGAGTTGAAATCATTCACTGCAATCTAGTTTGAACCAAGGCTAAGCTAACCCCGTTGTTTGTTGCCAGCTGGCTGCTGCTCGCTGCCCCAACCTCTCCAAGACCTGGGAACAGTTTGCCACGTGGTGCTACCGATGGGGCCGGCGTATGGTTGAGACGGACCTGGCCACCAGTCAGCTGTCTGACGTGGACAAGGTCGCCGTGCAACAACTGATGCCCAGAGGTGAGTAGGTCTAAGATGGTGTTGCTAGCACACTTGAAAGTAGCTTTGCGTTTGTCTTCCGTTTTTTTTAAAATTTATTTACTTGTTTAACATCTATCCTTTGTGATTATAAAAACTGGTTACAAAAATGGCCCCAAAATGAACATTTGTAGCATTGAACCCGTAACTCACGAATAGTAATAAAGTACAGTACAGGTTTGTGTGAGTAAGCCTACTCCATTTCCCGAGCTTTTTCAAGCAGGCCACACTACCAATTGTAAAAAATCTGTCAATGTTCAACAAGCCTGTTCAGTGTTCAAAGTTTTACAGATGACTACCAAGTATTCAATTATTGAGCTACATGTATTTAAATTACTTTTTGATAAAGTTATTCATGAAACAACTACTAGTAAGCACCACCTGACCTGATGGTGCATGGTTGACTATCCTTGCTCGGTCCTACTACATACGTGTCGCTACATCTCCGCAGGCACGACCATCGAGGAGTTTGAGAAGGTGACCACGATCCTCAGCCAGACCCGGTCCGTGACTCGCGAGGAGGACATCGAGGGCGAAGACATCAACACTTCCGAGATGATCAAGAGTCAGCTGCAGAACGTGAGGACGCTGGCGCTGGCGAGCGGTCAGCAACTAGACGCGCTCGTCGGTATCTGGAGGAACACTCAGCGTCGCATCTACAGCTACCTGCAGCAGGCGGCCACCGCCTACTTCAAGTACCTGCATCTGTGCGGGGACTCAGGTGAGCAGGCAACCAGGGCTTAATGTTTTCTTGTCATCGAATTACTTAGTCTATCAAATTATTAGGGATGGGCAAAAGCGTGTATCTTACTACACGTGTACACGCTAGCTGTCTGTTCGTGTACACGCGTGTAGGCGTACTATGTAGGCTATATTTTAAGATATCTGAAAAAAAGTTGGACATGTTTATTTATTACTGTATATTTTTATTGCATTCTGAACAGTATTCACGGCGACGGCGTTCGGTTCAGTTTATCAGTCAGTAAATGACGTGGCTGATGTTTCATTGACCTAGAAAGTTAAAAGGGTGATGGTATGGTTGAGGCTTGCGTGATGAAGAGGGCGGGGGGGGGGGGGGGGAGAGATAAGGCTTGTGATTTACCATAGTTCCCGTGATACTTGAATTGTGCAGCAACTCCTTCGCGCACAGTCGGCATTTAACCTTCTTTCCCACGTCTATCTTATCAAAGAACTTCCACTCAAGAGATATTCTAAACAATAAACAGTCATGCGTCACTGACTCAAATCTCAACACGCGTAAACAACTAAGCGGGCGGCGGGCGACGAGCGACTGCGAGCGGTCTGGAACCATCTGGAATGTGTTGGCCGGTCGGGGGGGGGGGGGGGAGGGGGAAGGCAAGGCCACCGTGGCAAGGGATCGCAACCAACTTACCGTTTTGCGGGAAGGCGGCGGCGGCGGGGGCTGACTGAAAGAGCTCGTATTTCAAAATTCTATTTTGAAATCTGAAATCTCAACGACTGAACAAAGTCAATTGAAAGTCGACGTGTATTTTTTTTTAAAATTATGTACACGTGTACACGTAGACGGACGTGTACACGTGTACATGTCTCATCCCTACAAATAATATACAAATAATTACCCATAGGCCCTACCCGAAATCATATACTCATTTCAATCATACCATGTTGCTTGGACATGATAAAACTTAGTCTTTTAGTTAAAGAACATAAATTATAAATAACAAACTTGTAACAGTAACCTCCAAATGCCGTAGAAATGTTCTCACCCTGGGGTTCAAACCCAGAAGGTCTATTAATTAGTATTCTGACATCTGAGAGGTCTCTCCATTTCATTGCTATTACCGTGCTATGATTGTTACTTGTTGTTTCCCGACTAAACAAATCGAGAAATAAACCCTCGCTCATACCTGCGTAAAGGTAATGACATTATAATTAATGTTTGGTGGTCAGTTCAAAGGCAGATCCATTCAGATGTTCCATTCAGATGTATAATGCAACTACAATTCAGAGATCAAAATGTACCCGTCCTGATGGTCTAGTGGTTAAGACGCCTGTCTGGAATGCGGGAGATCCGTGGTTCGATTCCCGGTTGGGGCGGACTTTTTTAATTTCTGAATTGTAGTAAATAATATGATTGTTACTGTTATCTCATCTCAAAATATTAAAGGTTCTATTGGCATGAGAACTCGAGTCTGATCTTCGACCGGGACACGAGACCCTTCTTGCAGGGTCAACCAAAAACATTGCGCTCACTTCTCGCGGTTTCTTACTAGGCTAAGTACGTACTAAGTTATATGTAAACACAGTTGTGATAACGGGCGCACGTGACCCACAGGCTCGGACGATTGCAAGACAATCATCGCCACCCTCCGCCTGCTCCGTCTGATAGTGAAGCACGCCCTGGAACTGCAGGAAGTCCTGGAGTCCGGCCTCGGATCCACCCCGGTCCGACCCTGGAAGATAATCATCCCGCAGCTGTTCTCCCGGCTGAGCCACCCGGAGCCCTACGTGCGGACGCGAGTATCCGAGCTGCTGTGCCGCGTGGCTCAGGACGCCCCGCATCTCATCACCTTCCCCGCCGTCGTGGGGGCCGTGGCTGGGGGGGCCAGGCTCAGGGACATCACACGCGTGAGGTGGGTCTCGTGAACGTAGAACACTTCTTATTATAGGCTATTAATATACTGACTCAGAAAAAAAAATCCAACTCGACTGGGATTTGGATTTTGACATATGGGCCTAGGTAACTCGGTGTTATGTAGGGTAATGAACCTAACGGAACAATTACCGTATTAAGGCCTACTGGGTAGAATTGATAATTTTTAATTGAATGGCCTAAAACTAGACTGCGACCTATATTCGTATTCAAAATCTTTTAAACAATGACTTGGCACCTCTGTGGTAGTGCAAGATGTCTTAAAATGGATTGTGCAATGCACGTACACAATAGTAACACATTTAGTACGCAATAATATGAATTTACTGATATTGAATTCAAATTTATGATAACATTACATAAGCCTAACTGCTGCACTGGATTGTTTTATTATATACAGGAATGGTAGAGAATTGTTTGGATTTACATGAGTTGTTGGAGAACAATGCCTATTTGGTTTATTTTTAATTTTTATGCTTACCCCTCTTTACCTTTCTTTTGAACAATATTGAAGCTAAGTTTGCTAGTAATGGTGACATAAAACCTGTTGAAAACTGTGAGCTTCAGGTGAAGCAACGTGTTTGTCTTGATGGTTTCAGCACGTCGCGCCTCTTCAGTGCGGGCCTGTCACAACCGGAAGATGAGGAAGAGGAGGAGGAGGAAGAAGAGGAGGATGATGACGAGGGAAGCAGCGAGGAGGTGTCTGTGCTGCAGGGTTGTTTCCTTGCGATGGTCGACACCTTGTCCAAACAGGTGAGAGCCGATGTTGTACAGGAGACGCGGGTGTAACTAATAACGATCCCTTGGCCTTGAGTAATTGAACAAGATCATGAGAAACATTTAAATACAAGTATGTTTTGCCAAGTTAGGCCCTATAAAATGATGCCTTGTGTGGAAAGTTTTCTTTGTATAATTCAAACACTTCACATATTTTTAAATCAGTTTCTACTTTCTGGACTCTTCACAGATCTAATTCCATTATGATAAACCTGCTTAGCTTCAAACTCTATTAAAATTTATGTTTAAAATTTTAATCATGAACTAGTGAATTGATGACTGATGAGGCCCAGTCAAAGGGTTTGGGTATACTGTAGAAGGCTTTTCTGCATTGCCCATTTAATTTCAATTTCAATTGGTTTATTCAAATTTGGATTTGAGTATTCTCTTGTCATATGAATAGGGGTGTGCAAACCTTGAATTCTTTTTCGAACCGAACCTCGAACCGAACCTTGAGGAAAATTTCGAACTCGAACCTAAATTCGAACCGAACCTCTAGGAATATTTTTTAATTAAAACTAAATAAAAATAAAACCTAACCAACAATTAGTAAATTACTAGGCTTGGCCTAGGGGCCTAGCTAGCCTAGGCCCTAGCGTAGGGCCTAGGCCTACTCTTAATTTTTACACAAGCCCTAGGCCCTTCAAGTCTACAATCTAGGCCTAGGCCTTTGTGTAGGGCCTATTCATGCCTGGGCCTAGGCCCTACGCGTGTAAAATTAGGCCTAGGGCCTAGGCTGCGTGCTAACGGCGAATTTTATTATCCAATTGACCAAAACTTCATAGCTTTTTAACTGATTCTTCTTTTGTGTTGATAAACAATAACAGGATTTGGATGCGAGGACCGGGAGACGTGAATAGGCCTAGGCCTGGACACGGCGTCGAAAATAAACATCCTTTATTGGTTTGCTTGCGTCTATATCACTAATATTTCCGATCAACTATCCTGAAGAAAGAATGTGGAGAATATTCCATTTGATCACTTTTTTACGTCTTTTAAACTCGTAGTTTGCGTGGTTTGACATTTTTGATGTTCCTTCCATCTTGACTTGCATTTCACTGACTTTGAAGGTCAAATTCACCATCGCCAAGCGTCGCGATTGGAGGAAACTCGTTTGCCATAGAGAGCGCTAGAGAGCATATGCGTGGTGCGCTCTATCGGCCATCGCTGGAACTTGAACAAAAGGGCGCGGGATATTCAAACGGGATGAAATAGCAAAAACACTACTTTCACGGAGAGGTTCGAGTTCGGTTTGACGAATTTTGTCGAACTCGAACCTTCACTAAAGTTTGAGTTCGGTTCGAAATTCGAACCGGTTCGCACACCCCTACATATGAATGAAAGAGGGCTTACTACTGTGTTGTTGTCAGGCCCCGGTTGCCATCTCCCAGGTGCAACTGGTGGTGGCGGAACTACACCGCATCACTCTCCTGTGGGACGAACTGTGGCTGGGTACACTGGTGCAGCACCACGCAGAGATATCGCGAAGACTCAGCCAGCTCGAGGCGGAGATAAACCGAGTCGACGACAACCCTTCGCTGACGCCGGCAGAGAGAGACAGACTAGTCGCCGAGAAACACAGGATCATACTCAAGCCGGCAAGTCTAGTTGTTACGCTAGCCCCGCTATTGACAGACGCATTGATTGTTGAGCGTTTTTGGTCTAGACCTACAGTCAAAAGTCATTACAACAAACTTCTTTCTCTTCTTTCTTTCTTCTTCTTTCTCCCCAAGCTACTTGGGCTATACAGTGGAACTTTAAATTTACGTACCTCGAATCACCGAATTCCTTGATTGTGTAAAGTTTTTTGTTGGTCCCAAAAATTTTCCCATAAGGACAATGTTAAATTTTCCTTGAACTAACGTACCTTGTACCTACGTATTACGTGACTTTACGTATCGTATTTCAAGTCCCGAGTCATAATATATGGCCTCGAATTTACGTATCTATGCTGCCGAACGCTGTGGGGAACGAGGGAGGTTGTTATTTACTGGTCCGAGTGCCGCCCGCTTTGACAGCTCAACACATGCCGCCGACCGCATGGGTAATAATGCAGTCCCTTTCCTCCCCCCTCATTAGCAGCAGTCTGGTAGTGTGAGAAGGTCGAGTGGATCACCGTTCGCCCCCCCCCCCCCTCCCCTCCCACCCATACGATCGTAGTATTTCAGCACTGCCGACAAACGCAACCCGATACTTGACCTGGCCTACCCACTCCACTACCGGCCTCTTTTCCCGACGAGCTTGAATGAGTGAGCATATGAATCAATTGATTGAGGAATCAAGCACATGATTCTATGACATGTGATCATTTTATTGTATGTGACGAAATCGACAGAAGTCTTGAGTAGCCAGCCTCAGTTTAACAAGTGTTGTATTGACAGCATCATTCATTGATTAAAAACCATGATCCTGCAATTATTATCGCGTAAGAAAAACACGGCACTGCTGAGAGAGAATGTGAAGTGTCACTGTGTCTGAGCTGGCTGGCCGGCCGAGAGGAGAGAGGAGAGTGAGAGCCTCGGCAGCGCGAGTGCGAGGGGAGGGTAACCGGTCTCGTAGGCGGCAGCTGGCGGGGTGGGGTGGGGAAGTGAACCTGACACACAGCTTCACAAAAGATCGCGCTTGCTGGAAGGAAATAGAACCGTGGATGCGGGAATTTTTAACATTGTGTGAATGGGACTTTTGCAAAAACTTTTCAAATATAGCGATCATGGCGAGAAAACGGACGATGCGGGAACAATCCATAGGGGTTTTACTGCATTTTATTTACTTCATAATAAACTTGGCGTGTGCACATTGAATTGAGATAAGTTATTAAAATGTTGTTAGTAGTTTATTTTTACTAGGGTTGCCGTTCGATGTGAAAATCGTGATCGATAATCGGAGGCATCGAATCGATTATCATATCGAAATATATCGATATCATAGACCCAAATCGATTATCATATCAAATTCCAAATTGAGCCTAGGAAGCAGAAACACGGAAGAAACATCACGAATATAATATAATTGGGCAGACTGACGCTAGAGAAGTTCACGCCACAACACGTCGAGCCATACTGAATACATCGCAATCGGGCCGGGCGATGTTTTCGTATCGCCTTGTATCGCGCTGCGAGCGCATGCGCACTGGCGGCGGTGGGCGTGGCATTATACTTGAGCAGCGATTGGCTACTCCGACAACCAATCGGCGCGTTGATACGACAGCGCGGCATTTTTAAGCATGGTAAACCGCGAAAACATCGATGTCACTATTTAAATCGATAATCATATCATATCATATCAAAATACTTGAATCGATTATCATATCATATTACTGATATCGATAATCGATCGATATTTCGATTATCGACGGCAACCCTAATTTTTACGTTTTGAAGATTTTATGGAATTTCCAGCTGCTCTCTATGTTTTTTTCCGCTCGCGCGATTTATTTCATGGAACAGAATAATACACAGCATAATTACTCCTCCCCTTCCCGCGCGAGGCTGGTCACCGTGATGTCGCGTAAACAATGCTGGCTACACTACACTCGTCTTTGTGAAGGTGAAGGTCGTTCGTTCTTCGCGGAAGTCTTGTCTCTGTGAAGTTCGATTTCAGCGTGTTTTAAAGATTCAGCGCCGTTATTTAATGGCGTTTTCCATTGGCATGCACTCGGCGAGTGCAGAGATGTCATTGTTGTCAACCTCCGTTAGAATAACATTACAAAACTATACAAATGAAAAGACAAGTGGCAATTCAGTGCGCACTAGGGTGCACTAGTGCGACCTGAGTGCGGCCAGTGGAAAACGCCATAAGTGTCCAATATTTATTACATGACACTGACAGCATTCGGAGATAAAATACATAGCGGGCGGGGCGCGATCACTAATGAATGAACTGATTACGTAAGTCCGGCATGGGGGTGGGTGGGAGGGGGGGGGGCACTGAGATAGCGACGAGGCAATTGACCTTGAGCTGTCTACGATCCGATATCAATTACACTACGCAGATGTGTCACATAAACAATTTCGTAATCGGTGCTTGATGTTACTCCTGCTTGCGATTGCACAACACGAAGCGAGCGCCGAGTTAACAATGTCTTACCATCCGATGCCACCTATAAGCAAACAAACTCACTTCCTGCAGCCTTCCATGCTCATAATCCAGCATAGGCGCTCCCTAGGAGTAGTTTGAAGCACTCAAGTTGATGTTGTCACTTTGCTGGTACAGTAGGCGGCATTTTGAAGGTTTTTTGAATTTACGAATTCCTTGACTTTATGTATTTTTTTTGCCTCTAGTTAAATTCGTAAATTCAAAGTTCCACTGTACATGACATTATATCCTGATCATTATAACAAAACCATCTGTTCAAGTCAACAAAGTAATACCGGTATTTCAGTCAAGTGACTCAACTATATAGTAGTCCCCTTTTCCTATGCTTATACTACTACAGTTTTGTTTTGCCATTGTAACCAAAACAAATAATAGAATTATATTTGGAAAGTAGTCCCTACAAAATAGTGTGACTTCACCCTCCTAGACTCTACCACTTTACGCCCTACGTGGTCTAACCTGCCTATGAAGTCACGTCGCAACCTTTTACCGACACCACCTTGCCCGAAAGACCCGACCAGCGCCAGAGTGTGATTCACTCGTGACTCACCAATTGGAGTCACTTTAGGTTCGGGGGGTGGTGTAGGTGAAGGACACCCGTCCTAACTCTATGCCTGACTCGCCAACCTGCCCTAAGCTTAGCTCACGGAGAGATGAGACTAACATAAACAGAGAAACACGAAACGCAAATCGAAAACACAACAGCGCAACACCAAAACCAATAACAACAACCAGAGTGTACCGACAGTGCAACTCAGCACGGTCCAGTACACTACCCACTGGGGGTAGAGAACCCACCTTACCAGGCACGCTAGTGGTGAGCCACGCCGTCGCTGGTCCGCTCCACGCTCGTTCTGGGGCCCCGGGCACTGCTGCTGAAAGTGGGTCAACCACCCGAGAAGCGGCGTGGTGTGGACTGAGGGTCCTTGCAAAAAAACTACACTATGAGTTGAGGAAAACAGGGGGCAAACATGCACTACGAAGTGAAAAGCTGTGTGCTTTTAGTGGACTTTACTGACTCAACAATGAATTTAAATTACAACAATGAAGTTAGGTTTCAAATGAAGTTAGCAATCGGATCCGAATTTAGGCAAAAAAGTACATACATGAGATACAAGGGTTACAATAAAAATACAAGCAAACACCAATGCTCTACTCATCCAAGTCCTCTCTGTCCCACTCCAAAGTCCTATCCTGTTCCTTGGTCTTGAGTGAAGAGGGGGGGGGGAAATGATGTGGCTGCAAACGGCGACGCGCTCCGGCGCGTAGGTAGGCCTAGCCTACGGGGAAGGCGTCCAGTGGCGGACGCGGACCTTGTGTCCTACTGCGTCCTTCTCGGCTACTCGCCCAGAATGTTTAGTTTCGCTTACCACAGCCCCAGATGTTCTCGTAGAGGGAGAGATGCCCTTGGTCTAGCATCGTGGTATTGACTAACCACGTGGTCTTATACTTTATTGGCACTAACACGTGCACCCTATCTCGACACCGCAAAGCCAGTCCGAAGACAGGAACTGTAAACTTGATTTGAGCTCATGCTCCCCGCAACTCTGTAGTAGTTTAGAAATTACCGTGCACTCGCCGGGTCGTCATTGTTAGACGTACTGTTGGCGGTTACCCTTTACATAGGGGTCACCAAAAACGCGTCGGATTCTTCCGAATAAGTTTCAAATAGTAAAAAGAAGTTAGAAAAAGACCAACTCCCTAGCCCTAGTCGGCCACTCCGTAATAGACGGAGGCTCCACGACCATGATGGCTCTCGCAGGGTGGGTCACCACGCTGGCACTAACACGTGCACCCTCGGACTCGACCGTCCGGTTCCAAAGCGTGACCCACTGTGATCGAGATGGATTCTCCTGGCTGCCTCGCCTCGTCCGGGGTTTCTTCTCGGCCTCGCCATCCGGTCACGTGTGTCTCTCTGGACACCGCCATTGGTCAGTCTTCTTGGTTCAAACTTCCGCGGGTCGTCCTAGGCTCGCGATTCGTCGACTACAAACTCAACAAAATACACATTTCCGTTGGTTTTTGTCACCGACGTTGCCATTTATGCTTGCCGCATTCCTCAACCCTTGCTCGCTGCCGTCGAAAGCTGAAGCCAACGCACTTTTCCAGGACGTTCCAAATTCAGCATGGGGTGACGTCACTTCTAGGCCACTCTGGTAAACCCGAAACCAAAAACATGAGCCTCGGCTCCACAACTTCACGTTCCACACTTTCAACCCTAAGGTTGGCCTTTGCATGCCTAGATGCAGATTCACACTGGCTTGAACACTTGTTAGAAAAATATGACTTAAGGCCTTGGAAATATTGAAAGTTCCACATGATATGAAATACATAGATAGATTTATAAACAGTGAAAAATATAAAAATACCAGGGGTAGGGCTGTAACGTTACAATAGTATCAATCAATCTCTATGGACAACGATCTCAATTTTCAAGATTATAGGCCTAACTGATATTAATTAAAAAATATTTTCCGTTGTCTTTGCTCGCTAGCGAGTGACTTTACATAGGCTAGCTTGCCACCCGGCCCTGCCATGGCGTCGAGGCTTGGTCCGACATGCGCTAGTAATACTACGGACATGGAATATTAATTGGTGTTGTTTGGTTTCCAGCTAGTCTTCATGCTAGAGCAGCTGCACGCAATCACGTCTGTGCCGCCCGAAACTCCACACGAAACGTGGTTCCAGGAAAAGTTTAGTAAGTATCGTATTAACAATCCTGATTTTACGTACTGTCGTACATAATTGGTCTACAGACCAATTTTTTCCAAGCTGGTATTTGTATCCTTTATATTCGATATAGGCTAGGGCCTATATTTAATTTATTTTAAAACTATAATAGACATTTTGGCTTTTCATGGCCTCTCTTAATCAACAGAATATATTTTAAATCTGCCGTTAATCCAACCTGGAATATTTGTTGGGTCCTTCCCATACGTTCATTATCTCCCCCATTATTTATTTCTTCCTTCGACACATACTTGTAAAACTTGCAACTATCAACACAGTCCACTTAAAAGTGTGATTGACTCGTGTTCCCAGACGGCTACATCACGGACGCTCTGCAGAAACTGAAATCCCCGACGAACCCGCGCAAGCCCCAGGAGTCTTGGCACCCTCTGAAGCTTCTCCAGTCGCGACTGCAGCAACGCGCGAGCAAGCGCGCTGCGTACGCGATCAACATGTCCGACGTCAGCCCTGCGCTTGCCGCGCTGAAGGACACGGTGATTGCGATGCCTGGAGTTAACCCGAGCCCTGGCAAGATCATCACTATAGCCGCAGTCGACAACTACATCACCATACTGCCGACCAAGACCAAGCCCAAGAAGCTCGTGTTCCACGGCAACGACGGGAGGATGTAAGCCACTAATCATTTCATCTCGTAGCTTCTTACTGTCTCATAAAATTTACAAGACAAAATATCAATTTTCTGAGCTGGTTCATAGTGATTAAAAAAATCTTTTTTTGCAAGTTTCTTATGTTGTTATCCCATACCTGCATTTACATTATTAGGCCCTATGTCATCAACTCATCATTTGTGTCTAGCCACTCAGTAGAGACATGCCTCCCTTTCGTTATTGTCCATGCCCTCTAGTATTTCGTCAATCGCTTCCTTTAATCTACCTGCTAGCACATAAAAAGTTAAAAACATAATTCATGAATGATTCTGGAAGAAGGTTGAGCATGTCATTGTGTCAAACTACATGAGATAACCACCTCTTTCCAGGTACACGTACTTATTCAAGGGTCTTGAGGACCTACACCTGGACGAACGTATCATGCAGTTCCTGAGCATTGCCAACACGATGATGTCTAGTGAGCGGGGTGGCAGTACCGGCACCTACCGGGCTCGGCACTACTCCGTGATTCCGCTGGGTCCGCGCTCCGGCCTCATCAGCTGGGTGGACGGAGTGACTCCGTTGTTTGGCCTGTACAAGCGGTGGCAGCAACGAGACGTCGCGGCAGGCTCGCTCAAAGGTACAGTACAGTCCTACTATAGAGCATTTCCTGCTTGGCCATTCAATATCTGACTCTATTCTTTCCCAACCTGTCAACCCTTCTCCAATCTAAACCAAATACTGTAATAGGCATAGCTTCGATATTCATACGGTCTACTTCTCGAATTTAACACAACAGGAGGTGGCAAATATTAAAAAAACTTTTGTTAAGGGCTGAAACTTGAACCAGGCACCAGTCAGCGTTGCCAACCCTAGGATATTAATCATTAATCATCATCTACACTGAACCACAACAACGAGATCGGTAGTACTGGGGCGGTGGTGAGTCTAGATGAAACTTACTTGAACCCCTTGAGTAGACCATATCAATAGTGAAGCTCTTCCTTTTGATCTGACTGACATGAAACATCACTCTCTGGTCTCCTTTAGCCAAAGGTTATCAGAGAAGAGGCTCTGCTATTTGGATGTTGTTTTTCTTGATCCTTAAAACAATAAAGCTTGCTTGTAAACCCTGTAGAACGATCGCCACCGACTCATCCTTGGGTCAGCGCCTCTAAACCTGGGACTCTGAACCTTAAGAACGTCTGCTCCTCCTGTCACATCCAGTCAGGTACACCTTCTCCCACCAACTATCCTTGGTCCTGCTTGTACACCCTCGACCGGAAGTAAATCAAGGGCTGGGTGTAGGCCATAAAACTACACGCCTTGATTTACTAATGTTGTTGATGTAGGCCTATCATAATAGTTTAGTTTTTATAACTTTGAGCGTCATTAAGAAAGTGTGCTTAATGCTCACTCAACTAAAGATTGTAGTAGAGGTTCAAATTAACAAATTCAAATAAAATTAAATTTGTGATCATGGTTACTATCCAACAATTTAATTTCTTGTTAACTTTAGGATTTTGGCCAAAAAAAACGTACTAAGAAGGTTTGAATTCTTCATATTATGGTTTTGGGTAACTTAAGTAGTAAGTACGTATGTACCCGAAGTTAACACATATTTTACTCACCCCTATTAAAGATGTATTTGTTGTTGTTGCAGCTGCCCAGGCGACGAGCAGCCACGTCCAGGTGATGCGCCCCTCGGAGATGTTCTACAGCAAGCTCACCCCGCTGCTCAAGGAGAAGGGGGTGACGAACCTGGACAACCGCAAGGAGTGGCCGCTGCCCATCCTGCGACAGGTGCTCACGGAGCTGATGGACGAGACGCCCAAGGACCTTCTCGCCAAGTACGACCGCTTTGCTTTGCTTTCATACGCACTCTCAAGTCTGAATATTAACCCTAGCAAGTCTTTTCTCAAGATCTCTATGTAACATTGATAGGGGTGTGCGAACCTTGTTTTTTTTTTCGAACCGAACCTTTAAAAAAAATTCGAACCTCGAACCTCGAACCGAACCGAACCTAGGAGAAGTGTTAATTTTATCAGAAAAACATAATTTTTCACCCAATCCACACCCACCTAATAAAACAAAGTAGAGAAACTTCAAACTTTAATTATTATAATATGTAGGCCTAGGCCTAGTACGTACTACATACCAAATAAAATAAATAGATTAGCATATCCAATAGAAAAGGGTTTGTTTATTGTTTAATACATTCTTAACTACAAGGTACAACTACAAGGTAAGTGATCTTTGCCTATGCCTCCTTTTTTTTGTAGAAATCATGTAAGAATGTTAGGTGTTCTACGTGTTCTGTAGTGAGAGAACATCTCCTATGAGTAACAACATTCCCAGCTGCTGAGAAACAGCGTTCACTTGATACCTCAGTGCTTGGTAGGGGCAGAAACTTCCCTGCCAGTTTTTTTAAACTTGGATACATATGTCCATTGACAGACCACCATTGAAACGAATTGGCGGACTGGTCAATAACATCTAACTTTAAGTAGCAAGTCATCTCATTTAAAAGTTCTTGTTTAAAGCTCGGGTTCAACGACAGTTCCTTCGTTTTTAAAGCTTTTTTCTTTTCAAAAAATGACCAAAGATTGTGATTGGCTTGGGCAGAGGCGGGAGCGGCTGTAGATGTCGAAGCCTGGGCATCTGCTATCGTTTCGTCCCACGTGGTCTCGGGAACATCAAATGAAGCCACACATGGGTCGTTACTCAAGTGTCGTTTTACAATGTCCGTTTCATGTTTCTAAAATAAAAAGGGGAAATTTTTTTTTAGATTTTGTGGGTAGAGGGAGTATGGGACATCACAACATGACTGCAATAGCGGGCTACTAATATGTAAGTTACAAGTAAGAAAACATACCTCTAAAAGAGTATCCTTGAATCGAGGGTCCAGAAACATGGCAGAGCAGTACAGCATGTTATTCTTTGGGCCCGGAAAACGCACAGCTAAAGCCCGTTGAAGTGCTGTTGCAATAGCACGCTCAGTGGTGCCACCTCTCGACTTAGTCACATTTTCAGCCACAGACTCAGTTATACAATGAAGCATTGGTATCACCATGCTCAGTGTGGGATATATTTCAGTGCACATCTCCACTGTGGCCTGATACAATGGCCGGAGAATCTAGAGGGGAAAATAAATTGATATTACTATAGGGCCTAAGAAAAATTACAAATTAGGCAAGCTTGTCACATGCCGGGTCTAGGACTCGTCAAGAAATAGAGTAGGCCGAGGCCTGAGACAGACTTACAATAATTAATGGGTTGATCTGCACATAATAAGCTTGGAGCTTGCAAATGATTAGGCTTATCTCAATGCGGGATCACCTACATGACATGCAATTTTATATTGGTATTGCACAGCTCTAAAACTAACTCACACTGGGCTTAAAACAACAGTGAGTATAAACATAACATAGACCTACCGTAATTAAGCAACCTGCAAGTTTCCATTCTGCATTCGTCAGGTTCTCAACATGGCAGGTTATGAGATCTGCCGATATAGGGCCACGTTGCTCTTCAAGGCGGCACAACATAAGATACTCAGAGTTCCAGCGTGTGTCCACATCTTGTATAAGTTCGTGCATTGGGACCGACAATTGTTTTTGAAGTTCTTTGAGCTTGTTTCTGGCCAAGCTACTCCTTTTATAATGGCCTACTATGGCCCTTGCTTTTGTAAGCATGTCTTGCAAACCTGGTACAGCTGTTCTTACATCGTTGATGGCTAGCTGTAAGGAATGTGCGAAACAAGGGATCGTTCCCCAACCAGACATTGCAGCAGCATTGACCATGTTACGTCCGTTGTCAGTTGTAATGAAAATTGTCATAGGGTTTTCATCGTTGGCCTCACATGGTATATCCCATTCGTGTAGCATGGTTACTAGCTTTGCTAGAATTGCAGCACCTACGGAATGATTAAAAAATAAAAATAGGTACAGAATAAGGCACCTATTAATATGGTAAAGTAGGCCTACATGCCTAGGCTTAAATATATTTATTTATTAGTTACCGTGCTACTGTACTACACTTACCGGTATGTTTCTCTGGGAACGGGCTTGTGTTTAGAGTAATGGTTGTGTAGACAAAGTTCTCATCCACAAAATGCAAAGTTAGTGAAATGAAAGAGTCGCCCGTCCTGGATGTCCATAAGTCGGAGGTAATTCCAATACAACAACCTTGCTGCTTCTTCAAACAGGCTATTTTTTTGTAATATAACTTCCCGACAGTCATCATAGAGTTTCGGTATAATAGACCTGCTGAAGGTGGTGCGGTGTGGCAACGCATACCTTGGGTCTAACTCGGACAAAAGGTCTTTTAACGCATCAGACTGTACAAAACTGTACGGCAGATACTCGCAAGCGATCATCTTCCCAATCTTATTATTAATTTTTTTAGCCTTGTCCGAGTTCGGTAAATAGCTAGAGTAGGAATCACACAACTTTGAATGACCTTTTGACACTGTTCGGCGGCCATTTTTCATGTGAACCACTTGAACAAAATTGGAGGTCTAATTGAAAATGTACTTTTAAAAAAATTAATGAATTATACACGGTGCATTATTAAATAAAAATACTAAATTATTGTTTAAAAGCTTAATTTAATGTAATCTGGACGATCAAATTCATTGAAAGTAATAAATAACAAACAAATGTCAAGTCGTTATTCGTTTTCACAGTTGACAACAATGGTTTTATTTTATTGACCAATGAGCGATCTTCCCAATACCACTTTCATACAATCAGCTAAAATATTACTAAAGGCCTCAGAACAGATAGGCCCTGGATAGGCCCTAGCCTACGTCGTCTGCTTTAATCTTGTTTCTGACTAATTTCTTTACTTGGTTGCTCTTCTGAGTTCTGGGCTTGACTATTTATTAATTAATAATATTTTAATGTTATGTAGGCATAGCCTAAGTATTGATTAATTGAGTAGGTCTATCAATTGTCTGATGTTGAAGTAAAGTAGGTCTTTGTCACTAAGCCATGCACTAATAGGGCCCGCGGGAAAAACACAGTCAAGTAAGCCAACCAATTAGGTAGGGCCTAGGTACCTAAACAGTAGGACCTAAATACGTACAAGACAACGGTTATAGACATAAGGCTTTTAGAAAAAAATACTTTTAATATTCCTTTTGGGGGGTAGGGCTATAAATACTAGGCCTAGGCCTAGGCTACACTACCTGAGTTGGGCCGATGCTAGGCTACGCGTAGCCTTAGGCTAGGCCTAGTTTCCCCAAATTGAACACATATCACAAGAATTTCCCTGTTTTATCAATGTAGGACTAGATCTAGCTAGCCTAGGCTGCATCATAGATAGGCTGCATATTAAAGCAAGGCCTAGGCTTTTGCCCCCCCCCCACCCAACCCCCAAAGAGAAATTGCATAGACTAGGCCTGGCCCTAGGCTAGGCTAGAACGAAGTGTATAATAGTATCCTTGCCCTAGGGCCTAGTTCAATTTTTATGCAAATAGAATTGTGTTGATTTAAATAAAATAATAATATAAGACAAAGAATTTTAATATCCAAAACAACTCAGTGACAAAACATAACACGCAATGACAGTATCCTAATGAAACATAACCTCCAACGTTTGGAATGGTCTGTTGACATACACCTAGTTCGTCACCTCGCCACACGCACGCAGCGCACGGAGTAGAAAAATGATGCTAGCAATTTTATTTCTCCTGTGTTGGTTATGCCGATTTAAACAAATGCAACTTTGAAGGTCGTTCAATCTTGGCTGAATCCTACTCTAGCAGCCTTTTTGAATGAAGTCGAGAGGAATGTTTGTTTCAGTTGTGTGTGCGGATATGCATTTGTAGGTTGAGTATTTCCATTTTAACTCTTTTTGAAGCCGCTGAAGCGTTTATAATTTTTTTGTCATCGAGATAAATCTCATACTCATGTTTGTGGATGCGTGACAAGTGTCGAATTAATGTTGTTGTCGTACCTGTTGGCGCAGTTAGTGCACATTTGCAATGAATGCAAGTGGCTTTGTCATCAATTCGATTAAAATGACGAGCCAAGCCTAGCCCTAGTGGTTCCATCTGATTGCCAGGCCTAGGCCTAGGGATATTGGGTGGAAGTTCATGTGTAGGGCTAGGGCTCCGGCTAGGCCTAGGCCTAGGCCGAGGCCTACTGTTCCTGGCAGGGGCAAGGTTAGAATCGTGGTCGTCGTCAGAGTCACTTCTTACGGGGCCTATAGGCCTAGGCATTAATAGGGTTTGCCTTAAAGGTTTAGGCCCAGGCCTACTAGGGCTAGAGCAATCACTGGCGCAAGCACTGGTGCTTGGCTGTGACAAGTCGGGGCACGACCTAGGCCTAGAGCTAGGCATAGGTCTAGGCCAAGGCGACTCACATTCTTCCAAGTTGTCATCTTCTAACTCTTCTGCGGCAGGATTGATCACATACCCTTCACTTTTCCGTCGCTTCATATCGGTTTTTATTCTCTTTACGTCAAATCACGGTGCGCCAAATCATTGTGAAAAATAGGCCTAGTCTAGTACATAATAATGCCGTCGGTGTAGCATTGGCGTTTCGGCGTGCGATATATATCGAAATATCGATTTTTCTCTCGAAAGTCGTCAGTTTAAACCAGTGTGACCAACATTCGAATTTGTATTTCCGATTGGCGGGAGGTTCGAGTTCGGTTCGATTTTCGAACCGAATATTTTCGAACTCGAACCTTCATTGAAGTTCGAGTTCGGTTCGAAATTCGAACCGGTTCGCACACCCCTAACATTGAACTTAAGTGATTTACTAGGGAAATGTAGGCCTAGGCCTAGTTTTTGGAGACAAAAGTTATTAAATAGAGCTACAAATATAGCGTTCTTGTGATATGACTAAACATAAGAGATGACATTAGTAAAATGTTGCGCAAGTTTAAAATGGCGCCGTATTGCCTTACTAACAACACTACTACAACTATGAAACTAATTAAATTGAGCTAAAAGATAAACAAAGTCATACATTGTTGATAGAACATTAACAAAGTAAAATATTTTGTATTTCTCAAATTTGATCAATTGGGTAGATTCCATGCCACGACTTTTCATTCGTATAAATGTACAGTGTTTTGTTTTGTTGATGTTGTTCCCGAAGAAGATTGGAATTAGTAGGATTACCTACCACTTTACCCCCCACTGGAGTTGTTATGCATGTGATGTCTTGCTTGCAGGGAGCTGTGGGGCCACAGCATCAATGCTGGTGGCTGGTGGAGGTCGACGCGGACCTACTCGTATTCCGTGGCCGTAATGTCCATCATCGGCTACATCATCGGTCTGGGTGATCGCCACCTGGACAACGTGCTGGTGGATCTCTCTACGGGGGAGGTGGGTAGGCCTACTGCTGCTCGTACTACGAGTGCTTTCCTGGCCGGTGAAACAAGATATCGTAACGAGTACAACACTTTTTGTTTTGCAGGTTGTTCACATTGACTACAACGTTTGCTTTGAGAAGGGAAAGACTCTGCGAGTGCCGGAGAAAGTTCCGTTCCGCATGACGCCGAACATTCGCACGGCGCTTGGCGTAACTGGCGTGGAGGTGAGTACGCACTCTTTATTTGTTACTGTCAAGATTGTTACCAACTATGGATGACGTGATGTCGAAATCAGAATGATGCCAATCCAATTTCAAGGATTGAATAACTTCAAAGCTGAATGAATCAGAATGAGTTTTGTCGGTCCATGGCCAATTCACAATATTTCAAATTCCAAGCTAGGTACTAGTGATGACATCGGGTAGTAAATATTCTAAGTCGATTCCAAAGCCTTGGGAATCGAGTAAGAGTCGACTCCTCGATCGGCAATAAAACTAAGGAAAAAGTTGTTAGCCTTGTCCAATGTTAAACACCCTCCTCGGCCGATTTCGTTCTAGGAGGGAGTAAAACACACAACATGTTTTGGCAGTAATTGTTTGTTTGTAAGGTTGGCTTGGTATTAAACAGCATAAGTTTAGAGGCCGACTGGTAAGTGCTACAGTAGAAAAACTGAAACAGCTCAATTCCGGCTTCAAACGGGACATGACTTGCTTGGAAAGCACCTCCATAGATTTGGAATTTTGGTATCTAGTGTCTGTCGGATGTGTGGAACTGGCGAGCAATACAGGAAACATCTTTTTCAATGTACATATATCAAGACGGAACGGTACAAAATGCCAGATGGCATGGATCGGAGGGAACAGGAGTCTTGTCTCGACTGGCTAACTAGAAATCACATGATGACATGAATAATGTCAATTGTGGGCATATGAAAAGAAGAAAGAAGGTTTATCTGACACCACAACCCACTTTCGAAGGAATCGACTCCTTAAAAATGGAGTCGGGAGTCTGGTAGGAATCTAGTACCCTATGTCATCACTACTAGGTACCCTTAAAATCCCAGTTTGAATTTAAAGAAATTTAACGTTGAGCCCTAGATCTACAAGGGATGACATCGGGTAGTAGAATTCAGAACCGGTTCCAGCACTCATATTACCCGGGTACCCAGATCCTGTTACGTCATGATGTGTGGAAACGCCGTTTCCTACTAGAAGTTGGTTTTAAGGACATACCGACTGACTAGGTTTCCGTCTCTGGAAACTTTGCAATAATCGTAGGGCTACACAATTAAAGAATCGCGTTGATAACCAGGCAATGGTCTTCATTTTACCAATTACTCTGTACAGGCAGTGTAACTCGTCGTACAAAGGCCTAGGCCTACGCACAGAAAGCAGGGGAAAGCACGCATGGCATGTGGGAAAATCTCTTGCTACTATCGCCCGCGCTGAAGCTCTCGTCGCAAGATAAGCCCAGGAATAACAATCCAATCCTGTGCGTCGTGATTACGAATTTTGTGAATCAGTTGATACATGATCGGTTGATCGCAACGCAAATTCTTCTTCCACTTAGGTCCACACTGACCACACTGCTCGAGATGTCGCCGCATCTATCTCTCTTGCACTCACTCGTAGGCATGGGCACAAGCGGGTGGGTGGAGACGGACGGAAGCAAGTGTCAGCTTGCAACGCGCTCTGTTGTCGACTCGAGTTACTCTTTAATCAGGGGGCAGGCTCAGCGGAAAAGACTGCATCAATGTAGTGCGCAAATAAACCGGTGAAATATCCTAAAAACGGTTGCAAAAATTACCCGGATCTTAAAATCGGCACCGGGTAATTTCTAGAACTAGTTACCCGATGTCACCCCTACTATCTACTTATACCTCAAGATTCCATTGGGTTTGAATTAATGATTGATTATCAATTAGGATCCTACTGCGAAACAAGTGACGAGCATAAGGAATGTACCAAAACTGTAGTCGAGGAGTGGATTTCCTAGTCTTTGTTGAGTATAAGGTGGAGGACTACGTCACTTCTAGTTTAACACTTACATAGTGAATGGTTTATGGTATGTTATGTGGAGAGTGAGTTGGCAAAGGAGACACTAAAGAGAACCTCACACATTAAGTTTTGTAGTAGTTAAATACGTAATGTATTTTGTAAACCTTATGATAATAAGAAATAATTTGACATAGCCTACAAAATTCATAAATATGATACACTATTAAAATTGAAATCCATCTTGTCGTCGCTTGCACACAACACTTTCTTCACACACAACTAGCTTGCTCTCATTATTGAAACTTCATGTGTGACAACAAATTTCTAGACAGTTTTTAGTTTGGTTTAAAATTCCAGTAGTTCTTTTTCATTTATCGTTAATGTTTACTCTTTCTTTACATTATAAATTGTAGGTCTTAAGAAGCAACCCCACTTCCTACTTGTGCATAATGTTGTACACTTAACTTCTTATGTAGCGTAGACCGAAACGGTAATAGTTGTTGGTTTGCGTTGGTATGATAGACAGCTAAATGACTATACCGCAGTTGAGTATAAGAGGTAAATGTGAATTAATAGAAATCTACCGTGACTTCTTGAACTAGACATGCAAACTAGCTTTCTAAATGACAATATAAATAAATAAAGGATTGTGGGCATATTAAACTGATGTAGGCCTATTCAGGTAGTCTGGTTGAGGTAAGATAATTTACACTACTGGTAGTTTAGTGTTCACTGACCAGTGTCACTCTTAGTTTAATCGTAGCTTAGTTTTGCACTGCTACACTCGCGTTTGGTCACAAGGCATCTCCGTTGTTCCCGGCTCGCACTTCTTGATAAGTTCTACTCTGCTTTGCACTGCTACACTCGCGTTTGGTCGCAAAGGCATCTCCGTTGTTCCCGGCTCGCACTTCTTGATAAGTTCTACTCTGCTAACGATGGAGATCTTGTTCTTGAGATTATCTTGGTTTGTTATGAACGGCTGACGATCGTTGATTGAGCGGCAGCGTAGAATCAACCCGAAGGTCCGTTTGAATTCTGCGTTCTTCCACGCGTAGATGATGGGATTCATGCCGGAGTTGGCCATCGCGAGGCTGAACGCCGCCTTGTACATCAACACTGTCTTCGGGGAGCTTAGTAGGTTGAGCGATCTCAGGGTGGCCACGACGAAGTACGGTAACCAGCACACGGAGAAACAACCCAGAACTAGTAACACCACCTGAAATTCAAAAGTAAAAACACATTTATTTTAAGAGACACAACCGTTCCTTGCATGGCAATTTTAACAAATTAATAAACTACGGTCAAGAGCTGGTGGAGACCAGTTTAACCGCGATCGCTTAGCCGGTTCCCACTCGAACACTGAAGTTAAGCAACCTTCGGGCGTGGTCAGGGGTAGAGTGGGTGACCACTCTGCCCTGAAACAGGTATATCACTGGTTGGAGGGTTCGAGAGCTAATGTAACGGCTTTCTTCTCCTTGATGTCTGCTCGGCAGTCTGGGTTAAGTGGAGAAACCTATGACTGCAAGGTAACACCATCCTTATGGATGGGAAGTAAAGCTGTTGGTCCCCTTGGGTACTTTTCGAAAGGCTTAGGCTACGTGCCGGTACCGGGTTTCCCCTCCTCCCTTATCTATTAAATTTGCACTAGTGGATTATATTATCCATTGCAAATAGAGACTTAATAATAAAAAGAAGAAGAAAGACAAGAATAAGAGAGAAAGAATTGGATTCAAGTGACAGAAATGTCACACCGGCTTTGATACACCCGAGCGCTACAGAATGTGGTGGGATCCTTTCTCCCACTTCCGGCATCATTGTTGAAAACCGGGACAAACATTGATGTAGCTAGTAATTAATTATTAATTCACAAAGGGAATAATTCACAGACGGCAAATTGGCAAAGCTGATAATTTATTTCAGCCACAAATTGTCCGGGTTTACTGGTTTCAAACTTATCTTGTCGATGCTGCGTTGTTGTCGGATGAATTTTGACCGTCAAGCTATAGTTATTTTTGATTGGGGCCCCCGCTGAATGCCACTAGGCCTATTCACCGGTCAGAGACGTTGTCAAGGCTACTAACCTGCACAGACTTCCTATTGGAGGGCCCCTCCTCGCCCTCGTTGAGACTGCTCCTAAGCCTCTTGCAGTGTCCGTCTGCCTCGCGCCAGATGCGCCAGTACACCACGAACATGGCCACCCAGACGAGCACGAACGCGGGCAGGATTATGAAGACCACGTAGTTGGGGTGCACCACCTCGTCCAGTTCGCACACTACAGCAGTGTCCCATGTGTTCCAGTAGATGGGCACCGTCGACATGATGAACGAGTTGAGCCAGCCCATCATGATGATCACAACCACCGTCCTGGTCAACCAAGGATGCATTGTTAGCTCTAATACAAATCCATAATTAACTTCATATTTAGAGTCCACCCTTTCAGTCACATAGCTGATTTACAGCGGGGGACATAAAATTTAAAGCAGACCAAGTGGCACTGACCTATCAACGAGCTTACAATGACCAACTAGAGATAGGTATTTTAAATAGGAAACGCCAACTAAACAAGTTGGACACGATCCTACCCGCGGGCGGCACTAGAATCAACAAGCTACTTTGCATCAACCTTAGAATTTATTATGTGCGTCATTGCTGGATGGTTACAAAGCCACTGTTTAGTTGTTAACACATTAATAAGCCAAGAATAAACTAGGAAAACGCTAAAGTCCCGTCGCGTTGTTGAGCGAGCACCGGTACGTGCAACAACGACCCAAGTACGACATTCCCATATTGTTACATACCAATAAGTCTTTATGGTCTTGACCGATTTAGCTGAAAATTTGTAAAATAGGAGAGAATGTTGTACTTATTGACCCTGCAAAATTTCATAACGATCGGAACATTTTTTATTTATTTTTTTATTTTTTATAACCAACGATCGGATGTTGTTCAAAAACTATACAGCAACCCGCCTAGGTGGTATGTACATGTGTGAAAAATTTCAGGTCGATCAGAGAAACGGTGCGACCTGGACTGCGATTCTATAACTCTGACGGAGTTGGACCCAGGCGTTTTCTACCGTAATCGACTCGGTTGTAAGTGATCGACCCTGTTGAGGTCGATGTCGTTGCGATATAATCCGTGACAGCCGAGTCCGACTCGGCTATATTGTATAAATGGGGATGATAAGCCTTGGCTACACGTAAACAAAACCAGATTTTAACTTTCTCAAACGAATAACATAGTATGCCCAAAGAAACCTACTTTAGAGGCCTACCCCAAAAGTCCGTGCATTCCCTTTTTCATGAAATATACATTTAAATCCAAATTTCTCCCGATTGAATAATACAACATCTAGTCATTTCGAATATTTGACAACTGACTGTGAATCATTTGTTTCACATTTGCGTCCACGGCCATGTAATCATACCTTTCGACCTCGACCACACAACCGGAACGATTACTGTTACTACAGAGCGGTCCGTGACAGAGTGAACCCGTGAAGTTACTGAATAGGGCCCCTGTACCGAAGCAGTAACGGAAAAAAAAACAAAACAAAAAAACAAACAAACAAAAAAACAAAAAAAAAACAGACCAGCCATAAGAGTCAAGTGGAGACGCTCTCTCTCTCTCTCTCTCTTTTTTTTTTTTTTTCCTGTTACTGCTTCGGTACAGGTCGCACCGTTTCTCTGATCGACCTGAAATTTTGCACACATGTACATACCACCTATGCGGGTTGCTGTATAGTTTTGTGGCAAAATCGTTCAAAAAGTTAAAAAGTTACATTAAAGTTAATTGAAAGTTTTTTTTAAAAACTAAACGGCGACAAAATCTGAGGTGGCCAAATCATTTAGAATGTCCGTCCGGTCACGAATATGATAATTTTATTTTGATCCGATAAGTAGTGTAGATGGAAATTACATTATAACAAAGTACCGTTACCATGGCAACGGAAAGTCACGCAGCTTTTTTGGCTCATGATAGCGGTCGAACGGAGGCTCGGATCGAGTTGAAATTTTGACCATCCGCAAGCTTCGTTCCCGATTGAATGCCATTAGTTTTGAGGCAAAATCGTTCAAAAAGTTATAAAGTTACATTAAAGTTAATCTAAAGTTTTTTTTAAAAACTGAACGGCGACAAAATCTGAGGTAGCCAAATCATTTAGATTGTCGTCGGTCACGAATATGTTAATTTTATTTTGATCCGATAAGTAGTGTAGATAGAAATTACATTTTAACAAAAGTAACGTTACCATGGCAACGAAAAGTCACACGAGAATTCTGGTCACTATGCACTGCCACCTAGAAGTAATCAAGGGTTAAAATAGTTTTCCCAAAGAAATGATGTCAAGGTCCTCTAGATGGCGGTGGATTTTATCCATTCTCTCCTATTTTACAAATTTTCAACTAAATCGGTCAAGACCTTAAAGACTTATTGGTATGTAACATTATGGGAATGTCGTACTCGGGTCGTGTTGCACGTACCGGTGCTCGCTCAACAACGCGACGGGACTTAAGCGTTTTCCTAGTAATAATACAGACCGAAATAGTAGTGATGTGGATTTGCCATAAATTTAAAACTCTGGTAAATTTGCCAAAAAAATGGTAAAATTTTGATTTTGGCCATATTATGCATATTAGCATAGACGTAAATAATTTTTGGGATGAGGAAGGTGTATTTCAATTAAAAGAGCATATATTCAACCTTATATTTATTTACTGTTCCATACAAAGTACAAACTAAACAATAATGTATTAATTTAATTATCTTTGTATGGTTAAAAAAAACACTGCCTTCTTGGTGTGTAGAAATCAAAATGGGAGGAAATTTGAATTTCAAAATTCTCAAAAATGTTCAGCCATGCTTTTCAGTTTCCTTTCTTTTTTTTAAAGTGTTATTTGACTTTTTTCCACTGAGTTCTTGTTGTGTAGGTTCTTATTAGTCTTTAGAATATAATGATGGAAAATTTTACCATTTTACCGACATGCTCGGTAAATTTACCGGCTCACATCATTATGAAAAAGTATTGAGGCTGAAAGAGATATATTTTTGATAACAACATGTATCATGCTATTGATCATTTTTATTTT
The DNA here is from genome assembly GCA_024449915.1 of Sweltsa coloradensis. Lineage (NCBI taxonomy): Eukaryota > Metazoa > Arthropoda > Insecta > Plecoptera > Chloroperlidae > Sweltsa > Sweltsa coloradensis. Next base: position 194,724 of record JAMZAV010000445.1, read on the forward strand.
TGCTAATTAATTTGCTTAATCTGGCCGTTTGGCTGTTAAATTGTTAGATAATTAGTAGCAAAAATCTACAATTTTATTACTTATTTTTCATTACAATTGCCAATTATTGTAGTAAAATTTATTGTTGAGTAAAATACATAGGCCTATGTAGGGCATACCGTAACAAATTTTATATTGTCACATTGTGTGATTTGTCATACTTTCCACACGTATTTTATTGAAACCAAACGTTACTAGTTGAGGGTTCCGGAGCCAACTTAAAAGTTTATTCCTCGATATCTTATACCTTCTAGTCAGTTAATGATAGTTATTGAAAACAAATGATAGGCCTACAAAAGCTCGTTCTAGTTTGATCAGTCCTACATAATATTATGCAGTGGGTTAATAGCCCTCTGCCCTACACAGTTAGTATTCCAGACATTTGACTGGGAGTAGACTGTGCTCTTTGCCACCATCTACATGGCTGGCTATTTTAGATTTAACTATGTACTCTTACCTGCTAGTCATGTAGCGATTGTAATGCAACGGGTGAACAATAGCGATGTATCGGTCGACGGCTATCGAGATCAGGTTATAGACCGATGCACTGCAAGCGAGCACCATCAGCACGAACCTCATGATGCACGTTGCCTTGTTGTGACCCAGACCGTTGCACAAGTAGAAGGTCATGTGGAACGGCAGAGTCAACCCCAGGAATAGGTCGGACACTGCCAAACTCAGGATAAACTTATTTGATAACACTTTCGACAGCCGTCTGTTGCTGCGCAGAGCAATAATTGTCAAAGTGTTGCCGCATATTACGATTACCATGAGCGTCGCATCGATAACTGTCCAGAAGGGATTCACAGACTGTTCGTCGTAACCAGAATAACAGGAAGCGTTTCGGTCCGGGATGAGGATTTTGCCTCCGCAAAAAGTGTCTTCCTGTGTGGTTGTCATGTCATTGTCTTTGTCGCCCTCTTCCGGTCTTGTCCAAAACACAAACAAGCCTCAAAGTAGTAACACTCAGATGTGCACTTTCAATACTTGGACCGCGTCCAAAAGCACTTGCTAACTTGGCCCAGTTATGCTTAAGAGCACCGGCGTCAATGATTTCTCAATTGCAAATACAATCTGTCGGCGCGCAATGTTAAGTAGCTATCTGGTAAACACCACGTCTACATCCGATTACTTCATGCAACATTGTGGATTATTTTCGGGTCCATCTCTCCTGGGTGTGTCCGTGTTCGCCCCACTCTTGTTGACATATCAAGTTACCATGATTGCGTTTGTTAATGGCTTGTTAATGTTACTTTTTAGTGACCTTTGAAGTTTTGCCACTCTTTGTATGCTTAAGCTTAATTTAGATTCTTCCAAATACTTTTCACGCTATATTCACTTACTAGATACTTTTTCATTCTGTCTCTGTGTTGCTGATTAAATAAATAGCACAGTGAAATGGGGATTATCTATCAATGACAAAGTCAACAGGAGTTTTGTTTGCTTTAACAATGATATTAATTTATTCACGTAATCCCTGGTAGTTTCTCCCAGTATTGACCTAGTTGGGCTAAATCAAACACTGCTAAATGTTTCCTGGTAGGGTAGCGGTCCCTGACAATCAACACTTGAATATTTCACTTTTAAAAAACAAACTTTTATTTTGTTGTAAAGTTACACTTTAAGTTTCATTCACCAAACTATATTATAAATATCGTTGAAAACAGTACTGTATTGTTTCCTTTGAGGCTGAATGGTAATGCAAATAAACCTACTCAGTTTCACAAGGTCCGAGTATCAGCATAGCATGTGGCCCATGTGTTCGTGTTGCAGGGTAATGTACACGAACAAGTACATCACTGTTTATTCAGCTTGAAACTCGACTGTCTTTCACGTATTATTTCACTCGGCGGCATTTTAAATCTGATAAAAGTGAGAAGCAAATTGTTCATGTGATACCAGAGATTAGAAATGAAATAATACACTCCTCACAGCACTCGTTTAAATATTTTAATTCACAAAATTGTATTTCAAAAAACGTATTATTTTTAATATGTTGATCCTCCGGGAGCTTCATAAAGTCGCACTGATTACGCCGGGCGTGACACTGGGTGGTTGATGTGACGTCGTCGCGCACGGTAGTTTCACACGGCTAACGAGTGGTAGATAGCGGCGCGGGCCCAGCTGCTCGGTTCACATCGTATCTCCCACTAGTGACAACACGAAAAAACACAATAACATCTTGTAATCATTTGTTGACCTCTGTACAATGTTAACTTTCCACCCTTCTTAAGTAAACATGATTCATTATTGATGGCGTTCTAATCTTTTATCTAGACAGAGGGGAATTTATTGAGTAGCTTACCAGTCAATATGATGACAGCTATTTGTTACTTATTACAGTGGTTTTAAAAATAGATCCGTTATATCTAGTGGTCAAAGCTGGATCAACATTTTTAGAGGATACCTAGGATCTAATCTAACAATAAGAAGATGATCTCACTTGATTGCCAACTAATTAATGTTTGTGTTTTATTTTATGAAACAAAGTTTATCTGCTATGTGTTTATCCGCTATTTGTTTTCAGCCCTATTTTATCCAATTTGTTCCATTTAAAGTGCGGTTAATAGAAGGAGGAACAGATTAAGATACCATATTTATTAGAAAGAAGATGTAAGTCTTAACAGTGTTTGCGCGTACTGAAATTACGCTGAACTTTTACAACAATTAATTAATTAAATAAATCGTTCCATCTCATCGTACAAAAAATATTACTCAGATTTTGATGTGTCCTATCAGTCTTGTTTGGTTTGAAATAACTGCTTGCTTACTAAGTGGAAGCTGAGCTAGATTGGATATTGAAAGTCTGCCTACCTTTCAATCGTGAGCTCGCCTGACTGCTAAAGATGACGGACTTGTCTACTTGCCGGTCCTTGTTCAACAGCATTGTATTACATTTGCAACTAAGTTTCCCAACCAAAGCTCGCTACATCCTGTTACTATAGTGAGCGTTGAAGCTCACAGCGACAAGCACTCACACGGGACTAATGAATCAGTTCTGCTGAGTAGCTGGGAAGATGAAGACTGGGTTTAACCTTGTATTCTCAAGGCCAGCGGGTCTGGCCGAGAGGTAGTCAAACCATTCAAGTGGTTGCCTTTGTCTATATAATTAAGGTTTTTGCCCTGTAATGACCAGTCATTGTGAGCATTGCCTGGAGGTCGTTTTGGGCTTTTCAGTTGCAGGTGCATTTAATACAAATTATGATTAAAATTCAAATGAGTTGAATTTATTATTTTGTTTCTTTTTGTTTGATTTTAATTTATTCGTACAATTTTAAACTCAACTTCAAATAATTAGGTACCGGTAATTAATCCTGCCTCCTAAAAGATTTGTAGGCCATTTAATTAAATTTGTCTAACAATTGTTCTCATTTACCAAATATTGCTAATATCATTCATTGTATATAACATGATAAGTCATAGCTTCACATTTCATTCCATGCATTCATTTTATTTGTCAATATCTCACACGACATACAATATTGACGCGACATAGCTAATTACATATGTAAGCAATAGATGGCAAACAAGTCGTCGAGTGTGTCTGTTCAAAATGTTATTTCGTTGGCGACTTGCGAAAATCAAGGTCGTGATATGGACAGTTTTAAGAGTTGATTAGTATTCCATTTATCTCTTCAATTTTACGAACCATCAGCAGCTGCCTTTGTATGGGTATTTTAACCTATGGTTCAAGAATAGCACAGAAGTCCCGTGTTTTAATGCAGTCTAAATGATTGCATTAAAATTAATTGAGCGAGCGTCTCCACTTGACTCTTATGGCTCGAATGTCTGTTTTTTTTTTTTTTTGCTTCGATACAGGTCGCACCGTTTCTCTGATCGACCTGAAATTTTGCACACATGTACATACCAACTATGTGGGTTGCTGTATAGTTTTGTGGCAAAATCGTTCAAAAAGTTAAAAAGTTACATTAAAGTTAATCGAAAGTTTTTTTATCAAACTAAACGGCGACAAAATCTGAGGTGGACAAATCATTTAGAATGTCCGTCCGGTCACGAATATGTTAATTTTATTTTGATCCGATAAGTAGTGTAGATGGAAATTACATTATAACAAAGTACCGTTACCATGGCAACGGAAAGTCGCGCAGCTTTTTTGGCTCATGATAGCGGTCGAACGGAGGCTCGGATCGAGTTGAAATTTTGACCATCCGCAAGCTTCGTTCCCGATTGAATGCCATTAGTTTTGTGGCAAAATCGTTCAAAAAGTTATAAAGGGACACAGTTAATCTAAAGTTTTTTTAAAAAACTGAACGGTGACAAAATCTGAGGTAGCCAAATCATTTAGAATGTCCGTCCGGTCACGAATATGTTAATTTTATTTTGATCCGATAAGTAGTGTAGATAGAAATTACATTTTAACAAAAGTAACGTTACCGTGGCAACGAAAAGTCGCACGAGAATTCTGGTCACTATGCACTGCCACCTAGAAGTAATCAAGGGTTAAAATAGTTTTCCCAGAGGAATGATGTCAAGGTCCTCTAGATGGCGGTGGATTTTATCCATTCTCTTCTATTTTACAAATTTTCAGCTAAATTGGTCAAGACCTTAAAGACTTATTGGTATGTAACATTATGGGAATGTCGTACTCGGGTCGTGTTGCACGTACCGGTGCTCGCTCAACAACGCGACGGGACTTTAGCGTTTTCCTAGTTACCTTAATGGTTAACAATTTCAATGAATTAGCAATATATCAAACATTATGTGGACAGACCATCATGTAAAACTGATAGTAGGCCTACTGTAATTGTTAATACATAGTTGATAAATGTCCATTCCTATCTATGTAGATTTCCAACAGTTAGACCAAACAGAAAACCACTAAATTTTTCAATGACAGAATTCCAAAAATTCAACTTCAAAATATTTTTAAAATCATTCTTGTCGTTATCAACAATTGATAATTGTAGCCTATAAATAATGTTATTTCAATATTGTTTGCGTAGGTATGAATAAGGCCTAAATGGCTAGCAACTTCTTGAATAACTCTGCTTCGTACTACATCAAATCATAACATTGGAGGGGTGGGGGTGGAGAAATCCACACTTCGTAAACCATGAACGGTGTTACAATGTTTGCAGTAAAATGGAAATAAAAATGGTTTTGCTAGTGTGGACATACTTGCAGACTCATCTAGAGCTTACCTGATGGTTTAACTGTGCAAAAGTTGTAGTAGGTAGTGAAATCAGGTACTTTTTTAGGCTCACTTGTTTTCTTCCTTAATTTATTTACTGTTTTTGCCAGCTGTCTGAATTAGTCACCGGCTATTTTCTACGACGGAAGTCGTGTTAATTAGTGCAGCGTGCAATATTAAAATACTTCCTTGGAACAAGGTTAATAATAGATCACCTCACCTCTTACAATCGCCACCATCGGCAAATTCCTGCTATATTCCTTGCATCTTGCTGACTCTCAGTATATGCTACACCTATGCTGTCCTGACAGTGCATTGTACAGTATTACTCTGGGAGCACAATGAAGTCGCTTGCAGGTATAATACATATCATTTATTTAGCGTATTATTTTGTTATTTAACGTCTTATCTATGTCGGCTATAAAAACTTATTTCTTAAAGAGGAAAATAAATAAAACTTAGTTGAATGTTATGGACTAATTGCACACGGGCCACGAAAGTCTCAAATGTTTTATAACAGTAAACCTAATTTTTAATGCTTAAAATAAATCTATAAAGATTAATGCATAATAAAAAAACAATCAATGATAATGTGATATTTAATTGCATATTAATAATGTGAATTCAAATACGTAAATAAAAATATAATATTCATAGACATATTACAAATATGAACTTATTGTTCACTCCAATCCAATGTGGTCTGGAGTTGGACTGAGAGTCTTGTCAGTCAATATTCTACAATGATAATAATATGTTCTTTGCTGTTCCATTACGTTGGTTATTCGGAGAAATTCACATTTATATATTGAGTTCTTTAAATTCTTACATATGCTTAAGTAAATTTATCATTATTCACAATTTTATTGATATGCTTTTGTTTCTGCGATACAGCTGGATGGATTATTGTGCTAAAGGTCGATTCACAAATTAATTTATAGAGGTGTGATTTAAAAATAATGTTGTAATTTATTCATTACCGTATTGGAAAGAGAAGAATTAAGATGCGTATCTATTAGCCTTGACACAAGGTTAAAACCTTGCCTGTGGTGTTGATTTGCTATAAAAATTTAACTGCAAATAAAGTAACATATCGACGACAGACAAGTTAGTGTAGCTTGATCAAACACATTCATTTAAAATGTTGTTTTTTGTCAACTCACCCAGCTTCAATGGCAGATATAACTTTGTTGGGGTTCATCATCTTGAAACTTTCAATTGTTCTGCAGAGCCACTCTTCTTGTTGTTAAGATAGCAAGTACACAACATCTAATGCTTCCCCAGTTCAACTAGCTACTCCGTGGGGCCGCTGCGATTGGTCGTCGCAATGTGTTGCCGCCCGCCGGGTGCATGAGCTGGCTAGAGAATTGATGGACTGATTAGTGGCCAGCCCAATCTACCCTTGCCAAAGTAAACACAATCAAGTTTATTTTGGTCATTGGGAGGATAGTTTGGTTGGTTGGTTGGTTGTCATTTCACTAGACATCGTAAATACAATTGGCTGGACCAATGCTGTCAATTAATGGCAATACTGTTTGTTTTGGTGGTGTGTTTATTACCATTAATTTTATTTCTTCTGTGTAATCATCCCCCAGAAAGAGCACAGGCCTAATAAAAATGGTGACCCAGTTACAGACCAGACCGACTTGCAGCTCCTTATGTCTTTGGGTTTGCCCTATACATTATCATTTATCAGCATCATTTTGATTCGGTTTTTGAACAGGTCGAGTAGGGTATGTATTTGATAGTTTTAAATTTTTGTATACGAAGACAACAATTTATTAGTGATGTATGCAAAGAATTTAGAAAACCTCTTTAGTAGATGTCTTGTAGCTTCAATTTAAAACAATTCAATTAATTTTAGTTCTTGAAAAGTCCTTGAGGTAGGGCACTTGTCTTGTCTCGTATAGCTATATTAATAGACTGCTAACGCACGGACTCGATCCAGAATCTCCTACATTCGGGAACTAGCGCCCGTGGACGGGTATTGTGGCGATTGCCTAAACAAAAAGAATTAATGGGGCTATGTGTAATAAGGTTTTACCATCCACTGTTATACGTATTTTGATGGTATATGTTTTGTTAATAATTCATAATTTTTTTCTCGATTTGGTTAGTCGGGAAACACTCCCGTAGGTGTAATTGTTATTATTTACTACAATTCAGAAATTAAAAAAGTGCGCCCAAAAAAAGAAGACGCCTGTCTGGAATGCGGGAGATCCGTGGTTCGATTCCCGGTTGGGGCGGACTTTTTTAATTTCTGAATTGTAGTAAATAATATCATAATTTGTTTTTACATTCCAGATGTATTTTTTAAACACAATTATTTGTTGTTTTTCATAGGGCATATTCCGTCTGACGTGCGAGCACGTGCTCAAGGTAATGAAGAAGGGTCGCGAGACTCTGCTGACGCTGCTCGAAGCGTTTGTGTACGACCCTCTGATTGACTGGACGCCGGGCAACGAAGCGGGGTATACGGGCGCGGTCTACGGGCGGGGCCAGGCAGTCGCGTCCGAGACCAAGCAGAGCCGCAAGGTACTAGTCACACTCTTATAAGTCACACTTTGCAATAGTCACACTCTCATTTGTCACACTTTGCAATAGTCACTCTCACTGCTAATTTCTTGCATCAAATTCAAATTTTTGTTCACAATGTTTGACTCTCATTCCAAAAGATTCAATATACTATAATGGCACCCTCCATTGAACCAGCCCTATTTTACACTGTTGGGTTCATATTGTAGTTTATTTTTTCGCATTTTTCTCGTAAATAGTGAGAGCTAGATCCAAATGGATGGTGCACAGAACCCTATGGTAGGCTTGGTAGGTAATACTCTACCGTTGCTAAGTTTCTGGTCGACTGTTACTCAGGAACTGGAGCACGAGGTGACTCGCGCCATGTTCTGCGTGAGGATCACCGAGATCAAGTCAGACTGGCTGAGGAATCGCGATGACGTCCTCGAGGCCATCCCAGAGCTGGTGGTTCAGCTCAACCAGTGGCTGCAGATACTGAACAGCGTCAAGACGGCAGAAGAATCCCTGCAGGTTAGCTCTCCCTTTCTTCCTTCCTAGCAGCTCGAGATTCAGTCAGTTTCAACCGCTCTAAAAGGTTGATGTATTTATATTATAGGCCTATGAAAGGGAATTATAGATTAAAATAAATTAGAAGTTTTATATAGGTAAGGTATTATTTAGCTAAATTAACACTTGAATTAATGTTAAATGTGAAATTGCTTTCAATTAAAGTACACAAAGCCTGTATTTTTACATTAGGGGTCTTACAATAATTAGATACCATATAATTGTAGTTGATGTAGTGTGCTCGAATAGTAAAGCTGTTGTACAGAAACTGGAACACACTGATTAATCAACTAATCATCGTCACGAATGGAAAATTAAAATGTGAACTTCAGAATCTATAATGCATAACTTGTAGGTTCCCGTTAAAGGTTTAAAGGTGATATTAATGCCGCCAGTAACGTGTAGGCATTGTGTCACATTTAATGCTAATCTTAAGGAATATCCCTGCTGGCTGGACGGTTATCATTCACTGCCCTCTTGTGTTTGTCTAGGATTGCCACCAGCAGATAGCGCTGGTGAAAGGAGGCGGAGGCCCAAGGCTCCTCGTCTAACCACCCTCTGTACACGCTCTCCGTGCGCTACACTAAACACCGCCGAGCCAAGGATGCGCTGGACAAGGTTCGGATCGCGCTCGCCGAGAAGATCGAGGAGTGCGACCGGCAGCTGAAGCTACACAAGGCGGCGGTCGCTAACATACGCTCCGCCCACCTGGGGCAGTGGCTCAAGGAACTCACGTACACGGGGGACAAGGATAACCACTTGGTGTTCGACCTGGTGAGTGACGTTAGGTCTGGTGCCCAACATTCATTTGTCAAACTTTAGTAGGTGGCCTACCTTAACAGATCTTCTTTTTTTTTAACTAACCGGTATTTACCATAGTCACCGGTTGTCTATGATTTCATTGAATTAGTTTGCATAGGTATAGATGAGGTCTAAATGGCTAGGATACTTAAACTGGGAACATGAATATAAATATGTTTCAGTGGGGGGAAAGGTACAGAAGGATGACAGCTTACTCGCACAGACACAAATAGAGTACTAGCAGACAAGCTCAGCAACTTGTCTATTCATCTATTTATGTCTGTTTGACCGACCTAACGTTTTAAGGTAAGATGTTGTCCTTCTGTACCTTTCTCCCACTGAAACATGTTTATTCATATTCCCAGTTTAAATGTCTGTGAATTATCTATTGAAGCATCTTCATCTTCGTTCATCCATCATCCAATATCTAAAATCGTGTTTGTTGTGCACTACCGAAGCTAAATCTCTTGTGTTGTGTTTGCCAGGTGAAGGAGTTCCTCCACAACGCCGGCCAGGGCCAGATGGTGGCTCAGTGTGAGCAGTCCGAGATCGAGCTGGGGCAGCTAGCTCACCAGCAGGACATGCTGATACGCGCCTGCCTGCACCTGTTGAGCCAGTACGCCGAGGTGTCTGCGCTGTACCCGGCGTCGTATCTCAACACTCATCGCTCGGTCTGCTTCAGACGGTGGGCGCTGCACCTACTCAACCACACGAGCCTGGACAGGTGGGTAGTAGGCCAGCTTAACTCTATGTTGATGACGCTTCTCTCAGAGCCATTCAACATGGTGGCGTTACTTAGCGGACCTGAGAGAATCGCCCTTCTGCTTTACCAGTGTTTGTGTTTTTTCCCACAAAATTTGACATTGAACTTGTAATATTATTGTTAAGCGAGCGAAGCGAGCGTTTCCATTTGACTCTGCCGGAAAAATTTGTCACTCGTTTTTTTTTTTTTGTTTGTTTGTTTTTTTTGTTTGTATGTCTCGCCATAACGTTCGAACGGAGGCTCGGATCGAGTTGAAATTTTGACCATCCGCAAGCTTTGTTCTCGATTGAATGCCATTAGTTTTGTGGCAAAATCGTTCAAAAAGTTAAAAAGTTACATTAAAGTTAATCGAAAGTTTTTTTTTCAAACTAACCGGCGACAAAATCTGAGATAGCCAAATCATTTAGAATGTCCGTCCGGTCACGAATATGTTAATTTTAGTTTGATCCGATAAGTAGTGTAGATGGAAATTACATTATAACAAAAGTAACCTTGCCATGGCAACGAAAAGACGCGCGAAGTTTCTAATGCACTGCCACCTAAAAGTAATCAAAATACTTTCGAGGAAGCAGTCTATTATTTGTCACCAAAGAGTTTAAATATTTTTCCCAATGAGTCAAGGTCCTCTAGATGGCGGTGGATTTTATCCACAAAGTAAAGATTTACATACGGGCTTACCCAAATACCTTGGCAATAATAAATAATATCGGAAACATGGCCCTGTGGACAGCGAACGTCGCAAATTTTAAAATTTAAAAAAATGTGCATTGTGGGTCTAGCTATAGCACGTGCTCGCTTATCAACGCGTCCAACTGAGCGTTTCCTAGTATCCAATACAATACCTTGTATTAACTGTTATTGTATACTGGAGTTGCATGAAACTTGTGGAATTTATTACACAGAATTTGCAAAAAGTCAAAATATATTAGGTTTGGGATAGAATCCAACAGCTTACCTTCAAGACATTATGGTGGCTGCCTTATTTGTTGATAGAATAAACATAAAAGTATGTTCAATGAAAACACAGAAAAATACGAGATGAGGAGACCTCGTGTACATACTTTTATGTATCTATTTATCAACAAATTCGACAGCCACCATCACTTCTCGAAAGTAAGCTGTTGGATCCTATCCTACACCTAATATACTCTAGACAATTTGCATTCTATTAACATAACCAAAATGTTTAAACGTGAAGTTTAAAAGAGGTTAGTTGTTACCGAGTGTTCCCGTCTCCAGCTTGGAGGAGGTGCGAGCCCAGCTGACTGCGCTCCTCTCTCCGCACGTGGCAGCGCAGCACATACTGAGCGCATCGTTCCAGCTACAGAACGCGCTGGGCGACGCCAACGTTAGACTCAAGAAGTCGTTTGACCGTCTGGCCAACGAGGGTCTGCCGGACAACATGATGCTGCTGGAGGCCTCGTACGTGAAGGCCCGCGCTGCGATCGCCTCGTTCCCCATGTCAGAGAAGGGTGCCTCGCTCGCGCTGGAGTGCGTACTAGTCACCGCGCTCTGCGTACTCAACAGAAAGTACCTCATGATGGAGTCGGCAGCTTATTGTAAGTAACACCCTTTCCTATTAAGGGATTATTTTATTTTACTTTGGTGTCCTGCCCTCTTGTATCTAGTATAATAATTACTACGTTTAAATTCATGATATTAGAAATGGAAATTAAATTAAATAATTTTTTATTCTTTAATCTTTTCACATATAAATAACATAGGTCTAGGCCTAATAAAAAAACATATTTTTAGGCAAAAGAAGCCAACATAGAGCCAAAACCCCATGCATGTGGCTGCATGAGCTCTCGAAGATAAGAACACTCTGATTGGTTGATTGACAGGTGCGGGCGATGTGTTGGTGGACCTGACCTCGCGTGACGGAGACTGGTTCCTGGACGAGATGTACAACGTGTCCAATCTGGTGACGGAGCTGTCGAGTATGATCTCCACGCATCACCTCAACTCCATCCACAGCCCTACGGACCCCAGTGTACAGCTGGTCTTGCAGTGCGTGCAGTCCTCCCACAGTATCTATAAAGGTACGTCGGTTCTCACTGTTTTATTGCACAGTCGGATGAGTTGTTTCGGAGCCACTTTAAAGTCCTTTGCACTAAAACCCGGTCCTTGTAATTGAGTGAGTAGACCCTAAATATACAAATATTTATTTGTTATTTAATGGATTGATGCAAATGTTAGCATGTTCGTAAATAAAATTTGTATGAGTTTCGGGTTACTTCTCCGCATCGCTAGTAAACATGGTACATACTAGGGATGACATCAGGTAGTAATATTCGGAACCGGTTCCAGCACTCAAATTACCCGGGTACCCGGATCCTGTTACGTCACGATGTGTGAAAACGCTGTTTCCTAGGCCTACTACTTGGTTTGAAGGTCATACCGACTGACTACGTTTCCATCTCTGGAAACTTTTGCAATAATCGTTCACAAATAAAGAATCGCTTTGATAACCAGGCAATGATCTTCATTCTTCATTACACCAAAGATTAGTTTACCAATTACACTGTACAGGCAGTGAAACTCTTTGTAGGTAGACCTAGGCCTACGTGCAGAAAGCAGGGGAAAACAAACGCGCATCGCATGTGGGAAAATCTCTCACTACTATCGTCTGCGCTGAAGCTCTCGTCACAAGATAAGCCTGGGAAAGAAAGAAGATAAGCCCAGGAATAACAATCCTAGACCTATGCGTCGTGATTACGAATTTCGTGAATCGGTTGAAAGATGATTGCATCGCGAATTCTTCTACACCAACCATCTTTGTCAGTCAGCTGTGAGTGTGAGTTGGTTGGATCGTAGGCGCACCTCGCACCGCGCAGACGACAGTGCCCAAGATATTGTCCGCATCTTTCTCTCTTGCACTCACTCGTGGCATGGGCGTGACTCGCCGAGACGGACGGAAGCACGTGATAGCTTACAACGCGCTCTGTCGTCGACTCCAGTTACTCTTTAGGCAGCGGGCACGCTCCGCGGGAAACACCGCAACCACGTAGCGCGTAACTTAAACTGGTGAATTAGCCTAAAAACGGCCGCGAAATATACCCGGATCTTAAAATCGGCTCCGGGTAATTTCTGGAACTGGGTACCCGGGTTACCCGGGTACCCGATGTCATCCCTAGTACATACCTAGACGTTTGATTTTAACTTCAGTACCCTACCTAAATTAAACCTGCAGTAACGCATTTAAAATCGTTATAACATGCTCCGTGTCACCTAATGATCAGTTGGGCATCATAATTTGATTATTACCCTTTACTATCTCCTTTTATATTATTTGCTGTATTGTATTTTATGTAGTTTAATAAAGAAATATACTGTATAAAATAACATAGTAAGTTAGACACTTTGTGTCTGGGGCCTCATGGCCCTTTTCTAACTTTCTACGGGGTTGTAGATATTACTGTATAACTTCAGAAATAAAGAAGAAGAAGAAGAAGAAGAGTCTCCGTGTGTGTGTGTTGTTGCACTGAGTGATGGGTAACATGGCTATGTTCCAGGGCTGCAAGAGTTGAACTACAACTTCCACACGATCATCCTCCCCGAGGCCGTGAAGACCATCCAGACGGAGGAACCCTCGGTCTTGGCGATGGTCCAGGAACTGCGACAAGCGATCGCCGTCGTCGGTTATCCCCTGGACGATCTGCTCGCCCAGCTAGAGACGCACTTGCGCTGCATCATCATGGAGATGGACGTAAGTCGGACATAGGGTTGGGACGGTTAGCTGTAACAAGTGTCACTGGTCGACTAGAGGTTATTAGATTGGTTATGCGTATGTGTAAAGAATGCCACAAGGCTGGATCAGGAGAGTGATCAAGGAGATAGAGTAGAAGAGAAGGTAGGCCACATTACTGCCTACTTTTCGACTTCAGATAAGCTGTTGGTACACTATCTCTTGAATCACTCTCCAAATTGATCATGCGGCTAGTCAAGATTTAAATTTAAAATAGACAAGTGACCTTGTAGTCAAACATGACCCACCACAGAGGCCACACCTTCCCCAGCCAGAGACTCACACCCATGTCAAAGTCAAGTCCCTGATATGACCTACCCGACGACACATGCACCACCAAAAACCTAGGTGCCTGCACTGCCCTGCAGAATACATTGATCTAACCATCAACACTCTTAGACAGACCAGCGTCATTGTCCTTCCACCCAACTGCAGTGAAGAAGAACTACGGAAATGGGAACTTGCCCAATATATGCTGAGTCTCCGAACCTCAATGTGCGCTAACCTTGGTAGTATGTGGGGTAAACCTTACCTGGTTGTGCTAGATACAAGATTGAAAATTCCTTTATTTTGAATATGAATATAATCATCACCATTATCCATAGCCATAGCCGTTTCCTGCTTCTGGCAGATTCAGTTTGGGTTTAGCAACCAAATTCTTCCACTTCTTTCTATCCACCCAGAATTGTATCTCTTCACAACTTCCCAGCTCTCTCTTGGCTCAAAGTCTCCTGCTATGGTATCCTTTTATCTCTTCCTTGGCCTCCCCCGTCTTCTTCCTTCTCTCATACATTCTCTTGGGCATCCTACCTTCCTATTGCATGGCTATTGCCGGCTAGTTAAGTAACGGAAGACCCTCGTTCTTGTTCCAGTCTCCTCACGGTGACGCGCTGCAAGTGGTTTCCGTGCTGCGCGCTCGCTACGAGAGCCTGCTGAAGCCTCGCGCAGGGTCGGGCGATGGCGCGGACCTCAGCTCGGGGCAGATGCTTCTCATGGGGTTTCAACGGACTCTTCGACAAGCTCCAGCAGGACGGGAACGCTCTGGTGTCTGCGCTCGACACCCTGGACACGCCCAGCTGCTGGAAGAAGGTGGACCAGGTGTGGGACGCCAAGGCTGTTTCGGTGAGTCCACTTCTTGTAACGTTTCATTATTACCTAAGAATTGATTCCGGTGTTCGTGATGACTTCTCCTGCCTGCTGCATGTCTGCGGCAGTCGACCGTATCGCCTTCCGTTGTGTGCGATCTATGACTGGCGGGGAGAGGGGAGACATGTGGTTCACCTCTGCCAAGCCAAAAAAAAACAAAAACACAATGATTCCTACAATTTGGAATCGATCCAGACAGTAATCGATTCCTCTATGTCATCCCTAGCCTAGACTTATCTAGGTCACTCGATGCACTAGGGTCATCCTCATAGGTCGGTTTTCTTGGGGATTGTGAGTTATAGTCTTAGCCAGACTTGATAAAGTATATTCCACGTATTCCATGGTTTCTAGGAACTACTGTATTACTATATTAACCTACTTCCTTGACAATTTACACGACAAATCTAGCAGTTATTGTCATGTCACCTCTGTTGTTTTAAGTACTGTTTGACTATGCAGTTACACAACTAATATTGTGTTGAGTGGGGAAAGATTGATAGGAGGCTAGGAGCCAGCTTACCTTGAAAGAGTTTGGTGGCTGTTTAGAGATGAAGGTCACATAGGCCTAAATATCTACACAGCCGCTTGACTCTGTGGAAGTCATAATGAATACATTATTTGAGTAAGCTAATAATAACATTTATTGAGTTTCACATTGAAAGGACTACAGAGAAAACACATCTGCTTTCCAAACCAGCAGTTGAGAGAGTTAGACCTTCATTTGTCTTTAAGCTCAACAATGATCTAACACAGGGCTGCCACTGACATTTAAAAAAAATCCTGTTGGAGGACATTAAAAATCCGCAAAAATCCGTGAAAAGTCTAAAAACGTTAATTTCATTGATCAAACTATGAAAATGGCTAAATGTTATGTTTATATTTGTTACCATCATAACCTAAAAGTTGCCAGGGCCTAGGCCTATGCACAGACGAGAATAAATGAGCCAGAAACGCCCATGGTTGCTTAATTAAGATTGCATAAAAATGTAAAATGTTACTTATTTACAGAAAATCGTTTTTAAATCTGACCTGGTTAAAAAATTCTTAGGCCTAGGCCTAGCCCCTAGCCCTAGCCGCCTAGGCTAGGCCCTAGGAATGTTGCATCACAATTTTGACCTAGGCCCATGTGTTGTGTTTATTAATAACATTGCAGTCTTGCAGAACTTGTTAATAACATTTTAATCATATACCAATTCTATTTTTCACGTTTATGATCACATAATCCAAACTTTATAAACAAAAACGAAAGAAAACAATTTTGTAGGCTCCAATCTTCATTGTTTGTTCATGGCTCCTCCCACTCCCAAAAGCAAGCAGAAGCAGTTCCTACAATGTCTAGGAGTCTAGGACTTGGCTCCGCCCTTGCTCCGCCCCCTATCGAAAGTCGAATCGATTATCGCCCCGCCTTCAATGTTTACAATCGAAATTAGCCCGCGCAGATTCAAATATACGAAAATAAGCATAGAAAACGTAATTAACGAAATATCCGTAAATAAGACTAAAAATCCGTTTATTCCGTTTTGCACCCTAAATATCCGTAAAAACGGATAAAATCCGTTAAAAACGGCAGCCCTGATCTAACATAACAATTGGCTGGTGGTTGGAAGTCACAGCCTTCTAAATAAGTAAAATGTCAGGTTGTACAATTAGTAGATAAAGTAGGTCACTACAGGACCCCCCCCTCCAGTGAACGAGCGTAGCGATGGGAAAGAAATCTCTATGTGCCGAGGCGAGCCGGTGCGCACACGCGACGTCCTTTGATGAGCTTACGTGGATACACACACAGATCAGACCCGGTGTCGACCAGGAACTGACGTTGACTCAGAATGTCTATCACAAAGAGACGGCGTGAGGTTGGGCAGTCGTCTGCCGCATTTACTGACTGCCCGCGTAGTTTTTTGCATCAAAATTGCATGGTTTTTGGCACGACCTTGCCTGTGCGCCATATTTCCGGTGGTACCAACACATATCATCTGCTGGTGTTCGCCGTATTGCGTTTTGTGAGTTCGACGAAGGTAGATCGCAACGTCGATTTGATCGATGCGAGCAAGATGGCTGTGCAGTTCGATTGTTGGATAGCGCTGCGACTTGTCGTGATAACTCCTCCAACTGCGTTTGATAGCTGTCGACAATCGCTACCCGAGGAGAGGTGGGCGCCATCTCATGTATTCTGTCAGCAATCACTGCGAGTGCATCAAGGTCATCAGGTGGTGATGAAGCCAAAATGTCATGCATACGGGGCGGCAAGCGTTCAAACCACAATGTTTGTAACACCTTGTTTGTTACCTCTGACCCAGCTAACATGCGTAGGCGAAGCAGAAATTCGGAAGGTTTACCATCACCCATAACCTCATGTTGAATTAGCTGTTTAATACGTGCTTCGGGCGATGGCGAGAACCGACGAATGAGCTCAGTTTTAAGAAGCTCATATTTACCTACGCTTGGGGGCTTGACGATGATGTCGCGTACTGTCGTGGCGTACCGTTGTTCAAGGGCGCTTGCTGTATAATTAAATTTAGTTGAATCCTGCGAGATCCCTGCTAAATCAAAATTGATTTCAATTGAGCAAACCACAAAACAGGATCATTTGCCCAAAACGGTGGAACTTTCACACTTATTCTATCGACTCGAAAACCAGGTGCTGTTATTGTCGGATGAAAGCCATGTGTCGTTTGTGTAGTATGGAATAAGATTTTGATGAGCAACACAAAACATCCAAAAATGCCTTCACACACAAAAAAAAATAATAATTGAAAACTGAACTTCCATCAGAACTTTTGAAATGTTCATTGTCCTACCCCGTTGATAGATCACGGCGGGGGCACCACTGTGGAAGTCATAATGAATACATTATTCGAGTAAGCTAATAATACATTTATTGAGTTTCACATTGAAAGGACTACAAGAGAAAAACACATTGCTTTCCAAACAGCAGTTGAGAGAGTTAGACCTTCATTGTCTTTAAGCTCACACATGATCTAACACTAGGAAAACGCTAAAGTCCCCGAGCGTTGATGGATGAGCTTTAAAGTTTTAGTTTGCGTGGGATTATCTTTACTTTTGCAAGTGCTTTGTTTGCTACCTACGCATTGTAAGTGATTGTTGTCAAATTTCTTTTGTTACCTGTCAATTGGTATTATTTACCGTAAAAACTTATATTAAAAGCTTTATTTCTAGGATTCTGGCAAACTTTTTCAACTTTTTCTTTTAAAAGGTACTACATCACATAACCTTAATGTCATGTATAATATGAAACGTTGAGGCCCACACGTTTGGTCAGATGGCCCAAATGGCACGAAAATTATCGCACTAAAAGTCAAAAAACTTATATTAAAAGCTTTATTGCTATAGATTATGACTAACTTTTCCAACTTTTTCTTTCAGAAAGCAATACATCACCATTACCTTAATGTCCATGTGAAATATGAACGTTGTAGCCTCACCGTTTGGTCAGAATTGACCAAAATGGCACGAAAATATCGCACAAAAAAGTCAACAAAACTTATATAAAAGCTTTATTTCTATAGATTCTGGCTAACTTTTCAACTTTTCTTTCAAAAGGTACTACATCACCATTACCTTAATGTCCATGTGAAATATGAACGTTGTAGCCCTACCGTTTGGTCAGAATCGGCCCAAATGTCTCGAAAAATATCGCACTAAAAATCGAAAAAAAAAAAAAATCGTTAAAAGTGCAATATTCATGAGAAATATTTCTTCGATTGTACCCAAAAAACGTGGGCACGTCTAAGTTCAGAGATTTTCGAAGGTCCCCTTCAATTTTCATCAAGATCGCATATGCCGTTTGCCCGGAATCGTGCAAACAAACAGACAAAAAAACAAAAAAAAACAAACAAACAAACAAAAAAACAACCGAGCTAAAATTTTTTTGGGGGGTCAGTGAAATTGAAGTCTTTGCTTCGCTCATCCAATAACAATTGGCTGGTGGTTGGAAGTCACAGCCTTCTAAATAAGTAAAATGTCAGGTTGTACAATTAGTAGATAAAGTAGGTCACTACAACTCTTTCAAGGTAAGCTGTTGGCTCCTAGCCTCCTATCAATCTTTCCCCACCCAACACTCTAGCCACTATCAACCCGAACAACTAATATTGTGCTAGAGTTATCCATTATACCGTATTCGGTATTGTCCAGAATATAGGCCGACCCCCTAACTTTGGCCAGTGAAATTACAAAAAGGAATATTTTAGGAAGAAAAAAAATATGTATTTTATGAAATTGAAAGGTAAAATGCACATTTTCTACAAAGTAATGCAAAGTACGTATTGTGTATGAAGAGAGAATAAATTACAGTTGTGCCCCGTTAATTCGGGATAATTCGGGCAGGGCTGAATTTTTATTTTTTTATTTTGCGCACCATTATTGCTGTGGCCTATTTCTGCGGGGCCCATGATGACGTAGCGATATTATCTCTATGTGGGACCGGTTCTAATCGCCCAGGCAGCTGTTCTGCATTACACTTCACTCGTCAGTAGGCCTGAACTATTATGGAGATAGCGTCGCGTCCACCGTGCCTATTGTATTGTTGACGTAGCCTCAAGACAGAAGCAGTGAACTCTTGTTACGGCACTGTAACTTGGTGTTTGAAATTGGTGCATAAAAAGCCGATGCTCGCATAAAGACTGAGTAGGGATTTTGAGACTTAAAATAATGAAAAATGGTTGGCCTATATTCGTTACTGTACAGTAAGTACTGTAATAGAATACTACTTTTAGACCTTTCCAGTTAAATTAAGAAGAAATTAAAAACCATCCAGGGACATAACACTTGCCTAACACAATGTAATCTAAATCTTTAAGATAGGAGTGACCAAACGGCTAAATAAGTAATTTTAAAATGGGAGTATCTAGAGGGAATGCAACAGTTTACCTAGTCTGTGGCTGCAGGGATCCCATAATAGATAATGAATGACTTAAACAAATAAATATCCATAAAACACAAACAATGTTGAATCTGTTTTGGGTAAATCAGGTGACAAACCTAGGTATGTACAGTTATTTACAAGTCACGCCTGTCACTGTGGTGCTGTTGGTTGTAAGTAGAGGGGAGGAGAACTAGAAGGGGAGAGGGGAAGCAGTGGAGTAGGACCCTAAGGATAATGCCTTGTTGATTCTGGCGTTGATCCGCGGGTGTTTGCACTGTCCATACCACTGATTGTTATATTTCCTATTAAAAATATTGATCTTTGGTTGGTTATCGCTCACTCGTTGATTGCGTCGGGGCCTACAGGGTAGGCTTAGTCGCTTTGATTTACTGTCCCCCACTGAAAATCAGTTATATAACTGAGTGGGTAGACTCTAAATACTGTACAATTTATTTATTTATTTATTTATTTATTTATTTATTTATTTATTTATTTATTTATTTATTTACAAAATGGGTTTAGAGCTGGCCGCTCAACCATTGACCTTATATTTGCACTCAGACAAATCATGGAAAAAAAATGGGAACAAGAAGAAGAAATGTATATGGTCTTCCTGGACCTAGAAAAGGCATATGACAGTGCCCCAAGAGCTAAAGTATGGGAATGCCTAAAAGCTACAGGAGTGGAAAAGAGTCTAGTGGCAAGAATCCAAAGTACATATGCCATAAGCAAGAGCTGCGTACAAACACCACTGGGTAGAACGACCTGGTTCGAAATAAACAGTGGTCTACGACAAGGCAGTGTGATGTCTCCTACACTGTTCGCCATTGTAATGGATGCCATACTAAGAAACCAAAAAAAAAAACAACCGAAAGCAAAATGTCAAAGACGATGATATTTGCTGACGATATAGTGAGATGGGGAGATTCCATTGAAGAAGTCCAGGAAAGTATAGATAAGTGGAATGAGGAAACACAGGAATTTAACATGAAAATAAGTATTGAAAAGAGTGAGATGTTAATAGTAACCAAGAAAATTAAACCGAACCAGAAAAAAGTAACACTACGTGGAGAAGAGCTGTCAATTGCAGAAGAATTCAAATACCTGGGAAGTATTCTGCCAAAATGCCAAAATGCCAAAATAACAGCAGAAATATCAAGAAGAATCATACTAGCAGACAAATTCTACCAAAGTGTACGTAAATTACTATGGAAAGAAGAAATATCCAACAGGTGTAAGATGATCATATACAAAATGTATTTTCTCCCCATATTATCATATGCATCGGTTACATGGACATTAGGAGGAAAGGAAGAGAGCAGACTCCAAGCATCGGAAATGAAATTTCTAAGAAGTGCGGTGGGCATAACAAAACTAGACAAGGTACAAAGCATAACAACAAGAAACAAATTAGGAGTGGAAAGTCTACGAGATAAAATAGGAAGAGAAAGACTCCGGTGGTATGGACATGTAAGAAGAATCAAGCAAGACAGAATCCCAAGAAGAGAATTTGAACGTACATGTGGGGGTTTACGAAGAGTTGGCCGGCCAAGAGATAGATGGCGGGACCAAATAACGCGAAGCGTCGAAGAAAGAGGGAAAACATGGGATAGGGTTAATGAAGAAAGACTCTGGGAGGACAGGAAGAAGTGGAGAGAATTATTAGAAATGCCGGTTATGGAAGAAATGAGGAAGAAGATGAGGGGTGCTGAGCCTGGCTAGCAAGCACTAGAAGATAGCCCGAGAAACTGGTGACTCGTCACCCCCCGACCCGACGAATGTTGGAAAAGGGTGTTTGATATATATATATTTATTAGATGAGTGAGCGAAGCGAATGAGGATTTTATAACGCTACTCGATCGGGCCTTGTGATTAATTCTGTTTGTCTTTTTGTCCGGGCTCATACGGCCGAACGGCCAAATAGATTGAGCTGAAATTTTAAACAGACATCCCTGACCAGGTAACTTTGAACTGCTAACAAAATGAGCACAATCCATTTCGATTTAAACCTACAAGAAATAACTAGGAAAACGCTAAAGTCCCGTGGCGTTGTTGAGCGAGCACCGGTACGTGCAACAACGACCCAAGTACGACATTCCCATATTGTTACATACCAATAAGTCTTTATGGTCTTGACCGATTTAGCTGAAAATTTGTAAAATAGGAGAGAATGTTGTACTTATTGACCCTGCAAAATTTCATAACGATCGGAACATTTTTATTTTTAATTTTATTTTTTATTTTTTATAACCAACGATCGGATGTTGTTAAAAAAACTATACAGCTTGGGCTCCTTGGGGTTTGAAGGTCTTGCTCTGGGGTTTGCTTTTAAACAAGTCCTGAATGTTGGGGGGACATTTGAAAGTAACCCGCGGAGTGTCAAGGTTTTGGGCCGAGGTGTTGAGCAGATGACTGTTCCGCTTGATGATGCCGTAGACCCTGGTGCCACTGGGCGATGAGGAAGATGATGTTCCCTTGTGTGGGAGTGGTCGGGATACTAGGGGCACGAGTCATCTGCTGTTTGACAAGTTTTGGGCGGTAGCCTCGGTTGGTGAAGGCTTCCATGATTTTGCTGCAGTATGCGGCCAGGTCATCCCTTTTTGAGCATATTCTACGACCCGGGTGGCCGTGGAAAATGGTAGGGCCTGCTTCATTGACGAGGGGTGACAACACTGTCAAAGTGGTGGCTGTTAGTAGGCTTGAAGTGGACCTTGATTCTGAGCCGTCCTTCCTCCAGGAATACGTTCACATCAAGAAATATCACTTAGTTCTCCAAAATCGTCCTCGTGAACTTCACTGGGAAGCTCGAATTCAGGATGTCCAGGAATGGGAGAAGTGTCTCCATCCCATAGGTTCAAATCCAGAAGATGTCGTCGATGACGCGGACATAGTGGGGGTTTGTGGCTGTCCGTTGAGGAAGTCTGCTTCCAGTTTCCCCATAAACAGGTTTGTATAGGAAGGGGCTATGGGGGGGGGGCATTGCTGTGCCTTTGGTTTGTAGGCAGTGTCCATCTTAAGGGTGAAGAAGTTGAGCAAGAATCATATGTGGGCTAAACCTGTTAGGAACTGGGTGTCCAGTGTGGAGTTGGTATGCCTGGTGTATGAGTCCCTTTGTAGTTGGTATATTAGTGTTAATTGTTAAGTGAAGTGATGTCTATGGTAATTAGAATGGTTTTGGGAGGGGCATGTTCAGGTTTTTTATTTTGTACAAGAAATAGTAGGTTACTTTGATGTGCAAGTCGAGTTGTTTCACCAATGGCTGTAGGTAGTGGTCCACAAAGGCTGAAATTCTCTGTTGGTGGCCACCAATGCCGGACCAATGCCCACAATGGACCACCTATAATTTCCATTCATTCTTCATCATTTTGGTGGTGTTTGGGTGCCATCCGTCCTCAGATGGGTCCGTGTTTCCTTGTCTGCCAGGCGGGGTTAGCTCAGTGGGCCATGAACAAGCTAGCCACAGGTTGCTCAGCTTTCTTACATCGGACATAAAACGTGGAAGAATGTTGTAAATACCGTAGTAGAGAAGAGGAAATAATAGAAAAGATCTTCAAACCAGTCAATGGTTTGAATACATTTTAAAGTAATTCTAAATCTATGCAAGTTGAATTTTACAAACAATTTCACTGGGATACACTTTTTTAAATTCGCTTAACAACAAAATCAATCAAATCGTACAATGTTTGCGTAAACTTGGTTCTTTCATGAGAAATATTACTTTGATTTTATTAAAATGACTACTAGGTCCAAGGTTACAGATTTTTTATGTTCCCAGGAAATTTAATAAAATCATAGACGACTTTTAACTGGTAGGGACAAAGAAATTTCTCTACAATATAATTAAATGAAAAGAGGGATTTTTATCAGAAATAATAATTGTTCAATTTCATTTAAAAACGAGACGGGAATGGTTCGAGACTTTGATAAACAATATCCAACGGTAACTGATAGTTTAGAATCTTTTTTTGTGGCTAAAATCTCTAGCATTGTAGGTGTGATATAATCTCATGTACAATTATTATTAGATGAGGGAGCGGAGCGACTGAGCATAACAATTCCAAGAAAATCAGCACTTTCCGTGATTCCGTGAAAAAAATCAGTATTTGTCAGGCTGTGAAAGTTGCATGCAGTGACCAAGGTGTCTCGAATCTTGCATCCTCAAGGTTCCCCCAAATTCCGCTGGGAGATTGAGTAAACCTTGCAATCTTTACTAGAATTTTGTACTGGCTATGTTTTCCATAGTATTGAATGCATTTCAAAACATGTTCTACAGTTTTTTTAAATACAGCCTAGAAATTACAAAATAATTCCCGTCCGGGAGTTTGAACCCAGGTCTTCCACATTTCGGGTATAACGGCGCCTTAGCCAACTAGACTAGGGAAACGCCAAAGTCGTGTTAGACGAGTGAGCGAGTCATGTGTTGAGTACCCGGGAACATTTGTATGTAAGTTGATTGATATAAGTATAAATTATGTATTATTTATTTATTAAGGACAACAAATAACAATACATAGTTACAGTTAAACAGTTTTCACCGTGTAGTCCTTTTTCGGTTTACACACTAGTTCTTACTGAAGTATAAATGATAAAAATGATAGGGTTTTGAGATTAGTTGGTATATGGGCGCAACATCTGTAAGGCCATAATGCTTCACTCTAGCCTATGATAGGCTAGGGAGGAAAGACCCATGCTCGATCCAGCCTAAGGTAGAGGGATGAAAGGGAATATTACCGGGAATTCGTCACATAACCCACTCACTTGCCTAACAACGACTTTGACATTTCCCTAGTCTAGCTGATTTGCACGTTTCCACTTTGTTTGAGGGACTCATACTCACGATCACGAGTAATGAGTAAACACTGAGGCTCCGAGCCGGGCGGCTTGTATTTACTCATGTTTGTAGTGAGGCAAACTGGTAAACATGACATAGGCTGTTTGCCAGGCAAACTTCGGGCCTCTGTAGCTTCTTAACTAAAAGATAGCACAACATGTCATACAGGCTTACAAATGGCTCGTTGGTCTTAGTGTGGCTCGTTGGTCTTTTGGTTAGCCTACCTGCTTCCAATGCAGAAGGTCCAGGGTTCGATTCCCGCTAAGTCAGAAGTTTTTTAACTTCTGATTTGGACTTAAGAGCCTAATGCATAGACAGGTTACAGGGGCGGCTGCAGAGTGTTAGAAATAAAATAACAAGCTCTACAGTTATGATCAAATAATTATGAAAAAATTCAACCACACTCAAAAATAAATTTTGAACACATCGGATTTGTCCATTTTTTTCTTTGGTCGGTTATTGCTTCGGAAAAAAATGATAACTTTGGAACTTGATGATGAACTTTACTGCATTGAAATAAGTAATATCCATTTTTCATGACAGCGCGGTATTAATTTTACTATTCTGAACACTGTGGTGAAATTTGATATTGTTTGAACCATAATTATGGTCATAATCGTTAAATTACATCAGTAAAAGTTACACAAAACGGCTCAGAAGTAGGCCCAAAATGGGATTTGATGGCTGCACAGAGTTCCGCGTCTGTGCGTTAGGATCGCATGTACGAAAGCCGATAACGGCAGCTTTGACGTCATCACAGTCTGATATCGCCATCGTGAGGTAGGGCCTACCCCGTCAAACGCAAATGTCGAGCCCAAACAGTGACCCCTACCAGTGAAACTTACTTTGTTTTATCTATGGTTTTTATGTTCATATAATTTTCGTAACATGACGACAGTAACCATAGCAAATTTAATAAAAAGCATTGTATCTTGGGAACTAGGTACAGATTGTAAACAAAATAAACAAAAGAAGGTAGCTTTTGTTTCTAGAAAATCTGTTTTGAAAAGCACTGCATCCACCGCTTGCTTGATGTATCATGAGAAATTAACTATAAGTAATTATGTTGACATTATTTTATTATCGCATGATATTATGAAGTGAAGAATAAATAAGGTGACCACCGGTTTGACCGGTACAGTACCGTTTTCATAACACTTGTACCGGTGTCCCAAGAAACTAATAAAAATTACGATTTTGTACCGGTTTGCAATTTTAGTGAGAAAGTGACCCGGTATTTTCTTAACTATACCGTGCATGGAAAGATAATGTTTTATAAAAATATGCTCCTCTGGTAATACTTATAGTAAAAACAATGAAATAGTTCTTCCACTTCCAAGAAGATAATTCATTTTCTCTAGGGGTTTGCGAGTATTATTAATGATTTTGGTGGAGGTGCCGGGTCGCGCACGTGTGTGAAAACGTAAAAATCGTTAGGCCTATACATTTTTGACGCTACCTTACAAATGCTGATAACTTACCATAATAGAAATAATATAAGTCTTATGATACAAATTTATATTCATTTAGGAAGTTTTGAACTTTTCGGGGAACAAAATATAATAAAAATATGTCACTATAGTGTTTGTGCACAAACGCAAAAATGTGACTTTTTATCAATTTTACTTTGATATTCAATGCCAATTTACGAGAACGTTTGAAAACATATTGTTGGTTTATCAGTCTTAAAAACATGCTGTCACATGTGTTATAATACTTCAATGAACAGATAATTATACGAAGTCGCCGAGATAGTGCATGACATGCGTTTGTTCGGCTGCGCGTCTTATTTACTTCCGCTGTCGTGACGAGCACATTGTGAGATATATAAGCGCCAAACCGCTCATACTTTACCATTCGGCCATGTAGGTATCAACAAATGTCTTGGTGATTTAGCTGTGTAAGTTTTTATAAATGCTATGTTATATTTCAGGTCAATTGAACATTTCGTTACAGCTTTTGTCAATCGACAGCAAATGCAGGAACAAAGCTGCATCGCAGTCTTGCATCACAAATATAATAATTTCTTTAAAACAGAGCGGCTTCATTGATGGAATTTTAAAACTGAATAGTGTGGCCAACACTGTAAATACAATTTGGAATTTAAAGTCCGTCTGGTTGTATGCTACTGTAGCAGTACACAACGTTTATTGTTGTTTGTTCCGTGCTTAGAGATAATTTGCGTGTTTGTTATCCCACACATAACAAAAACTTGTAAAAATACAGCCAAAACATTACACACTCAAAAGAAATGAGATCTGAAAAAAATCACCTCAAATCTGCTTGCTGTATAAGGTGCCTGAGTGTATAGCGCACCGCGGCTTGGCTGCGGCGCCCTAACTGGCACCTAGATATAAATCAAGATAATATTCTTTTTATAGCACTATGACTGGATCGTATTATATACCCCTAATAGTATTCACCAAATTCGATTCCATATTATTGTTATAACATGATCGAACATTAATTTCATGGAGTAGATGATATCCCAACAAACATTTTTGGGCTTTCCCGCAGTCTTCCCGCAGTCTTTTTCCCGCACTTGCCCGGGCGGGACCCTTGCGGGACGTCCCGTACGGGTCCCGCCTAGAAGTGTCCTACTGGCCGATACCGGGTCCCGCACGGGACGTCCCGCGATCTTCCCGCGATTATCCCGCACGGGACGTCCCGCGATCTTCCCGCTAGTTTCCCGTAGTATCTGTAGCGCGATCTAGGTGCTAAATATGTAGGCTAAACGTAAAAATAAAATAAAAAGTTTTATATAATATCGGTTTCATGGTTATTTTGTCTTATTTTCGACACCAGTTGATTGCCTGTAGGTGGAAACACAACATGTATTAATTGCAAGTAATTATAAAATTTCAAGTTTGGTGTCTCGAACTCGGTCCAGCAGGGCGACTCTCCATTTGTAAGCCACGCATCTAACCGTTACGCCACGGAGGATGCTTGAGCGGAGTGGGAATAACACCCTATAGATTCAACAGCAAATCTACTCGAGTATCATAGTTATTGTGTGCTTGCTTTGTGGCCTATCCGTATAGTCTTTTAATTATTTTGGATGTGTTGGAATAGTGTTCAGTATATTATACTAATGGTGTACGGTATATTTTAAATGTGGGTACAGTCAATAATGCTTTCCATGCGCACAATGCGCACAAACACCACAAATAACGGTACTAATTCTATTGGAACATGCAACCAAAATTAAATGACATCATGTGAGATCTTCATATCTTTTTGTCTCAGTTTGGTGAAAAGTAAAACCATGGAGTATGGTGAAATTTTTTGATTACTAGGAAGCTTCGCAAACGCTTTTTCAGGGGA
This sequence comes from Sweltsa coloradensis, assembly GCA_024449915.1. NCBI lineage: Eukaryota > Metazoa > Arthropoda > Insecta > Plecoptera > Chloroperlidae > Sweltsa > Sweltsa coloradensis. Next base: position 222,491 of record JAMZAV010000445.1, read on the forward strand.
GGCGTGTTATTGGATGAGCGTAATTGGTGCATTGAGCTGCTATGTGTTATTCAGATGGTATTTAAATTGATTTCGTTTTCCCATTGCTATGGGCTGCGAGACACGCTTGGTAATATTGTTTTAAGTTTAACGACGACGATATGAGGATCAGGGGCGCACATTATATTACACACTACATTACAATCGAATAAAGCATGTAGGTGTTATAAGTCGAAGAAATTTGGTAAAAAACGAAAAAAAAACGTAAATTTGTGATTTAAAAAAATAATTTTTTTTCTATTACGCACAAATTGCACACGAATATATTAATTCTTAAAATACAATAGGATAAAGCATTTAGGTGCTATAAGTCAAAGAAATTTATTTAAGTCGTAAAAAATCGTAAAATTGTGATTTTCATGAGAAATAATTTTTTGATTGCGCTCAAATTTCACGCGAATATATTAACTCATAAAATTAAGGTTCTGCGAAAAAATCATTACAATCGAATAAAGCATGTAGGCTAGAGGTTTAAGTCGAAGAATTTTTTTAAAAATCGAAATATATCGTAAAATGCGACGTGGCTCGTGGCAGTTCTAAGTTCTAAGTGCCATTGGAGTATCGGTTTAGCCGGAATCGTGTTAACAAACACACAAAAATACAAACGGAAAGAAGAAAAAAACATTCCGGATTTTTTTCACCAGTGTAGTGAAATGGAATCTTTGCTTCGCTCATACAAAAATGTATTACAGGAGAAAATGAAAGCAGGCCAAATGCTACAGAATTATCTGCATAAACAATTCAATGTTATTTCGCGTGTGCAGATGAATGTTGGCTCCGTGCACACTTTAACATGCCTACGTGCTACATAATAAATTAATATTTGACGTGACATGTGTCAGAAAATTTAAGTAATTGATTCAAATTATTACATATTTAAATTATGTTAGAAGTTTTATTGCCAATTTGTCTGTTACATGTGTTCGGTTTGGCCCCCGGACCTCACAGTGAATAGTAGTACTCTGCGCGACAGCGGAAGTAAATAAGACGCGCGGCCGAACAAACGCATGTCCATGCACTATCTCAGCGACTTCGTATAACTATCTGTGCATTGAAGTATTATAACACATGTGACAGCATGTTTTTAAGACTGATAAACCAACAATATGTTTTCAAACGTTTTCGTAAATTGGCATTGAATATCAAAGTAAAATTGATAATAAGTCACATTTTTTGCGTTTTAGACCAATTTAAATACTCTAAACTATTTTTAATGGTAAATGTGGGTATTCACTGGAACGGTCGATTCGTCTTCTAAATAATCGTACAAAGTTATTGATTTAGAACAAGGATCAAAAGGGTGAAACGTCATGCGGAAGCGTCGCGGCGCGCTCAAAACGGCATGTAGAACAAGGCGGATTCTTTTCGTATACGGTTTATGGTATGTATTTTGAATTAGGCTTTCTAAAAAGTATAATGTCATCTTGTTCTACCGCCGGTAGGGGTCCAACTTTCATAACTTGCCGATTGCCGCTGCACGGATGCGAGAAAGCCTTCGCCATTAGAGTAATTTGCACTGGAAAGTTATAAAAATTGTTTCCGTCACAAATTATAAGTGAACAACAATAATGGAATGAGTAAAAAAAAGTAAAAAAAGTTTTCCTAGACGGGGCTCGAACCGACGTCCTCTCGCATGCAAAACAAGAGCTCTAACCACTCGGCCAACAATGACCACGGTAAACGTGCGGTCTAGAGTGATATTTATACAGATGCACGATAACTTGCGATAAGCGTAAACATTTGTCATGACTATTCGCGGTTAAAACCTAACCAGGTAGCAGCACGGTCGTATGCCAATATGGCCGTCCGAAGGCAGATAAAAACACGGGCTGCATAGGGAGCAAGTGTGTTTTTCATGCGTAAAAACATAATATTTCATTGTAAGCGTCAGTTCTGGAAGTATTTCTACTTTCCAGTACTTGGATACGATGGGGTAGGACAATCACTATATTTTGTAACCCTCAGCTGCAAAATAACTAGCAAAATAAGGAATTTTATCTCGTAATTTGGAGACGTGTATTTTCAGTAATTTTAACTTGATGGCAATACCGCGAATTTCTTATGATTATTGGCCTTTACTTAGGCCGATATGGTATGTAATATAATATTATATCACAGATTATTTATTCTCCCCCCCCCCCCCCCCCCCCGAAGTAATTTTTTGCGGGTTCCTCGCAAATAAATTATCAAACTCGATTTGTAATTAAATTTGTGTTTCATCTCGCCATTGAAACTTCTTAAAAAACATTGTCTCACATTTAAAAAGCCACCCCCCCTCCCCCCCAATGCGGCTAAAAATTTAAAGTTATAATTTATATATAGATGGCACCGGCCTTCACTAAACTTTATATATAGGCCTACTATTATTAATACGCATAGTTAACTAATTATATTACGCCTAGTTAAGTCCTAGAATTGTTTTGTTGTTGTTTTGGTTGAGATTATGAATAATATGAACCCATAAATAATTAAGTCTATGCATAATTATTTGTTGTTCACGGCAGCAGTTGGTACAAATCTCTTGGCATAAAAGAATAAAAAATCAAGGTCTAGGATAGTTTACATTCAATGCGCTGCACAAATTTAAAAACTATAATTATTTATGGACATTATTAATAATGAATAATAATTACAAAAATTTAATATTATATCTATACCAATTATCAATTACACCATTAATGAGACTTGCATAATATATACTATGGTTTACAGTATCTTTGGGTTTAGAATGTTGAACCCAAAGACGGTACATAGCTCTTAGCCCGATTTGGCCCTATACCGCCTACAGCACATCATTGTAACAAATTAATTACCATTATGGTTTATTGTTTATCGGTTGGTGGTATCCATGAAACTGATGAAAGTTGTGAAAAATGTGTCTCAAGGAATAGGAATAGAACCGACGATAGAACTCCCATCTAACCCACAGTATTGCACGGAATAATATACACATTCAGACTTTTTGTTTCTTTACGCATTACAAAAATGTGTATTACTAATTTTATGACCTTTCTTGCTTGCTAAATAATAAACATGATCGAGTAAATTCTTTCTGGAGTTGACCGTGACGCTACAATATTGCATTGGTTTAACATTGAATGCCGCCATGCAGCCGCCCGGTATCTGCCTTGGAGCAGTTCTCCACTTGACCGCCAGATGTCAGCCACTTTGCTTTTAAACGCGAATTAGGACACTTTTAATAGTTATAAAACGTTCTGTCGATATTTCTAGAGTGTAATTTACGTCTCTTTTCACAAGATGTACATTATAATTATTTATTTTGTCATTAAAAACTTCGGATGTGGCAGTCAGTCGCATGAAATCATCCAACTCGCCACCAAATAATATCTCGTGGTTTGAAACGTGGCTGGTAATGCGGGTAGCCTAGGACCCAAGGGGAGAAGACGCAACTGTATTGACAGAGCTACCGATAGCGGACGATTTAGTTTAGGTAGTCACCGCAAAATTTGAAAGCGCTCGGCCCTGCTTTCGACTCTTAAGTCCATCAGTTCTTGTCTTAGGAGTTTGTAAACGGTGACTTTGGAGCCGTCCTAGCAACGAAGCACATAATAAATTCAGAGTTGTTCTGAATCGGCCTTGTTGATTCTGGCGTTGATCCGCGGGTGTTGGCACTGTCCATACCACTGATTGCTATATTTCCTTTAAAAAAAAATATTGATCTTAGGTTGGTTATCGTTCACTCATCGATTGCGTCGGGGCCTGCAGGGTTGGCTTGGTCGCTTTGGTTTACTGTCTCCTCACTGAAAATCAGTTATGTGACTGAGTGGGTAGACTCTAAATACGGATTTATTTATTTAAGTCATTTGAAAATTGGTGGCTATATCCACCCCCTGACCTAACTCAAGTTGGAAACAGGAGTCAGAAATATATATATAAGTCATTTGCACGATTCAAACTAAAACCAGCAAATGTCATGAAACGTAAGGTCAGACTACCTTTATCCCAAGTGAAGTCGCGCACATCTTTCTTACCGTTGTGGTCGTATGTAGACTTAATGATCGCAGTAATTTTTATGATAGCAAATAGGGCCTAGTGAAGTAAAACCATCTTTAAATATTAATTTTATTTGATTGATGAATTATCATCATTATTCACAAAGTTAAATGATAAAAATAAAAATGTGTTATGAATCACCTGTAGTTGAAATGAATGGTGAATAATAAATATAAGGTTTACAAAACATGTTTCTAAATAATAAAATATACCAGTAGTTTATTTGAATTACACATGTGGTTAGTCCTTCCAAGTCCCTCAGCATGAGTCAAAATGTCATGGACAATGTTTCTTGGTCAAGTTTGACAGATTACAGCATTGCCGTCTGCATTTTCTTTTCACGACGCTATTTTGGGAAGGAATGTTGGGCTAGACTTCTCTTGCACACATACTGTAATGATGCCAAAATGTTGGAAACAATCTAGTCCAAATGATGACGCGCAGCCGTTCTCAGGCTCTGGGGTGGCCAAGGTCACAAGTGCTAAATGGAGACCCCCTCCCTCCCTTTAGAACTATGGTTTAGTTGGGGTTGTTACATGATCAGCATTGGTCAACTTGACTGTGACAAACATTACTAGGCCTAGAGAAGCTAGTCAAGTCTGGTCATCATAATATACCACACATAACGTACTGTAGTGATGGTATTCAATCAATCAATTAATCTGTTTGTGTGCCTCTCCCCTGGTTTCTCTAGTGCCTGCTGCAAAGTGGCTGGATGCTCCAGTAGATAGGGTCCCTCTTTCAACTACAGCAGGTTATGTGTTCAAATCCTGCCCAAGCTGAAGATTTTTAACTTATTATGGACTTCCTTAGGGTTGGGAATGTGTAAACAGCGGCTTTAGCAACGTTCTAACAACGAAGCACATAATAAATGTGCTATTTGCTGTATCGCTAAACGAGCATAACACCGTTGATGGTTCTGGTATCGCTTGCTGGTGCATCGTGCCCAGCAACTTGGTCGCATATGTCAGTTACGCCTACGGGAGGGTTTCCTGACTTATGAGATCGAGAAACACTTGGTCGGTATCAGAAGTCGATATTAACGCTCGCCCGAGGCTAGTGAAACTTAGCTCGGGTTAGTAGAAATCTCATTTCACTAGCCCGACAGGCGAGTACTTTCAGAGTTCCCAATTGCCGTTCAAAACATCTTAATATTTCTTAATATTTCTAGTTGTTGTGCGCTACCTAGTATGGAAAATCGTTCTAAATATGTAAACAATCAAAAAAATGCTTAATCTAGTCTAATCTTATTAATTAATATTATGGTGAAATTTTTTTTCCGGTCACTCCCTAGTCCCTCACACCCACACGTCAAACCCGACAAATATTGTGACTTAAAAGCATTCACGTATGATCGTTTTACATCAATAACCTATTTGATTGCGGGCTAGTAAAAATGCTCTCGGGCTAGAGGACTTTTACTTGTTACTTTATGACATTTCTTAATATAATTAATGATTAATGAATCGTATAATTTTAATGAGACTAAGATGGCCGTGTTTGTTTTGCAGTGTCGACCTTGGTTTGGAGACGAAGTTTTGTTTTAATTGTTGCCATTAGAAGGGATTTGAAAAATCCCCAAAAAATTATTTCAATAATTACTAATTAGTCACTATTTCCTGTTTCAAACACCGATCTCTAGTTGGCAATTTTCATTTGTCTGTGCCACAGGTTTGGCTCGGTCCGTTTTACATATCGATAATTTCTTTAGAAGAAAAAGATAGATTGCAGTAGTTATGGATAAACACTTAACAGTGGATAAGGTTTTCTTTGTACCTTCCTACTCTTATATTGTATTTTTAATTTAGTTTATGGGTGAAATTCTCGTTTATTTCATTAGAAGCTGTCTGTCTGCTAAACAAATACCGGTATGCTAAAAAACAAGCCTGAAACAAATGAATAATGGAATAACAAAGACGCTCTAAACATGTTAATTGCCCAGCTTACATTATCAGTATGTAAAGTGTATAAATCTCCATTGCCCTGTTTATTTATGAGTTTGGAATTAGCACCCAAAAAAAGTCTGGTTAGGAAATGTTTGCCAAGCTTTTTGCTGTAAACATTGAACAGCAGACACTAGTCTGGCAAGGAGCCAGCATTTCAACTTTATCATCACTAATCTAAAGCCAACATCAGCTTGCCAATAAACAATTCCATTCCCCCTTTGTCTGATGACTCCAATTTATTCATTTCACATCTCGCACAGTGATTGTCAATGACCTCCAGCTCGCTTAAATCTCATCCTGCTTCGTGTTGCTACTGTTGATGCAACTAGTGGTCCCCCTCCCCTCCCCCCCTTTCCCACCAGTTGAATGCTAATGTGTTGTTTTCACTTGTGGGAGGAAGTCTCAGTCAGTCAGTCAGTCAGTCAGACAGCCTAGGATGGATGTACTATTATGCAAAGTGAAAGTTCAACAACAAACTGGTTACTTTAGTAGTGACCTTCCCAGGTGTTATATCTGAATGTTGTCGGTGATAAAAGTTTCGTGAGTCAGCATCAAGGTCTACTAGTGTGTTGCCAGAGTTATGTTGTGACTGTACTGTTTTGCTTCTAAGTCATGTTGCCTTAATCTATTATTATGAGTCGGCCTAGAAAGATTGTGGTGGCCTGCGTGACATGTCCAGCTCAGTGCAGTGCCATGCCTCGTTGTGGCTGCATGGTAGGCAGGTGCTGTCGACACGACAATGGTAACGCTCGCATGCGTCTTGACCTGCATTGAACTTGTTCATACTAGTGTTTGTGTACAATTATTTTATAATTTTGAGTTATTAATTTTTTATTATTTCTCAATTATGAATGTGATTGTCAAAGACGAGACAAAATTCTTAAACATGTCCTGAGAAAGCCGCGAGCTCCTTCGATCGGTAAGGATGGTTATGAAACGTGCGCGCGGAGGTGCGACCAACTTTTCTCCCCAGTCTCTACAGTCGTTGGCAGTCAGAGCCAGTTTGCATCTGATCGAAGCTGCGTGTAAGTCTCCGCAGAATCTGTTCAGCACCGAGAAACTTCGAAGAGAATGCGCGACAACGTTGCCGTGGTTATTGCGACAGCATCTAGTGGAGGAGTTATTGAAAAGTGGACGCATGTACAATACGTTACAATTGTACGTTTTTGACGTGTTGTTGACGGAAGACATTCGCAGACTCGCCGTTAGGTACGTACGGAGGTTTTATAGAAATCACTTCATCGACCTGTTGTCGTCGGGCCGGGCGAGCGGACTCGAGGTGTTGTTGTTCGAGGACATGACGTGGCTGACGGGTAACCCCTCCGTGTCGGCTCCGCTCGCCGTCACGTTCAGCGCGCTGCCGAACCTGCGACAGGTGTCGCTGCGCTTCGTGTGCGATGATGTGATACTCGCCGGCCTCGGGATGTACTGTCCGAACCTCCGCGAGATCGACACGAGCGGCTCTCTCAACGTGACGGACGTCGGCCTGCAACAGTTGTGTCTCAAGTGTCACGCGAACGTGCTGACCATCGCTCACAAGAAGAGCAAGAAGAAGAGTAAGAAGGGCGTGTGGCGGCCGGTGAAGCGGTTCTTCCGGAGGGTTTTCTTTGACTGTTTCCTGGAGACGGCTCTGGATGATCGGGCAGCGTTGCCAGTCTGGTGGAGGTCGAGCGTGATTCGCCGGGCCAAGAGGAACCCGTGTTGTGATTCGTTGGTCTCCGTCAATCTCACCTCAACAAGTGTCTCTAGTCGCGGGATAGACTTTCTTCGTTCGTCGCTGCCCAATGCTAAAGTCCTAACAAAACTCTAGGCTTGTACTTGGAGGACTCTGCTGAAAGCTAGTCAATGCTATTTCCATCTTCATACCAACGATAGCAGTGATTTACCAAATGTTTTGCATGCAAATATTTTTGCAACCAAAAGACTGAAGATTTCTGTTGTAACTGTAGAAAATATTAATCAAAACAAATTGATCTGCTAGGTTTGCCAAATTAAAGTGCCATTAATATTGTGTTAAGTATTCTTCCAAGTATTGACAAGCTTATGATCAATGTTTTTTTTTAAAGGAGCCAAACACTTTTTACAGTTTTACAGACCATACCATACCACTTTTTTTTTTCAATACCTTTATATTGCCTTCTTAATTTTAACATTAATCTCAGAATTCAACTCTGACAAATGTTTATAATGCATTCAACAATCCACTAGGCCTTTTATATCCAGAACAAAATTAGCAGTTAGCACCATAGCACCTTTTTGCATAAAGAAATCTATATATGCATCCAAATAGCTATGATTTTTCTGTGATTTTCTCACTTGTGCATTGTATAAATAAGGGTTTTGGGGAAAGAAATACTTGTAGAAAACACTGACCAATACTAAATACCCCCCAAACAAAAGTTTTGATTACTCATCATTGCTCTTTTATACAAGCTTGGTCTTGAAGAAGATTGAAATTCTGTGTTCAAAATAGTCTGGTCCTCTTTCACCTCATGGTATTTTTCTAGTCTACTTAGTACCAACAACGAATCTTGGCAGCTTGCCTTGGGCGCAATTAACTCTACTAAAAGTGTTTTTACGATTACATTCCTAGTCCAAGGATAACACTATACAGTCAGGTGTGTAACCTTGATTTTGTAATGGGATCAGAACAGACAAATCAACAATAAAACTAAGATTACTCAGAAAAATGTCAACTTCCTTGTCAACTCACCCATAAGGAAGTGGGACATTTTCATTACTTAGGGCATCTGAAGATAGTGTAAACCTAATTAATAATGTTTAGTAATAGTTAAATTCAATTGGCAAGGAAATTTTGCAAGGAAAACATCAACACTTGTTGAGTGTACCTATTCCTCAACTTCCAGGTAAAAGTGTATTGTAAAATGCAGGAAGATGATGCAAGCTAATTGAGTATGTACGCTCAGGTGCTCGCTACATGAGGAAGGCCAAGCATCACCGCGAATACTAAGTGGCCAGAGAGACCAGTAGCGGTGGTATTGACCTTCATGATTACATAACACAGCTTAAATATCCTAGATTATATTATTCAGTTGACAAATATTGATAAGGAAGTGACAACAAGACTAATGACTGATAATGCTGGTGTACAGCGAGCCACATAAGCTTATGTCATAAGATAAGTCTCGGCTGAGAGAATATAAACTTTTGTTTTCTACTCTGCTCATCAATCGGCTGCTATCATCAGTGAAGCTGAAAACACTTTGGTTGTGTTCTACTTCAAATCTTTCTCTTTCACTGATGCAAATCATTTCCATTAATATTAGGCTGTATTAAAATAAGTTTTTGACAAATGAATCTAATCATTTTGTGCGTCTTTTTAAGTGTGTTTATGATGGAACTAGATCAAACAGGATATTTGAATGTTTTAATAGCGTTTGATTTATCCAATTATTATTCCAATTTAAACTCTGACTATGTTCAATAGGCTGCACAAGTTGAGTGTTGGCCCGTTTCTTTTCTGCTGCGTTCATTGTAGAATAGCAAGTGTTTATTGATACTTGCGGTCTTCATCTGTACTAGCCACACTTTTAACATTATTTAACGTTTGTATCTTGTTCAAAGGACTAGAATTATTATCGTAATTAAATGGGATTGCTTTAGTAAAATTAAAGTAATATTCGAGGATAACATATTAAGACAAATGTCGACACACTTGAAGTTCTTCGTCATAGGGCAAGCAAGGTAAATTATCTTGGGAAATATATTTACACGCAAGTCAGTGTGATATATCATATTATGTGGTATGATTGTTGTTTGCAATATGAAATGCCTTGTTTGGCAAACACGGCGAGGGCAAAGTACCAATCAGATAACGAGATGGTTGAGTCAGAAAAACAAAGACACCATCCTGGCTGTAAGTTACTTTTAAGACTGACAATTAAATATGAAAGTGTGCTTTATTTTGAATCATCTTTGTTCTATCATTTTTTGCTTTGATTTCCAGTATAAACATGACCTCCCTATGGTTTCCCAATGAGTCAATGACATCCTGTGGAATCTTCAAAGGAAATACTGTACATTTTTGTTCTGCAATGACACACATATTATGTAATTATTATATATTTTGTAGCTGAAACGTCAAAACATAACAAAGTATATTGACATAGCTAAATGTCCCGACCGATTAATTTTAATGATAATATATAATTATTTATTACTTAATAATATTTAATTTTCTTATTATTGTCTGTTATTAATATACATGAATGAAGTCATTTGGGTACCCTGATCATTAGTTCAAAACTACAGTACAAAAATCAATATTGTAGGTAATTGATTATTTTAACATTGGGCAGTCCTCTCTAATGCTATAGTCTACCATTTTGATTTCCTATAATTCCTTGCCATATCTAACAAGTAATAATACTAGTTTTGAAGTACAATGGCCGAGCTTATTCTTCTGTTCTTGCAAGCACGTGCATACCATTCAGAGTACTATTCCTACACCGTGTGAAGCAAATTTATTTATTTTGCCATAACTCGGACCCTGTACTTCATGGCCAGACTCTGACTTCCGGATTCACAGTATCCTTTAAATATTCTAGAATTTTTACTACTGTGAATGACAGTCCACTCAACTTGCCTAGTGCTTGAGGTCGACGTCGCATATTCTACACTATTAAGATGAAGGGTGACACCGAAGGATGCTCAACTTTAGGAGATTCCTGCATCAAACTGGGCAGTTACAGCTGCTCGAACCATCCAATCCCGTCCAAGCTTTTGTTGAATTGTTTGAATTATCACACACATCCTAACCTAGTTCTATCCAGCTAGATTGTAATTAATAAACTAATTAATTAAAATATTATATTTCATTAAAATGTTGTCTTGGCTCATCTCCAAACAATACCAAATCAAACATCTCACTCAAGGATAGATGCCTAAGGTGAAGGCATGTGGAGTTGTCTCAAGTGGCAAACACATTTTAACAGTATTGATACGGTATAGTGTTGAGAGGATAATGTTTAATTAGAATCATATCGAAGAGAAGTTTAGTTTGATAACTTGTTAGTAATTGCTAATTGACAACAAATTACATTTATTTATTTATTTATTAACTTAACGTTAGTCCTAGTTAGCTATAAAAATTTACAAAGGCGGACAAGAAATAATGATGAAATTAGGCTTACAATGTGATAAACAGTACTAGAAGAATTAACAAAGTGGTTCTACAAACCAGCGAACATCGAACACACTCGACCAGAAGTAAATCAAAGGCTGGGTTCACTAGATAGACTTCAACTAGATTCCTTGATTTGCGTATGGTAGATTGTGTATAAATATTAGAAAATATCTTTAGTTACTTTCTTTTTATGGTTAGGGGAAACACTCCGTAAGTGGAGTTGATAATATCCAGAAATTTAAAAATTAATTTAATGAAACCTAGCTCGACCCGTGATTGAACCCTGGTCTCCCCGCTTGCTCGTCGACCGCCTAACCACTCATTCACTCAACCACCAAGACGGTAACTTAATAACTTGGGGATTGTTGTGATCAAAGGAAGCAGATTCATTGCAGTACTGTTCCACCTATTCAGATCTACTAGGAAAACGCTTAAGTCCCGCCGCGTTGATGGATGAGCTTTTTTGTAAGTTTTTAGTTTGCGTAGGACCACCTTTCCTTTGCAAGTGCTTTTTGAATGCATTGTAGGTGATTGTTGTCGAGTTTCTATTGTTACTTGTTAATTGTTATTATAAACCTCAAAAAAAAACATATTAAAACCTTTATTCTATGGATTCTGGCTAACTTTTTCAACTTTTTCTTTCAAAAGGTACTACATCACCATAACCTTAATGTCCATGTGAAATATGAACGTTGTAGCCCCACCCGTTTGGTCAGAATCGTCCCAAATGCCACGAAAATATCGCTCTAAAAATCGAAAATGATCATAAAAGTACGTTTATTCTATGGATTCTGGTTAACTTTTTCAACTTTTTTTTCACACGGTACTACATCATCATAACCTTAATGTCCATGTAAAATATGAACGTTGTAGCCCCACTCGTTTGGTCAGAATCGGCCCAAATGTCACGAAAATATCACACTAAAAATCGGAAAAAAATCGTAAAAGTACGATATTCATGAGAAATATTTCTTCGATTGTACCCAAAAACGTGGCACGTCTAAGTTCAGAGATTTCGAAGGTCCCCTTCAATTTTCATCAAGATCGCATATGCCGTTTGCCTGGAATCGTGCAAACAAACAGACAAAAAAAAACAAAAAAAATTGAGCTAAATTTTTTGGGGGGTCAGTGAAATTGAAGTCTTCGCTTCGCTCATCCAAATACACTACAATCCTGAAGTTATTAAGTTAAGATTATAATAATCAAATACACTTTTACCGTGCATGGGAAGTAAACATGGCAAATACTATACAATTGCAAGATACTCAAAATCTGTTTGCATCGTGTATCGGCCTAAACGTAATCACCACTAATATTCCTTAGCTTTATGTATTACTTAATGTGTTTAACTTCAAAAATGTTTTCAATTTAGGTTATGTAAATACCAACCAGGCAAATCCTATACTATTGTATTGCACAAAAGTGTACCGGATACTAATAATTACAATACTAACTAACTAAAATCAATCGCTCAACCATTCCGTTGCTCCTGCCTGCAGGCCCCCGTGTTCAACGACGCTACCCGCGGGGTCCTAGAAGACATCTTCCTCATCAAGCGACTCCAGACGATGCAAGAGTTCTTCACGCTCTGCGAGCAGATGTCGCGCATGTCGACCGTGGTTTACGACGACGAGAGTCTAAACAAGCCCATCAGACGTTTCATAGCCGACTACGTTAGCCGGCGGCTGTTGGGCGTACTGTCGCAGACGCTCGCACTAGCGATGTGCCTGCTGCTGCAGAGGATCGGGCTGAATGTTACTGGTGAGACAATATAAATAAGTACATTTGCTACCAAGCTGTTTTTCTTCCTATAACTTAAAACCTGTATAAAGATTGTAAATATTTCTGACCAGAATATAGGTGTACATACTTGTCATATCACACTGACTCAAGTTGTTTATTCCCGAAAAAAGAATCAATGTCTAGACCACCGCCGTCTGAATGTATGTAACGAAAGATACAAATAACTGCTTGTCACGGCTCCACAAAATTTGGACATGACTTTTGGTCGATAAAAAGCTCCTGCCGCCTTAACTAACTCCATATATGGTGCAAATCTGGAACTAAATCTGTGAAACTTCCTACACCTACTTTAGTTTGTTGTCATAATGCATGGAATGTAAACAGTTGTTCAATACAAAACATTATAACTACCTAAATTAAAATTTCATTATTACCTTTATTATTTATTAATTAAAAGCCCATAAGGCCCAATCCTAAACCTGAAATAAATGTACTTTCGCCTAGAGACTCTCTACTTCCGCCCCTTTAACTAACCCTACCAGCGGCAAACTGACAAAGCTCTCCTTTTTGCATGTCAATTATTTATCATGGGAAAATTGGAGCCGTGACAAGCAGTCTATTAATTGTACCTTTACATACATCCAGACGGCAGTGATCTACACTGAAGTAGTTTATTTTTAATTTTGTTTTCTAGAATATGTTTTGATGTTTTACAAAGCATTGTTTAGAGGAATTTGGTTGGTAACTCTAATAAACCAATACAACTTGGTATTTCCATTATATGTTTCATGTTTGTAAATGCATTGTGCGTTGAAAATCTACCCCATGACTAGATATAGTAGCCTGCCTGTTTTTCTAATAGTAATATACTACTTGATGAGGTAAAAATAAGTGATGAATGTAGTACAAAGGAATGTATGTACTGTGACTGTTATGTCCCAACTCTCACGTTATGTCACCTGTTACCAAGTTGTCCAATACCCACTACCTGTGACTCCTGTATCTTCCCATCACTACCCGTGTCTCCTCTCCTGTCTTCTCCCGCAGCCTACTCATGCGCGCGGACTTATTTCCCAGTCGAGGTGGAACAGCGCGACATCGGCGCCGAGTGCAAGGTACCCCTGGAGGAGCTGTGTCGCAAGGCGGTGGACATGTGCCTGAAGCTGGGCCTCTTCACAGGCGGTGTGCTGTCCCAGGCGTCCAGCCTCACCAGCACCCTGGAGGGGACGTGGCGGCGGCGGGAACTGGCCAGGCACCTCCAGCAAGACCTCGACACCAAGAGGGCCTCGCTGCAGCGCCTGCAGATGAAGTTCACCGCCTTCCACTGGCTGCACGAAGACAATCTGCAGGGGGCGGTCATGACGCCCATCACGTCACTCAGTGAGTCACATTTTACAACTTAGTTTGGTTCTCTATTACTTCCAAATGTAGCATCACCTAAGTTCTATGAGTGCTGCTCACATTTATTTATTCATTTATTATTTGTTCTGCAACACTATAATTAATTGGATGCGTCACTAAACTATCCTAAGGATGACAGAAAAGAGCATAGCTCCAAAACACACTTGGTGACTGCCAACCTCATAACAATTTTTTTTCAAATAACAAGAAATAAGAAATAAGATTATGAAAAATTTCAGATTAATGTATTATTAATTATTATTTATTGACAATGGGGCAGTTGTCCCACAAGTGCAATTGTCACAAAGGAGGAACAAAAATGTAATACAAACTTTGATGGCCCTAATGATTTATGCAGTAACTTGAATTTGTTGACTTATAAAATTATTAAAGACATAAACCACTTTGTCTTACTCTGACTAACAACTAAAAGCTGATTATATTATTAGGCCTATATGTAGGGACACTGAAAAATGGTAAATAAAAACAGTTCATTTGGGCATATAAAATAGGCAAAAACGGTGCTAAAACTTGACAATATGGTAAATAACGGTAAATAAAAATCCACTTTTTTTCAATTGCAAACAAATAATAATGTACTTTATTTAAAGTAGGTTGAAGGCTACATTGTAAAATGAAATTTTTCTGACAAGGCCATCCATGGTTGTATGAAATTTAGGAGGCCTAGGGCCTAGCTAGGCCTAAAGGTGCTTACTCTAGCTAGCTAGCTACACTAGGGCCTAGGCCTAGGCCTAAAAGAAATTTTAAGCACGCATCTTTAAAAGGTTAGCAACAAGGAATTATTTGGGGTCTAGGCCAAGCCTAGGCCCACAATGGATTTTAAGCACATCTAGGCCTAGGCTAGGCCTAGGGCCTACGTGAACAACGAATTATATTGGGCCTAGGCCTAGGATGGAGGCGTAAAATAAAATCCATGTTCTTGAAACTCCGATTCACGGACAAAAATGCTTACAACTTTTGGCATTTTGACTTTAATGCAACGAAAATGCAAGAAAAACGAATTCTGTTACGAAGTGAAGCCAAATGTGGCCTATTTTGAAGTGCGTTGCGCGTATATCGACTAGTCGCGGACGTGCATTCGACCTTGGTCACGTGGTGCGAGTGCGACTCGTAGGTTCGACTAATCGATCTAAATTAGGCAACTCTCGAAGCTCGACACGACCGTTCTAGCTGTGGGCGTGATACGTGAGAAATTGACTGTTTTGATCGTCGAAAATACGCAAATTTGCTTCAAATTATTAAAAAAAGTGAGAATTTCGCGCATAATTTCGTGAATAATCTTCTTTTTGGTCTATTTCGTGTGAAAACATAAAATAGCTAAAATTCGCGAAACTTCGTGAACGCAAAATGCCTCCTCTAACCTCAAAACATGTTCCTATGTTGTCAAAAATACTTAGAGTTGTGTTTTTTAAAATTTCGTGCAAAAACCATTCACGAAAATTCGGTGTCCCTACCTATATGTGGTTTTCTGCCAACTTCGTCAAAGTTTGAATCCTTGCAATGAACAATAATGACGGCGCTACTAATCACCTTTCAGGCCGTGCAAACTTCATGATGGAGCTGCGCAAGACCTCGTCTGCCCTGATCACCATGCAACCCCGTCTCTCGGACTTGCGCGAACAGCAGAGCGCTCTGGTGGCGAGCGTGGGTCAACGGCTGAAGTGGGCGGCCGGAGCTAATCCCGCGCTCATGGAAGTGTTGGCCGCGTTCGAGACAGCCGTGTCGGCACACGCGGATCAGCTGACCGTGGAGCAGCGCATTGCAGCGGACATCGGCAACACTTGCAACGCTCTGTTGCAGCACGAAGCGTTGAGGACTAGGACTTCAGAGGCCACTATACACGATAACGCCTTCGTGCAGGTAATGAGTTTTTAAAATTTGGTTTCTGTTATCTATCATTTTGTGGTATTCATGTAGTGTCTTAAAGATTTGTAAATAATGAGAGAACGATTGGGGTGTGTAATAGGAGGGGCCAAACGGCCTATGAATACTTACAAACAACGGCTGTTGATTATCATGCGAGTGCTACGTGGATTTAAATTAGCTGCTGTCGTCATAAGCAGGTGAATTTGTTGTACTACCTAGCCTTTTAGGCTGTTTTTTGTTTTTTGTTCTTTATTCTTTTTTAACTTGTGAACTCTAAAGAAAGTAACAGCCTTCTGTCATTCTCAATAAGAGCATTATTTGCAGAATTTCAAAAATTGAAATAGGGATTTCTACTGACAAAAACACAATATTTGACATATTAATGGATGCAAGCAAGCAATAGAGATTGGGATTAGGGGTGTGCGAGTAGCACTTTTTCAAGTCGAGTTCGAGTTCGAGTAGTAAAAAACCAACGATCTCGAGTCGAGTTTCGAGTAGTGCATTTTTTTTTAAAATACTGTACATGGACCAGTAGCGGAAAAACAGGTCTAAATAGCGCTGAATGAAACTCCACATCACCTTTTAAAATAATTATGAAGGTACTATTTTAGTATGCAAAGAAAAAAAAAGGCCAAAACTACCTCTGTCCCTCTAGCACGTACCACACAACAGTACGCAGTAAGTAAAGCGATTTGGCATAGCCTAGGCCAAGTTTCATTCGGTGCTACTTAGTAAATATCAGTGGGTTTGTAGGTAAAATAAAATAGTACTCATTTAATGATTTCAGCAATTAAGTCATCTGTAATTTTCAAACAAAATGACAGTCACAGACATGACATAAAAATTTGATAATGCATGCCCAAGATATTCTCGATTTCGGAATCGTCTTTTCTTTTCGGAACATATTCGGGCATATCTAGAAGAGAAAAGGTGATGTAGAATACTGATTGCTAGGGCTGTGCAAGCAGCAATTTTAAAATTTGAGCAAGATCAAGCAGAAATGAGAATTCCTGCTTGAATTTCGAGCGAGATTGAGCAAAATTCGAGATCGAGCAAGACTCGAGCGAGATCAAACTAATATCGAGATTGAGATCAACATAATAATATTAAGTAAAATGTTTTAAAAATCACCTCATTAGGCCTAGGCCTAGGCCTAGGCCCTACCTGAAAGCCCAAAAACGAGGCATTTTGGAAAAGCCATCTCCAGAAGTAGGCCTAGGGCCTAGCTAGGCCACAGAGCTCAGTGGCCTAGGTTCCCTGGCTTATCTCGCACAATAATAACATTGCAAGTAGTAAATATAGCGCATTCTTGTCATAAATGTCCAGGGATTCTTCTGATGTATTTTTAATCATGTGGGGAAAACGTTTTAGGGGTAGGGCCTAGGCCTAGATCTATGGCCTAATCTAGCCTTGTAACCAACCAACAAGCAACTTCCCGACGAAAAATCATAATAAGATCGATCAAATTAAGCGGCAATGCAACTTTCATAGCCAAACCTGAAGACAACACATCAAAATCAACATTAATAATGGTTTCTTATGATCGTAAAACTGTTTAAAAAATACGCGTCTTGGTTAGGTCGCCCTAGGCCTAGCCTAGGGGAGCCTAGGCTTGCGGGATGCTACACTTGGACTTGGACCGTCAACATTGTCTATATTCTCCGTGATAAGTTGTTCACTTGGTTCTATCACTATAAAAAAATGATGCATTTATGCAATTACGACGATTAAACTGTGAAGTGACGCCGTGACAACAGCGTGAAAATCGTAAAAACAAGCAAAGCAAGTATTGAAAATGGCGTCGCTACTAGCTCGTCATCATGACGTCATCATAGCAAAATTCGACCTGTCGACTTAACAATCGATTCTTACGCGATTTTGATGGAAGCGCTACCTGTTGGATAAATCTGAACAATTTGTAGTCGGCGGCTCAGTCAACAAAAACTACTCGACTCGACTCGATTTTCGTAAAGTACTCGAACCACTCGAGTCGAGTTGCAACTACTCGACTCGACTCGAATTTTCGAGTACTCGCACATCCCTAATTGGGATGTTATATTACTGATCGAGTGATCCTAAGTGTTTTTATCCTCAAATTGCCTTACACGAATCACGGAGCTAGGTGGAGCTACTGTAACCTACTAACTCTGCGTACGTTCTCTCCTAGTTGCTGGAGCAATGCGAGCAGTGCTGCCTGATAGCTACAGGTTACGACCAGACAATCACTCCGACCGAGGAGAGCCTAGTTCAGCTGGTGGCGCCAGAGGGCTCCATAGACAACACGTGGATACACAACGCAGAAGTGCTCATCTCGGGTGAGTTCCATGTGACGTTCTATGATACTGCCATCCTAAAGTGAACGAGTTGCTGACTCACTTTCAACTTCTTTCTGATATATAGGCCTACTGGGATTTTCTGAGATGTTTTTGTTTGTTGAGAGACACCAGTTAGTCACTAGCTTTACATTGTATAACATGATGTGAATCAACCCATTATTTCATGACTTGAATTTGTTTACCAACATTGGACCCTATCCACTTGTCCACTAAAATATATTGTCTCTTAACTGTCGATCTTTGACATGGGTATCATTTTACAGTCATCATTTTTAAATTATATAGTACTATAATACTCACTAGTGTAATTTGTTGCAAAATGAAGCTATGCATCTTTATGGTTCAACTGACCAAAGTTAGCCTCAGCAATACAAAGTATATGTGCATTTATTCATGGAGATGTATTGTCCATGGATTATTTATAATTTGAATTAATACATTTACATACTATAATATTAATAAAAAGTGAATGATTTAATATGAGATAACACTGCTGCTCTGTAGTATTGTTGATCAGTCTGAAATGCCATAAACTGAAATCAATGCTATTTCATATCTTTCAGACAACGTGAAGTCGCTGCAACAGCGGATAGTAGCCTTGCAGGAGTCTCTGACCGGGGCCCAGGGCTGCATCAAGGGTCAGGCGGGGGTGGTCCGCGCTCTGATGGACGCTCACAACAAACTGATGGCGGACGTCAAGAATCTAGTCAAGTCAATGGTCAAGGTAAGTGTCACATCACTACACTCTAGCACAGAGTAAGACTGATTTAATAATATATCTTTGCTCTTTAGCGGGCCACTTTACTATCCTGTTTACATAAAACTCTAAACATTTAAACTCTACGTGCGCGTTTAAACTACCCATCCCTAGTCATTATGCAAATAAATACAATAGAATAATAAAACACAAAACATTGCTCAGTCATAGATGATTGGCTTATTTAAAGTTAACTCTGAACTACGTAGAATATTCTCACTAAAAAGTTGTTTTCTTTAATTTCAGTACGAAGATAACGACCTCTGTGGTCTGCAAGACTATTGGAACAGCTACCGCGTGTACTCTGAGCAGTTTGCTGCGCTCACACAAGACCTGACGACAGAAGATCTCGACCTGGAAAGGGTCCACATCGCGCTGGATCAACTGAGCCACCTGGTGGATAAGACTGGTACTATCTACGAGGGGCTGTTGGTGTTCGCTTTGCACCACCAACTTGCGGTAAGAGTGGTTGTGGATTGACAGCAGCCCCAAAAGAAATGTTTGCATTTGTTTACCTACTTAAATTTACTGTATTTAATGTAGGTACTTTGCATGAGAAGTGAGAAGTTTGCGCAGATAACTTCTTTGGTGTGGATGTGGAAAGATTGATAGGAGGCTAGGAGCAAACAGCTTACCTTGAAAGAGTTTAGCAGCTGTGTAGAGTTGAAGGTCACCTCGATATATACACAATTAAATAACATTACGACGAGTTTCGGCCAGGATACCTTCTTTATTTTTTTCACACGTCTGATTCAGTGGTTTTTAATACCACTACTAGTAATTTGTTCTTATTACATATAGCCTATTATCCACAGATTCCTGAGGTAGAAAATAACAAGTGCACAATGAGTTGTTGCACAGTCGTGGTTGCGCCGTTCTATTTGAAGTCATAATACACTTCCTAGTTTACCAATCTGCACACAGATAGCGCCACAGTGAACGAATGAAATAGCTTGCAGGAGTCTATGCGCTTTACCTGCTGCGCGCGACGTCTCGTAGCTCAGATCGATCATTTGTCAGTTACACGGTTTATGCTCGCGGCCCCTCAATAATTGTTCTTACTACAATGTCATATAGGCTAGCCTATTTTCCACAGATTCTTGAGGTAGAAAATAACAAGTGCACAATGAGTTGTTGGGCTGAGTACATCTTCTGCCTTACCTACCTACCTCTGTCCAAGGGCGTACACACACCACGTGAGCAGTAAGTAACATAATGCTTTGTGTTCACAGAAGCCAGGGAATGTGGAGGAGGGGGGCAAGCCGCGACGCCCGCCGCTTCTCAGGCAAGAGAGCGTCTGTCTGTCGCCACGGAGAGGGGTACCCGTCGCACAGCCAGAGAATAAGAAGGCTGGAAGGGACCCGCACACGGGGAAAGGTGGGTCGTTCAGTCTTAACACTATATGCCAGGCTTAAAACATAAAACTATCTGTAACAAAACACATAGATCCAAGTTTCCACATAATCCTCATGTGCTTACCTGATCTTGATGTGCACAGCATTGCGCACCAATCTTTAGGACCCTCAATTGGCATCAGTTGGAGATTTCTTCCACGATTTTTCTCAAACCCTTACCTCACTTGATATCCATTCTTAAACTAGGCAAAAATTAAGAAACAACTAGAACTACTCTCATCTTCAATTGTATCAAGATGTGCTTCCAATGATCGGCAGCCACCAAGAGTGTTTGGAGCTAGGGTTGTGCGAACCGTTCGAAAAGACGAACCGAACCGAACCTTAAATCCGGTTCGGTTCGGTTCGAAAATTATTTTGAAAGTCGAACCTCGAACCGAACCTTTGAAATTCCCGCTTACGGAAAGCCACGCCTTCCGGAGCGACGCCTACAGCATCGACCGATCGATACAAGTCTACCGCGGTCGCCGCTCGATAATCGAAAGTCGAATTAGCGCTGTAAGCAGTGCATATGCAACTTGCAAAATCTTAAAATGGCGGATTTTTCTTGACGCGTAAATATTCTGGACACTTGAGATAGCAAGAAATAGTTATTTATTGTTGATGCTGGTGGATTTTCTTCAGGCGAAAAAGATTATAATGGCATCGACGCGTAATTTTATCGATCTACTAATGAGTTTTCATCGGAAAGTAACGGTCCAAATGTAAGCAGTCCGAGCTAGGCCTAGGCCTAGGCCTAGGCCTAGGCTCCGGTAATAATGTCGATTTTGTCTTCAGGTTTGGCTATGAAAGTGACATTGCCGCTTTATTTCATCGTTATTTCTCTATGATTTCATCGATCTTGTAATGATTTTTCATCGGGAAGTGATGACGGTCCGAGTGTAGTAGGCCTAGGGCCTATCCGTAAGCCTACCTAGGCCTAGGCGCCTACTAGGGGCTAGGGCGACCTAACCGAGACGCGTGTTTTTTTAACAGTTTAAGATCATAAGAAACCATTATTAATGTTGATTTTGATGTGTTGTCTTCAGGTTTGGCTATAAAAATTGCATTGCCGCTTAATTTGATCGATCTTATTATGATTTTTCGTCTGAAGATGGTTAGGCTAGGCCTAGCATAGCCTAGGCTAGGCCTAGCATAGCCTAGGCTACCCTACCCCTAAAACGTTTTCCCCACATGATTAAAAATACATCAGAAGAATCCCTTGACATTTATGACAAGAATGCGCTGTATTTGATACTTGTAATATTATTATTGTGCGAGATAAGCCAGGGAACCTAGGCCCTAGGCCTAAGCTCCTCAGCCTAGATTTGGATCAATGATCAGTTTTTCTTCAGTGCCCATGTGATTCCCTTCCACTTAAAAAAAAAAGGTTCGGTTCGAGGTTCGAGGTTCGCGAACCTTGTAAATGCAGGTTCGAGGTTCGGTTCGAAATTTAAAAATCCAGGTTCGCACAACCCTATTTGGAGCTTGTTCTTCTCTGCCATATTTAATTAATGAATATGTTTCAGAACAAATACTAAATAATTTAAACTTGAAGGTGTAAATATTGCCCATTCACCATCAAGACAGCTGAGATTGCAATGTATTACCAGGGGTGGATAAATCCACTAAAAAGTTAGGGGCCAGGAAAAATAAGTGCGGGCCAGCAGTACCACGATACAAGCGCGATTTTTAAAAAGTATTTCATAACATTTGATTGCCTATTATTAAGAGATTTAAAGCTAATTTGTATCAATAATAACTTGTGGAAGTAGCTAGCCAATGTTGCATTGATAAATGAAAAACACTCGCCAATATATATGCTGCAAGGTGCTTGCTTAAAGGGCTAAAAGTTTTTTTATTTTTTTAAAAATATATTTTACTTCTTGATGATTTTGAATGAAATGAAATTTTTACTCGCCCGGGCGAGCGGGCGACCAGTAATTTTCCACCCTTGGTTATTACCCAGAATAACTTGTAAGGATGACATCAGGTATCCGGAGTACCTAGTTCTAGAAATTAGCCGGAGCCAATTTTAAGATCCAGGTATTTTTCGCAACTGTTTTTACGCTAATTCACCGGTTTATTTTACGTGCTACGTCGATGTGGATTTCCCACGGAGCCTACCCACTGCCAACGCAATTCTTTATTTGTGTACGGTTATTGCAGAAGTTTCCAGAGACGGACGGAAACCTAGTCAGTCGGTAGGCCTTCATTAATTCATTCAACAATGACCTTCAAACCAACTTGTAATAGTAAACGGCGTTCCCACACATCGTGACGTAACAGGATCCGGGTACCCGGGTTATTTGAGTGCTGGGACCGGTTCCAAATTTTACTACCCGATGTTGTCCCTAATAACTAGTAAAGTTTGCACGGGCATGTAGACTAATAATTTAATAATAGTAATTATATTACAATAGTTTTAAATTGTCTATATTGCACTCATGCTGAATGCACAACAATTATATCTAACGGCTGGTGTTGTAGTATATTGCACTCGTGCTGAATGCACAACAATATCTAACGGCTGGTGTTGTATATTGCACTCATGCTGAATGCACAACAATTATATCTAACGGCTGGTGTTGCTTGTGTCGGCAGAGCTGCAGGAGAGGAACGCGTATGCGGTGGGCGTGTGGCGACGAGTGCGCACCAAGCTGGAGGGCAGGGACCCTGACCTTGGAAGGAAGGTCACAGTGCAGGAGCAGGTCAGTTGTAACACCCGAGATGCGAGCAAGTGTTCTTATCTAGGATACTTTTATAAGAAATCTATTTTACCAAAATCTGGTTGTAAGAGAGAAATTTAAATGCTTGGTAATCAAAGATCAAGTAAATTAGACCTAATAATAGAAATGTAAACAATTAATAATAACAAAATAGTCTTGATTTTAAAGTTAGGCCTAGTCCTCTTGAAACATAATTATTTTAACAAAGTCAGGGGTTCAAAGATCGACTAGCTAGTTGTTTTACAATTCATAAGGCAAAAACTTTATTTCGATACTTTGTGGACTAAACATGTTTCTATTTTTTTGTATTATATGTAGTGAGAAAGCAAAAATATCAAAATTCATTTGTGTTATTAAAATTCTGGAGTATGAATGTAAAGTGTGGGTTTCTTGTCGCAGGTGGATTATGTGATCCGCGAGGCGACGTCCTTGGACAACCTTGCCCTGCTTTACGAGGGTTGGACTCCGTGGGTGTGAAGAGACTCGCCCACGACTCCTGTCACGAGTTGAATCATCCTACGGTCCGCTCAATTGCGGGCGGCGTATTCTCTCCTCCCACCGCGCAGGTGGCGACGTTCAAGAGGCGACCACACACTTGTCGCCTGGTCGCCAGCGGTCGGGACACAGTCGCGAGAAACGAGCGGCGACTAAAATCAGGATCCAAAATACAAACATCGTTCACTAGTTGCGTTGACTTGCCCTCTCTCTCTGCTTTACACTCAGGTATTTGGTGAAACTAGGTCTTTGTGGCAGACTCGGAAAGTATATATTTTGTAGTTTCCTTTCCTCATTTCCTAACCTGTGATTGATTGGATATGCTAGTATAAACAGACTGAACTAGGGGTGCGCAAAATTATCGATATTTTGAAGAAAGTTTTGATATTGATATTTTGACAAAAATTAAATAGTAATTTATCAGTTGTTTTATTTTTGACAAGTCCTTTAGACCAGAGTGAATACTGTATAGTGTATGTTCAATGTAAGTTTTTGACAATTTTAATTAATTTTTGTCCATTGGTTTCTAGTTTCTACTATAAAATTCGTACATTATGTTGCTTGCACAACCAATCAATTTTCTTATTGAAATATTCTTGCATTATCGATAATTAAGATTTCCATCACGCCCATCCCTAGACTAAAAATTCACGTAAGACACTTGGGCCTACCTATACGACGTTGCCCATAACATAACTAGGATGTAATGACGCACTGGCAGTGCATATATTTTGGTAAAATGTACTTCCTTTAATGTTTTAGAAGAAATACCATCTGCGCAGACAAAATTTTACGTATTGGAAAGCATTAAATAGAAATTTTGTGGATTTGAAACAAACAGCACACAAGCTAATGCATTATTTTGTTAACAGGAATGTAAATGGGATGGGGATGGAAAGAAGTTTTTTTACATGTAGCAAATTAATTATTTTGTTACCAGCACAGTGGCAATTTGCTATATTTATTTGGTAGCTGTGAAACAAAAAGGTAGCTCTTTGTAAGCGTTAGGCACCCGCTCCCTTTCCGTACGTGGCCCCTGGGTACCCGGCGCCCTTTTTTGTTAGGGATTTTGTTTTTACATTGGAAAATATGCGTATGTGGTCGGCTGTGCATTGCGTTACTGGTCTCTACAAAGTATTTGTTGCCTAAGCTTTAACTAAAGATGTATTATCTCGATTTATTATTGTGGCCACCATTTGTCCGTGCTCATATGAAGAAAATGAGCGTGATTTAAATTCCGTATTTAAAAATACTCAAATTCTTCATTGTTAAAAACAAAATGATTGTTATTTTATGACACATGGGAGGATAGCTCAGGATTTTGACACTCGGACCACCTAATGCAACCTCATTAATCTTAGTCCGTACTTTGGAGTTGATAACTAGATCATTTCAAGTCGTATTTTATTCTCTTTCCCAGCCAATGGAAAGCTCAAGAACATGACACTGGTGTGCTCGAGACGCAAGACACGGAAGCTTTCCTTTAACTTGTACCACCTTCGATAAGACAAACTCTCGTGAGGTTCTTCATCGGCGCCATTGCTAGCCCGAAAATCTATGTTTTGCAATGCGATTTAGATTATTTTATTTTATTACAATTATATTTAGTTCTACTTTAAGAAAACAATAGTCTTGAAATGAAATGTACTACTTTCTACGGTATTGTAATTAGTATCAGTATTTATTTGAAATAACAATGCCATAACTATGGTTTACACACTGTTCAATACTTAACAAAAAAAGGTTTCTGTTGTTTTTCGAAAAATTAAATGTTTGAAATTAAATGTTTTGATGTAGTATCTGTATACGTATTTCTATTTTCAATCTTTATTTAGTATTTGATTGATTATTTGTTATTTCAAAAACCAAAAATTTGGAAATTCATTATTATTTTATGTAGGCGTAAATCACTCCCACCTCTAATTAAATCGGAGTTTATTAAAAGCGTGTTAAATTACCAGTTTTCATAACTACTTAGCTTAGCCTATATGTAACTCAAGACTGCACGTCATGGGCGAGATGTGTTTTACTAAAGGTCTAATAGAATGCATGAAATATAATTACAAATGTCTTATTACTATGGTTTTATTGGTTTAACTAATTACAGAACAAAGTTTTAATTTGTTTTAACTAGGGATGTGCGGGTACCCGAAAAACGGGTAATTTTCGGGTAGGTAAAATTACCCGACCTCGGGTTGGGCCGTCAATTCCTACCCGAAAAAGTCGGGTCGGGTAGAAGTAATAAAGAAACACGCCAATCTGCTCCTTTTAAATCTCCCGCTCACACGCCAAACGAACAGCTGACGTCGGAGCGGACCAATTGCTACGACGTGGGCGCGGCTATGCTATGATGCTGTGTCCTTGGCTCTTCCGGCGCTGTCCCCGCTGGAGTAATAGGCCCTACTGACCGTCATTACTTGTCTTCTGGTTATTCAACGCTAATAACGGCATAAAGCAAGTTGAATATTACGTACGTAGGCGAATGGTGAAAAAGAAACAACGCTAAAAACATCGTCTAATGCGGTAATGCCTAGGCGGCAGGCCTAGAACAAAGTTGCAATTCATCTAGAAGTCCGATCTAGTGCGCATCGTTGCGCGCAGTTGAGCGTTGGGCGGAGTCAGACCGAAAGGCTGGTGCAAACGCGCGATTT
Source organism: Sweltsa coloradensis (assembly GCA_024449915.1). Classification (NCBI taxonomy): domain Eukaryota; kingdom Metazoa; phylum Arthropoda; class Insecta; order Plecoptera; family Chloroperlidae; genus Sweltsa; species Sweltsa coloradensis. The sequence goes on from JAMZAV010000445.1 coordinate 249,026, forward strand.
TGTCGGATGCATGGCTGGTGCAAACGCGCGATTTCGTCAGATGCATGGCTGGTACAAACGCATGATTTCGTCGTCCGGAAGAAAAAAATACGCAATCGCATCGGTTTTTCTTGGAGTTTTTGTATCGGAAATATTAGATAACGATCGTTACGATATTATTTCCGAGAATAACGAACGATTGATGCAGGAAAACGATAATAGCGGGGTTTCACTGTACTAGGCCTAGGCCTAGGCCTACTCAAGCAAAAGTTCATAAGACGCCGATTTGGAAGTACTTCGTGTCAACACAGCCCAGAGTGGCTACCTGCAACCAATGCAAAACTGTTTTGTAGGAATTTTAAAAAAAATGAATTCAGTCAATTCACAAATAAAAAAAAATTCACTACCCGAGCCCGACCCGAGCCCGAGGGTACTTCAATTACCCAAGCCCGAGGGTACTTTCAATTACCCGACCCGAGCCCGACCCGAGTTCAAAAACCACTACCCGCACATCCCTAGTTTTAACAATAAAAAACATATTGATGACAATATTTGAATCTTTGTCATGCAGTCACAAAACTAGTGATGACATCGGGTACCCGGAAACCGGTTCCGAACAAGTTCTATAGCGACCTGGTTCCGACTTTTCAAACCGGTTCCATTTTTTAAAGTTTTCTGTACAACGGTGAACTTCACTGACCCTTTTTCCCGCACCAATGGTGATTCTACGCACCGGTTTTTGTGCGGTCTATTTCCGCGGAGTCTGTAATGACTTAACCCCTCATGCACAAAGACTTGCCTCGGTAAAGTTGCGGACGCAAATATTAGCAAAGATGGCGGAGTTGTCTCCGGCGATAAGGTTTGGAGATCAAGGAAACAAAATGCAAGCAAAAACCAGTCCCAAGTGACTCAAATAAATTATTCTAGCACTAAAAGAGCATTTCTAGTTAGAAAACATCAATAATTTATTAAAAGTTGTGTTTTGGGCAACCTGCAACGTATATACATAGTGGTCAGAAGTCGCAAGAATTACCGTCTACTTTGGAGTAGCGGTAACGAGAGGCATTCCTATGCTGAGGGTTGCGGGTTCAAATTTCACTCGATTTTTATGACCTTTTTTTGCTATTTTTTACTAAATATTTCACGTTTCTTGCCTGCTTTACTGTATGTTGGTACAAAAATATTAGTTGAAATATTCATTTTCTGATACAAAAAGGTGAGGGTCGACATTTGCGTCACATCCAGAGTAGCCGCAACTTTACCGAAATATCTAGTGAATTGCGGACGCAAGTCTGCTTACGCAACTACCTTTATGCATATGGTTTTTATAGCCCTATAATTTAACATATGGATTTGCGTAAGTCCGCCATTTTTAACGAGACGCAACTTTGCGCCGGTAAATCTTTGTGCATGAGGGGAGGGGGTTAGTCGGCTACCTATCTTTCCTTCCCAGCTGCTTTCAACCACTCGGGCGGCCTTGACGACGGCTACGTAACACTTGACTGTCGGCAGTCTCACGTAACAAAGCGCGGGCGCCGAAACTAGCTCACTCCCGGTTGTACAGTCGCAGTCCGACGTGGAGGAACCGGTTTGAACTTTTCGGACCCGATGTCATCACTACATGAAACCACATCTTGCTCATGATTTTTGTTTCCGCTTCGTCTTAGCGTTCTCGAGAGGAAACAAACAAAGTAAAAACCAGTTTTTTGTGCAATTTAAATATCAAAATTATCTCTTTAGTTTAAAATCCTTCTTTACTAGAAAACGTATGGTACACAACATTGAACATAGTCGTCAGTCCCTAATGTGTATGTACATAGTAGTCCCTAATGTGTATGTACATAGTAGTCCCTAATGTGTATGTACATAGTAGTCCCTAATGTGTATGTTTTTACTTGTTAAAGTCATCAAATTTTATAGGCCTAATATTGCAACACTGGTCGTGAATTTGTCCGGAAAAGTTTTCCTTATTGCCACTGTCTTTCATTTTATTAATAATTAGTAATTAATTTATGTTTTATTTATTTTAATAGTCCCCATGTCTTTGACTTCAAGCCATTAAAGACCTATATTATGAAGGACATTAAAATGTCCAGCCAGTAGTTGATGAGCCATAGAAGTACTATGAGAGAAACTGCTAGTCAGATGCAGACATAACCTCGTGTCATCTTGCAATGCCGTCTTCCGTGATCGTGGGCCAGTATCACTGCCGTTGTAGAGCGCATTGAGCTAATGACGTGTGGGTAGGGCAAGAAACTGTCTGAAACTATGCTACGATATCAATTACGTATTCCATTCCTTTCCCCAAATTATACTTTCAGGTTTTCCATCAGATTACTTTTTCTTCTTCAAAAGTTTATAAAACCCAACCAATCAATCTATTCCTATTCAGCGTTTGCAACAACATATGTACAACCTTGGAAGCTGTGGAAATGGTCAGTTAACTTGATCATTAAAATGCAGTCTTGCCTGCTACAGTCTTTAGTCTATACAGTGAACCCTTTGTTATTTCATGTTTAGTGCCACATTATTTACATCTCTTTAAGTTGATTATTATGCTTAACGTACGCCTGGAGCACACACATACAGGCACTGTTGTCAACAAACGAATGTCATTAATTAATAATGTAAATAATAAATATTTAATCCGAGTTGTTGCGGGTTATTTTCTCGCTTCACAAGTAAACATTGTACGTACGTCGACTGAGAACATAAGAACTGTTGCCCACAGGGTAAAGAAACGTCGAGGTACATACAATGTTTACTCGCGACACGCAAAATAACTCTATAAACTGAAACTCATACAATGTTTATTATTTAGTATGAAATTTTTTTTTAAAGAAAAAGGTACCTAATATGAAAGTTTAAATTGTGATTTATATAATGAATGGTATTGTGTTTTCAAAATTGATTCTTATTGAGGGTTTACTGCAGGCATTCAAATAGGAGCTCAAGTTACATGCTACAGTAGATGTGCCAATGGCATCAAGAGTAACTGTTGAGAATACCTTGTTATATGTGAAATTAGAATCTTAAAACACATTTCTATTTAATTTTTGGGGTTTAATCAGTTTTAGGGATATTTAGGGGCCAAGTTATCTTCCTGCAACTTTGAAGATTTAGTTAAAATTTACTTGGGCTTATTTACAACAAAATGAGATAGCCCCCTCCATGAATACAAAATTTAAAAACAAAATCATGCTACTAGCATGTAAACCTAGTTTGTTATTAGTACGTGAAGGAATGCAAAACTACTTCTGTACATATTTACCCGATTCCAAGACGTTCACTTCCTTTCAATATGCACTGATTAACTAGTATGTCCAAATTTAAGACAACTCCTTAATTCTTTTACTTAAAAATATGTGGAAAACATACCTATGTCTAGATTCAGGTACATAAATAATAAATATGTTAATAATTTGGTATTCTAGTACTGTATCAACATCAGTTTAGCACTACTACTATTCCGACAGTTTGCTATTGGTGTTATCTGGATAATGTAAAGCGTGTTCCCCTGGTGTCCTATAGTTAGAGATGTGCAAAAATGGTGACAATGAAGTTTGCAAATTTTTTTAAAGTTGCAATAATCCCTTCAAATTCAGTTTGCACATGAATCTCATGAATTGTGATTGAATGGTACCAATTTCCAATTCGCGAATTTTCGCGAAATTTTAGTTGATGCCGCGAATTAGTGGCGAAATTAGCAATTATGTCCTTAAATGCGAATTAGGTCACGAAATTTAAAAAAATAAAAAAAATTCAAAGTTTTGGTGGAGGTGCCGGGTCGAAGTCGAAATTAAATTTACACTGGCTGGTACATATGGTGGAGGTGCCGGGTCATAAACGCGATCATGAGATCGTAATAATCGTTTGAACGAGAGTAAGCTCAAAATACAAAAGACACATAAAAAATGCATAATTTCGTAAATTTGGTGGAGGTGCCGGGTAGACGAAATTAATTCTGGTAAAAACCGTCGGAAACTTTGAAAACTGAATGCTGAAATTGAGCTTAAAATTATAACTGATTCTGAACTTCACTCTCATGAGCTTGTTTTTCTTTTAAATCATTAAAATCAATCAAATTATCCTGAAACTTTTTTTTTTTTTTTTTGGAGTTGTGCATGAGAAAATTGTGTTTTTTGGTGAATCGCGACAAATCGCGAATTTTTATTTTTAAGGCGCGAATTTTCAAACTTTAAAAAACCATTTTTGCACATCTCTACCTATAGTTACATGTAGTTCTAGTACATTATTTAAGCCTTGATTGGAATATATTGATTGGTTGCCACTTGGCGGTCAGTATGTTAAGTTTAAAGTTTGCCTTTCTCGAGTCTGTACACTGAAAGTATGAATGTCATATTACATCGCCTTGAATGTTAATTATCTGGTTCAACAACAAGAGAGGGCATGAATGTTACACGGAGGCCTGTGTATGGGCATCTAATTTTAAGTGAGCTTTGGCAGTCACGCAAATAGCCTCAGATCCTATTATAAACGTGGTAGCGTATTTGTGTACGGTGTTTACCGTGTCGATAGGGAGCATTTGTAATGATTGCGTTTTACTCCGCCGACATTTGCTCGGGAATTACTAGTCTAGTCTAGTGCATTCCGCACTCGATTGACGTACGGTGAATGTAACCGTGGATATGTTTGAAAAGATAATACCTTCATCAATGGTGTCTACGTACAAATTGTCATCCTCTGTAGACGAGTTAGTTAAGTATTACATCTCATCTTATTCCAGTTGAATCTTGGCTAAAGAGTCGAGTATTTTTAGTTTTATTTCACGCAACACAAGTTTCATTCTTTGCTTGCGGTGAGAATTTTAAAATATTTTATTTATAAATTTTCATTCACGTTCAAACTTGTACGAGAGGACATTTTGAATTCACAAACAGTATTTGCCATTCACTCTCGAGTTTCTTTTTTTGTCTTGTCCAAATTAACAAGATGTATATTTTTAAAGTTAGGTATTGTCTTTTAGATTAGAGTAGATGCTTGCAGGAATTGTTTATCTAAAGTAAATATTTAGGTTGGCAATAATGCAAGACGCTACTGCATTAGATTAGATTAAGATTTCTCTTTTTACACGTAGGTTGGTAGTTATATAAGTGTCTTGAATTGTAACAATCATAATAATTTTGGGATGCAGATTATTTTTTAAAGTAAAACAATGCTCAGCAACAATTTAATTTTTATTTGGAGAAAATCATTGAGCAATAAGGAACACTGCACAATCATCTTCATTTTATCAGAATTGATTCAATTTGTTTTTATGATCATGCCATAAAAAAACATTTACTTACTATACTATTCATGATTCATGAATCATAAGCTCAAGACAGTTCAAACTTCTTGTAATAATTAATACAGTATAAAATTATATCTGTTTCTTCTTACTAATATAGTTCAAATTTGATATGAAATTGAAATGAATTTTTCTTTTTGTGTAGAATTGTGTTTTTATTGTGTGCCTTATTATTAGGGTTGCCATTACAACTTTCAATGTTGTTAGATCTCAAAGTAAACTTACCTTCACAATATTGTGTTGACACTTGGGGTACCTTCTAGTGAGTGGTGGAAACTGTCAAATTTGATAGGTTGATATATTCAGAACACGAAACGGTCTTGTACATAGGCCTACAAGGTCTTGATCACTCTAAAGAAAGGAAAGAAAGATGGCCCTAGAGTCTAGACTACACCGGTAGAAGCCTAATTTCAAGTAATCAATGGCAACCCTAGTACTAATTGTCATGTCCATAATTTTTACCATGTCCTCTTCATGTTTTCTTCCTGCACTTCTTCTCATATGTTAGAATTGACATATTTATGTCTTCATGTGTCTTATCTTGATAACCAATACAGGTAGGATATCCGTGACCCTTGGCATACCTTACCCTTTCAGCGTTGCACAGTTGAATAGAAGTTGCCTTTCCTCAAGGGCGCCTGCAGGAGGGGGGAAGCAATTGCCCCCCCCCCCCCGAACAAAGCACATGAGATAAAAATTTCAGTATTTATGTCATTCAGTTGAAAATAAAAAAAATCAAAAAATGAGAGGTAAAACATTTTGAAAGTTTCCTTTAAGATTCCTTGGTGGTTTTCTAGTTTCGAGTATCAACTTCACAAAAAAAATTACATTATTTTGGTATTGTATCCAGCCCTCTACTTTTTAAGTTTCTTCTAAAACCCACCAAATGCATTCTAAAAACCTGATTTTCAAAATTTTCACCTGCGGTGCTATTGTTGCAAACCCCCTGTGATTGCCCAACGAAAGTACAAATTGTAATTTTTGCAGGGGGTGGGGGGGAATTACAATTTGCGGGCGCCTATGCCTATCCTGTAGTCCAGTCCATCCTCAACCCTATTCTATGCAGGTGGTTTGCTAGTAAATCATGGCCAGTATCTAGTCTGAACTCTGAACTGTGCTCTAGTTCTACTTCTTTATAATGGTTTCTTGAAGTATGACAGCAAGTAAAAGTATGTTTCTAGCTTTAGTTACATACATAAGTTTTGTCCTGGGGATCAACTTTGTGGTAAGTGTGGTTTTCACTCCTCCTGTTGTGATCCTAAATCCTTTATTTTGAATAACGTTCAGCTTCGTATTTAGGCTACTACGTTTTGTAACTTGTGGAGGGTAGTATGTATTAAGTATTTACATTTGCTCCCAATGTTACCCCTCTTCAGTAAGCCAAGTCTCTTATTAGGCCTACTTAATTGGCACCTTCTGTCTAAATGACTATGTCATAATCATTATTTATCCATCATTATGCCAATATAGATTTGGTCTTCAGTTTTTAAGTTTACTCAGTATTTTAGGTGAAACAGGGGTATTGTTCTTCCTGTTGTACAATACTTGAATGTCATGTTTCTAGGTTGTTTTTTTTTAGGGGGGGCGTGTGCCCTCACCCTCACCCCCAATCACAATCCACGCCTCCCCAATAATTTCCTCGTTCTCCTATTTCCCCAATTAACAGCCCACATCATCCTTTAACCCTATCGGTCAGGTTTTTTGTTTATTACCGGTATTTAGAAGGCGGTGGAACTGTTTACTATAGAAAGTACATTGAAACACTTCGATAAGTGGGCACTATATTATAACTAGGGATGCACACGATAATCGATATTATCGATCAATAATCAATAATGGATATAATTTCGATAATCGATAACGAAAATTCATTATCGATAGTCGAAATTTCAAACAATTGGTCAATAGTGTTACAAACAAAAAATGGAGATAATCTCACGTTGTGCCATGCACTAGCAACGCTGATCCGCTGATGGTGTCAAACTCGAGATTTATGTTTGGAAATTAGCTATGAAGCCGGCTTCATTCATAAACGTACAGTGTCCCATAACAGTATCCTCGAAAAGCTTGGCAAAATAGAATTTGCATGTTTACGTTTAAATTAATTAGAAAAAAAGAACTTGGATAAACTATTACGTTTAAATTAATAATCGCAAATTCTATTTTGCCAAGCTTTTCGAGGATGCTGTTATGGGACACTGTACGTTTATGAATTAAGAATGCGCAAATGTGGAAGGGTAGATGAGCTTGGCCCTTTTTCTAGATCTCATTCCTTTTGAGTGTGTAAGGTTTGGCTGTATTTCTACAAGTTTTTGTTATGTGTGTGATTTATTGTTACTACTGATATATAATACAATCTAGAAAATGCAAAGTACAAGTAGATCAGGGATTTAATCTGGGTCTACTACTTGACTCGCAAGACATTAAACAACTGGACCACTCTGCTGGTAGCTTAGAATTACCAACTAAGGAAATAATAATTTTATTATTATGTTCTATAATTTCCATTTTTGGTGCATTATGTTAGAAGTTGACTATAATATCCAAATGATGTTTTGAGATCAAATCATTGTATCGTAGGCATACCCTTTTCCTCGGATAACACATACGATGAATGTTTATGTATTTCACGTGCTTGTTGGCCGCTCTACAACAGCTCTGGGACGAGGCCCTGCAACGGTAATGGGAATATTGGCTATGATCTAACATTGCCCAGTAACTGCAACAGTTACAGGAAGCTATTGCCAGGCAATTGTAGAGCGGCCCTTGTTCTCCATTAGTCACAGAATATTTACAATTTTATTTAATATATCGCAGTGATAGCTAAAACAAATTTAATTCGTAAAATCTTCTTCGTGCAAAGGAACCCAAAATTTCAGCTGCAGCATACTTATATAATAAAATAATATACAACATATTTACAGGTGTAGCCTATATGCCTACCACCACAAATTGTCCCTACTTTTTGCACTTTTAGCAGGTATTTAGTTAATTATTCAGGGTTAAGGGCATAGTGTCCAATGTTTGTTAGTTTATTTGTGGGGAGGACAAAACCAGTCTGATGTCGTCTTGGTCAACGTTTGTATCGTCGTCATCGAGGGGAGGGGACCCTGACAATGACTGCCTCTAGTTTTGAGGAGTAAAAATAATATGCTCCCTTACTAATGCTAGCTATGTTTGCGAGATGGACTTCGCCTCTCTTCATGCCTTGAATGATCGTCGGAGGAATACCCTGGGCCTACTCTAGTCCTGAGCCAGACGGGGTCACTATTAGCAGCTTAGCAACTCTACACCGGCAATTTAATCACACTTCAAATCCATCATTGCAATTCTGAGGAATGTTAAGGTGAGCTGGAGTAATAAAAACCATCATTTGTATAATACAATGGGTTGTTTTAATTTTAACTGGAAAAGCAATTTTCTTGTAATAAAATGTATCTTGGGTTGAATTGTAAAGATACCAAATTAGTACTGCCTAGATGGAATTTAAACGTAATGAAAACTTCAAACAATGTGTATTGTGTACCTACCTAAGAAAGAGCCAGCCAGCACTTGACTAAGGAATGACTGCACCCGTCATGAGACAGGTAAAATACATTAACAACCTCTTCGGGAGAAGCAGATGCTGGTTAAAAAACGGCCTTGCTAAATACACGAGATTCGCAATGTGCACAATGCATTGTGGGAATTTGGCGCCATTTTGGTAAAAACCAAAATTGTCATTCATGTGTTTTCATGCTTGCCTCTGGTGGTGTTTTTTAATATTGCATTTACTTAAATTGTAATAAAATGTTACCTAGTCGTGGCAGGCCCTGGAAAAAAGGTGGGGTTGTGATAAGTTTTATTGTGTTTATGGCATTTGCAACACGAGCTCACATGACACTACAGAAGGTATTAAGACTTAAGACTTTAGCCTTTTCCTTAACCTTGTCCCACATTTTATTTAACCATAATCGATACTTACTTGCACCACGGCCACGACACAAGAAAATATATTCAGTGCAGCAAATGTATACGGTGAATTGTTCTTTGCAAAAGGACTGACCGACGACTTAAGAGGGTATGCTGAGGCTAGAACGGAGGCGAGTTTAAGCGCTCAGCTTTCTGGATTTTTTGGGTAAACGGTTTATAACACCATTATCAAATTTCACACTAACGTTTATAAAGAATAAATCTATGTTATCCATTATGCGTAATCCTAAATTAATTCATTGATTTTGAATTAAAATTTAGTGAAATCACCTAAATTTACTCAATTTTGGTCAATTTCGGGAATTTATTCCAAGTGAACAGATTTTTTTAACTCAAATTTGCATAATGGAACCCAACGTTTAAATCAATGTAAACGTGCAGGTTTATTTGGTTTTATCGTAAGATAAACGGTTTGGTGGGAATTTCCAGAATTGTAATCCATGTTTTGGATTTCCCATTTTTTCACGTTTTGAACTTATGTCTCGCAATGGATCTTTAACGCTTATTTTGTGCAACCAATTACGGATATCAATATAAAAGTACTTTATTAACATCCATTCAAAATTTGGTAGTGATATTACCAACCGTTCAGCAGAAATCATCAACACCTGTTTGCGCGCATTTGAGTTGGGCCAAGCTCAGCGTACCCTCTTAAGAAGTTGGAGGATATCAATTCAATAATGTATATTTGTTCCAGACATTTTGAGAATGGACAAGGTCCTACTGAGGCATTTCCGTACCCATTTCCAGCTTCAAGAGATCCTACATTGCATTGCCTACACCTTATGTTAGGCCTACTTTTCTATTCTAAAAAAATATATACATATGTTTTCTTTATTAATTATATTGCTTACCTTGTACTTCGATATCAGTCAAACTCGATAATTTAACCTTACTTAATTAATATAAGTAAAAACAACAACAATGCACCAACATGAATTACAGCTGTTTATGAAAATGACCACACTTGATTGAAAACCGGCGTGATCATAGCCCCCTGTGAAGTAATGTATCCTTTTAAAGAAAGATTTAAGATGGACTTAGAATATAGTAACTGGCGGACCTGCAACATTATGGGGTGGTGCGTCTGCGATTCTCGTTTCCGGTCAAGGCCTAAACTTTTAGCGCCAGTAATATTGGAGGCCATTTTAGCCCATCGTTAGGTAAATGTGTGTAAACAGGTGAAAATGGTGACTGTTTGACGAGTTTTTGTTTTTCGGGGCTAGTTTCGCAGTACGCGAATTAACCAAGAGATGCATATCCATGCGCCTTGTAAATCCATGAATAAACTACTGCTATAATATGAGCCCTAATTGTTGGAACAACAATACTAAAACTATACAACAATATGGATGGACAATAAACCTACCTTTGTAATGGTCAAAGTTCTATTGTATTGTTACAACATTAGTATAAATAGGCCTACAGCAACAATCTCGATAATGAAGAGTCGTGCAGTAGCGACTGTATCGGCACTTGTTTATTGAATTATTATTCAACATTACTCTGGGCCTATTCAGTTATGAACTGATTGACGCGGTTGGTTCTAAACGACATCAGTGCAAGTCGCTTGCTGAAAATCAATGGAACTTCTTCGGTTCATATATTATATAATTATTTCACACAACAACGTTCAGATAAACATAATTTATTGACGACTTCATGTAGTTGTGTTGAAGTAGCAATGTCGTGTTTCTATGTTAGAATGGAATACAGTTTCGAATCGGCTCCGGCTTCGGGATGGGCATCGGGGAATGATTCGGCCCGTTAACAGGCTAGACGATCGAGTAGTGAGGGGCGGGTTCTGTACCCGTGTTTGCATTGGTTAGTGTCGATGCCGAGATCGTAACAGAAGTCGCCCCAATAAATATTCGTTCACAAGGTGGGTGTGGCGGGACCGGACGCGGGTGGTTTCGTTCGTCGTTTTCTGTGGTCGAAGTACGACTGGTATCGATGCTGTAGTCTGCAAAATGAAAATGATGAAAGTTTGGGTAGAGAAGAGTTAGTAGTGTGCCGGTAGGTAGAATAATAGAATAGATAGGGGTATAAGTAGGCCTACGATTAGCAGTCTAGGAAAATATGATGTTACTCTGTTATTTCTCTTTCAGATAAATAAATAAATCTGTATTTATTGCCCACTAAGTTTTCTAAAGGATCATTACTCTGGGCCTATTCAGTTATGAACTGATTGACGCGGTCTCTTGCTGAAAATGGAACTTCTTCGGTCCATATATTAAATACGTATGTATTTATTTCACACAACAACGTTCAGATAAACATAATTTATTGACGACTTCATTTGCAGGTCAATCCTCGGGACAGGTGACTGCCAAGAACCACTTGAAAGCAACAGGCAACTGGTAAGTTATTCACTAACATATCTAGAGGACAATGTAGTTGTGTTAAAGTAGCAATGTCGTGTTTCTATGTTAGAATGGAATACAGTTTCGAATCGGCTCCGGCTTCGGGATGGGCATCGGGGAATGATTCGGCCCGTTAACAGGCTAGACGATCGAGTAGTGAGGGGTGGGTTCTGTAACCGTGTCTGCATTGGTTAGTGTCAATGCCGAGATCGTAACGGAAGTCGCCCCAATAAATATTCGTTCACAAGGTGGGTGTGGCGGGACCGGACGCGGGTGGTTTCATTCGTCGTTTTCTGTGGCCGAAGTACGACTGGTATCGATGCTGTAGTCTGCAAAATGAAAATGATGAAAATTTGGGTAGAGAAGAGTTAGTAGTGTGCCGGTAGGTAGAATAATAGAATAGATAGGTATAAGTAGGCCTACTATTAGCAGTCTAGGAAAATATGATGTTACTCTGTTATTTCTCATAAATAAATAAATGTATTTATTGTCCACTAAATTTTCTAAAGGAAAAGTTAATTGAAAGCAGACCAAGCCAACCATGTCGGCATTAATGCCAACGATGAGCAAAAGATGGCTAACAAATGGGAAAAACAACAAATCAACAACCAAACAAGTGGTGCCCACACGTCTTGTGAGATGTCTACGGAAGAAACCGCTTCAATAATGTAGGTCTCGTAATATTCTACAAATATGATAAGAAAATGCAGCTCTTTGTGCCGAGTAGGATTGAATAATATACGATAAGACAATACATGATGGTATCTACGACTAAAAGTAATTGAGGGTCCAATGCATGTCGTACCCAGGTCTTCCCTGCCTGGGCCCCGGGAAGAATTTGGCCCAAAGCATTCGTTCCTCTGCTGATCGTACAAGGGGAGAAGAGGCAAAGTCCATCTCGCAAACATCAGCTAGTAAGATGAGGAGTATTCTACTCGACGAAACTGACGGGGGGGGTTGTTGTCGGCGAGCCTCCTCCCTGTTGACGACTACAACAATACATTTGATGACAAAGACGACAGCGAAGTGAGAAACTCTTGTTCCCTCCCCTTGCCTGTGGCTGGATATGTCTAGCACGGTCACATCCCCTAGGTCAGTGTGTGAACAGTGTTGCCAATACCCCCAGCACCACGGCCGCTAGTAGCACCTTAAAATACCACCAAATTCAAGGTCTGCACCGCTAGCTTTCAAATATAAAAATTGCATAAAAAACATTAAAAACCTTCCATACAAAATGTATTTTAAAATAAATTTCCAAACAAAGTAGTAGATCAAAGACTCACATCAAATAAAACAATTAATATCGTCTTTAGTTTATCAACTAAGTAATGGAGATGGATTATGATTTAAAATTATAAATCAAACAAGTAAAAATAAGTGTTTTGGGATTGGGTTTAGCGATTTGTAAGTACGACCGTACCACTGTTTTGAAAGTTGTAAACGCTAGTGTCAGAAATCTCATTTTAATTCCCCACTTTGCGTCTTTCAAAACGCTGATTAGTGTCAAAACCGCTGCATGGCAACACTGTTGTGAAAGGCTGAAGGCCAGCAGCCTATGAGTCACGTCTCCAAGGCTACAAGCCACTCGCCGCAAGTAGGAGGCATAGATCTTTCAAACCGTGACAACCAAACGTGTGGCAAAAATGGCCCGTTACAAGCTCAGGCCTACTGTACCGTACAAAACATCGAATTGTAGCGGGTATAAATTTAGGCACTCTCGTTAATGCATAGGCCATGGGATTTAAGCTGATGCTCATAGGAATGTACAATGTAAGTAGTAATACTTTTCTTAGTGAGTCATAAACAATGCATTTTGTTCAACATGTTTTTTTATAAATATTTCTAATAACTTTACAATACATTGTACAAGAGTGAAATACAATCTCTCATAATCATTAACTGTCAGTCATCATTATTTATAATAAATATTTATAGTACTATAAATCTAGCTCGACTTATTTATTATTAAATTACTTTAATAGTAGTACATAATTCATAAAAAGCATTTGATTGACATTCTAAAGGTTGCCCTGAAGTTCACAGCTTGCATTGCATTGGTATTCACCCGTAACTATTAGATGTTCAAGGTTGGCGACCCTTGCCACACAATTATTAGTTCGAGTGAAGCATGATTGAGGAAATTGCACGTCTGGACTATTTGCACCTGGTAACGAATTATTTGTACATTAGCCTCATATTATATTATTTATACAAATTGTATCAAATGGTTTACTTATTTATGTGTGCAATAACTTAAAACGTTTATCAATGCAATTCAAGCCGCATTACTGAAGCCCAAATCTAGAATACCCACATAAGCACGTGTCCATACACTAGTTAAAAGATTTAAAAATGAATATCACAGGCAATAGCCATAAGCATGTAGTGCAAAACATGGACTTGACTATGTATCTCATATTGCAACCTAGTTTATATTTAATAGACTGTATGTATGGTAGTGATATAATGATGGAACGTAAACGTACATCTAAAGCCCAGAGAATTGAAAAGATTCCAGTGAAGCATCATTATTCATTATATATTTTTAAATACAAACTATAGGTGATTAAGAGATGAGAATTTATTAACGTGACAAATATTTTTATTTTAAATCGCGAGTTTGCGCTAGTAGAGCACAAGGGCATAGGCCAACGTCCCACACTTTAATAATTTCAGGTACTTCAGTCTTCGGTATTTTCTCAATCACTGGCTTCCGCTTGTGTAGCTTCTTTCTTTAGTAACTGGTCAATCTGGAAAAAAATAATATGCTCTTTAACATAGGCTATTACATTATATAGGCGACACTCAAGAAATAACTAGTGGCTGCCTGAACTTCAATTTTCCAGGAAATCCACAATATCATTACTAGGTCTAATTAAATATTAATTATTGTGATTCTCGCACATAGGTATATTTTTTTTGTCTGGAATCTGACTTAATTGTAAAAAAAATATATATATCTGGCGGTGGTGTACCTGTGTCTTGTACACTTCCTTGACGTCCTCCAAGTCTAGCCGGAGCTCCTGAGCCTCCTCCACCTTCTCTCCGTACATCTGCAACAGCGCATCGTACTTGCGCTGCACGTCGTCGTACTGCCCGCGCAGCGTTGCCATCTCCTCTAGTCGCGTGTCTTGGTCGGTGATGCGGGCCGTCAGCTGAGAGAGTTCGGTTGTCAGCGCCGTGCGCTCAGCGTCTCGGCGTCCCATCTCCCACTGAAGTTGCTGCATCTCGCCTGCAACCAGCACACATGTACTTGCAACATTGCACTCGTATTGGTTATACCTATATTTACATCATTCCTCATATACAAATCTATAGCATTCAGATTGAGGGAACACCAGCTCCTTGTTTATACAATTTTCATTTCCCAGTTCCCAGGCAAAATATATTTTATTCTTGTCTTCTGTATGATCCCTGGGCTGTTTCGTCGTATCGATGATGAGGTACTGCTCAACGTTTCGCCACCCATCTTGGTGGCTTCTTCTCTTCTCTTATCATTCTTGAAGAAGCCACCAACATGGGTGGCGAAACGTTGAGCAGTACCTCATCATCAACTCGACGAAACAGCCCAGGGATCATACAGAAAACATCTACGGGTCGTGAAAGCCTACATCTCATATTTTATTCTTATATACAGCCATTACACAGGCTGTAGGTTATGATTTTCAGTACCATCGCAGATAGAATTAAATTAAATTTTTGTAGCATGCCCGCTGTATAGGGTACATACACATGAGATTTAACCGGTGGGACCCTCTACAGGTGACTAACTAGGTATATTGCGGATAGGATAATTGTGAAGGGATGTCTGAGGGCTATTTAAGAGGACTCAATCCCTTGCATTTGCATTGACTGAGCAAAACCTCAGAAAAAACCTTCAGTCAGGATTGCCGGTCTTGACGGAATTTGAACCCGGGACCTCCCGAATCAGGGTGGAGCGCCAACACTGTCGGTAGAATTGCAATTTACTATTGCTATTTGAGATGATGATGGTGAAGGACAATTACAAAAATCCCATGCAGTATGCGGGATTTGAACTCGTGTCCTCCTAGTGTCTACGCTTTGGACCCGTGCCCTAATCGTATCAGCCACTCCATTACAAGATATAGAATTGAACAACAACATTGAACACTACGGTACTCACCGTCCCGTAGTTTCAGCTGTGACTGTAGACACTCGAGAAGGGAGGTGGTGTTTCCAGACCTCATGCTATCGTATACGTTGGCGTAGCGACCCGAAGTCGATCCGCACTCAAACGCATCGTCCTGAAACTGGTGGTGTTTGTTGTCAGGGTCAATGTTTCTAGCTTTGCCTTATTATTTTATTACATTTTCTCACAGTTGTCAGAGTTTCCAAATGTGAATGGGATATTAGTCTTAACAATTAGTGTTTTTTATTTCTAGTGCAATATAAATAGACCTATACATGAAAGGTTAAATTTAGTTTAATTCTCCAAGAATGTGTGCGTTCTTACATGAGGCCAGATGGCGCTGGAAATGGACTCTGAAAGTGACGCCCGTCCGAAACTAAGTGTAGGCGAGGCGGAATGTGGCGTGATCGTGTCCCCTTGCCTCTCCCCCCTCTCGGTCTCCCGATCTCGGAGCTGATCCTGAAGGACAAAGCACAGAATATATCAGTACACCAAACTATTCTCCCATTTCAAAATTTCTACTCTTTTATGGAGAAGAAAATTGCTGGAAGTTTTACTCTTGCATAAAATAAAAACTTTGATCTAAAATCAATTTTAATAAGCCACAACGCAGGTCAAGACACATTAAATTATTTTGTACTTGTGTAGGACTAATTTTTCAAATATTTTGGTTTAGTATTTGTCATTGTACTCATTGATAAAAAGGCTCGATAAATGTTAGTTGCTGTAATGTTACCTGCAGCTGCAAGGTCCTTCGCTTCTCCGCTTCCGTCGCTGCCTTCTCGACCAACAGCTGTTGCTCTAGCGACGTCACCTCGCGCCTCAGCTCCAGCAGCTGTTCCGTGAGCGACTGGTGCAGTGACCGGTTCTCAGAGATGCCCCTAGAAATCACAAACTCTTTAACATTGTAAGATCCGTGGGCACAAAGTTACTGGCAATGTTTCTTGTGCACATTAGTAGATTCTATCAAGAGAATAAACACTGGAAGTGTAGGCCGAGAGTTGATACAGTATTATAATACTGAATTAAAAATACAGTGGGAATTTAATTTTAATATTAAGCTGACTTACTTGTCTTTAGCCGATTTCAGTTGACTGCATTGTGCGCGTAGTTTCTCTATCTCTTCTCGCAGCTGTGTTGATTCCTGATTGGCCGTGGCTAGTTTGGACTCGATTACCGAAACTTGTGATCGAAGAGAAACGCATTGTTCCCGCGAAGATCGCTCTTGTTCCGTCAACGAGGATAGTTTGCCCTGGAGTTCACCTTGAAATATAGAATTACATGTTCCTTGAGTTAAATAATGTGGAAACAACACTCACTAATGACACTTAAGTTTTCTATACCACTAAGCTGTAGGCCTTATGTTATTTGCAGTGGTAGGCCCTATATTAATAAATACATTTTTTAAGGTATCGACAAGGAAGTTACACATTTAAAAAAGTGCACTAAAATGCATTTCGAATTTAATTTTACACTTTTATTAAACAACTAAACAATTGAGATAAAACTTTTAGAGCAGGTGAGCATGTGCAAGCATAATAACATGAGTAAATACACAGGTACCCTACATGCAACATATACATAAATTAAATTAAGTCAATAATCATAACATTGTGTGTTCCAGTTTGCGCAGGCAGTGTTATGTACGTATCATGAAGTGTTAGTATCTTCTATCTTCCCGATGCGTAATGTCTAAAGAATACCTTGGGTTAATAAAATCATAAATCACTTGATTTGATTCAGTTATCCCGTTTGTAGTTCCTACTTTCCGTCGGTTGACTTGGCACTAGATCACGGTATCGCTACTCACTAATAGTTTCCGTTAGGTTCTTCTCTTGTCTCTCCCACGAGATTTGTTGAGTTCCGTGCGCAGCTTGGAGAGACTCGATCTGTCTGAGCAGCGGCCTCGTTACCACGGACACCGACTGCGCGAGCTCTTCGTTGCGAGCCTCGGCCTGCTCCAAGCGACGGAGAAGGTCGCTACACTCTTGCCGCACGTTACCCTCGCGTCTGCAACAAAACACATTTCTCGGTTAGTAGTGATGACATCAGGTAGTAAATATTGGAGTCGACTCCGGAGCCTTGGGAACCGGGTAGGAGTCGACTCCCCGATATATACAGTAAGATCTCTCTAATTTAAAAAAAAAAAAATATATATATATATATATACAGTAAGATCTCTCTTATCCGATCTCCTCTTATCCGATGTTCCGTGTTAACCGAGCCGCCAAAAAAAAAAAAAAAAAATTAAAGTTTTAAATACGTAAATAAAACATAAAAATAATTACAGACGCCGCGCCGCACTTTTTTAAATGTACTCGCATACATTTGTAGGCATGCCTTACGAGTAGGGATGACATCGGGTACCCGGTTCCAGAAATTACCCGGAGACGATTTTAAGATCCGGGTATATTTCGCGGCCGTTTTTAGGCTAATTCACCAGTTTAAATTACGCGCTACGTGGTTGCGGTCTTTCCCGCGGAGCGTGCCCGCTGTCTAAAGAGTAACTGGAGTCGACGACAGAGCGCGTTAGGCTCGCTATCACGTGCTTCCGTCCGTCTCGGCGAGTCGCGCCCATGCCACGAGTGAGTGCAAGAGAGAAAGATGCGGCAATAAATCTTGGACACTGCCGTCTGCGCAGTACGAGATGCGCGTACGATCCAACCAACTCACACTCACAGCTGACTGACAAAGATGGTTGGGTGAAGAAGAAGAATTCGCAATGCAATCATCTTTCAACCGATTCACGAAATTCGTTATCACGACGCATAGGATTGTTATTCCTGGGCTTATGTTCTTTCTTTCCCAGGCTTATCTTGCGACGAGAGCTTCAGCGCGGGATATAGTAGTGAGAGGTTTTCCCACATGAGAAAGAGAGCTAGGCCTAGCCTAGGCCTATGTTTGCATTGTAGGCCTAGCCTAGGCCTACTGCGTCGAGTTTAGGCCTAGACATACGTTTTTATTATGTAGGCCTAATTGTTTACGTGTGTTTGTGAGCTTGATTTACAAGCTATTAAATCATTTAGTATACCCTCCACGAAGTGTATCGTGTGTATTTTATGTTCCTTTATCCATTACATGTGTCATATATCATTTTACCACATCAGGCTATGCTACGAGAGCAAATAAACAAATGAAACGCGCCATCCGAGTTTTTCGCAAATCCGAGGTGCCCCCGGTCTCATCCAACTCGGATAAGAGAGATCTTACTGTATATATATATTTAAATTTTTTTATGCAAAAGTTATTTTTAGCAAACTACACTAGTTAAATAAATAATAAATAAATTGTATGAGTCTACCCACTCAGTTATATAACTGATTTTCAGTGGGGTTGCACAACGCTGTCCGACCATTTCCCCCCCCCCCCCTCCACCCGCTACGTATCACTAGCTTGCTTGTCTCTTGGCCCGGCCAAGACTCTCGCTGATTTGTTATGTTTACGTTTTGAGATAAGATAACGACTAACGAGACAACAAGTGCAATCTCATTCAATTTATCATAAAAAAAAAATTAAATTTTTTTTTTTTTTTACCCGACTCTTTGAAAATGGAGTCGACTCCAACAGGAGTCGGGTAGGAGTCGGGTACCCGAGTACCCGATGTCATTCCTATCGGTTAGACTACACGGCATATCATCTTGTGATATTGTCAGTTCATTTTAAATAGGCCCAATAGTTACACAAAATTTATTAAGCTACAAGTCGAGAACTCCACAGTTGGTTTGAGTAAGAGGATTAAAAAAAACAACTGTGGAGTTCTTGACTCTTACTGTAAGAGATTGTTTTAGAGTGTCATTTTTTAATTTCTTTTATATAGTAGGCTTACCCTAAAAACTTATTTTTTTAACCCAAAAATCTGGTAGGCTACCCATTTTACTATTGGGTTGACCTCCAAATACCCGACCTGAAATCTTGGGTACCCACACCCTCAAGTGTTCACCTACCCCGAGTGTTCTTCCTGAGCCTGCCTCAGCCTCGCCTGAAGGTCGTCGACCCTCTCAGACAGTTCCTCCCTCTCGTTCTGAGCCGCGAGCCGAGCCTCTTCCAGCGCAGATACGAGCTCTTGGCGTACAGAGAGCTCGGTGCTCAGTGTCGCTTCTCTGAGCTCTTTATCTTTGGCGGCGGTCGCCTGTCTGCACTCGCCGAGCTCCCTGAAACACAGAAGCAGATGTGAGCTCTAAGTTTTAAGCTATCAATCAATCAAACAATTAAATAAAAGTTTGCCTATGGCCCCAATAGGTCAGTTGGTACAGCAAGAGCATTGGTACATAAAGCCAGAGGTTCTGGGTTCGATCCCCAGTCGGGACAAACTTACGACAATTGCTATCATTCAAAAACTATGTCCTCAAAGTGGGCTTATGCTTAATAACTTTTTATTAATACTGTAACTAATACAAGACATTTTTCAGTATTAGTGAAACTTTAGACAACAATCACTTAGTAAAGACCGGGAAGACCTGTAGCTCAATGCTTTAGAGACGTGACTGCACTGCAGCAGAATCGCTGATAATGCAGACTTAGCCTTGGTTATGTGTAGAACTTTGTCACAAAACCGTCAGTTAGACTCTCCAGCTTTCGCAAGATCTTCGACTAAAAGAGTGAACAAAAAGACCTTGCTAGTGAGAGACTGGAAAAATAATCGGCGTAGGCCTACATTTTAATAATTAAAGATAAAAATATTAAATTAAATAGGCCTATCAGGTATCTGTAACAGTTACCGGTAAATATAGTTTACTTCCCAATTTCATCAAATACAGTGTAGGCCTCTGTCTAAATAGTAAATCACTAAATAGTAAATACTGTAGTTCATGATTAGTTTGCACAATCATAGCCTAGGAGACGACAGATTCACTTCTTACTTGTTGACTGTTTCTAGAGACATGTTGAGCGAGATCAGCTTCTGACTGGCGTCGTCTAGCTGGGTTTTCTGAGTCGCTAGTTCTTTCTCCTGACGTTTAGTCTTGGCCGTTAGTTGATGCACAGCTTCGATTTGGGTCCGTTCGACGTCTTCTTTCGCCGCCAGGGAACGTTTCAGTCGCTCAACCTCCTGGTTGATTTCTTCCAGTTGGTCTCTGGAATAAAACAGAATATTATATTGTCTGTGTTTCATTGTGTTTGTAACTGTCTTGCATCGCATCAACTATTGCCAGATTTGCCACTAGGGAAGACGACGGGTACCCGGGTATCGGGTACCCGCCCGACGAAGTCGGGGACCCGGGGAAGTCCGTTTACCCGTAAAACCCGGTTCCTGAATTGAGGTGTCACATTGTAGGCGGAAGGCTAATGTAAACATGCGCTTTCTCATATCTTTTGTGCTTAGCGGCGTTTTTCTTTTGAATTATAATGTCCTTTGTTCATGCCGCCGACTTGTGGCAGGCAGGAGCAGGGGCAGGAGGGGGGGGGGGGGGCCCTCCTGCCTTACCACTCATGCGGTCTTCCAGAGATTATACCGCGTAAACAATTACCACAACATCACTTATGTTTTTAATCTGCTAGAAGTCAAAACTTAAAAGCTAGCACCCATGGTGATAAATCTTTCCTGATCTTGTTTACTCTCGTTCGGGCTCCAGTCCCCCTCCCCCCCTCTTCCCGCGCCCCGAGCCAACGCATCGTGAGTCGTGACCTTGACTTGACTGTGACAAGATAATATAAAGCAGATGCAACAAAACAGTGAGTGTTATCTTGATGGCCCGCTGCTGTTCCTCTTTGGTGATTATGAAATACTACTTCATCGGCACGTCATTGTTTATAGAACAGCATTACATCTGAGATATTACGATAATTGATGAGCGCGTTTCTTCACAGTTCATTAGACACCCCACACGATTTTTTTGTGTTACTTACCCGGGTAACCCCAGGTAATGTGGACGGGTACCCGGGTCGTAAAAAAGTTGGTTTTCGTCATCCCTACTTGCCACACATTGTTTTGAACAGAAAGCATCACTACAGAGAGAGAGAGAGAGAGAGAGATTTATAGAAGAGAATTATAATTATAGTTGGATTTACTAGCATTTAATAAAGGTAAAAAATAGCCAAAACTACTACGTATGTATTGAGAAATAAAAATTATCGAATTATCAACTGATCGACTCACCCTATTTTCAGTTTTCACTCTTGTTGTATTTTAATTAGTGTCACCCATGAAAACTAAGTATTTAGCCCTCATTCTCCTAGTATGAAATTTATCTTTCTAGGCTTATTAATGATTTATATTTAATGCTGTAGTGTTATTGTAGCTAGAAGAAAAGATTATTTATTTCTCGATTTGGATAGTCGGGAAACACTCCCCATTCAAGTTCTATAATGTAACGACAATACAGAAGTTAAATAGTTACCGTCTCGGTGGTCTAGTTGGCTAAGACGTCCACGCGGAAAGTGGGAGACTCAGGTTCGAACCCCGATCGGGATGGATTTTTTAAATTTCTGGATTGTATTAAATATTAAGATTATTTATGTTTCAGCTCTAAGTTGATTAAAAGTATTAATTAACAAAGTACACACTTCTGGTTCTTCACCGTAGTGTCGTTCTCCTTCTCTTTGGCGCGCAACTTCTTGATGATATTGGAATGTTGCAGTTCCTGTTTGGACAGTTTCTCCCCCTCCCTCCGAAGATCGTCTATGATCTCGTCCTTCTCTTGCACGAGGACCTCGAGTTCCGCCAGCGACAACCTCGACGCGGCCTCGGTCTTCGTCTGCTCGAGTTGTTTACGGAGGGTTTCCTTTTCTCGCACCGCCTGCTGAAACTTGCGCTCTAACGACGACAATCTCTGGGTGAACTCTTCGTTTATCTTCTGGACGTCTTGCGTTCCTACGTGCGACAGCATCGCTGCTTCCAGCTGGCTGAAAGGGAGAAGCAAGAGTTTCTAATGAAAAACAATACATTAATGGATACAAATCGAGAACCTGAAATTCACTGTTATCATAATCAGGAAAGTTAAATATAAAAATTAGCAGAGTGGACTTTTTTATTTCGGCAGCATCTGAGAAACGTCAGACTTAAAAATCTAAGATTAATAGATTATGCATTTAATTGGCACCAAAAGAGTTAAAAGTAAACAGATAGCCAAAAACCAATTTAAGTTATTTAGAAGTTTGTTATATACAAAGTATTGTTGAAGGACAGTTTCTATAAGCCTAGAATATTTACTGTAGAATTATTATTCGTTATGGTTAGGTGGATACGAGGGAAAAGAGTCGCAGAAACGCGAGCTGTGGACCAACCTCTTCAGTTCCGCATTGCTCTCCTGGAGATCGAGGTTGATGCGACTCATATCGATGAGCTTTGACTCGCGCACCTCCAGTATTTCCGTCATGTCAGCAATCCTCTTGAGTAACCTCTCTGTTTCTGAGCCGTGGCTGTCGTCAGATGCCCCACTCGACGCCTCGGACGAGTCCCTTTGGTGACCTGGACAATGGGAAAGACTTAGTTGGCAGTGTGTCAACTTATAATACCGAAGTTAAGCAAAGTGTGAATTGCAAAGTTACAAATTGATGATGGGTCAATCAACCAACCCGTACTAGATTGTTCAACCTTAGACCAAAATCAATTCGTAAAGACTAATATTCTCACTGAAAATTTAACATCAATAAAATATCAAAGGTATGATTGATCAAAATGTTTATTGATCTCTTTCCAAAATTGATTAATTGTCAAAGTAGCACATGAGCCAACCATATTGAATAAATCAATACAAATTTATGACCAGAGCATATAATTGTTTTTACTTTTTTTTGTATAAAAACATGTGTTTATGCATATTTATTTGTGTATGGAAGCAAATGATAATATAGTATGCTTACTACTAGGTAATGAAATATTATACATGTATGTGATATATTTCATACCAATGCTTGTATAGGCAGCAGAAACAAGTGGCACATCAGGAGTGAGGCAGGGCAGAAACTCATAGCTGGCAGAAATGAGGTTGCTAAGAATACAGGGAGAAACAAACGAGAAGAGGATTAAAGACAGTTGGAGAAAGGTTTGGAAATACAAGAAACTTCCAAGGATAAAATAAATATAAGGCCAAGAGAATCGGGGATCCAAAATTTGTTTCTCATGCAGCATTTCAACTTTTCTAACCAAAAGGATGACAACAACATCAACAGAACAAGTAATAAATACTATAAGGATAGTGAGAGAGTGAAGCTGAAGAGAAAGGCACCACCTCAAAAAACAGGACATCGCACGATTGGATTGTGGATTAGGCTACATAAACTTGGGCTCAATCGAACACCTGTAAAAGAACTCGTGTGGTAGGTACAACATGGGTTCATACGTGTATCTGCAGGAGTAACCACACAAACATCGCCCTACCTTTGACCTTGCCTCCTATTTTCACGAGCAAGTCCGAGCCCGGGAACTCCGAGCGGTCTGCGACGAGCGCTAATTTGCCCCTGGTGGCCTGTTGCAGAAGTTTGGCAGGACTGTGGCGAGCAGACTGGGTGCTGCTGCTGTCTCCTCCGTTTGGACTAAACAAACAGTTATGTCGTTTCTCTCAAGTGTCAATACTTTGCTTTGCTGACAGCCTAAGTGGCTACTATTTTTTCAGACTCATAGTTAAGTCTCATGTTTATTCATGTTTATATTACTGTGAGCTGCAACTTTTGACCTCACATGTGACAAGATCTACAATTTTATCTTCATGTTATTATAAAACATGTGAGAGGTAACATAATATTAAAAATCATGGCCTTAAAATTTAAACATTCAGGTGTTGTTCAAATCAATTTAAAATTTAAATCTTAAATAAATATGTTATGCCATAGCCCCTACCTAGAAAATATAATAATAAACTTAGACCCTACATTACAACAGGCCCACCTTGGATGTTTCTTGCACAATTTTGAGAATTTAAGGATCTTTTAAAGTAGGCCAATAAACTGTATATTTATGTTATTAAATAAATTAGAGATATCCGAAAAGGCAGGCTTTAGGCCTAATAGGCCTGGAAAATAAAAACAAATTGCTTCCATTCACTTCAACAGCAGTGCAGATAAAATGAAGCTCCAAACTCTACCTTGAGATGATCTCTATATCGGAGGAGGTGGCCGTCTCTATCTCGTCGCCGGACGTGTGGCCGCTCGTCTGCTCGGACTCCACCTTGACCAGGTCTGAGCGGCTCTCGGAAGATATGGGCGAGTGATCGCGCCGCGACTGTCGCAACAGATCCTCCTCTCCCATCGCGTCTGCGAGCATCGTCTTCACGTAGTACGAGCTCGTCTGCTGTTCCGAGCTCTTTGCCTTCTCGTCCGTGTCAACCGTGTCGTCGGAACTGCTCTCCATGGCCGTACCTGGGTTGGGCAGTTGTTTTAATAAAGGGAACAGGTGCATAAATGGGAGAAAATATTAAATTTATGTCTAAAGGGTGGCTCTTTTAATAGACCACTTCAAATTGTTTGGGTCCAGATTTTTATTTTATAAAAAAATGTAATTTCCTGAGCAATCAGTTTAACATTTAAACAGCCACAGCTATTTGAACGTCTATTTATCTCGCAACTAATACTGTACCTTCGCAGCTGCTGTCGACCAATGTCTTTGAGTCAGACATGCGGCTGTCTAGGATCAAACTATCCTCATTGGACGAGACGCTCACGCGAAGTTTATCTTGCGCGTCGTTGATCGGTTCGGAAACTCTTGGTGGGTCCTGCGTCTGTACGAGTTGCAAAGATAGACCCGCCCTGTTACCGTGCGTCGAAACTGGCTCCTCCAAGATATTGAAGTGTTCGCTGTACGAATCCATCATACCGGAATGAGACATTCCTGTTTTCGTCGGCGTTTCTATGAAGTGTACTTTGTGATGAGGTGATTTCAAAGAACGTATCGACTCGACTGTGTCTGACTTGACGAGCATAAGGTGAGGCTGTTCCATGATTGTTAAAGTTCCAGTTGCGGTGCTTTCTGAAGCGGAAGCGTAACTATCGTCGGCTGCGCTCATTTCCTCTTCGTTTTCTTCCTCTTCTGCAATGACTTCAACACTCTCCGGGGAGATTTTATCAAAGTTATCGTCATATTTATCAACGTGTGACATTGCATGTAGGCCCAATGTTTTCGGAGGGTCGGGGCCGGTTGGAGAGACATATGGAGAGGAAGTTGTACGCGAGGTTCTACCGCTAGACATGTCTCCAATGACTTCTACGGAACTGGGAGTGTCGGGTATAACTTCCACCGATTCGGGTGTGCTTGCGGCAACAGACAGACGGAAGTTGGATGAAGTGCCGGAGAATGACGGACTTGTAGGCGAATCCGGCGAAGTGGTGAACCCGCTTCCACATCCTATCACTTCTACGCTCTCGGAAGATTTCTTGTCGCTTTCGGAAGAGATGACGGAAAGTCGGTTGTACTTGTAACTACTCGTCGAGTGTTCTCTTCTTCGGACAGGCTCCAAAGGCACGTAAATATCTTCACAGCCAATAGGGTCTCTACTTTCTGGTTCCTCTAAAGAAATACTAGTTTCTATGTCGAATCTAGAATGTTTATCGTCCGTTCTTTCGTCAGCCTCGCAACTTGAAAGGCGAGATCTTGCATCCGTGTCACCATCCTCGCTCTCAACCACCAGCTTACTACGACTGAAACCCAACTCGCCACCAAACTCGCTCGAGTCGTCGCAGAGACCACCGTCTTCCGCCTCTGATCGTTTGAACAAGTCAACTTGTTCCCATCCAGTCTTGGAATGGCTTGGGACTTCCGGTGTTTCGTTTGTTTCTCCTGATACTGCTTCCCTCTCCGATGAGCTCTTGAAAAATATCGACTTCTTGGGTTGTTTCGAGACCGGATCAACATCTTGTGATTTGCTTTCGTCTCCACCTGAAAGTTTTGAGCATTCATTTAGGCCCCTATTTAAAATGTATCATATCCAGTTACGTACCGTACTATATAAAGAACTGATTTACAAAGGAGGACAGTTAAATTAAATTCCGTAATTAATTACATAAATTCAGACATAAGAATAAAGTGTAGTTAAGCAAAGTTTGAAATAGTAATACCAGTCAACAATAATATCTATGTCTACGGTAGTAGGCAAGAAGTAGTAAGTGAGACAACAATTTTTGACTAGTTAACATTATAGGAAGTGAAATGGAAGTGCCTTATTGCCACTCATGAGTCATGTTACGTGTGCAATAAGATCTAGCCCCTACGCACTAAGTTTATGATGCTTAGAAGGACCTAAGACTCTAAATAACTAAATACTGTAAATTATGTCGTGTTGAAATGAATATTGTTCAATTAAAAAATTACCTGGTGGATTGTCAAAGAAGGATCCAGTGAAAGAACCCCACAGACTTGTGCTTATGGTAATTTTACCATCACCCTTGATTGTGTCCACCCTCTGAGAAGGCTTGCCAGTTTCATTGGATACGTAGGCAGGCGAGTCATTGCCGACGGACTTTCTGGCCACACCGCTATTCTGTAGACCCCAGTTATCAAAGAACGTATCAGTGTCTTCACTAGGGCAACTTGGAGAGGAAACTGGCAAGATCGGTTGTCCCTGCTCATCTTCTTTGATATCGAGGGCTTTGTCGATTGTTTTTTGAGCTCCTTTCAAGGCCGATTTGGCCAGATTTGCAAAACCAGTAGCATCAAACCAGCTCATTGTACTGTCACTTTCCTAGAACATAGTTAGTAAACCTAGTTTAAAAGGTAATTAGCCTCAGCCTAACTTTATAGTTTAGCCTATACATTTTTCAAAAAATTAGGGCACAACATTCAATGTGCTTTCCAAATGGCTTCACTGACAAACTTAGGTGACATGTTATGAAAACAGTTTATTGATTTGACTGCAAATGAAATGATTTTTGTTATAATTTAATATTACACCAGCCCTAGGCTTGTAGCCCTTGGTATGCCTACCTACTTATTTCCATTTTTAAACTCTGGCACTACTGACAAAAGCTCACATGCTTATATAGGGCTATTTCAAAATTTTGATGTTCACGCCAAATGCCCCGCAATTGCCAATGAAATTGTATTGTATTGTATTTCTTTATTTCCGGCTCATTATAGCCATCTCGTTACATCTTACATCACATTTATAGCATAGGCCTACAACTACTATAGGTCTACAACATCAATTACAACAAACAATTTGAAAACACTTTATAAATTAAAATAACACTATCTAGGTCTATCCTACTAGGATTTTACAAAATATATATTTTTTTAAAATTGCATTGAGGGATAGGCCTATTGGTTATTGCCAGTTGAAAAATGCTTGACCCTAACACCAAGGTAACAGAAAACTGTGGTACCACCGTGCCGGTACGAAGGCTAGGCATGCCATCTCCTAGAGCTATTAACTGTAACACTTCCTGCATTTGTGATTCAACTTACCATTTTACAAAATCAACGTTGTGTTATTAGGGCTATCTAATGGGGGTTAGTTAGATCATTTTTGGTCTAGCACAAACACCAGTAAGATTTTTAAGTGGTAAATTTGTGGTTCTTAAATTTTGTCCTACTCAACTGTCATGTACACACTAATACCTGAATTACCTAAGTCTTTTGTCTCCCATCAAGTACTAATGGCCTAGGCCTAACTTATATATTCTAGGGTCTACATCTCAACTTGCAGGGGACATGATGAATTATTCATTACCTAACAAAAAGTGTACAATTATGGTAAGTTGAAGGCTCGGAAGTTGTTTAATTTGTCAGCCAGACCAGCCTACTTGGAGGATCTAGTAGTCCTGACTAGGAACCCCACCAAAGTTTTAAACCTTGGTCTTGTTGTGTGCTTACTTTGAAAATAAACTTGCCAAGGCTAGCCTAGCCTACGCTAGTCCTAGGAGTTATGGGCCGGATGCACCATCCACAGTCTCACTGCCACGTAATTGATCGAACATTAGTAGGCTACGTGTGCTTGTGGAAAGTAACATGAGACTGTATCACTTAGCTTAGTGGACTCTTAGTAGAGGTGGTTTAAAGAGTGACTGCTGTGCATCCAGCCCATATCTCCCCGGCACAGGTGAAAGGGACTGGGCCTTGGAAGGTCCTTGGTCTCGAGGCAAGATTTTTAGGCTGGGGCTAGGGCGCTAGGCTCACCCTAACCCTAGGAAATTTAAGCTCAAGCTTCAGACTAGAAGCTTCCAACTAAATACCAATGCTTTGTCATATTTTTAACCCTCGAGAAAGGCGATAAACTTGGGAGTCTGGTCCTTACACAGGTCCCTTGATCAGCTGATTGATAATAATATGGATCCTGAGCTCTTGGACAGGACTGTCGTAGGCCGGCCTAGGCTAGTACGAGGTGCACTTACTGTGTAATGAATTCCACTTTTCATTAAAGCAATTTTCAATTAGTTACTGTAACAGCATCTATATTTGGAAATAAACATTATTATCTGTCCTAAAATAGATCGAAAATCACTCCCCATTGCCATTTATTTACAAACCACGGCAGCAAAATAAGCAGTCGACATTTATGAACCGGAAGTTGAGCTGTCATGCTGTCAGCTGTGTTATGATACCGGCACTAACAAATCTACTTAATATCTTCGTGTCCTTAAAACTCTAAAGGTTTGTTCCGAAAAAAGAATAATTTAATTTTAAAAGTCCACTTATGGATGGAAAACTGACTTAGTAATTAGAATTTGCACAACAAAGTAGCATAACAAAGTTCTGCACATGACTAAATTTTCTACGGCCATGTTGGATCGTCGTTATGTCAAATTTTAAGCTCAATAAAGTTATCAATTTTCTAATTAAAAGTGAAAACACCAATCGAGAGCACCAATTTCTTGTTTCTCATACCAAACTTTGAGTGTAGAATACCTATTGTATGATAAATTCTCTGCTCGGGGATGCCTAGGTTCAAATGTGGCTTTATCGGTATCCAACTGGTGGCTGCCCCAGTGGCGCAATTGGTTAGCGCACGGTACTTATAATCAGTATTATGTGAGCAATGCCGGGGTTGTGAGTTCGAGCCTCACCTGGGGCACTTTTTTTTACATCTGCGAAAATAACTGCTGTCTCACCAATAACACTAATTTTGGGTAAAACTCGAGTTTTCCACTACACTTTTCATATTATAAGGTTTTCCAGCTTCCTTTGCATGGGTTTAGGGTCACGCAAAGTCCGGTGGTTTATTTTTTTTAAATGTAAGTGAAAGAAAATTATGTAAACCACCATGCTTTGCACAAACCCTAATCCCCTACAAACTTCACGTTGAACATGAGATAAAAAGTGTGGCAGTAGACCTGTACCAGAGTTTTACCCAATTGGGAAATAAACTTCAAGTTCAAAGGGTAGGCTTACAGATCATTTATTTCTGCACAAGATGCAAGTTCACACCATAACATAAAATTAATGCACGCACACATATTATATTAGTATAATATTATAATGGTTGTTATTTAATAAGTTTTAATACATTGATACGTCAGGAACTTAGAACTATAAATAACTAATAATAAAACATTTTTTAATAACGAGAATGTGGTCCCACGCTCTGAATTACAAATTAAACTGGTCAAGACTCCGGTCACTCAGCATTTAGATAATGTTTGTAGGGCCCATTGTATTAGATTGTGGTTGACTAGGCTTGGAAATCATAGATGTCATCTGAAAAATAACAATTTTGTTCAGCACATGTGTTATTAACTTATTAGTAGTACGGTAGTACTACATGGGATAGATATTTCCTAAAAAAATATACAATTCAATACGTACACTTTGCAACATTTGATTTCTAAAGAAATTGGAAGTCATGCTTGAAACAGAACCAGTGATGCTCTCTCCGAGTCCCATTTTGCATTTAATGTAGCCATATAGGTTAGCACCATTCAAAGCTAGGGCAATACAAACTAATAACTGAAAATAAAAACAATAAATTAATATTTTGTTCAATCTGGATTGGAGTCAGTTAATCACAGAAAATATCAGTTCATATTCAAGTAGCCTACAGTTCATGGCGCACTGTTCACAACAATATCGCTATTATTGCTTCCTGCTATGAATGCTGATTTAAATTATACGACCATGGTGCCAATGACGAATGCTACATAATTGTGTTTGAAGCTTTAAGGTTCAAATGGGTTTGTGTCAGTCTATGCACACTGATTAAAATACCACCAGTACTAGCCTAATACTTACAAGCCATTTAAATTTGAAGCCAAACAAAGCAATGAGAAACAGGATGGCCCAAACGACTGGACATATGACTAGTGTAAGCCAGAATATTCGTGCCTCGGATGCGTTGACCCGATTCTGTTGGGTACCCTGGAAAAGGGGCACATGACAGTACAGCAAAGATTAGCACCTATTTTAATTTCATTACAGTTACAACCTTTCAAAAACATACCTTTCTGGCTTCAAAAACCCAGTTAGATTTTCCTTCGTCATCAATGTAATTCCACCATCGTAGGCCAACCATTAATCTTCCTAAAAATATGAGTTCATAAACATTTATGTCAGTTTTCATTTAAATTTCACTTGCGGGTACATAAATGGACCAAAGTGAGTAGTCTACCTAGGTCAGTGGTTAATTTGGGGGGCGGACAGGGCGGACGCGTCCACCCACTTTTCAAAATTTTATAATTGTATATAAGCGGACGTTACACTGGGAAGTGAAAAGAAAAAGTGAAAGAGAAAAAAAAGTAACTTTTTGGAAGTAGAGTTAGCATGTAGCTTATGGGACTTTTCACTAGTCGAACCAAGTCCGACTAGTTTTTACTTTTTACTTTTCGACTTCCCAGTGTAACAGCAACGGGAAAAGTCCCGTTTAAGCTACATGTTAACTCTACTTCTGAAAAGCTACTTTTTCTCTTCACTTTTTCTTTTCACTTCCCAGTGTAACGTCCGCTATAGGGCTACTCAATACAATTACAGTGGCGTAACACACAGCCCCCCCTGCCAAAATTCCTGTGGGTGCCCATGGCTGGGGGGCATACCCCCAGACCACCCATTGTACCAGGAAGATACATACTTTTACTGAAACGATTGTTTAGAAATTTACCAAGCATCGAGCGTCCGCCCACTTATTATTTTAGAAATTAACCACTGGTCTAGGTGTATAGAAATTAGGAATGCACATCAATAAAATAAATAATATTAGATCAATAACAAGTTCTTAATCAAAAAGGTGACGGCATTATCAATAAAAGACCTTGTTTCAAAAACAATATTTAAACTCCGTGCCAAAACTTTGACTAAATGAGATTCCTATGGGGAGCCGTATTATTTTCCCGTCAGCGTAGATAGCGCTGCGAGCGATCCAGCCACTCTCACGCGCGGGAAAATGGTCTTACGGCGGAGCCGTATTATTTTCCCGCCAGAGTAGATAGCGCTGCGAGCGATCCGGCCATTTTCACGGGCGGGAAAATGGTCGTACGGCACCCCATAGTGATGACATTGGGCACCCAGAAACCGATTCCAAACCGGTTCTAAAGCGACCTGGTTCCGACTTTTCAAATTTTATTGTGCAAAGGTGAACTTCACAGGCACGTTTTCCCGCCGTTTTCCCGCACAAATGGTAATTTTACACACTGTTTCTTGTGCCTTCTATTTCCACGGAGCCCGTGATGACATAGCTGGCTATCTATCCTTCCTCGTCAACTAATTATCAAGCACTAGACCGGCCGTAACACATGAGGCTGCTACATGACTCTTAGTCTTGATTGTAGGCAATAGTACGTAACAAGTAGTAGTATTTTCTTCTGTTTAGCAGCTGTTGTAGTTATCTCTGCATTTTTTCCTGGTTGTACATAACTTGGTATTTTTTCTTTAGACAAGTGGAAACTTAGTTTGAACCCACTTTTGTAGGCCTATATCACTTTTGAAGTTTGATTTCACATCCAGCAGTTTTAGATCTTTAGATAGGCCTACCATAACTAGTTGAATTTTTTAATCATTCACAAACAGGAATTTTGCTTACAGTACTTATTTTGACTAGGCATGTAGAAATCTTGAGCACATCTAGTAAGATGATCATGCACATCATTATTGTGTTTGTAGAACTCTGAGAAGTATTAGTACTCTTGGTTGCATAGAACTTCACGAATGAAACATAAAACTTTGTAGTTGATTATTTGTTCAACACTGAGCCACTGAAGTTGCTCGAGCATGTCCATTCTGTGTGTTAGTCTGTGATATTGAGAGTTGCCCTCATACCTCTGTTTTGAAGTTTCTCCCGGCCGTACAGTCGCTTCCAAAGAACACGCAGTAAGGCTGACAGGCGCGTAGGAACTCCTTTTCGAGTGGGGGGAACAACAAATCTGCTGCCAAGCACGGGGGGTTTGGGGTGCGAAGCCCCCCAACAACAGCGCCGCAGGCGAAAATTTTGAAAATTAGGTTTTTAGAGTGTAGGCCTATTTGGTGCGTTCTAGAAAAAAAAATCGTGGGCTGAGTGCAATACCAAAATTAATGTATTTTTTGTACATTAAAAACTATAAAAATAAAAATAAAATTGGAATAGTTGGATGAGCGAAGCGAGTGAAGCGAAGACTTCAATTTCACTGACCCCCCAAAAAAATTAGCTCGTGTGTTTTTTGTTTTTTTGTTTTTTTTTGGTGTGTATTTTTGTCTGTTTGTTCGCTCTCTACCGGGCAAACGGCATATGCGATCTTGATGAAAATTTGACAGGACCTTCGAAATCTCTGAACTTAGACTTGCTACGTTTTTAGGTACAATCAAAGAAATATTTCTCATGAATATCGTACTTTTACGATTTTTTTCGATTTTTTGTGCGATATTTTCGTGCCATTTTGGCCAATTCTGACCAAAACGGGTGGGGCTACAACTGTTCATGTAATACATGGAGATTAAGGTTATGGTGATGTAGTACATTTTTAAAGAAAAAGTTGAAAAAGTTAGCCAGAATCTATAGAAATAAAGCTTTTAATATAAGTTTTTTGATTTTTTGTGCGATATTTTCGTGCCATTTGGGCCAATTCTGACCAAACGGGTGGGGCTACAACGTTCATATTATACATGGACATTAAGGTTACGGTGATGTAGTACCTTTTGAAAGAAAAAGTTGAAAAAGTTAGCCAGAATCCATAGAAATAAAGCTTTTAATATAAGTTTTTTACGGTAAATAATACTAATTGACAAGAAACAATAGAAACTTGACAACAATCACCTACAATGCGTAGGCAACAAAACAAAGCACTTGCAAAAGTAAAGATATCCCACGCAAACTAAAAACTATAAAAGCTCATCCATCAACGCGGCGGGACTTTAGCGTTTTCCTAGTTAAGAGATAGACCATGCATGGCTTTTGAGCCAGTTCAAAAGAGCTAAAGGTCTTTTCTTCATTGTTCTGAGGTTCTCCTTCCTTCCACTGTCAGTGTCAAGTCATAACTTAAACTAACCAGCCACAAACAAGTCTTTACACCCCAGTTCCCCAGTATACGGACTGCAATACCGTGTCACAACATCCCGACGCTACCTATGCCAATTATAATGTACTTTTTACTCATTTACAAAAACAAAAGAATCACAGTGGGAAATTCAAAATTCAAAATTCGTTATTCAGAATTTGTTTCCGTGCGTATTTACGGCGAGACTGAATTTCTAAGATTCTGAAGGGGGGGGGGAACAGGAAAAAGTGGGGGGGAAACTCCCCCCATTCCCCCCCCCTTCCTACGCGCCTGAAGGCTGACACATCAGACAAAAATTGACCTTTAACCTCCCAGGCGTGGTTTTTTTTAGGGTAAAATTTTACCCCAGCGTGTTTTTTTTTTGAAAAAAAAAATGAAATAATAAAAAATATAATAATAATAGTAATAATAATAATCATCATAACTCAGTTCCAAATATGTCGGGTTGAGTGGTGGTTTTTCACCATTATCTAGGGCATGAAACTGTAGATACTAAGCTTGCCAGACTCAGTGTTTCTTCCACATCCTCTAACTCCTTCCTCTCCACCAATTTACTCCACTCTCTTCTGTCCTCCCACAGCTTTACTCTTGCCACATGCTCCCACACTTCATCCCGTTTTCCAACGTCTTCTTGAATTAATCTTTCCCATTTCTCTCTTGGCCTTCCTACTCTTCTTTTCCCCTCCTCTGCCGCTTCAAATTCTCGTCTTGGAATCCTCTCTCTGCCCATCCTTTTCATATGTCCAAACCATCTTAGACGTTCTCTTCCTAGCTTAAACTTCAATCTCTCCAGTCCCAGTTCTTTCCTTATTTCATTACTTCTTATCTTGTCCATCTTTGTAACTCCCTTGATACTTCTTAAAAACTTCATTTCTGCTGCTTCCAGCTGACTCTCTTCTTTTGTTCCCACTGCCCATGTTACTGCCCCATATGTTAGTATAGGTACAAAATATGCCTTATACAGCAAAATTTTACATTTTTGTGGAAACAACTCATTCCATAGTAACTTTCTCACCAATTGGTAAAACCCTTCTGCTTTTTTGCACTCTAGATGACACTTCCCTACACACTTTTGCATCTTTTGTCAATATACTTCCCAAATATTTAAATTCTTCTTTTTCTTCTAAGACTTCTCCACGTTAGTACAATATTTTCCTGGTCTAAATAATAATAAAAAATGAAATAATTTGCAATGCAATTTCATAAAAACCCCATCTTGAAAACTATTGGATGAAATCTCCTGAGATTTTCAGGAAATGCCAATAAATATTGTTAATGTAAAAATAAATATTTATACATAATTGTTGCTATTTTAAAACTTTTATTGTTGTAAAACATAAATAAAATAAGGCTGAGAACAAATGGCATTGTTGCAGACATGCAAGTAATTTCACATTGAATAGCCAATGAAGAAAGTAAATTTAAATATACATTGTTGATATTTTTTAAATATTGCATTTGCACTCATTGTTGTCACAAACAAAATTTATACAACATCCAAAAAACAAAATTTTCCCAAAATACATTGGTAGGGCCTACTGTAAAAAATACGACCAATTTGCCAATGATTCAAATAAAAAGGTTATATTTTGTTTTTAATGTGTGAAAAATGCCTATCGACTAGTTAGATTGGAGAAGGGTTGACAGGTTAGGAAAGCAAAGAAAGCATAAATCCCAGCCTGAAAGGGCTGGGGGCGACAAAACTTTTCACCTGCTAATGACAACTGCATCTAATTTAAAGTTGTTACCTTAATCCACGACGTGTTCCCAGAAGGACGAAACGCGTTGTGGTTTAAGGTAACAACTTAAAATTAGCTGCATTTGTCATTTGCAGGTGAAAAGTTTTGTTGCCCCCACCCCTTCATTTATGTTCTCTTTGCTTTCCCAACCTGTCAACCCTTCTCCAATCTAAAAATGTTATTTATAGATAATATTGTTGACTTTGAAAAATATTGTACGCATTGTTGTAGGTCTAACAAAATATTATATAATCCAATAAATAACCGCCACCCCAAAGAAGTAGGCCTCACCTAAAAGGCGTAAAAATAAACAATCGACAAAATCTACTAGATAGGCCTATTATACTATAATAAAATGTATTTAATAATAATAATAATAATAATAATAATAATAATAAATAATAATAGTAATAATAATAATAATAATAATATAGGGTATATTATATAATAAAATAGGCTATAATATATCTGATATTTACTGCTGTTGTAAGACACGATTCTGATGTCATCTTTGGGTCAGCAAAGCAGAAACTGAACTGAATGTTTTGGCGCGTTTTTGTTTTAGCACGCTAATTTTCAGAGTTTGTGAGTGTACTTGAACAGCTGATGACGCGTCATTGCGTGTACTGCTATCTAACGACGAAAATGAATACTATAACTGTACTAGCTATACCCTGGTATGAGTGCTGCTGCAAGTAGCAACTTAATGAACCTATTAGAAGCGCGGCTATTTGAAACTGAACTTATAGGACGTCCTCAGACGTCGCACGCGCTGGCCGCCGACCTGGGTGAGGACCTGTTAAGGCGTCGTACACGCCTGGGAGGTTAAAAACCAGTTCCGACGTGGAGGAACCGGTTTGAACTTTTTGGACCTGATGTCCTCATCACTACCCCTATGTTAGCCTGAAGTCTTTCTTATAGTAGGCCTAGCCTACTAGTATAGTGCAAAAATAATTTTTTTATAATAACAAAGGCTGGATTATCTTGCAACAACAACAAAAACCATGCAATTTTTTAGCATGGCGTATCAAAAGTCGGACGTCTTATCAACACCTGTAATAGGTGACACGACACCGACGAGTATGGTAGGTACACAAAATAAATGGGATGTTTAGAATACAAACGGTTTTTTATCCTACATAGAAACATACAGTACGTTTAATTGGATGAGCGAAGCGAAGACTTCAATTTCACTGACCCCCAAAACATTTAGCTAGGGTGTTATTTGTTGTTTGTGTTTTTTTTTTTCCTGTTTGTTCGCGCTCTACCGGGAAAACGGCATATATGCGATCTTGATGAAAATTGGAGGGGATCTTCGAAATCTCCGAACTTAGACTTGCTACGTTTCTGGGTACAATCGAAAAAATATTTCTCATGAATATCGTACTTTTATGATTTTTTTATTTTGATTGCGATATTTTCGTGATATTTGGGCCGATTCTGATCAAACGAGTCGGGCTACAACGTTCATATTTCACATGGGCATTAAGGTTACTGGTGATGTATTGCTTTTTGAAAGAAAAAGTTGAAAAAAATATCCAGAATTCATAGAAATAAAGGTTTTAATATAAGCATTTCAACCAAAAAAGTTCATCCATCAACACGACTAAAAAAAGCATTCGCGAAGCGGCCTAGTTTAAATATTTCATCCGAACGGCCTCTTATGGACCCATAGGCCTATCCTGCTTAAAATAGGCTACTGTCAGGAAGGGATGCACGTGATAACTGAGAATCGATAGGCACCTAGTGTATTCAATAAGAGTAGGCCTACCTACCTAACCTACAAATTTACAATATGCACGTAGGCTTACACATTGGCTTACCTGTAATATTTTTGACAGTCCAAAAGTCCATCGAGAGCAACAAGATGATTATCACAAAACTGGAGATGAAACTATCGACGAACCAGCCACACAATATGTAAGCCACAATAGCCGTAACTCGGAATGCCATATGGAAAAATGTGACATATGGATGCCTACAAACAAACAATACAGATTAATGAGGGCTCAACATGTCCGCTACTAGTACTTGAAACAATGACCTCACGTCAAGCGTAACTAACTTCAAATTAAAAAAGTAGGCCTACAAACAAACGACCTACTAATTGACAATAATAGACTTCGGCTACTTAAAAACAAAGAAGGCCTCACAACAAAATTTTAAAATTGATTTAATTTATTTTACAATTTCAACTAAGACTTATGGAAATAAATCAGCATTGAGGCATGGTAGGGCCTAGGGTAGGGTTGTTTTTACTAGGGAGTGGCAAGTCACAATTCAACAGGGCCTGTTAAGTGTATAGATAGTCCCAAGTCTCAACAGACTGGTCAATCACTTCTTTTCAGTGGGCTGAATATGAGACTTGTGCCTTTTATTTAATTTTATGCACCAAATTAAAAATGTAATGTGTAGGTTTAGACCCAGTTCCCACACCGTTGTAAGGATTTGTTAATGTTTTATTTATAAAGGGATAGGACTTTAAATATTACTTTTATTTTAGTCATAAGAAATCAGAGCTCTTGTAACGACAACAAAATTCGGTACTTGTTCATTAACGGGACCCCCTCCAAAAAATGTAAAAATTCAGTAAAAACATTTCATTAGACAATCAAAACTACTGCATCTACTCCATCCGAGTTTCGGGAGGCCAGGAAAACACAATTGTTTTGAACAAAGCCTCGAAAACATCCTTTCCGGCTACAAACTTTGCGCCAGGAGTGACATGGCCTACGCCAACATACTTCACACTACAAAACCTTTAACGTCGCTGTTTTAACGCTGAGGCTATTCGACCGTAGCTACGGGAAAATTACGTTTCTCAATTCGTCCGTAGCATGAACGAACATCGGCGGAAATCACCGAAGGTACTCGAACTGTGGGTACGGAAAAATTAGGCCTGCTAATTTAACCGTAGGAACGGGAAGTAAATTACGTTAATTCAATAATAACCACTCTGAAAATATACGAATTATGTTATAATTAATAAAGATTGAACACAAACACTACCATTTCACTGTTGCCGGCGCGCCATGTTTATTATGACATTTACTTAGTAGGCCTACCAACCTTTTCAATAAAATACTCTACTTACCAAACCTTTAACGTTGCTATTTTAAATCTTAACTCGTTTTTTAATAAAATACTCTACTAACCAAACCTTTAACGTTGCTATTTTAAATCTAAACTCGTTTTTAATGGAAAGGATTTCGGGTGCGCTCTTATCGATTGTATTTTTTAAACGCTTTTATCATCTAGAATTGTGTTTGCGACAGGGCCGAATGTAGTGAAATCATTTGCAGAAAAAACATGGACCCAAATAGAATGGTAAAAAAAAAAACGACCAAACGAAAATTTGAACCGCCGACCTCTCGCATAGAATTCGGACGCGCTACCACTCTGCCACAATGCACTGTGATATTTGAAGCTATTGGCCTAGTTAGGTGGTATCCCGCGGACGATTCGGATACCTTCGATTATTTCCGCTGATCTTCGTTCATGCTACGGACGAATTGAGAATCGTAATTTTCCCGTAGCTACGGTTAAATAGCCACTTCCTTTAAAATATAAAGTACTTTCAACGCAAAAGAACTTTCGTTTGAAATCGCGACGTTT
The DNA here is from genome assembly GCA_024449915.1 of Sweltsa coloradensis. Lineage (NCBI taxonomy): Eukaryota > Metazoa > Arthropoda > Insecta > Plecoptera > Chloroperlidae > Sweltsa > Sweltsa coloradensis. The sequence continues at coordinate 288,473 of JAMZAV010000445.1, forward strand.
AAGGTTTTGAAGGTTCATTTGGTGTCTGTGAACGTCAATGTCAGCTGCACGGCGACAACTGCTCTCATGTAGGCCTACGCGTTCCAATGGACTGTACTCGCCTGAGTCACGTTGAACGTGTGAGTCAAGTTCACTGTTTGGGTCATATTCAACTCCTCGCAAGTTGTAATTATTTATTGTAAACAGAAATAAGTAAAAAAACGACGATGGGGGGATCAATTAACAAAAAATTGAGGGGGGTCCCGTTAATGAACAAGTACCCAAAATTCTTACGATGGACCAATCGGACGTCAATAATCCTTATGACCGACCAATCAAAAGGAGCTACTAAGTACTAACCAATCACGATATTGTATTTTTAACTAAAACAATTCCTTGCAACGGTGTGGGAACTGGGCCTTATTGGTTAAAATGACAGAGACCCCCCTACCATATGGTGAAAGATGAGAATCAAAATTAGCCTAATTGCTTTCAGAATGTTTAAGAACAAATACAATACAAAAACTAGGGCTAGGCTAGGCCTATTACACTCACTACAATGTTACACAATGTGCATCTTACGTGAGTTTTTTAGTTGAATCATTTTCTTCTTCCCCAAAGCCAATCGTATCATCATCAAGCAACGGATCCTGAAATTGATAATAAACTGAAGATGAAGACCTAGCTCCAATATGTTGTGAGGTCATTTTCAATACTGGTAGTGGTAGGTGGGGCAGCCTAGCCAGATCTATCTTAAAAAAGTGAACAACCACACTAATGCCTGTCTTAGAAATTCATCCTAGCTAGCCTAGGCCCTACTTGACAGATGGCAATGACTAGACTAGACCCGAAGCTATTATTGTAGACCTCCCTGCAGCAATTGCCTGAATCAATTTAATTATCACATACCGTATCATTTAAGTTCGTAATTAAATTTGAAAGTAGGTTAATAATTGGTCTCCGATTATCTATTATTCAGCAGTATGCCTAGGGCCTAGGCTTAACCTTTTTATAGGTTAAAGGCCGTATGACTGATTCATGAGCCATGTTATCCCTATTCTCTTAAGCAAGAGTTTAGTTCTAATGTTTTGTGTCCGTAATTTATTCGGCTACATTTTTTGCACCATCTCATTTACATTGAATAGCACTGAACTATATTAGAATATTTTCTAAATGTATAAAAATATGCCAACTTACACGGGCAGACGCCATTTTTGATGTTGTGTCAAAACGTCAAAACACGGCTGTATATCATTTGTGCCAACATAAAAATAGTAACACGAAATTATTTTCTGCTTGCTTTGAATTTCGAGTGGCCTTTTGAACGGGAAACATTCCCTAGACGAGTGAGCGAGCCATGTGTTGAGTATACGGGAACATTAATAAATAACGATAAATAAATAAATTCGTATTTAGAGTCTACCCACTCAGTCATAGGCTAGGCACTTGTTCGGTTGGGACCGGCCAACTTTTCAACACTGTCTTCGGATGGGAAAAGTTGGTTAGGGGGGCAGGGGCGCGAAGCGCGTATGTTTTAATAATTAATAATAATAATGATAATATTGTAAAATATACGCACTTCGAGCGCTCCCCCCCCCCCCTCCCCCTAACCTACTTTTCCCCGAACAAGTACCTCGGTCATAACTGATTTTCAGTAGGGGACATTAAACCAAAGCGACCAAGCCAACCCTGTAGGCCCCTAAGCAATTGACGAGTGAGCGATAAACAAACCAACCAAAGATCGATATTTTCAAAGGAAATATAGAAATCACCAGAATCAACAAGGCCGATTCAGAACAACTTTGAATTTATTGTGCTTCGTTGCTAGGACGGCTCTAAAGTCACCGTTTACTAAATCCTAATACCGTACTAACTCCATGCTAAGACAAGAACTGATGGAAGTCCTCTGCATATAGTGGGAATCGAACCCTGGACCTTCTGCATTGGAAGCATTTAGGCTAACCACAAGACCAATGAGTCTTTCCTCCCTAGCCGATCATAGGCTAGACTGGCGCATTATGGCCTTACAGTTGACGCGCCCTTATATGCCAACTAAACTCAAAGCCCTATCATTTACACCTTATGTATATCAATCAACTTAGGCTAAATGCCAATTGTTCCGGGTACACAACACAAGTCTCGCTCACGGCTCACTCGTTTAACAACGACTTTGGTGTTTACGTCTAGTTGGCTACGGTGCCTCCGTAATGTAAGATTTTGTATTTATAAAATAGAACATGTTTTGAAATGCATAATATACAGTACTATCATTGAGTTTAGAATATATTGTGAATCTAATAATATACGCAATGGTACCTTTGAGTATAACCTTACCGTGACCTTACTCAATGATGGTACTATGAAAAACAGCCAATAGGCGATACGAAGTACGTGAAAGATTGCAAGGTTTATTCAATCTCCCAGTGAAATTTTGGGGAACCTTGGAATTAAATAAAACTCCAAATGCCGCATGCGGTATGAAGATTGAAATTCCCCTTGGAAATTTGCGTTTTTGGAATGAGCCTCACAGAGTCACAGGTAACTTCAAATTGAAGTAGATTCGTGATTTGAGACGCATTAAATATGAGTGTCCGTGACTTCGACCCCCCCCCCCCCCCCCCACGGCCCTTATCCATTCCATTGTTATAATATTAGAATCCGATCATATGCCCCCCACCACCATTAAAAAATCCAAGCATATGCCCCCCACCCCCCTTATAATATGGATGGTCCTGGCCCCTACCTTGCCAGTGCCCCCCCCCCCCACTCAAAGAAATTTTAGCGCCGTCCCTCGTACATATAAACAACATTTAAAACAACAACACATAAAAACAACATATAAAAACTCACTGCCACATTATATTCATGGTTAAACTTGAAATGTATACATGTTTTTCATGTTATAATCAGGATACCTGACTGACAAAATGGGAATAAGGCAAGAACAGAGAATTCGAGAGTAGGAAGGAACCAGAAGGAACAAACAAAAGGAAGGATGAATTAAAACCTGCCACCGACTACCAGTCAATAGTAAGAAAAGACAACAACAACAACTTTAAGTCCCGGTCGAGTTAAACTACTTGTCAATTTCTTGACTGTAATATTAAGTGTAATACAAACAATTATACTTCTCTTCAATTTAGATAGAATCCTCATATTCCCTGGCTATAGCTTATAGAAAATAATTAGTAAGTACATAAAAGTGTTTCCAGTGTTTCAAAATTAGCGCCAAGTTTGAAATAGTTGTGTGGTTGGTATGAGCGATGTACAACGCTGCTGCATGCGGCAGATACTGGTACTATCGAGCTCGAGGGCGGCAGTATATCGATAGGTCGAACTTTGAAATCTTTGCAGATACCGGTGCTAGTTTCCTTTTGCTCCATGGAACTTCCTCCCAGTGCCGGTGATAGTTTCCTAGCGCCACTTTAGACAGTCAATGGTGGGTGTGGAGAGGAGTTTGACGTGTGAGCAATCACGAGACTTCTTTTTAAAATTTCTGTGACAACAACAAATTGATATGATTCCAAATATAAGTCCTATTTTACAAGCTGCACTAGGAACACTTTTTACATGGGGACTTACAGCGGCCGGTGCCGGAATGGTTGTGATAATAAATGGCACACAGGTAAGCATAACCTCAAAATTCTTACACACAGTGTGACAGCGAATGTTGCCCCGCCCCGCAAGATGGAATGAGAAATGGCTTGGCTGCTAGGATTCTAGTCTATCGTCTTTTTGATTAGGTTAGCCAACATTTTATCACTCCAAAGCCGGCTGCATATTGAGACAGAGGCTGACAGCCTAGCACAGAGCTGTGGACTTTGGCCACTAGGCCTACGTAGCCTAGGCCTACGAGATTAGCCTAGCTCACCTGTCCTGGGTCCAATATGCGACGCCCCATTGATTAACATTGTTTGCAGTTTCCTATGCAAGATGGGTTTTTCTGTGATGTGTCTGTGCTGCGCTCAATATGCGGTCAGGTTTAGTGTTTTAGTCAAGCATTTACCAGGTTATTACATACACAAAGCTTTTACCTACCCGTTTGTGGTAAACCTAGGAGGCCCGGCACTCTTTCGGTTGGGGCGGTCCGACTATCAACACAAAAACCAACAACAACAAAAAAAAACTTCAAAACCTTCAACGTCGTGATTTCAAATGAAAGTTTTTTTGCGTTGAAAGTACCGTAGGGTACTTTATATTTAAAATAGCCATGTTAAAGGTTTTGTAGGTGGAGTATTTTCGAAACAAGGAGTGACGCGGCCAGATGTGTTCATTCATTCATTCATTCATTCATTCATGAAAAATTAAATCTTTTCTCATACATCCTAACCCTTTTTATTCCTTAGAGGAATTCCTCATTGCAAAAATTGAATTTAACCACATTTTGTGTCCATTCATCCTTCTAGTCCATCACATAGCCTAATGTATGTTTATCACTCCAACCTCATATTTTGTTTATTAGGCCTACATACTTTGCATTTATCCACTACCACCTTTCGTATGGTACACTTTTCTGGGGTGCATCGCCTCATTGCAAAAAGAGTCTTCATCCTCCAGAAAAGAGCAATCAGGATAATAGCGGGAGCTTCTAGAAAGCGATCTTGTCGAGAACTCTTTCGACAATTAGAAATCCAACACTAGCATGTGTCCTGATTCAGTCAGCATCTCTTTTTGTTCGCCTTAATGCCCACATCTTCCAGCAAAACACAACTGTTCATGATCACTTTACACGTCCCAGCAATTTAGTTCACATTTCCTCTCATAATCTTTCCCTTTTCTCCAAAGGTCCATACTACTTAGCATCAATTATTTATAATAACCTTCCGAATAAAATTCGCTTAAATGCCCATCTGACAATTCTTTCAAATCTAATCTTAAGTCCTTCCTGCTTAAAAACAGTTATTACTCACTTCATGAGTTTCTCGGCTCTCCCAAATAAATTACCTTGTTGATTGTCATTAATTTCAATATTTACAATATATTAATTATTATTGTGTGCATCATTTGTAAATGTAATTGCACTTTTTTTATGTTTAATATTGTATTACTACATTTATTTATGTATTATCTATAACATTTGTTAACCTTAATCTTATTACCACCTTATTATTTCACTTCACCTATCTTCTCTCTCTCTCTAGAGAATAGGTGGAAGTGTTATACTTTGCATTTCACTCCACCTATCTCTCTCTCTCTAGAGAATAGGTGGAAGTGTTATACTTCTACTCTGTATTAGTCAAATTTGAATAATATTACTTACTTACTTACTTACTATAAATTGTATTAAAATGAAATTGAGAGCTGCCGGGCAATGTTAAATCAAAGCCAACATTCCCGTTACCGGGCCTCGTTCCCGAGCTGTTGTAGATCGACCTTATGTGTAGATCAGTTATATTACTGACTGGGTACACTTTAAATACTACATTTTTTAAATTTTTTTATTAGATGCCCAAAATCTAAGTGACTTGTCACACTCACACGTCATGCATCAGCTACATCCAGGGGTTGAAATTAACCTTTTTTTGCCACCAGCCCTTTGGGCTAGCGGTAACTATAATAGTACTCTAGCCTGAGAGCATTATTACTAGGTAGCCTGCAATCAAATAGGTTAGAGGCCTATTGATATAAAACGATCATACGCAAATGTTTTAAGCCACAATATTCGCGGGGGGGGGGGGGGGACTAGAGAGGGACCGGAAACGATTTTTCTCCATAATACCGTAAATAATAATAATAATAATAATAATAACTAGGAAAACGCTTAAGTCCCGCCGCGTTGTTGGATGAGCGTAATTGGTGCATTGAGCTGCCATGTGTTATGCGGATTTTCTGTTGTTCTGTGAAAAAATCATTACTTAGTTGAAGATTTTTTTAAATAATTTAAATTTAAATAAAAAATTAACTTAAATTTTTTTAATTATTCGTAATTTAAAAAAAAAAATCGTAAAATTGCGATTTTCATAAGAAATAATTATTCGATTGCGCTCAAATTTAACACGAATATATTAATTCATAAAATTAAGGTTCTGTGAAAAAATCATTACAATAGGATAAAGCAAGTAGGTGTTATAAGTCAAAGAAATTGTTTTAAAAAAGAAAAAAACACGTAAAATTTCGATTTTCATAAAAAATAATTTTTTGATTACGCTCAAATTTCACACGAATATCTTTCATAAAATTAAGGTTCTGTGAAAAAATCATTAAAATCGAATAAAGCATGTAGGCCTAGGTGTTATAGGGGTAATGTGGGTAATGGGGAACAAAGGGTAATCGGGAACAGTGGCATTCCCTTGTTTCCGTTTGAAAGCAAAATTATGAAAATTACTGTACTGTTTAGCTGCATTGATGTTTATGGCCAGGCAATTACAACTACTTGCATTACTACTTATGTTCAGTATTTTTTTTAATTTTTTTTGTCACCCTGTAAAAAAATCATGCTATTGTTTTTACACTTTTTACTACTTTCAATTATTTTACAGGCTAATGCAGTAACACAAATTAAAACAGCATGCATAGAAAGTTACCTACTTCTTGTGTCAACATGATCATGATTTTCATTATTTTTTAACATTTATGCGTATCATTAAATTTAATGATGTTCCTCATTACCCTAACAAGTTAATTTTGATGGTAAAGAGGAACACACAATGAGGGTAATCAGGAACAACGTAGGTTAAGAGGAACAAGCCATTTATCACTGGATTAATATCTGTGGGGTAAATGGGAACAAACATACACACACACATCGGCACACATTGGCATTGGCATTGGGGACATTGGCAGTTGGTCAATTCATTCTAGCTCGATTTAAATTGGGAAAAAGAAAAGCACAAACTTTTCGATATGTGTGCATCATACAAGACATCGTTGTTCCTGAATATCGTGTATTGGGCACCAAGTCAGTGAACAATGATCATTAGGCCTATCTAGGCTATGTATAGCAGTAGAGTGATGTATCCATTATGACTATTTCTGACATAATTGCAATCCTCCCATTTCCCGACATGGATGGGGCTAACGATCGCATCAAGTATAAGTTTGCCTTTAAAGTTGATGTGAAAGAGGCATAAATGCACTATGCCATAGCATTATTCAGACATGTGGGCCTGATTCATGACTTCTGTCAACTTATTTTCTTTAAAGTAGGCTTCTAGTCATGTTTATATGCATTTCTACCTTTATCGCACTTTTATGTTCCTTTTTACCTTAAGTTGGAAGTGTGGTCAAATCTGACCTATTTTTACAAAGACTCATCTAATATTATGTAAGCTGCTTACATAATGACCATAAAAATAAGTGAAAGCTAATATCAAAATGTTTTTTGTTTTCATTGTCATTAGTTTTAACTATTGTTACCCCTGTTTCCAGGGTTGTTTCCCAGATAAAGTATTTTTCATTGTTCAATTACCCGTCAAATTTCCATTTATTGTCACATTTTATTTTGGCAAATTGCAATGGAATTGTGGCGTCAAGCTCTATGTTCCTAATTACCCCAAATATTTTACAACACGACCCTATGGCTATAGCAAGCCTTGTTCCCCATTACCCTCGGAGCTAGGGTAATGAGGAACAAACTCGTATTTTTTTAAAAATTACCTTGCTTATTCTGGATTTAAAAACAAAGTTTATAATTCCCACAGTACTAAAGGATATACCCCCACACACTCTATGACAAAAAAATTTGTTGAAAAAAGTTAACCACAAAATTACAATTAATTAACGAAGTGAAAACATTAAAAAAGTGTTCCCCATTACCCACATTACCCCTAAGTCGAAGAAATTTTTTAAAAACCGAAAAAAATCGTAAAATTGCAATTTTTATGAGAAATAATTTTCCGATTGCGCTCTAAAACGTGGCAGTTCTAAGTTCAGAGATTTCGAAGGTCTCCAGAAAATTTCATCGCAATTAGAGTATTGGGTTAGCCGGAATCGTGTTAACAAACAGCACAAAAATACAAAAAGAAAGAAAGAAAGAAAGAAAAAAACATTCCGGATTTTTTTCTCCAGTGTAGTGAAATGGAATCTTCGCTTCGCTCGCTATGCTCGCTACGCTCATCCAATAAGATTGGCCAAAATTAAGAGATTTCTATTTTATGTACATAGGCCTAGGCCTACTTGGAACGATTTTCCACACTAGGTAGCGCGTCAACTACTGGAACCTCGTTAGGTTTATAGTCAGGAAATATTATGTTTTTTTTTAACGGCAATTGGGAAACTCTGGAAAAAGTACTCACCCGTCGGGCTAGTGAAATGAGATTTTTACTAGCCCGAGCAAAGTTTCACTAGCCTGGGGCGAGCGTTAATTTCGACCCCTGGCTACATGGTGATGGTGGTAGATGGTGCTAAACTAACACAACTTGGGTATTGTTTAGTTTGACCCCAAATGTTTTATCTTCTGCATTTGTTTTCAGCGTAAATTACTTGATGCAAGTCTGGGGTTTGCTGGCGGAGTGATGACAGCTGCGTCGTATTGGTCGTTGCTGGCTCCAGCAATTGAAATGGCTGAAGAATCTGGCCTGTACGGAGCATACGCCTTCTTTCCTGCGCTAGTAGGATTCTTTTTGGGTGCGCTCTTTGTCTTTGGAACTGACATTTTAATATCGTCCATGGGCATCAATTCATCCAACATGGTTTTTGGTAGGTAGCCCACAAAAGGTTTAATAATTACTGTATTCTTATCCAATCGGGCCAAAGTAGGCCTATTTTAAGACATCTGTATTGTATTGTTTATTCAAGTTTATAGCTCTTTGAGATGTTAGTATTTTGTTTAACATCTCTGTAGCAACAAATTTAGCCTACTTATGGTGAGACGAGGGAGCGCAGCGACTGAAGTCTTACAACGCAAGTCGAACGGCTCTTCGTCGTGATTAATTTGTCTGTTAGTCTGTCCAGTCCCATATGACCAAAGGGCCAAACAGATTGAGCTGATATTTTAAACAGACATCTGTGACCAGTTAACTGAGAACTGCTAACATAATGACCAAAATCCATTGCAATTTAAACCTAGGTAGGCCTACAAGAAATAATAAATTTAAAAAATACGCTTAAAATGTTAAGATTTATTTTAACGACAATGCTTTTGTTTTTGCATACATGCATGCAGTGATCTGTGACCACATCTTGCACGCCCAAGGTTACCCAAAATTCCATTGGGAGATTGAGTAAACCTTGCAATCACGTGCGGTACTTCGTACTGGCTATGTTTTCCACAGAATTGTATTTACCGTAGGCCTACTTCAAAACATGTTCTATAATTTTCCAGAAATAATAAAATAATCCAGAAATAAAAAAATCTATCCCGACCGTTGTTTGAACGCGGGTCTCCCACATTCAGGGTAGGCCTATAAAGGTGCCTTCTAGACTAGGAAAACGCCAGAGTCGTTAGACGAGTGAGCGAGTAATGTGTTGAGTACGGGGAACATTTGCATTTCAGCTGATTCATGATTGATATATAGGGCCTACCGCCTAAGGTATAAATGATAGGGTTTTGACTTTTGAGTTTAGTTGGTATAAGGGCGCGTCAACTGTAAGGTCATAATGCGCCACTCTAGCCTATGATAGGCTGGGGAGGAAAGACCCATGTTGCTTGCTTGCATGCAGCTTAGGTAGGGGGGAAATGGAATGTTACCAAGTACTCAACACATGACTCTCTTACTCATCTAACAATGACTTTGGCGTTTTCCTAGTACCCCTACCTATTTAGAAACTATATGCCTAGGTAGGCCTCGTGTATATACCGTATTTGCTCGATTGCAAGCCGACACCGAATGCAAGCCGACCCCTGATTAAAAGTTCATCTAACAAAAAAGTGTAGCATTTAAATACTCATAAGTTTGCTATCGATTCCAAGCCGGGGTGCTATTTTGAACTGCAAAAATGTGTCAAAAAAGGTAGGCTTGCAATGGGGTAAATACGGTATACTCACAACCAGGACTCGAATTTTAAAATATTTTGCACACGCCCGGGGCAAGTGCTCTTGTAAATTTACTAGTCCGATATTAAAAACACTAACGTATTCCTACTCCAAACCACTACTAGTACATACACATCTATAACTTAAATACGTAATTTCGTAATAATAATTAATTATGTAAAATATTTGGCTACCCTTTACAAATGGACCGTGTTTATCTCCTACGTTAGATATCTCACAAACAGAACAAAACATTGAATTTAGTTGTTGGTCAAAACGTAGCCACATGTGTTCTGTTAGCCAGCGTTCTTGAAAAAGGCGCACACGATTCTTCTCATATTTTGCATTGTCTGCAGTAGGATTAGGTTTCTGTTTCTTGTTTGGGTTATCAACTTCTTGTAAATACCGCCACATATTTGTTGACCGCTTAGTTTGAAACGTAATGTACGCAATTTATGTTACGGCTCACCAAAAAAACACTCGCCCGCTGGGCAATGATTTCCAAAAGTTACTCGCCCGCGCAACAATACACTCGCCCCGGGCGAGCGTTAAATTCGAGCCCTGCTCACAACACAAGACAGCTACATGATCTCCATCTTAACCAATGTTCTACAAACCTTGGCCAGAAAAACCATGATTATTATTAATATTATTATCATTTTTTATTATTTTGGCCTATTACATTAATTATATATATTAGGCTATTATAAATAAAATTCTCTACAACCTTGTTCCAAAAGAAATCAAAGATATACCTCAATACCGGTAGTCAATATATTAAATTAAAAAATGAGCTGGCAAAATTTTTATTTCAAAAAGCTTAGGCCTACTTTAATATTTTTTTAAATATTTTTTACTTCATGTGGTACTTGTGTAAAACTAAAATGGACTACACGGTGAAAACTGTTACTATTAACTGCAACTATTGTTATTTGTTGTCCAAAATAAATTGAAATTGGCACACGTATTACGTAAAAGTGTGATTTCATAAGAAAATTTCCAACTGATCGAAATAAAATATTTGACTGTTCTAAGTAGGCCTAGGTACCTATGAACATTGCACAACAATAAATTAAAATTATTGGTTGATGATTGATAGTATTGAATGATTATGTTGGTATAAGAAAAATGCAAATTTTTTCAACCTACAAGCGGGATCAAGGTTGGACGTGTCAAAAACTAACCACGTTTTTCGTTCAGAAATAGTGTATATTTTAGCTCGTTACATGTCCCGATTTCTAATTTAGGCCTAGGGCCTACTATTTTCATTTTTTCGAGACACAAATACAATAGTGGTTGCTTGCAGTATAGAGATCCACCTAAGAGTGGGAAACTGATGATAAATCACATTTTGGACAAGTTATTTTCTTCCTATTTCCTAAAACTTTCAATTCAATTATGCAAACCACATTCCATTTATATTATATATAGTATATAAATATATAATATTCAATATTTAATTCAAACCTTAAAAATCACTATTTGCACACCCTGAATATATAATACTTACATTATGGACTTTACGGTACTGCAAAGAAGACTTTAAAAGTAGTTTTGTGAGTGTGAGAGTAACGTCTACTTGATAAGATCATATTATGTCTCACTCTCAGCCCTTTGCTCCCTACTCTTTTCAAACCCCACCATTGTATTGTGTTCTTTTATGTTCTGTTGTCAAATTCTTCTTTTCTAATTCCAATGTTACCAGTAATATCACTTATCATGCCTTTTGGCATTTTGTCACACATCACACTACACAAAACTCTTAAAAATAAGTATGTACATACATAATGTATAGCATAGAACTAATTATTCTTTTGTACCCAGTACTACATAGACTTGTTGCATTGTATTTTATTATCTATGAATGGTTTACTGTACATATTGGACTATGTAAATGGCATTGGCAATATAGACTGTGTAGGTACTGTAATCTGTAAAGAGCTTTGTATGTGTAAGTGTAAGGTTACTAAAGGTGGAAGTGATATAGTGTAGGCCTATCATTTTGTATTCCACACACACTGTTGCAGTGAAGATTGCCATCCAGTAGTAGGCCTAGTAACGTCATAAATGCACTATGACCACCGTGGGACATTTTGAAATAAATCAAAGTCAAAATGCTCTTAAATCTCTGTCCAAGAATGAAAACTACAGTCTTGTGGTTACCATAATTGAGATTTTGTAAAACTATAATATTTTAAGAGCTGAACGATAAACTACGTAAAGACAAGAGCTTCTAACATTGACATAACATATTTTGAGGTTGGCAGGTGGTTATGCGGTAAATTTAAAACTCATTATTCAACCTAGATAACAAAATTTCCCCTTTCTTAACATGAATATCATATTCACTACTTTTTCTGTGATGTATTTTTTTTCACCTTGATAGGAAATAGGCTGAACTAGTATTTCTTAAGTTACTTGAGAATACTAATATGAGTAGGCTACTAGTGTCATCATCATTATGTTAACTCCTTACTGTTACGTCGGGATGTTAGGTGAACAAACGTAGTCGCAACACAAGGTCTTCTTGACTTATTTATTATGCACACACAATTCTTACACCAAGTCACGCCAACGCCGATCAACGCCCGCCATTCTCACTCACACTCCCTGCTCCCTCCCTCTCCCTGGCGGCAGAGGTTGGTAGCCCGCCAACATTCAAACATACAATGGTTCTTACAATTATCTGTTGCCACATCCAACTCTGCGTTGGGTCGGCATTGAAGATAGGCCTCTCCATCTTCTTCTGTCCTGCCACCACTCCTCTCCTTCCACCACATTCCAGTCTCCTCCTCGCTGTTCCACATCTTTTCTCACACTATTCTGCCATTGTTGTCATGGTCTGCCCCTTGGTCTCCTCCCTGGAATTTCCAATACCATTATCCTTCTCGGTAGTCTCCTCTTTCCATCCTTTTGACATGTCCGATCCACTTTAATCTTCTCTCTCCAATTCGCTCCATTAAATTTCTCACGCCTACTTGATCTCGGATATCCTCATTCCGTATTAGGTCCCATCTAGTCTTACGTACAATGCTTCTAGTGTATCTCAAGAAGTATCACAGTAAGTTAAATCAAAACTTTTTTATTGGGTTTGTGTTTTACCTAAGCCTATGCAGTATTCAAAGTTGGCAAACTGGATGCTTTTCTCTTTTGTAGGCATTCTAAAATGAAATTCACCAACTAGGGCATAGTAAACCTTTGTTAATTCAAACTTAGTTTAGATAACACCCTAGATAAGCTTTCAGTGTCTAAGGATTAAATTTTACATTTACATTTTGGAATTTGAAATTAAAGCGTGGTTAACTACACTGCACTAATTATGTGCTCCAGAAGGGAATCTTCTTCTCAAATGCCCACATTTGGCCTATGATGCCATCATGCTTGACAAAGTCAACCAGTAGAGACGAGCCTCCCTTTCTTCCTTCTTTATGCCGTTAGGAAGTGCGTCACGCTCATTTGCAGAAAGGGATGTGTTATTGTGTTTCTCTGTGTTATCTTTAGAGCACAGAAACTAGAATAGAGGAAGGTAGCTCACGTTCCGTCTCTTGTGTTACAGCTTGTTTCCAAGCTGGCCTACATGTGTCGCCGTTTCTATTGAAAAGTGTTCATGGTTGTGGTTTGTTAGCCATTAGATATATGTTGGGCGGTGGGGAGAAGTGAGACGCTTAATTGTGTTTAATACTTGTGCCTGTGGCTCGTTGTCGCTACTTGTGTTGTTCGTTGTGACGTGTGATTCGTGAAAAGTGAAGACTGGCCACTGAGGATATTGGGCATGCGTTTTAAGAGGGAATGGGACACATTTGGCAGTTTGCAAATAGCTATTCGCTCAGCCAAGATGCATCCGACGTATATGAAACTTTGAAAAAATATCAATGAAGCATACAGCCCTGTGGTCATAGATTTTCAAAATTTTGTCTTAATCAGCCACAAAAAAATCACGAATATAGTCAATTTTGGTTTTGTTAACAAAATAAAAATTTGTGAAAACTAATTTATTGTTTATAAATTATTTTGAAACAAAATTTGGAAATGTGTTCTGCAAAGTTCTTTATTTCCACATTTGTGACATATGTTCAAAATTTTAGACACCACAGTTATTTACAGTTTTTGTTAGTTGTCAAGGAAGCAGAAATATAGGGCTCTACAATAACTCTTTTCAAGAAATTATTTTTAAAACTATTTTAAAAATTAAATTGATTTTCAGGTTTTTGGATTTTCTTAAAAGGTCTAAAATTTACTACATTAATGGATTGATCCCGGCTGATAAACATAAAATATTGAACATCTACGACCGTAGGGCTGTCCATGTATGCTTCATTGACAAATGTGTGAAGTTTCATATACGTCGGACTCGGATTTATCCCGGTCGAGCAAATAGTTATGTGCCAACTGCCAAATGTGTCCTCTTCCCTCCTAATGTTATTGAAAGTTATCGACTGCCATTGTGTAGGACAATTTTTAACTACTCTTCCAGTTTAAAAATTTACCTTAGCTTAGTGCCTTCCTTATCTGTGTTTCTATTTTTGTGCTTATAAATTCTGTGTATTTCCGATTGTGTTCCTCAATGATGAAAGGAAACACGCTTTTAGTTTCTACGTACGTTACTATGTCACCGATTGCTGGTAAGTGCATTCCATTAATTGCACTGTAGTGTTTGTTATGAACTGTAGTAGTAGTAATTGTACTAAAGTAGTATTATGAACTATAGTGGTCCCAACAAAAGAATGCAGATGGCTCGAAATTGTTTTCCCAACATAACAACTTTGTAAACTCTATTCACGCTAGTTCAGCGCAGATCTTGCACGTGGAGGAACTCTGAGATCTAGCACAGATAAATGTTGCTTGCGTTGGTAAAAGATATTTCTCTTTCATACACAAAGGCGACATACCATTTACCGCCCATTCATTCAACCCCCACCACTACCAAGCATCTGCATTCTTTTGTTGGAGCAAGTATATCATTATAATGCACCACACTTTAAATAAGAATAGTTCAATATATGTATGTCTAACTTGCTACCATGCATGAACGTACTAGTATGCAATGTAATTTTAGGATTACAAGATAAAAAAAAAAAATCCGGACCTGTAGCACCTTCCTCAGTGATTGAAGTGGATACCACAGACTCGCTTAATACGACAAATCTTATGGAGTCGGATGCGCTACTGGAAGAAAACGGTCTTATTAAAGATACCGACACTCTGGCAGGTTAGTAATTTAGTGTATAAACATTCCGAGTACAAAGCTTGGCTAGGTGGAAGTTATCAATATCATCAATGCATATGACATTGAATGCAAGTGATGTCATACATTCCACCATTCATAATAAGGCTCTTCTCGTTGAAATTTTTAGTTGAACTCCAGCATTTACTATTATTTTGATTTCAGATTGAAATATCGTTTTTCATCTGTTTTGTCAATTTACGGCACTATGTTGGCTGCTGTTGTGCAGCCATTAAAGTGATTGTTTGACGTCGGGCAAACGATGCTTTATGCCAAATGCATGAATTTATTTTTACATTTAATTTTCACCCAACATTTGAAATCTTTTTGTTTCTAGGGAAGATTTGCACATGGCTCTTATCAGATTACATTTTGCATAATATTGCTGTTTGTGTAATAATGTTAAGTGACTTAATTTGTACAGTTCTTTGTTGTAGTTTTAGACGTTACTAAAGTAATTTCCCATGTAGCGTAACCTACATTTGAAATGAAAAGTTGTCTAATAGAGCCTGCCAAGAATCTCAAGATAATTGAGAAAGAGCTGCTGCAGAGCTAGTATGTAATGTGTAAAATTATTTACTTTTTTGGTGTAAACGTATTTATGCCTTCTGGTCTTGTTAGTTTTAAACAGTAATTTATTGGTTAAGGTTAAAGACTACCACTAATATTAAAACCACGTGAAATTACACTGTTTTCGAGATATCTTGAGAACGCTGCAAAACATCTCAAAACCGATTGCAGACAGCTATGTGGTTTTGTTTAGAGAACCTGGATCATATTAACTAAGTTAATAGAGAAGCGCGTCTACATGTTCGTGTGTTAAAAATTCCGTCGGAGCACCGCCCTAGAAATGTAGCATTCTCACCGTCCAAAAGTATGTAACTGGATGTAGTCAAATCCATGTCAAGTAATTTGGTATATTCTTATAGTTTGCCTGTGGCATGAGCCTACACCTAATAATGATAATATCTAATATAAAAATGTATATAGATCATAACATTCATTGTCAACAAATAATAGCTTACTTATCTGCAAATTTGTATACGTAGTCAACATTGTACTTGTGCCATGGGTTGATTACCGACGCCAAACCGGGGAAACTTCTTTATCGACTCTGGTTGCCATGGTAACCAAGACCTTGCGCCCACTGCTTGAGCGAGGATTTTGCTAGGGATCATAGATATTAAACACCTTTAGTAGGCTAGATCCACAGTCATTAATCCACTTCCGTGACAATTTGAAGCCATCTTTAATATGGCAGTTTGCATGTTAAGTAAATTGGATCGATTTGTAGCCCAAATAGTTCTCAAGATTGCCGTCAGGTTGACAGGTGAGCATTCTAGCCATTAACACCAAATAATTACTAAATTCCCTTCTGCAATAACTTCTTATTGTTTCTGTTTGTGCATTCCCGTGCTGCACAAGCTATAACCATATCACACAATCCAGAAAAATACTTTATTGCATTAAAACAGCACAAATTAAAACGCCCAATCGCCATTTTGAATATGGCAAAATTGGCGCTTCAATTTGCTACGCTCGCGCGTGTGCGGAGGTATTGGACACTGCTAATCTAGCCTACAATAGGTGTTATGCATAGATATCTTAACACTTATAGTAGGCTAGATTAGCAGTCATCGGTCCACTTCCGTGACAATTAGAAGCCATTTTGAAATCCCAGTTTGCATGTTAATTAAATGGGAGCGATTTGTAGACAGAATATTTTCAAATATGGCCGTCAGTTTGACAGCTGAGCATACTAGCCTTTAACATCAAATGATCACTAAATTCCCTTATGCAATAACTTCTTATTGTTTCTGTTTATTTATTTTTATTTTTATTTATTTATGTCTCTATTTGCAACAGGCAATGTAGCCCACTAGTGCAAATTTAATAGAGAAGGGAGGAGGGGAAACCCGGTACCGGCACATAGCCTACTCCTACCGAAAAGTACCAAGGGGACCAACGGCTTTACGTCCCATCCGAAAGGACAGTGTAACTTTTTGACAGTCATATAGGTTCCTCCACTAACCCGGACTGCCGAGCAGACGGCGCCAAGGAGAACGAACCTGTCACACAAGCTTACGAACCCAAGTCTGCTCTAGCCAGCGATATACGTGTGTTTCAGGGCAGAGCGGCGACCCACTCAACCCCTGACCACGCCCGATGTTGCTTAACTTCAGTGTTCGAGTGGGAACTGGTTAAACGACCGCGGCTAAATCGCTGGGTAATCCCATGCTGCACAAGCTAAAACCATATCAAACAATCCAGTAAAATACTTTATTGCATTAAAAAAGCATAAATTAAAATGCCAAATCGCTATTTTGAATTGACTTTTCGACGCTTCAATTTGCTACGCTTGCGCCTGTGCGGAGGTATTGGACACTACTAATCTAGCCTACAATAGGTGTTCAATATGTATGGTGTTATGATATCTTTGCTAGGAATTGACTAGGAACCAATGAATTTGAAAGGCGATGCTCCGAGATAAATTTCTATTTGCGTTACGTAGGTACCTAAAAGATAAAGCGGCGTTAGTTTTGTTAGGGCAATGAAATGCAAGAATAAGTATTCAAATATAATAATCGGTGCAGTTTGTATTTCAAATATGCATTTAATTAATTAAATATCAAATAAAATACTTAATTAACCATCACATTACAATATTTTTTCGGGCAGGCTCTAGTCCTTACAAAACCACATAGCTGTCTGCAAACAGTTTGCCGATCTTTTGCAGCGTTCGAGATATCACTAAAAAACGTAATTTTGCGTGGTTTTAATATTGGTGGTAGTCTTTACCCTTAAGGCCATTGCAAGAGTGTGGGACACAACTTTATAAGAAGATACTTACTTTATAATCTGTGGAAACCATTTTATCCAAATGAACTGGATTTTACACTCGAATGCTAAACTTCAACTTTGAGTTTGAAATTTGCTTTCAATGTTTTGCAAGCTTCATAACTGGAACGTTTCCTACTTGTCGTAGAAAGGTTGAATTATCATCGCCATCTCAACCAACTCGAGTATATCAAGATTGAAGAGGACGTGAAAGTTCAACATGTCCCCCAAGAAGTAGAATGGATTTTTCAAGCAAGTGGTGTAAATAGATTTCATCAGCAAAGCATTGCTCCTCTGCTAAAAGTGTCTCACTTTGTTACTGACCTGACCAAGAAGACATAGATCTAAATGAACAGTATGCATATGCTTTATGTTTGCTTCAAAATGTTGTTTAGTTTAGTTCAGGTAGGGCTTCTTAACTTTCAAAATATAGTTCTATATCTGGTTTTTACTTTTGCACCTGATCTATGCAGATGCATTCATCTACAGACATTCCAAACTAAATGTAGCTAGTTATATGTATTTCATTTCACCATAAACAAATAAATATATGCAACTATTCTGTATAGAAGCACCCACCAATTTTCCACGAATTGCAAAAAACTAAATTAGGTATTTCGCTTAGTAACCAACCAGAGTGTAGGGGAGTTAGGGGTAATGAGGAACAATGGGTAATGAATAAGGGCTAAAACTCCTTCATTTGAATTTTTTTTTGAATGAAAAATGAAAAATGTTACCAAGTAGGCCTACTCTGTTGTATGCTCTTGACAGGGCAAATAAAAAATAAGCATAATGTTAAATCATGGCACATGTAAATTTTGTTTTCCTACCAGCCTATCAAAAAAGTTTGCTTTATGTTTTACACATTTCGTCCCTCTCATAAATATATTTTAAAAGTTTGGTTTGGAATCCTCAAAGTGTTTCAGGGAAAATATCCTTTAACATAATGTACAACATGATGTTTTTTGTTGTGTTTTTTTAATGTGAAACATCCCGGTAAACTCAGACTTGTTATCTTTTACCCCAGCATCAATGTTTTCTGGGGTAAAAAGGAACACCTAAATGGGGTAGAAGGGAACATTTAGGGTAATGGGATACATGTAAGGATTAGGCCTAACAGTGTTACACTGCTGGGGTAAACAGTTACATCATGGACTTATAATAGTAACTGGCGCCTTGTAAATCCATGGTAACACAATGGGTAAGTGCATTGTTAGGGTTTTATGTGTTCTGCGGTTGGTAGCATAGATGGCATTTTTCGCTAACTTCTTTGCCATGACTTTTGAAGGAGAACGATATTATAGCAATCAATGCCATTGTTATAATTGCAATTTGAAGAACAAAAAAAAACATTTTTTGTAATTTTTGAACGAGTGAGCGTAGCGAACGTAGTGATTTCCATTCGACTTAAACGGCCCTGATGGTTTTTCTGCGTGCGTGCGTGTGTGTGTGTGTGTGTGTGTGTGTGTACGTTGAAAATCAGCCGAATCGCTGAACAGATTGCGCTGAAATTTTAAACGGACATCCGGTACGAGTTTATTGAGAACTGCTAACAAAATCAGCAAGATTCATTGCGATTTAAACCTACAAGAAATGATAAACTGAGAAATAGACTTCCAATGTTTAGAAATTATTTTAACGACAATGTTTTAGATTTTGAAAAGATATTTTTTGTTTTTCTTTTCGCCTGGCCGTGAAATGCCGTGCCCATGCAAGGTCAGTCGAATGTTGGACGTCAAGGTACCCCCAAATTCCGCTCGTAGATTGAGTAAACCTTGCAATATTTTCACGTATTTCGTACTGGCTATGTTTACCATAGTTGGCCCTATTGCCACAGATGATGGACTACCCTGCGTTATATGCATTTCAAAACATGTTTAATTATTTTTGAAATACAATCTAGAAATTACAAAATCTTTCCCGACCATTGAACCCACGTCTCCCACATATCGGCTACAAGGGCGCCTTAGCCAACTAGACTAGGGAAACGCCAAAGTAGTAGTTAGACGAGTGAGGGAGTCATGTTGTGAGTACCCGAGAACATTTGCATTTAAGTTTGATTATATTCGTATAAATAATAGTTTTTTAAAGTTTAGTTGGTATACGGGGACGGGCGCGTCAACTGTAAGGTCATAATGCGCCTCTCTAGCCTATGATAGGCTAGGTAGGCCTAAGGTAGGGGGAAGAAAAGTAATGTAATCGGGTACTCAACACATGGCTCACTCACTCGTTTAACAACGACTTTGGCGTTTCCCTAGTAATACAGAAAGCAGCCTATGTTTTACAATGTTAAGAGGAGGCCGGTGTAATGGAATATCTTTACCCCCGGCGGGACATTACTACTGTACGAGTTCCCTCGAGGCTCCTACCCTAACCTAACCCCTTAACCAAACCGGTTTACCCGCAAAGTGCGAAACGTAGTAATGACCGGCTATGGGTAAGAATATACTAACACACCGGCATGCTCATTTTACGAGGTTTCAAATGTCTCAACCAATTTTAGTTGCATCTATTTGTGATTTTATAATAATTGTGTAAAAATTAATTATGAAGGCGTCTATCATAGCACTTTTCCATTAATTGATTAGGGTATAGAAAATAAACTAAAAATAAATTAAATTTTCTTGAATTTAGAATCCGTCAAAATGGTCAAAATCACCCAAATAACTACGCATTTTCTGATTGCTCTATGATAAATATTGAAAATATGATATGATAGATGCATACAGATGCCCTTCATTATCAAGTATGCCAATTGCCAAGTTGTATTCAGATGTAATGATTTATGGTAGCAGGACAAGGAACGCGCCGAACATCAATACAACAACAAACAACAATAACAAATTCGACTATATTTCCCAGTAGTCAGATTTCCAATGTTTAATGGCCTGCAAGTTGCTTGATTCCAATAATTTATTTTGCACTGTATTAAAGGCATGTATACGTACTACTGTTCCTCATTACCCCACATATTTTAGATTTACACGACATGACCTCGGCAACACTTGTTCCCTTTTTCCCATTTTTTGGATGAGCGTAGCGAGCGTAGCGAGCGAAGCGAAGATTCCATTTCACTACACTGGAGAAAAAAATCCGGAATGTTTTTTTTTTTTTTTTTTTTTTTTTTTTCTTTCTGTATTTTTGTGTGTTTGTTAACACGATTCCGGCTAAACCGATACTCTGATTGCGATGAAATTTTATGGAGACCTTCGAAATCTCTGAACTTAGAACTGCCACGTTTTTGAGCTCAATCGAAAAATTATTTTTCGTGAAAATCTCAATTTTACGATTTATTTTTCGATTTTTAAAACATTTCTTCGACTTAATAACACCTACATGCTTTATCCGATTGTAATGATATTTTTAAAAACCTTAATTTTATGAATTAAGATATTTGTGTGAAATTTGAGCGTAATCGAAAAATTATTTCTCATGAAAATCAAAATTTTACGGGTTTTTTCTTTTCTAAAACAATTCTTTGACTTATAACACCTACATGCTTTATTCTTTCAATGATTTTTTCACAGAACCTTAATTTCGTGAATTAAATATACTCGTGTTAAATTTGAGCGCATCGAATAATTATTTCTTATACAAATTGCAATTTTACGATTTTTTTTTCTTTTTAAAAAAAAAACGATTAATTAAAAAAAATTAATTTAAATTTTTTATTTTATTTTTTTTTAATTTAAAAATTAATTTAAATTTTTTTATTTAATTTAAATTTAATTTAAAAAAATCTTCGATTAAAAGTAATGATTTTTTCACAGAAAAACAGAAAATCCCGTAACACATGGCACTCAATGCCCCCTATACCCCTCACCCAACAAGCGGGGGGATTTAAGCGTTTCCTTTTTAAAAAAATGCGAACTAATAGTAAACCCCAAGTACGGTTTAAATTAACCATAAATCAATAATTGCTAAACAATATTGTGTGAAATTTTCACTAGGATCCGATTAATACAAACAAAGATATTAATTTGTGAACTTGAAACTTGCAAAATGTGTTCGTCATTACCCCTACACTACCCCTATACTAGGAACATAAAACCTAGAACAACAATTATTATTACTTTTTCACTGTCCTGTTTTTATTTTGCATATTGTGAACATTGTACTGTATTTGAATTTTGTTGTAGTCTTTGTTGAACAATTGCAATAAATCTACTTGATGACATTTTTATGTACTGTTCTCTGTATAATGGCCTGTAATGCACTAATAAAATGACATCACTACCTATTCCGCTAGGCTATAGTAACCTTTGCAATTAATTACCTGCTGGGGTTTCCTCTTTCTATATTTTTAGCTGATATTTTTATCGTGTATTTTGAGTTTTTGTAACAACAATTCTCGTCTCAATCTCTGTCTCTCTTGTATTTTAGCATAGGTATTTCCTCATCAGCGTTTTAGCATCCAGGAGCACAAGACTTGGCTTTTATACACAATATTGAAGCTGCGACCCACCCCATACTGGATTTTCTAGTTTACTTTTTTTAGTTTCTTGCTGCATGTATTTCCACGCAATGTCAGTATTATTAATTGTGTGTATTTCAATAGAACATTAGGCCTACAACATTATTTTCAAGTTTTAGGTGAGTATAGACATGTTTTTTTTTTGTAGTACAAGACTTTATTTAGATTGGAGTAATTATTTTCTTACAGCGCTGGCGTCAAACAGATATCCCAAAGAAAAATCCGACGACGACAACTACAAACTGTACGACGTGAGTACGGTGGAAGGTATTAATGAGAGTTCGGAAAACGCGAACATGCTATCAAGAAGAAGACTTGTTAATACGTCGCCAAACCATGACAACTACAACAGCTATGATTGCAGTTCCATCGCTATCGCACAGAAAAACGACCAGTGGAAACGGATTGTACTACTCATCGTGGCAATAACAGTTCACAACATTCCAGGTACATTAGCTAAATACATTAACTGATTCCACGCATTTGTTTTTTAAAACTCTTTAGTTGTCAGTTTTATATTTTAAAAACATGGGAAATATTCAATCACGTTCATTTTCACTTGTAACTCTGGCATAATTTCATAGTCTGTCGTTATTATTATAATGATGTTAATGTACAATGGAGACAAATTGTTATTTTTGAAAGACTAATGTACTAGTTATATCAAATGTAAGTTTAAAATTTGTATAAGCAGACTACCTTTCTAAAAAAAATGATTTAACTTTGCCAAAGTAACGTTTTTATAATGTCCATAAAGGTTGTGTTCCGTAAAGGCAACCAGTCGACCATTCTGGGCTCGACTAGGGATTGTTACTTTCATTGTTTAACTCGACGTCTGATTGTTGGGGACTGCCTTGGCTACGGAATGGTGTGTGCTTCTACGAGGCCGTGTTTAATTGAAAAATTGTGATATCTCATTAAAATATTACATAAATCTTATCATTTACTAAATAAATGAATGATTTGAATGGATAAATGATTTATTGTCTACCCATGTGTAGTTACAGGAACATTGTCGGTACCGGTAGTGGACATTATTCCATGATTTTCAATGAAAGAATTTGAAATAACCGCACTTTCCTCAAAGACCGGCCCACGACCGGTATAAAACTCTGGGCTTCTTGGTCTCGACCACAACAATCAAAACAGCAACGCATCACATACGTTCCTTGCAAATCTGATCTGTCATTGGTGCAAATTATGTTTGCTTTAATTTCATTAGTCGCAGACTGGTCGTTCTGGTCGCCTTTGCGGAACACAACCTAAGGTGAATCCCGAGACCTAAATATGATTTTTATAGAATGCAGTTAAGACGTCTGAAAAGTTAGTTGTGAAAGATGGACTTAATAAAAAAGCAGATTTGAATTTTGATTTTTTTTTACAGAACGTAACCCTCATAATCAACAATTATATGCAATTTGCCCGAATCAGTCCAGCTCGTTCAAAATTGAATTTTGAGTAGCAGTTTTTATGTATATTGTTTCTACACTCCTTTAGCTACAACCTATATAAGGGAAACTGAATTGTCTTTAGTTTCTGGCGTTGCACGATTTTTTTTGTTAAACACTACAAAATATGAAATTATACTGGCAGGCAAAAAAAAAATCGTGTAAGAAACTATAGAAAACTATTAATACGTATTTATTATTTAGGTTGTTGATAAAGGAGTGTAGAACAATATACAAAAAAAAACACTTTTCAAAATTCAGTTTTGAACTAGCTGGATTGATTCGGGCAATTGAATATGATTGTTGATTCATCAAAAATAAATAAAAAATTATCTTCTCTTTTTATTAAGTCCCTCTTTCATTCTACTTACTTTTCAGATGAATTCTTTAGAAATCATATTTACTATTTATGTCTAGGGATTCCCCTTAAATTACTAGGTGTATAGATAGATAGATAGATATATAGATAGATAGATAGATAGATAGATAGATAGATAGATAGATAGATAGATAGATAGATAGATAGATAGATAGATACATCCATCCATCCATCTATCGATCCATCTATCTATCTATCTATCTATCTATCTATCTATCTATCTATCTATCTATCTATCTATCTATCTATCTATCTATCTATCTAATCAATCAATCAATCAATCAATCAATCAATCAATCAATCAATCAATCAATCAATCAATCAATCAATCAATCAATCAATCAATCAATCAATCAATCAATCAATCAATCAATCAATCAATCCATCCATCGATCTATCTATCTATCTATCTATCTATCTATCTATCCATCCATCCATCCATCCTATCATCCATCCATCCATCCATCATCTATCTATCTATCTATCTATCTATCTATCTATCTATCATCATCTATCTATCTATCTATCTATCATCTATCGATCTACATATATGCCATCCATCCATCATCCATATCCATCATATATTATCATATATATATCGATGATGATTATCATCTATGATTATCTATTATCTATTATGATCCACCTGATGATGGATAGATATGATGGATGGATTAGATGATGGATGATGATGGATGATGATAGATATGATAGATAGATGATGGATGATGATGGATGGATGGATGATGTAGATGGATAGATAGATAGATGGGATGGATGGATGGATGGATGGATGATAGATAGATAGATAGATAGATAGATGGATGGTTTGGATGGATGGATGGATGGAGGATGGAGGGAGGGATGGAGGATGGATGGTAGGGATGGATGGAGGGATGATGGATGGATGGAGGGATGATGGATAGGATGGAGATAGATAGGATAGATAGATAGATAGATAGATAGATAGATGATAGATAGATAGATAGATAGATAGATAGATAGATAAGATAGATATGATGGATAGATAGATGGATAGATATGGATGGATAGATGGAGATGGATAGATGATGGATGGATGGAGATGATGTAGATAGATAGATAGATAGATAGATAGATAGATAGATAGATAGATAGATAGATAGATAGATAGATAGATAGATAGATAGGGATGATTTGATTTGATTTAATTTGATTTATTCGAACATTATGGTTATATTCTGTACAACAGTTTCAATAGATACAACAAATATAAATAAAAAAAACAGGTATGCATTAAAGAATTAACAAATACAATGCTGATACAATAGATTGTTTTTTGATTTAACAAAACAAAACAAAATTAGGATTTATACTATCACATTACTTTACTTAATAGATAGATAGATAGATAGATAGATAGATAGATAAGATAGATAGATAGATAGATAGATAGATAGATAGATAAGTAGATAGATCACATTGATCTGTCTATTGATTAGAGAATCGTAGCATCACTGACATCACTCACACAATACACTTCGGAGCTTCAAAGTCCTGTTAAAATTGGAAACAGTGTCAGTTCTAACAGCTCGGAGAAATTCAACATTTAATCTGTAAGTTAGTCTATTCCTGAATGGATCGCCAACTTCAGATATATAACTATCCTGTAAAAATTTAATCGATGTTGGTTTACCTAAATTTATAATGTACATAGTTTGATTACTGCCATGCTATTGAAGAATTTGGCATAAATTTGATTCCACGTACAAGATCATGAGTGTCGACAGGTGTTCAAGTCCCAGAAAGTTTGAAATTATGTTCCTCACAAAGATTCATAGAGGAGACTTCTTGGGGCACTCAAAGAGGACGTGTAGTGTATTACCAATGGAGTGACACCATATACACTGAAGTGACTCGCGGACGCCCCATCTGTGTAGTCTAGCTGGTGATGCTACAGCGGCATGCATTAGTCGATAGATAGATAGATAGATTGATAGATTGATTTATTCGAACAATTTGAATAGATAGATAGATAGATAGATAGATAGATAGATAGATAGATAGATAGATAGATAGATAGATAGATAGATAGAGAGATAGGTGCAATGTCCCCAAAACCTTCTAATATTATAAATAAGTTTATTCTTAATTTTTAGACTATTTTTACAATGTATGTCTAATCTGTAAGTAGGTGTGCAAAGAGTTTTAGACAATTAATTACCGTTAAATAACTGATCAAATGTGTTCTCTGGTACTTGTAGAAAACTAATATATTTAACATGTTGTTTCAGAGGGCTTAGCTGTTGGCGTCGGGTTTGGTGCCATCGGAAAGTCGGCTTCAGCCACTTTTGAAAAGGCCAGGTAGGGAACTGCAATTTATCCAGTGCAGGTTTTAGATTGGCATCGTCTCTCCATATCGATTTTTTTCAGATATTACTCGATACTAGGTGATTGTATTTGTTACTAAAACTACTACTCACTAAAAGCATCGCGGACTTGCTGTAGGCCCTACGTACGTTCTGCTGCACATAAAATACTGCACCCCAACTATGCAAGAAAGAGGCTGAGTTTTGTATTGTTGGTCTAACCCAACATTTCAACCATGAGAACAGTTTGCGATTATACTCTATCGCCAATATCATTGAAGCTATGAGTATTATATTTTGGACTTAATAATTAATTAGTGGTGTTATAGTTAGGCACCCTTTCCCCCCACAGATTAATAACAGTAACGTTAAACAAAATCACCCATCCCACGATCTGAGATTTAGGGAATAATGCCGATTGAGGAACCAAATTAGATATACTTAAGTCAGTGAAGTGCCTATGTTTATATGCCCACTAAATTATTGAATGGTGTCGAAATCTACTCAGTACTCGCCCCAACCAACTTTTTTTTAAATTCACCCTACACAAAATTAACTTTTTTCTCCCGGTCTACTTGTCTTCCTAAATGATTGAACCAACTGGATCACACCATTGTGTGTTTGGTTCAGATTAGTAACTGCCAATTGCTATTTATCTTCTTCTCTATCACCCTGCTGGAGTTTGCCTCGTTGCCAGATGGTTTCCTTTGTTTGTACACCCGTAGAGCAACGTCCAGTAGAGGTAGAGCCTTATCTGTTTACAACTCGAGCACAGGACTAGGAATTCTTCTCAGTTTTATCTATTAAGATGGTAACTGGTAGAAGTTAGTGAAAATTTTATGACAGTAAATGATCATTTAAATTAAACTATAAAGGGGCAATAACACCGCCAAATAATTAAAACACAAAATTAACCTTTATTCACAGTTTAAACCATATGTTGCTATTTCTTTTCACAAAACCATTATCTCCATTATTTGAAGTCTTTCAATTTTTTTTAAATGAATACACGCTGAAATGAAAACGACAATTACGTAAATTATTGATTTTTATGAAAGGCTCCAGAGCGATCCTTAGATGGTACGTGGAAGATAAAAATAATGGTGACTTGTGTGTTTGTTCTGAAATTCCCTATATGCATAGTAATTATTATTTATTAATTATTAATTATTTTACCACTATTTTATGGTTTGCAATGTAAGAAATGTGAAAGTAAATTAAAAACATTAAATATAGTGTAACACTACATTTTTGGATGAGCGGAAGCAAAGACTTCAATTTCACTGACCCCCCCAAAAATTTAGCTCGGGTGTTTCTTTTTTTTTTGTTTTTCTGTCTGTTTGTTTGCTCTCTACCGGGCAAACGGCATATGCGATCTTGATGAAAATTTGACCGGACCTTCGTTTTCTCTGAACTTAGAGGTGTATTGTTTTTGGGTACAATCGAAGAAATATTTCTCATGAATATCGTACTTTTACGATTTTTTTCGGTTTTTAGTACGATATTTTCGTCACATTTGGGCCGATTCTGACCAAACGGGTGGGGCTACAACGTTCATATTTCACATGGACATTAAGATTATGGTGATGTAGTACCTTTTGAAAGAAAAAGTTGAAAAAGTTAGCTAGAATCCATAGAAATAAAGGTTTTAATATTAGTTTTTCAATTTTTAGTGCGATATTTTCGTCACATTTGGGCCGATTCTGACCAAACGGGTGGGGCTACAACGTTCAGATTTCACATGGACATTAAGGTTATGGTGATGTAGTACCTTTTGAAAGAAAAAGTTAAAAAAGTTAGTCAGAATCCACAGAAATAAAGGTTTTAATTTGAGTTTTTTTAAGTTTATAATACCAATTAACAAGTAACAATAGTAACTTGACAGCAATCACCTACAATGCATTCAAAAAGGACTTGCAAAGGAAAAGTGCGAACAAACGCACAAAACGCAAACAAAAAACTTACAAAAAACGCTCATCCATCAACGCGGTGAGACTTTAGCGTTTTCCTAGTAAAAAACAAACTCCATTAAATAAATAAAAATTAAACCATTTTAAGTTCAACGGACCTCTAGTGATCGGTAATTCCCACAACCTGACTCTCTTCTCGCAAGTCCCTGATTATCTAGCATATCCACCCTATACAATACTCTCCCTCCAGTCTTCGTTCAACGTTCAAACACAATTTGAAATAGTTTCTTGTAACTAATAGTTTTTTCTCAATTATGTATCAACTATCTGTAACTCGCAGAGTAAGTTAGTGTTTTCTTATTTCCTTCTGTAGTGTAGGTGCCCTACATTTACGTCTGTGTAGAATAATGTCATTAAAAATAAAAACATATCTCTTGTACCTTTATCTATATTTTCTACTTTTTCAATATTTTTTTATTTTGTACATAAACATTAAACATCAAAGTAGACCTATTGCATGTATGTACCCTCAGTTTACATGTATAATGCCACTAAAACATATCTCTTGTTTATCTGCATTTTCTACTTAAGTTCAATTATTTTTTATTTTGTACATTCACATTAAACACCATTTAATTGTTCCGAAGCAAGTAAGCAGATGCTGACGTCACCGGCGGGTGGATTACAGCCAATCAGCGGTCCCCGATTTAAAATGCTGTTCGCTCGTTGGCCCGCCGAAACCGCGGGCATCTGCTTACTTGCTTCGGAGCAACTATAGTAGACCTATTGCATGTACTCTGAGTTGACATGTATAATGCCACTAAATACATATATCTTGTATATCTGTGTTTTCTACTTTTGTTCAATTATTTTTATTTTGTGCATATACATCATAGTAGACCTATATCATCCTGTGCCCTCAGTATTCAATTAATTAATACTATAATTATTTTTTATTTAAGTTTTTCTTTATCCTCTATTTGTTACACATTGTATTGTATTTTGTATGTGTACAATACTTAGAAATAAGATTAGAATATAAACTACTAACAAAACCAAAGTTAATTGAAAACTTTTCTATGGTGTCATGGGGAGTAAATGTATGTATACGGCATATACCCGGACCCCAAAATAAATATACAGTATGCCTAAAAAAATCAGGGTGTCAGCTGCATATGGTGTACCGGTATATATCTCTAGGTAAGCCTACTAATGAGGAAATCTAATGTCATGTCAATCACAACAATCATCACCATTCACCACTAACAATGTTATAAAAATCATCATCTCTCATTTGACCTCCTTTGTAAATCAGTTTTTTAACTGAATAGCATAGACGTTAAGTGTATTTGTATTTTGCATGAAAGCTTTACATTCTTTTCGAAAATAGGGCAATGCCAAGCTGGTTCACTATGAATTTCCACCAGGTTCGCATGATCGAGGTTTGGTCACGGGACTTTTCACATCATAGTTCGGGGTTCAGGCGGAACACCAATACCTACCAAACGCATTTCAACAACATCCGGCAACTGTGACCAAACGTCGATCATTCTGCGCTCTGGGGGTAGATTAGTTGGTCATTGCCCTTTTTACCCGATCATGAAAATGGGTGAAATGTTCTAGCGTTGAGTACTAATGGAGCAGTAATCATCTTTTACCTTTATAAAAAATATTATATTCTTCTTTTTTATTAATATTATTCTGACGTATCACACGTACTGCATTATATTATCAATATTGGAAGATTGATATCTTCAAAGATTGAACCGTCCCATTTTTGTTACAACAAAATAAAAGATTTTGATTGGTTAGTTAAATGATTGGTAGGGTTGACCCCCCCCCCCCCCCCCCCCCCCCCATAACGAATTTCCCTTCTCGCGGTGTTTTCAAATCGTAAGTACCACACGCCATCGCTGTTCTGTCTACCGAGTACGCTGGACCGCTGCCAGATGGCGCGCGCTACGTCATCTCGCACCACAGTTTGCCTACCGAGTACGTTGTACGGGCGTCAGATGGCGCGCGCCACGTGTTCTCGCCGTCCGAGAGGTTCTTGGTAGGAGGTCTGAATGAATGAAACTGGCCGGGTGGGCTCCACTCGTATACTCTTCCAGCCACGGAGCGGGGCAAGGGGAGAGGAATGGAATCTCTGAGCCCCCGGGCGCCGGACATTCTTTACAGTCTGACCTCACCTCACCTAGCCTAGGAGGGGATACAGGAACAGCTTTCTCCCGCAACTAACTTGCCCGAGTTGCTTCGGCAATCTCATTCAGACTACCCTGAAAACTAGAGGGTAGTCGACGTGGAACCGTTGGATTGCTGGATTCGTGCATTCCAGTCAAGCCGTCAATTTTGGTTTGAATAAGAGATATGGGGACTTTCCACGATTTGTTGAACAAATTCTATTATCCTATTTCATGTTCTATGTCTGAAGTGAGAGTGAGCATTTCACCTAAAGCATTGATTGAAGAAGGCCTTCTTTAATCAATGCCTAAAGTTAACAAGTAATCGCATTCTGGAGGCCAAAGTAGAAGAAGGTGATTGACGGGGTACTCAACTACTCACCTACCATGGCTTGGACTCGGGGGATGAGGATGAAGAATGTATTGTTGTCGGACGGAGGTGGGTGGTGAATGTAAGGGATGTATTTTGTTGGAGGTGGAAATTGTGAGGGATGTATGTTGTCGGAGGTGGTGAATGTGATATAAGGGATGTATGTATGTTGTCGGAGGTGGAGAACTGAATGTGAGAGCATAGGAATTGCTGACCAATCAATATACAGTACGTACATACAGTACAAAGAAACAATAGTTTTTTCCAATCAAGCCACAACCATGGCCCAAAAGGCAAAAATACTAATTAGGGAAGTACGTATGTACAATTAAATGCTTCTACTAGTAAATGAAAATAATTTTTTGTGGTGTTGATAAGATAAAATATTTCCTATTTCAATATGTTTTACCACGTTGTAAAATTTTATCTGTGGATTTACCATGAACTATGAGTGTTCTAAAGGTATCGTAGCATTAGCAGGATTCTTAGTTTATAATGATTAAAGAATACAATCAAGTGGGGGCAATCGCCCCTCCCTCCCCTTGCCACGGTCAGTTTGACTTGTTCCCAGGGCCGGCAACCCTACCCGTCTCTCGCGCCTTGTCCTCCGTGTTTCCCCGCGAAGCTGGTACAGTATACTGGTTAGTCTGGCTGGCCCAGGGAAAACGGGCGGCTATGACAAAGCAGACTTGGGATACTGATTATATTAACCAACATAAAAAGAAGGGGTCCTAATTTGGGTTGCCAGCTCTCGAGACGAACACCTTTCTCGGCCTACCAAGGAGCTTCGTTAGAATAATTTAACAAATTTCGTGTAAAATGAAGTTCCAGGAAATGTTAAAGGTGGTTGTGCTGGGGGCAGGTGGGGAGATGCAACATGTTATGTTGGTTGTTGGTTGTACTGGTGTAACGGAAGAATTCCAAGCACTTCTGCCTCGTGCTAGAAAAGCATTTCTTAGCTAGAGTTTAGGAGCCCTTATAGCACAGGAGTCCCTATAATATCGGCACCATGAAGTCTTCCCGCAGTTCAGCCGGAAATCGGCCCACAACCTTCATACCTGCATAAAAAACATGTTGTTTTTTAATTATATGTAAAAGTTTTTTTTATTGCAAACATAAAAATAAACTGGAAAATAGTTGATCAGTCATAACTTATTTCCGTAGCCATAGACCTTGGATTCCTCCTCATTTACGTCAACCAAAAATTCTTTAAGTTTTATCAAAATACGTCAATCGATTCGAAGTGAAGTGGGTTCTACTTCTTCATTATAGCAATTTGCCTCCCTAAGACCAATCCAATGACGATTACTGCACAAGTGCATTCTCTTACCCTCTTTGTTCCTCCCCAGTCCCCCCCCAGCCCCATTTTAAAATTATTAATAGTCCACGAAAATATTAATTGATTTCAAGTTTCAACTATCTGTACGCACAAGATTTTATTACGAATGGTAAGATAATTGAACCATGATTGAACCGTACCACACCATGTGATCCCAGGTCCCAGGCATGCGAGCGAGTGTTCCTCAACCCAGTAGGGGACCCTGCCAGACAGGAAGCGGCTGGTGTGATAAACCTGTCACGTGACGCTGATACAAATATCCCAGAGGGTATTATCACCGTGGAGTACTGAGCAGTATTATACACGCAACGCAAGGTTCACTCCCAAGTCACTGGGTGGAGGGCGTCAACCTGGGTTCGATCGGAGTCCCCCACTGAAAACCTTTTCTTGTATCTGAGAGGGAGAACTCAAAATAAAGTTTTATATTTGAGAAAATTGTGGGAAGGTGGAGGGAAAATATAGGTAGACAAATTTCAAAAATCGAATGAAAATCCCACTGCCTCCAAGATGCTCGTCGTAGCTCCTCGGCCACGACGAGCATCTAGGAGGCAGTGGAAAATCCTATTATTTGATTCACTGCCTCCTAGATATTTCTGCGAGTTTCCTCTTTCCCTGTTTCCTGTCCTGCGCCCTTGTCCTGTGCCTGTACAGTGTTGATTGTTGGCATGTCATTCGCCAAAATCGTTATGTGGTAGTATTAGGAATTTGCTTAAAATCCAAATCTTACGACCATCGCCGTAACCAGGGGTTGGTAACACGGGTATTTAAAAAATAGAATATAATGTAAGTGTGAGTTTTAGCTACCACTGACAAAAATTAATGTTATTACAAATACATGCCTAAAACTCGTTAAAATACTCAAATCACACTAAGAATCGAACCGGACCCGCATTACCTGGGGGGCCTCCCTCTCAGACCCCCCCCCCCCCCCCAATGGGTACAAGGTCGTGTACTTCACCCAAATATACCCGGGTAATTTGAATACCCTGACTAGCCCTGCTTCCGACGAGCCAATCAGAACAGTGAGTTGTGAGTTCGTTGACACGTCGTGCGGGCTGGGGGGGGAGGCTGCTCCGTTTGAAGATGTACCCGGGTACCCCAGGGCCCTTATAATTAAACGTTTTATTTCTTGGATAGACAGAGGAGAGGATAAGCAGATTAAAAAATCTCGGCATTGATTTAAATCTCCCGACGCAAAAAATTTGGAGGCGCCGGGTATCGATCCCGGTACCTCTCGCATGCTAAGCGAGCGCTCTACCATCTGAGCTACGCCCCCCGATGTTTATGTAGTCTCGGGTGTGGTACATGATTTGAAACTCTGATTTCGGCGAGAAATACCTTCTCCATTGCCCTCGATACGGCGCCGGCTCACGGCTAGAGCGTTTACGCCGCGGTTCAGCAGAGGGGGGCGTAGCTCAGATGGTAGAGCGCTCGCTTAGCATGCGAGAGGTACCGGGATCGATACCCGGCGCCTCCAAACTTTTTTTACCTTTTTGTTTTTACTTACTTGTTCTTTGATGCCCTTGTCTTACTCTTCGCAATGGGTAACTCCCGTTTTACTGCATATCTTGCCTACCTTTCTCACGCATTTAGATATACAATTTTGCTATTCCGGCGTTATGTTCTTTATCATGGTTCATAGTCACTCGTCAGTCGTCATAACAAACATACATTGGCAACGTTCGTTTATAGTCAATATTCATAATTGTTTTCATTCAAACGCGTTTTTATTCATTAATTATTCCATTATTTACGACTTTTAAGTAGGAATTACATTTCCAATCAATGAATGGAGAAGGGAAGGGTAACGTGTCGACTGTAGGCCTATATTTCGTTGATTGTTTGCTTATCATGCTCAATTATTTTTATTTTTTGCGGTTTGGATAAATTTGTTTTCGTTATTGTGTTTGCTTATAACATTTGATCCCTTAAACAC
This sequence comes from Sweltsa coloradensis, assembly GCA_024449915.1. Taxonomy (NCBI): domain Eukaryota; kingdom Metazoa; phylum Arthropoda; class Insecta; order Plecoptera; family Chloroperlidae; genus Sweltsa; species Sweltsa coloradensis. The sequence continues at coordinate 322,811 of JAMZAV010000445.1, forward strand.
TTGTAGTGTTCGTAAGGCATGTTGCAACCTCGCTCATCGCGCAACGTGATGCCAGTTATGAGATTGACGTGAGGAAACAAACATGCTCGCCTCGCGCATGCGCCCCTGCTAATGGCCGCCAGTGTCTCACTCTTCCCTTTGATCTTCGTGGTTTACTGCGAGTCAATCAGCTCATTGAAAACAAGTCAAACTCTTCCCTCGCTCACAACATTATCCGGTGTCATCTCGCACTGAAATACACTTTACTGTACTCACTTCGTCATTACCCATATAACATATCTCACGCGGGTGGCCAGACGAGAAAGATATTCAGCGCTTGTTGCTATTTTTTACATTTTTAACTCATAACAAAAGTTGAATAAATAAATAATAATGACGAAAGAAAGACTAAATTTTTGGTATATTTTGATTTATGTTGTTGATATGTATGTAGTCTATTTATGCTTGATTTGAATTGACTTACCAAGGAGGACAATAAAAACTCAAAATACAATTAATTTTTACACAAATTATACAAAATTTTACCACAAAATCCTACAAACAATAACAAAATAGAACACAAATTAAACTGCAATGGATTTCAAAAAAAATAACATGCGATGACTTCAACCCTAATTTGAACTTTTGAGTTCGTTTCCTATAGTCTCTATTATTGCTAACTTGCTATTAGTGACGATGAGCGGTGATAGTTCGAGGTGAAGGACAATAAAAAAAGTCCATGTCTCAAACGGGTTTCGAACCTACGTCCTCCCTGTGTGACACACGTGAGGTCTGCGCCTAAATCGTATGTGCCACCGCGCGATTATGTTGAATGTAGCCGATAAGCCGAACCTTTGCCGAACTGCTGAAGCCGATAATGATACGAATAATCAACAAGTTATTTTTTTATTTATTTAATTTATTTAGGACTCATGTATACAGTACACAACACAGGTTTGATTAATATTAAATAGAACAGTTTTCACCGTGTAAACCATAAATCCTTATGTTATGTTAGGTATAAGATATAATGCTAACTGCTAATGCTGTAAGAGCCCTAAAAGTAAATATATGGATGTGTATATGACTCCAGTAGCAGAAGTATGAAAAGTTACATTTTACAAAATTTGGCAATCAAACATAAGATAACAATGAAGCAACTATGAAAGTAGTGATAGTATACAATAGTCATCACAATGTTGTTTTACATAGCGTAATGAACTAGGATAGGTATGATAATTATTTTATCTTGTTTGCACAGTTCGAATGTCGTTAGTGGGGTCAGCTAGCTACACAACGCCACACATAGGGTTCGAGTGCATGTGCATGGAAGTATTATACATCAGCACGGAGATGGAAATCTTCAAAGCGAGACTATATTTCCATCAAATTCAATGAGATTCCACCTTGAATCCCCGTGTTGTGTACAACCGATTCCATCTGCATCTCCATTAATCTTGCATGAAAAGTGCCTGCTCTTTAAATCCTCGCCGGTTGTTGTTGTTGTTTTGTTGTCCGTCCGTCCGTCCGTTTAAATAGCATTGAAGGTCATTTAAATGGTAAGAGAGGAGTGGGAGGGAGGGGGGGATGCCCGGAGGCTGGTCGGAGAATTATAATTGAAGATCTATGAGATGAGATGGTTCGGTTTGTTGCCGCCGCGTGAGAGTGAGGCGAGCATTCTGGGGTGATTGGGAAGAAACAAAGAGATTCTGGTCCTGGTCCAGGGGTGTTGAACCTGTGCGAGGAGGAATTCAGTCAATTTCGCGCCAAATCCGGACGGTTTGCTGTTTGATAGTTGTAAATACATACAGCACAAGGGTACCAAGTACCAACTAATAACATGATCGGCAGCCTACAGGATTGGCTTGGTCTGCTTTAAATCTAATGCCCCCCACTAAAAATCAGTTATGTGACTGAGTGGACAAAGTGCGAAAGTGTTTATTTTTTTTTCTTTATCATATTCAAATATCCCTATTTAAAAGTATTTTTAGAGGGGGGACGAGGATCGCCAAAGTGTGCCCCGATAGTGTTCGATCCTTGTGTGTTGTCACCCTCTGCCGCTTGCCGAGAACAATGTTTGAAATAAGTTCTGGTGCTATAAATAAAATCATCATATGGGTAGGTCTCCGACATATTCTAGCGAATGAGACTCCTCAAAGTGGATGTAAATGAATTGAATAGTTCTTCATTTTACAAATTAATTTTTTGAACTTATTCGCCTTCTTGATACCTCAGATTCCATGTTTTCTATTGGAGGTTGAGAACGGAACCGAAATATGTTGTTTTTCCTGCTTGTAATTCTAAAAGTACGCAAATACGGCGTGTACTCGACTAGACAGGCTGAGCATTAGGATAAAATGTTATATGCGGGAAACCTGTTGGCTGTTGCCATCATCACTTTGCTATTGCTTCTAAGACGAATCTTGAACTTTTTTTGTAGGGATAAACATCAGTTTTATTCGGTATGACCCTCTTCATTGGAGGATCCGAACCCGGGACCTCCCGAAGCAGAGTCTCGCGCTGTATGCCTGAGCCAACACTGTCGGTTCTATAGCTTATCAGTCAGGATTGCCGGTCTCGCCGGGATCCGAACCCAGTCTCGACGTCTCGAAGCAGTCTCGCGCTGTATGCCTGAGCCAACCCTGTCGGTTCTATAGCTTATCAGTCAGGATTGGACACACACGCTCGCCCGTGGATCGCACTTTGTAGCCCCCTGTTCATCGAAGTATTGATAATAGCGTGAGAGACGAGTGGCAATAAAGCTACATCCGTAAAGTTTCAAGAGGATTTGCTTTGCATGTGAGAAACACCACCGCGAGGCTAACCATTATAAGAAAACAATATCGTCCTCTTGGTCTTCGGAGTTGCCTGCGTGGGTTGGCGCCGCGGACAACCCACCGGGAGGGGAAGGGGGGGAACAATAATTTTAGCCTATTCGACCGCGTTTTTCTATTTTCCCAAATATGCTATCAAGTCAAAATATAGTGAATGGCTTTGAAACCTGGCTCTATTAGAAAAAAAACTATTTTTTTTTTAAAATCTGATCGGCACACGGTAAATATCGCCTCTTCAAAATAATTTCAAACTTCAATTCGCCCAAGCTCACTCTTCAACGTAGGTAGTTGTGTTTTTGTGACATTAATTTTCAACTGGTTTTCTAGAGACTGACAGAGAAAAAAGATGTTTTGAACAATTGTCTTTCCTGCGAAATTTTTCGTTTGGCGGTATTTTGTACCGATTGTTTGCGATTTGTTTGCCGTGTGACCGATCAGACAAATTTGGAAAAAATAGTTTTATTTTCTAATGGAGTCAGGTTTCAATGTTGGTGTCAATGTCAGGTTCAAGGTTCTATATTTTGACTTGGCAGCATATTTGTGAAAATAAAAAAACGCGGTCGAATAGCCTTAAATAGTAAAAAAAAAAAAAAAAAAAAAAAAATATATATATATATATATATAAACATTTAAATTCTTAAGAGGAAATAATAAACATTTCAAATTCTTTAATGAGGAACTTCAGAACATAACTTACTATAGTTGTAGTTACTAACTTACTGCTTGCCCATCTGTCTGTCTGTCTGTCTGTCTGTCTGCCTGTCTGTCTGCCTGTCTGCCTGTCTGTCTGTCTGTCTGTCTGTCTGTCTGTCTGTCTGTCTGCCTGCAGGTGCAAGTGCACTTGTCTTGACAAACACATGTGGATGCATTTCCTGTTACCGCTCGTTATTATTCCGACCAGTCAGGATTAGCTTCGGCATCCGTATCGGCTTACCCTCCTTAAACCATCAGCTATGCACTTTTCTAGACTACTATAGAACAGTAGAAATTTGTGGAACAATCTTTTCTTCATTATTTGACACTAAATTGATGTATTAATTAAATAAATCGAATCAATTTGTATCTGAAGCACTCTGTTACAAAAACGTATGTTCAGTGGGAGGTGTGTGGGGTAGGGTGGTAGGGGGGTGCTAAGGTGATATACTTAGCAAAAACTATGATGGGTGTAAGACCTTGTGGATCGTCCCTATGAGCAGGGCCGTATTACCCAATAGGCACACTAGGCACGTGCCTAGGGCGCCAAGAGACTGGGGGGCGCCTGCGCCCCCCAGTCTTTTGGCGTGATGTAAGCCCAAATTAAAAATAATATATATGAATTAATGACTAGGAGATTGCAAGATTGATTAATTCAAAACATTGCATAAAACTGACTTTTGCACTCTTTTGCAGTCTGTTCTGCCCCCCACGACTACTACAAAAATTGAGTTAGACAGTATGCTGAAAAAGTTACTTCGTTAGCATTGCTTAGGGCAATGTCATTGTCACAGGTATTGTAAACCGAACTCATCTTGTCAGACTGCGCCGATCGCCGTACATGATTTCATTGATTTGGACAGAACACCCACAAGAAGTGATTTAACGAAGCCGTTTACTTTAAACTCAAACTGTCACAACGTCGCGAAAAATCTGTAAGTGAACGGCATGACAATTTTTTGTTTTAATAAAGATCCAGTGACGTGGGTAAACAGTGATTTACTCATAGATTACATTGCTAAACACAGCATTAATCAAAACATTGACAGTGATTTAACGGGTTCACTTCGTCTTTACTCGGACAAAACTCGATATTTTAAGAAAAACTTGTTACATCGGTAGAATGTCAATGGTGAAGTTGTGTACCGCCTCTGGGTGACATACTCGCCCTCCCAAGGTACAGTGTTTAGCACCCATTGCGTAACGTTTTGGTGGAAAGTCTGAAGTCACAATTCTCACACGGATAAATTGACTGGAAACATGCTGGCAATAGGTTTCGAGAATATGAAACGTAAAAAGAACACAAAACAATTAAATGTTCAATCATTTATAGCTAGAACCAAAACAATGCAAAGAATTGATACTAAATTAAAAGTACAGTTGTCAACTGAAATAAAATATTGGCGAGATATATTGAGTCGCATTGTTGCCGTAGTTAAGTTCTTAGCATCACGAGGGCTAGCGTTTCGTATAGTGATAAGGAAAAAGTAGAATCGTCTGGAAATGGCAATTACCTAGGGTCTCTAGAACTCGTTGCGGTTTCGCAAGACGTAAAGCGCGTAAGCGCGTGCAGTACAAACGATTCGGCGACTTCGAGTCCATGTGGGTGAGTAATATTAAATAACATTATTAAACGGAAACTATGGAATTACATTTAAATACGTAGTACCTATTATAAATTGCACAATATTTAAATGTGGGACTAGCCCCTATAGCAATTGCCTAAAAAACATTATTTGTGAAATTAGAAAACATTGCATAGTATGCACACAATAAACATAACGATATTTTGGATTCCATATTTGCTTGGGGGGGGGGGGGGGCGACCTTAAAATTTGTGCCTATGTTCTCATTATTAGTTAAAACGGCCCTGCCTATGAGCCTCGCTGCAACACTTCGCATTCTGGGCAGGAGAAGCCTATCAGCATGGCTCGTCTGATAGTGTGGAAGAGTCAAAGTGTGACGTGAGGGGGAAGGGGGAACAGAAGAGGATGTACTGCCATTCCATTCATACAGTTCCATTCAACGAGAGGGGGGGGGAGCTGCTACCAACACAATGAAACACCCGTTAGGCTCGCTTCCGGCCTCTGTTGGCAACTACTATCGTAGCGTACAGACAGACAGACATACCAGGGATAGACAAGACATATACCAGGGATAGACATTAGACAAGACAGACAGACATACCAGGGATAGACAAGACAGACAGACAGATACCAGGGATAGACAAGAGACAGACACAGATCAGACGTACCAGAAGACAGACATACCGCTCCAGGGATAGACAAGACAGACAGACATACCACTCCAGGGATAGACAAGACAGACATACATATCAGGGATAGACAAGACATATACCAGGGATAGACATTAGACAAGACAGACAGACATACCAGGGATAGGCAAGACAGACAGACATACCACTCTAGGAATAGACAAGACAGACATACATACGAGGGATAGACAAGACAGTCCTCCCATAGTCGTTCTGCTGCTACTTCTTCCCCACACTCATCTCTCTCTTCAACATCATTTAGTATTTGCTCCTCCCACTTCTCTCTTGGTCTAAAAAAAAAGTCTCTTGGTTCTTATCTCCACTTTTAAAATTCTGCTCTCGGTATCCTCTTTCTGTCAATTAGTCTCATATGTCAATGTCCATCTCAATCTTTCTCTTCCCAAACAATCTTTAAAAATGTGATTGGCTAGAAACTTTCTATCATTCCTCGCCACCTCCACCATCCCCCTTGCTTGCTGGACTCACCTCCACCGTCCCCCTTGCTTGCTGGACTCACCTCCACCGTCCCCCTTGCTTGCTGGACTCACCTCCACCACCCCCCTTGCTTGCTGGACTCACCTCCACCACCCCCCTTGCTTGCTGGACTTTACAGATGTTTATCCCCCGTATTTTTCTTCAAAGTCTTTCAGTCATTGCAGCTTCACGTTTAGATCCAGCTCACAGCCATGTCCGAGGTATAAATCCTTCTGAACTTCAGCTTCTTTGGGCCCAGTCTTCAAGGGGGTGATCAGACTGTTGATAAGAGCTAACCCAAAGATAAGAGTGCTCGGCAGTCTGGGAGGTGTCGCCATTAGTTCGTCCTTTTCCTTCACTGATGCATTTGTCTGACATCTTGTAACAGACAACTTTCTAGGAAACGGGACATGAATGAAAGACAAAAATAAAACTTACAACCCAAAGTGGCGACAAACTTTTAAAAAAAAATTGTTTCATTCATAAAGTAGGTCATCCCTGTGGTCGTTACTGTCACATTTTTTGCCCTTTAGCATTGTGAGAATCTTCCCTCCCATTCACAAACTGAAAAAGGTTCGAGAATCGAGACTGTAAATAGCTGGTCAAGAGTATTTACTCTGGGCACGAGACCATGGCCCGTGAGTCCCGGGCTCGAATCCCGGTCGAGCAACCTAAACGGAATGCATGAAACGAACGGCCTTGTCTTCGACATCCGGGCCCGGGGCTTCATGGGCTGTCAAGCCGATACACAACCACCGGTATCACGTCAAGGAAGCCAATATCCGGCGACACTCAGACCAAATACCTGTTTACCAATACCAAGGAATGCTTTCTGTGGGATACTCATTATTTTCTGTCTTCATACTTCTCAGGTCCGTTTGTTTTATAAGAGATATAAATCATTGATATACTTGTCCCGAAGCAAGCTAGCAGATGCTGACGTCACTGGCGGGTGGTTCTGCTTTTTTGCTTTGGAGCAACTATACATAACCATACAAAATACAGTAAACAACACCATGTTCACCATTGTGCTGGTTACTCTAAGCTTGCCTCTGGTTTCTTTGCATGTTCTTCACTCGAGTCTAAATCTCGATATGCATATTATTACCGTCATTATCACGTTAGGACAGTTAGTTCTTAATTAGTAATGTATAATTACAAGCTATGCACTTGAGTGTACTCCTGCTGCAATGTGCTGCACGCGGGTGTACTCCTGCTGCAATGTGCTGCACTCGGGTGTACTCCTGCTGCAATGTGCTGCACTCGGGTGTACTCCTGCTGCAATGTGCTGCACTCGGGTGTACTCCTGCTGCAATGTGCTGCACTCGGGTGTACTCCTGCTGCAATGTGCTGCACTCGGGTGTACGCCTGCTGCAATGTGCTGCACTCGGGTGTACTCGGCAAGAGAGTCCAAGGAGGGCATTGACCTCGTCGTGGAGACGGGTAGAGCCGCTACTAACTTTACACGCGTGTCTCGGCCAATCATAGCTCGGTGTTTCAACTCGTCATAACGTCTGCCAGACACGGGTAGAGGAGGTGTATGACGTACTGAGTCGCGGGGGTGAAGCAGAACTCTTTCTTCACTTGAATTGATGGGTTTGTTCAGCTATGTGAGAACTATGCAATGGTGGAAAAACAAAGAGGATGGAATCACCATGGGGTCAGGGTGTCTATAAGACTGGAAAACCTGGAAAAGTCAGGGAATTTAATACATCTGGACAAATCAGGTATTTTTTTTTTTTAATTTTACTAGAAATATAAAAAAATCAATATTTTAGTAATTTCAACACCTTTTTTGTTGCTGAAAATAGAAATTCTCAATTAAAAAATAAAATCTTAAATTATTTTTCCTTGTCTGGTGTTTAAAATTGCCGCTAAAATCGACATTGAACAATTTTTCCTCCATTATAAGTGCGGGAAACCCAAATTTGCAGTCTGGAAAAATATAATTTTCCATCTGAAAACCCGGAAAAGTCAGGGAATTTTGTAATGGAAGATTTGTAGACACTCTGGAGCCTGGAGGTGTGTGAAGTATGAGGGTGATCGTGATGGGATAAGAGTTTCTGGAAGCTATGCTACTACCCCTCGTAAACGGCGTATATCCCCCTCTCTAGGGAGTTGGGACTAATGTGTCGTTTAGCGTGAGGAAGGGGTTCTCGTGTGATGTTGATCGACTTGTTGGTGTCCGACGGTGGGGTGGGGTGGGGTTCACACAGGCAACGTGTGGGACTTACTGGGGAGGTCACGGGTTCGAATCCCGACACCGGCAATCCTGAATGAGAGGTTTTCTTCTATCGCTAATGTGTATGCAAGTGTTTGTTTGAGCCTTCTCCCAAACGCCAAAATACTTAGTAAGGGTCCTGAAGAGGGTAATACCTTGCACCCTGGACAGGTTTTACCGAGGAATTTAGTTCGCACCGAAACTTCCTGAACCTCGTTGTTGTATTCCGTTTCTTGGGTACAGCCAATAAAATATGTTACCTACCGGTCCCAAGAAATAGTCATTTTACGTTTGGGGGATATGGAATGGGGGTGCAATCGTATTCGTATCCTTATGGTCAATTTGGAGAACATCGTTGATAACTATCTATAACCCCTTCCCTTTTGTAAGAAATGTTGTTACCTCGTGTGAATCAAACATTGACTTATTTCTTGACAACGGCACTAAATACGAAACTTCCAATATATTAGATCATGACATGGGGTTGCTTCCTCAAAATATATTTTTATTGCTGGCATAGAAACATTTGAAAATCGAAAAAATACTAATTGGTCAAATTTAAAAAACTGCGACACCGATACCCTACCCTCTGAATCTCAAATAATGGAGATTTCTCCGTCTAGTTTCTCCAGGGATAGAACTCCACCTGGAAAGAGATCGGGTAATGATTGGTGGATTGCTCTGGGGCCCAAGTTTTGAAAACGAGTGACTTGGAGGGTCACGTGACTACCAAAACGTACGTTTTGAGCCGAATGGAAGTTTTTAAATCACCATACAAATTATTACACCACGAGCTTTTCGGCCGTGTTTGGAAACCTACTTTTCGAACCGCACGTTGTGATTTGAAAACTTGCATTTGTCTCAAGTCACCGAAATGAGGTGGAATAGGTTTACGTTTTGACGGTGGCTTATGGCTGCGAACGCACTTTTCAAAACTTGGGCCCTTGTCGGGGTCACCGTTCACTCACCACTCATCACCATTCACCAGCAGCATCTGCTGTCTGGTACGTGCGTTCCCGCGGGCACGTCCCTGTTAATTTAATTTCCCAGAAAAGCATTGGTATTTCACCTGTGTGGGTCTTCTATCCCCGTTGCTCTACGCGTGAGGAGACAAAGAACGAAACCGCAACGAACCCCGTTTATTATTATTTACAATGCAGACAAACAGAAATGCATTCCGATGCACATGCCGTCCATCATATACGTACGTAGAACGCGAAGCAACAAGTGCAATTTGTGCATAGTAATTCGCTTCGTTGATGGACGGCCATTGGTAATGCATCGCTGCATTTTCAATTGGTTATTTGCGTAGAGTGTAATTGCAATCCGAGGCAGATTTCACGTGAGAATATTGCCACCTTGCCAGGCAGGTTCTTGCATGTATGTGGGGGTTGGTGTGGCAAGAGGAGATACGTGATGGGGTTGCGGCCTCATGGAACAACACCACAACCACAGATGATAGAGTAAACTCCACAACCCTTCCCCCTTTGTGTCTTATTTTTGTAGACTGCATTTAGACTTTTGAGAGGAAGGACTATACCATTACTACATTTTGTAAAAAGGAATCAATTAAAAATTGTCTGGACCGGCACCTCCACCATCTTCAAAAATAAAATACCCGACCCGAAATTTCGGCTACCCGCTCACCCCTACAATTCATTAAAATCTTATAAGTAAGTACGTTTTATCTGTGTATTTCTGAACTCTCAAGGGATAATTCTACGGGGCATTGGGATAAGCAGTGTTGGTCCAGAGGGCAAAGAGTTTGATCCTGTTTCTGCGTCACCACTTGCCCCAAATTTGGTCCCCGGGCGTTTTTTCAAGGGGGTAGAAGGGGGAGGGGGTGACCCCCCCACCCCCGGGCCCCTGAAACACACGTATACCGCTGTTAGAGCAGATGGAGGGTTCGAGAGCTAGTCCCAACGGCTTTGTTCTCCTCGACGTCTGCTCGGCAGTCCGGGTTAGTGGAGGAACCTATATGACTGTAAAGGTTACACCGTTTTTTCGGATTGGTTGGTCCCTTGGTACTTTTCGAAAGGAGTAGGCTACGTGCCGGTACCGGGTTTCCCCTCCACCCTTCTGTTCATACTTCATCCTCATCTATCGCCACTCGGCACTCATCGTCTCGAATAGCCAAAGTGCATTAATCTTTGTTGGGAAGAATAGGCCCTGTACTTCGACCATGACCAGAGCGAAGCAAAGCATGATTCCTTCAGATCGGAGGGTGGTGCCACGTGAAGGTGGCATGAAGGGTTGACGAAGTAACTTCCCTTGAGCTTGAGGGTTGAGGGGTTGAACCAGTGACCTGGCTACTTCATTTGGCCGTGGTCCTCGCCTGTACTTCGACCATGACCAGTGCGAAGAAAAGGGCATGATTCCTTCAGATTGGAGGGTGGTGCCACGTGGAGGTGGCATGAAGGGTTGACGAAGTAACTTCCTTAGAGCTTGAGGGGTTGAGGAGTTGACCACGACCTGGCTACATTCAGTGGCCGTGGTCCTCGCCCTGTACTTCGACCATGACCAGTGCGAAGCAAAGCATGATTCTTCAGATTGGGAGGGTGGTGTCCCCGTGGAGGTGGCATGAAGGGTTTGACGAAGTAACTTCCCTTGAGTTTGAGGGGTTGGGGGGTTGACCAGTGACCTGGCTACTTCATGGCCGTGGTCCTCGCCCTGTATTTCGACCATGACCAGTGCGAAGCAAAGCATGATTCCTCCAGATTGGAGGGTTTGGTGTCACGTGGGGGTGGCAGGAAGGGTTGACGAAGTAACTTTTGAGCTGAGGGGTTGAGGAGTTGACCAGCGACCTGGCTACTTCAGTGGCCGGGGGTCCTCGCCCTGTACTTCGACCATGACCAGTGCGAAGCAAACCCATGATTCCTTCGCTTGGAGGGTGGTGCCACGTGGAGGTGGCATAAAGGGGTTTGACGAAGTAACTTCCCTTGAGCTTGGGGGGGTTTGGGAGGAGTTGACCAGCGACCTGGCTCTTCAGTGGCCGTGGTCCTCCCCCTATACTTCGACTGACCATTGCGAAGCAAAGCATGTTTCCCTTCAGATTGGAGGGCGGTGTCACGTGGAGGTGGCATAAAGGGTTGACGAAGAAATTTCCCTTGAGCTTGAGGGGTTGAGGAGTTGACCAGTGACCTGGCTACTTCAGTGGCCGTGGTCCTGGGGCCCTGTACTTCGACCATGAACCAGTGCAAAGGGAAAAGGGCTGATTCCTTCAGATTTGTGAGGGTGGTGCCACGTGAAGGTGGCATGAAGGGTTGACGAAGTAACTTCCCTTGAGCTTGAGGGGTTGAGGAGTTGACCAGCGACCTGGCTACTTCAGTGGCCGTGGTCATACCCTCGTACCATTAGCCGTGGTATTTGCTACTTCAGTGGCCATGGTCCTCTCCTCTTAGGTGTGGAGTGAGTGAGTGCGCCGGACGGTGGCGCTACAACGCTCAAGAAGAGGATCGGAATGTCGCTACGTGATGGCGCGCACATACGTGATCTCTCTCTCTCTCTCTCTCTCTCTCTCTCTCTCTCTCCATTTCCGGCGGGACTTGGTGAATTTAAATTGATTTTGAACAACAGAAAAAACGAACGAAATCGGAATTTTTGGCCGATATTCAAACGTTATCGTGATGGTATGCATGAAAAATGATAACCATAATTCGTAAGACATATGGCGTTGCCTCTCACTCTATTGTGACGTTACAGTAATTGTAAATTGTAATTACTATGAAGAGGTGAAGGTGGTCTAAAGATAACGGAAGACTTTGAGCTGGTCTCTGGAAGTCCGAGCCTTGTGTCACTGTCCACCTTGCAAGTCTCGTGACCGTGTGGGTGTAGGCCTTCACGTTTGGCTGGCCCTGGCCATGAGCTCCTTGCACCTTGGCCATACCCTTTATACAACTACCTACCTCAATACTTACTCGACAATTGCAACACTTTCCGCAAATTGCTGTTCGCTATGGCCGACTGACACCACAGGTGTTTGAAATTTTGAACTTATGTCACGAATGTGGAAATGTAAGGCTCTGCAGTAACACATTTCCAAATTTTGTTTTTAATTTAAAATAATTTATAAAAAGGTATGGGTAGGGCCTAATTAGTTTTCACGAATTTTGATTTTGTTAAAAACTCCAAATATGAATATATTTGTGATTTTTTGAAAATCTATGCCTGCAGGGCTGTCCATGTATGCTTTATTGACAATTTTGCAAAGTTTCATAATCTACGTCGGATGCATCTTGGCTTTTAGATCCTGTCTATGGCCAAGGTGACGGTGTAGTGGAATGTCCCCCAATCAATGTAAGCCCCATTCGTGGATCTCATTCGAGTACTTTTACTGTGAGATAAGAATCAGCTGTTGGGTGATTGGTACAGCAATATTACTGTAGAAGTCTGACCAGACTGGGGATCGAGCCCAGAACCTCTAGCTGGATCTAGTTCCGACTAATGCTATAGATAGAGACCACGTAAGAAGTCGCTATTTGTTGTGATGGAGTGCACCGTGAAACCATAATCTTTTTTATTTTCTCCCAAATTTACTTATTTTCTCTTTGAAAAACTTGAATTGGACAATAGATAGGAGAATTTGAAAATTTTCTTCGGGACTTTGCTCAGATTGACGGACTGACGTTAATAAAATCAGGATATATTCAGGAAGTCTGGATGACCTGAAGAAAAAGGTCAGGGAAATAAAATAATGTAAAAAAGTCGAGGAAAATATCTAGAATTCCTCATTTCTCATAAAAAGCTCTAAAACTCATCAAATCGAATCTATCAAGTCACAATTTTCCGGGATAAAGTCCCCGACCCTTATTTTAATGTGCCTTCGCTGGCAATCATAAAGTTGGGCGGGAGGGGGGGGGGGGGGCAAATTCAGTTTTCCTTTTTTCCCAATCTGACAAAATAAAGAAAAATATTGTTTTCAATTAGGAAAATCATGGAAAAGTTAAGGAATGTGATAAAGAAAAGTAAAATAAGTAGACACCCTGAGTACACATTCCAAGTCAATGAGGCCATTTTGTTAAAAAGACTGATAACACTTTGTTTTTGCTGGATACTCTTTCATGAGCTAATGACAACGATTTGGGGAGAAATACACAAATTAATGTTCTACTAGTCAGGTTCTAGAGCACACTGTGAAGTAACGGCAAGAATGGCAGCCGTGGCAACCCAAGTCCTCGAAGATAGCGACAGCATGTCTTGGCTTCGCTCTTGGCTGCAGCATTCTTGACAAGGCTGGGATAGGTCACAGTCGGACATGATTACAAGTTATTTGAATTTGACGTATTACTGACCTGGTGTTTCTGTTGTTGTTTAGATTATCTGAAATCTAAAAACATGCCCAATATTTGAAGACTTTCCAGCAAAAATTAATTGTTAATTTTGGTTATCTTTCTATAAAATATAATATAGAGCAAAAAAATTATAAAAGATTCATTCAGTATTTCCATAAACTATGTAGCAACTTTTTTTGCCATTCATATGAATGAAGATGCGCAAATAAAACATTCTGCATCGATCTCTTTTGATGGAGGTGCCGCGTTATAGAATTCCTCTGATGCCTAGAGTCACCAAAACATTCTGCGTCGATCTCTTTTGGTGGAGGTGCCGGGTTATAGAATTCCTCTGATGCCTAGAGTCACCAAAACATTCTGCGTCGATCTATTTTGGTGGAAGTGCCGGGTTATAGAATTCCTCTGATGCCTAGAGTTACCAAACATTCTGCGTCGATCTCTTTTGGTTGAGGTGCCGGTTATAGAATTCCTCTTATGCCTAGAGTTACCAAAACATTCTGCGTCGATCTCTTTTGGTGGAGGTGCCGGGTTATAGGATTCCTCTGATGCCTAGAGTAGCCAAAACATTCTGAGTCGGTTTTTTTTTTGGTGGAGGTGCCGGGTTATAGGATTCCTCTGATGCCTAGTGTCACCAAAACATTCTGCGTCGCTCTCTTTTGGTGGAGGTGCGGGTTATAGGATTCCTCTGATGCCTAGGGTCACCAAAACATTCTGCGTCGATCTCTTTTGGTGGAGGTGCCGGGTTATAGAATTCCTCTGATGCCTAGAGTCACCATAACATTCTGCGTCGATCTCTTTTGGTGGAGGTGCCGGGTTATAGAATTCCTCTGATGCCTAGAGTCACCAAAACATTCTGCGTCGATCTCTTATGGTGGAGGTGCCGGGTTATAGAATTCCTCTGATGCCTAGAGTCACCAAAACATTCTGTATCATCTTTGTATAATGGTAATGTCAACAAAACCCGCGTGTCAATCGGAGGTCATGTTCGGTTTTTTCGTGAGACGCACAGACGGACGGACATGTCATGATAATATTGAGGGCCGGAGACAACTTTTTCCGAAACGAATTTACTTTCTGCTAAGAGTGTCTGATATGATATAACCCCTCGTAAGAAGCAATTATTATCGAGACTGCAAGCTAGCTACAGCATTAATTATTGCTTTTAGCTAAGTAGCGGCATTAGAGCGTAGAGCTTTAATCTTTAATTTATAAATCTAATTAGTCATGGTGGTTTACAATTAGCCAGTGCTGCGGTGTGGCCGACTTGGGGTTTAGTACCAGACGAGACTTATTAGTTGCATGGGCGAGAGCTCCCCTCGCAATTACTGTCGTTCTGAGGATTGATTGACAGGTAGATTGCAGCGAGACGTTGCAGTTATAGGCAGCCAGACGTGCAGTGGCTAAATGTGGTTGCATTTTGTAAAAAAAAGCGTTAAAATGTTGAATCATGCTAGTATAGGTGACTGCTAACAGCATTTGGAAGCAATTCTTTCTACACCGTTAGTGTATACATTTTTGCCTTCTGAAGTGTCTGAGTTTTCTATAAAATTAATAAGTGTTCATAAATTAATTCTATGCCGATTTTTGCCTCAAATTTCATCATCAACAACAACATAATTTATTTTTGGTCGACAATATATATATAATATAATATATAATATATATAATATAATATAATGAAACAATTGACTGACAACCTGAATCACAAATATTTTCCAACACATTTGGTCGTATACTTAGTGGCTTTTGCATTAATTTAAATTCTTGTCTCTAAATTGTTAATTGCATGTATACACTAATATCTATGAAGCGTGTAAATGCCGTGATAGCTCTCATATGGTCATGGTATAGAGGATAAGGATAAGGAACCTTGTATAGCACGGGTTATGGACATATCTAAAGATCTCTCGCCGCTCGCCCGTGTGTGTCTGTATATGGAGTTGATATGAGCGATGCAACTGGCAAGGTATGCGCGGCACTTCCGCTCAGTGCAGTACAGTGCATGCTGTACGTGCGTCATGCAGGGGAGATGCAACTGGCAAGGTATGCGTGGCACTTCCGCTCAGTGCAGTACAGTGCATGCTGTACGTACGTCATGCAGGGGAGATGCAACTGGCAAGGTATGCGCGGCACTTCCGCTCAGTGCAGTACAGTGCATGCTGTACGTGCGTCATGCAGGGGAGATGCAACTGGCAAGGTATGCGCGGCACTTCCGCTCAGTGCAGTACAGTGCATGCTGTACGTACGTCATGCAGGGGAGATGCAACTGGCAAGGTATGCGCGGCACTTCCGCTCAGTGCAGTACAGTGCATGCTGTACGTACGTCATGCAGGGGAGATGCAACTGCAAGTGAGGCGCACACACGGATCTTCCTCGTGGTTCTAGGGATGGCCACGTTCTTGTAACTTATGAAGGAAAGCTTCGCCAGAACTTTGAAATGAGCGATGCAATGGCAAGGTATGCGAGGCACTTCCACTCAGGGCAGTACAGTGCAGGCTGTACGTACGTCATGCAGGGGAGATGCAACTGGCAAGGTATGCGCGGCACTTCCGCTCAGTGCAGTACAGTGCATGCTGTACGTACGTCATGCAGAGGAGATGCAACTGCAAGTGAGGCTGCATATTATAGTGATCTTCCTCGTGGACCAAGGGATGGCCACTTGTTCATGTAGCAAAGGAAAGCTTCACCAGAACTTTGGCAATTTGAATTTCCGTTTCCGGATCAAATACGTCCACACCCCAAAAAACAGCGGCATCTATGGCCCTCTCATTTGCCTGTTGATTACAGCAATTCCCTATCGCTGGGCAGACTAGAAGGTGAGAAGGGTCTAGTCTGTATACACACTCGCAGTGAACATCGTCCCCCACTGGCAAAAAGCCCCACTTTTCCAGGTTGGTTTTGCATCTGGATGCGCCTGTCCTAAGACGGTTGATAGTGATTAAATGGTGTATGGAAGATCTTGCCCTTGCGCCAGTTCTTCCTTTGATTTTGACAATGATTCGACTTTGACTGTTGAACTGACTTTGTTAACAAACTTATCAGGATTGCTGGTGTCGGGCATGTATAACTGCTGATCTGATGCTCCAGAATCTTCTTCAGAAGACAGAGCTACTCGTACATCGACGTTGACAGCAGCTTCCCGCGTAAACATGTAAATGTCCATTCAAAGATAGCTCGATCACCAAATCCAGCGAATTTCACTGTCACATACATTCTAGCACTTTTTGACCTGTGATTCTCACCCAAACAATCTGAAGGGATCTTGTTCAGGAAGGATGGGAATGGGATATGCGCATGTCTATCAGACAACATTTAAAATACATCTCAAAGTGCAGAAGAGCTACCTATTCACTCTCTTACGGCACATTTACTGCTTGTGATTTATTTGTTAGTAACAAAATAAAAAATTCTATACAACATTTTAACGAGATACTAAAATTTCAATCTTTTGGATGAAAATTAGTAGTCCAAAGCGTTCTAGAATAATATTTTTTGTGGGAAGCCTGCTTAGGGTGCAATTTATGCCCTTTTCAGGTGTCTAACTAGGTATGTTGCGTCCGAGGGCTGTTTAAAAGGACTCAATCCCTTGCATTCGCATCAACGACTGAGGAAAACCTCGGAAAAAACTTCAGTCAGGATCGCCGGTCTAGACGGGATTTGAACTCGGGACCTCCCGAATCTGTCCCCTAGCATCCAGGTTTGCCAGTGCACCCGTGATGTCGTTGCCCACACAACGCAAGCAAGACCTGATGCACAAGACACTGCTCTCGGGCCGCCCATTTCCCGTCCTCGTTGCATGTGCATGTGCATGTGCAACACACCCACGTCTATTAATACATGCAGGAAGCCGCCCTGCTGAGTAATACTTGCCTCGTGCATGGGTCGGTTCACCTGTTAACCTCTCATCTTCCCATACACAAAGTCCTCCCTGACTTTTATTATTCAACGACTCTGAGTCTCCCCTACAAAGACGGCTCCTATTAGAGCTAATAACCTCCAAGATACTGATGCTTTACTATTTCTTGGCTTTCCTTCTTTCCAATTTTGAATCTAATCTAAATTTCTTCTTTCTAAAAGTAAACGTTTAGTTATTCATAATTCGTATTTTTGTTTCAAATATATTTTATGGATATCCCAACTGTGGTTGAGATGAGCACGCTGTTGGCTCGTATACGGTTGGCGCGTTGACCGTATGAGCCAACGCTCATGTCACGTGTGTTTTCGCGACATAAATCCAACAAATTGTTTGTGTTTGGGATGGTTTTACTTATATTTTATATTAAAAAAATATCGATCTTTGGTTGGTTATCGCTCACTCATAGATTGCGTCGGGGTCTACAAGGTTGGCTTGGCCGCTTTGGTTTAATGCTCCCCCCCCCCCCCCCCCCTGAAAATCAGTTATATGGCAGAGTGGGTACACTCTAAATACATTTTTTGTGTGTGTGTGTGTTATGGGGATAATAAATACTTATTTAAAGTTTTCAAGGGGTATGGGGGTTAAATTGCTAGCATTCTATGCGTTGATAACGCTCATCGTGTCAACGACCAACCCGTTTCGATCAGTATAAAAACCCTGGTTGAGTTGTAGTTGTTCCGAAGCAAATATATCCAGATGCTGACGTCACCGGCGGGTGGATTGCAGCCAATCAGCGGTTCCTGATTTAAAATACTGGTCGCTCATTGGGCCGTCGACACGGCGCGCTTCTGCTTGCTTACTTCGGAGCAACTATAGGTGCCTCGGTAGTCACGATAGTCAAAACTTTGAGCTCTAAGCTGAAGGACATGAAACAGCTCCGACGTAGAGACGAACTGCACCGGTGGTTGTCCACTGTCCACTCAACATGGAACAATATCGGCTGCCCCGCGATAATTTCTCTGTCCACCACCATGCAGTCTAGTCTGTAGGGGCGTCTCCTCAGCCTAATACAGTCAGCCATCACTCACTGCTGCACGCGCGGTGTCCTGGGTGTCCACCACCATGCAGTCTAGTCTGCACGGGCGTCTCCTCAGCCTAATACAGTCAGCCATCACTCACTGCTGCACGCGCGGTGTATGTTCACAATTAATAACGTCATTTGATACTTCCATTACTCGAGACTGAGCTGGTTTTAATTGAAACATCGCTAATGGGAGAGGAATAATTGTGTGCTTTATGAAACTACCAAGGAAACGAGTTCCCATCAATTAACGTCAAGACGAATTGAATATTTCATGAGCGTATCGCATACAGTTTAATTTTATTTAATAAGCTTTTCACGGAAAACTGTATAAACACGTTGTACAAGCGGGATCTAAACCCGTAATGTTCGCTCACGGGGTCTGTGTTATGTGCACTGTACAGTTAGAAGTTGTTAACCACTTCTTTATACAAAACTATTAGCTGAAAAAGATAAAAATTATAATTATAATTTAAATTTTGTCTTTTGTATTAAATTGAAATGTCATCCCGTTTTTACTTGCGTGACTGTAAAGGCCGATGCACAATTGCCCGGTAACGAGAACGGGAACGACAACGATAACGGGAAGACGGTAACGTTAAGGTCTTCGATGCACAATAGCCCGTGAAGCAAGCCGACGGGAACAAATCAAATAATAAGTGTGTTAATTATATTTTGTTGTTTTGTTATTCCGCTCATGTTTATTCAATTTATTTCGCATATTACTCGCGTATAAACCATCAATCAGCCGATAAAATAGTTTTAGGACGTGCACATCTTGATCCTGATTGGTTCCGGTAACGTACGGAACAGGAACGTTACGGAAAGTTAAAACTTGGTGATGTTCCCGTTGCCGTTGCCGGGATACGGGAACGACCGGCAACGGGAAGCTTTATTGTGCATCGTGTCGTAAGTTAACGTGTGATTCAACTTTCTTCCCGTTCTCGTTGTCGTTCTCGTTGTCGTTACCGGGCAATTGTGCATCGGCCTTAACTGCCACTGATGGCAACTGTTGCTTCTGAACCAGAACCTGTCGTTTTCTACTGATCTTTGGTTTCTATTATTTTAACCCCTGCCTCCTAGATGCTACTCGTGGCATACTTTTGGGCTTTTGGGCCTGCTTTTAGGGACGAGCGTTTTTTTTTAACTTTCGTATTTCGACCTTTAATTGAACGCCATCTTGGAAATCTCCCATAAACCAAATACTGACATTATTATAAAAATATTATGTTCATTATCTACAAACTTTATTCCCCTCGGCAACGAGCCCAGGCTTCTTGTTCCTATGCCTGTCGTGTCGTCTGATATGATGTATTTGTTAACATTTCACGCAACTTATGTAAATCCCGGCTGCGATTAGAGCTCGCAGATTTATTGTGACATGCTAGTTACACACGAGATAATGCAGCAAACCAACACAATCGCATGCAAATAATGCTTGGCTTCCTTATGTAAACAATCATGGTGTGACTGGGAAGTACTCTATCATGTATTATCTACTCTTTACTGCCTGATTGAAATCGTTGCTACGCGTCGTAATGCCATTAACAATAACTACTTTAATGATGTATAATGCAGTTACACTGTAACAAATCTTGGGTGATCTACCATTATGTGAGGGCCGCAATCTACTATTATGGAATGGTAAAGTCGTCTCCAGAGACTCATAAACGGTAGAAATACCATTATATATTCACGAATACAGTTTACCGATATTATAAATACACGCACACAACGATAATTATAAATGATTTAACAATAATTGAGCCGAGATTCTACATTGCTTAAAAAGCAACTACCTATTTAAGAAGCCGGCGAATTTACTATTATGGAAGGAAACATTCACTCGCAGCATATGGTTCAAATGCATTTATAGTTCCGAGAACTCAACTATTAGAGAATGGCTCATATTCCTAAATATTACCGTCAAACTACTATTTATCGCGGCCGGTGATCTCCCATTTTGTGAGGGTAAATTCGCAGGCAGCGTATTGTACAACACGGCATTTCTTATGAGGAATCATCTACATGTGAACGGCTTATGTATTATAGCGTGTCGTTCAAACTACTATTTATCGCGGCCGGTGAATCTCCAATTATGTGATTGTAAATTCGCAGGAAGTGTATTATCAAAACATCATATTTTTATGATAAATAACGTATATTTAAATGGCTGATTCACTATAGTGTGTCCTTCAAACCACTATTTATCGCGTAAAAAAAAACACCAATGCGAGAAAGACAAACACGTTTGCACAATAATGTTAAAACACGATATTTATGTGAGAAAGTCACACATATGTGAATAGCTTATGTACTTTAGTGTGTCCTTCAAAATACTGTTTATCGCGGACGGAGAATCTCCCATTTTATGTAATAAATTCATAGCCAGCGTATTGTTAAAACATTATGTATTTATGAGAAATAACCTATATGTAAATGGTGATGCATTATAGTATGTCCTTCAAACTACTATTTATCGCGTACCGATAATCTCCAATTATGTTCCGACAAAATTCGTGTGCAGCATAATGTTTAAACACGATATTTCTATGGGAAAGTCACACATATGTAAATGGCTTATGTACTATAGTGTGTCCTTCAAAATACAGTTAATCGCGGACGGAGAAAAGAATCTCCCATTTTACGGAATAAATTCACAGGCAGCATATTTATAAAGAAACGATATTTCTATGATATATTTTGTGTTCGCGTTTATCATGAGATGCATTTCTTCGATATTTAAATTAAAAACGCTGCAGATACAAGGTTATAGTTTTTAGGGCTCCCGGGAATTTAATTACGATTAGAGTAAATAAAAAATAACGAAAAACGTAGAAGATTCATGATAAATTATTATGTTATTATGTTATTAGTATATTATTTTATTTAAACGTGGCAGGTATAACTTCAGACATTTTCAATGAGTCCAACCCGATCAGAATCGAAGTAGCCTTGCTGCCTTTTGAATCGTACTATAACAAATACACAAAAACAATAACTCCTATATTTTTTCCTTGCGTTGGACAGTGTAGGTTCGCATTACTCTTCTCGTTAAGATCATTCTTAGTGCAAGTGAAAACATCTTACCTTTCAAAATTGTTATGCATATAGGTTTTCTATGATGTTTAAATAACCCTAAAAATTGATTCCACAATAATGTGCGATTGGAAAAGCTCATTCATCATTCTCCTTGAAAAGAGGACTACCTTTATGAAAGTCCCAGCATTGGGTTCCCAGCCATGAGATACGTTTTTGTCTCTGACCTGCAGTGAACCAGTTTGTTTTCGTAAAAACATTTTTTTTAAATGATGCTCATTCTTACTAGGTGGTATCGATGTTTTTTGGTGGACAATGTGTGTTAATGTTTTCTTACCCTTGCAGTCGATGTTTTCTAATATTACCCAAAATATAATAGTTTTAAAGTTTTAACCTTAATTTGTCCAATAAAGAACACTGACACTTTACTGTACTAAAATTGTACATAAATTACCTACCTGTTCAAAAAGTGTCATCGTTAATCAATGTGACGGCTTGTTATTACAAATTAAATAAGCTAGATACTATGTTTGATAAAAAAAACCGTAATTGGAATAAAAACATGTTCTAGGTTTAATCATACAACATGATTTTATAATCTTGCATCTCAGGAAATCGAAGGATTATTATTATTATGAAGTTCTTTCCAATATGAATATTGTACTTCATTTCATTGAAACTTGCCCTGTGTGTCACAATGCAGTTTGAGTATAAAACGGAAACTTTTAATACTGTTTATAATTTCTAAATGCATCCTCTTTTAATTTTCCATTTCCATTCTCATTTCTTCCTGTAACCCTCTCGCACTCACACATACACTGCACAAACCTACATTTTCTCACTGCATACAAAAAACATGAACAGAAAATTAATTTTTTATTTATAACTTATGTGTGTTGTATTGCGATTCGTTATTTGAAGAACCAACGTCAATCGTGATAACGAGAAAAAATACGTGTGTTCCAAGGTCCATTTCTTTTTTATCATTGCATCGCATTAAATCATTGAACTATAATCATTACATTTCCTTCTGCGTTCTTTCATGAAATGCATCCTGCAACGCATACTTATCCTGCAAGCTGCCTCAGTAGACGGGGGCTATACCTGTGGCTGTGATTCCAGAAATAAGGTGGGGTGAAGGGCGAAAAGGTTATTGGATTGGATTTGATTTGAGGGACATACTGCCTTCTGCCACCAAATTCAGTATCAGTTGAGAATAACATTCTACTTGTATACAGTACAATCAAAAGAAGGTTATTCTTTCAGTACGTATTAAACAAATGAGAAATAAAAATAATGTTGTAAATATTAACTCGACTAACTTAATAAAACTAAAATGCCTCCATACCAACGTCCTTAATGAAGGACATACATTTTCATTTTTTAATCACGTACGTATGGAGGTTTCTGCTTAATATCCATTACATATTTTTCAAATATGTTTTTGTTAGACTGGACGAAGTTTGAAGTCATAATCAAACTAGAACGAGCTTCCACGATACAAGCCAAAAATGTGCAGTCGTACATATCGAACTACTTTTAGATTTTTTATATTTACACATATTTTTCCAAATTTTGGTCCCATTTGATCACACAATATATGAAGATTTTTTATGGTCTAGGAGGACTCATAGTAAAAAAGTTATTTAAATGGAAAAGGGGGCTACGAACGAGAAATAACTTCAAACATAAGGGTTTACATGTTTATCGAAAAAAGATGAAATAGAACTCCAAACGTTGAAAAATATTTGAAGCAAACAAAATATTGGGATATAATAACTGTGTAAATAAACTGCTCACTCAATTAAGTATTTTATTGTTTCGCCATTAAAGATGGAGTAAAACACGTGACTTTTTTATTTAATCCGTAATCACAACTACTACTTCTGGTCGTCACTTCCGATAAAGTTAAATTTTACTCTTAGAATATGAAGTGAATTTACCAAATATTCGGTATTAAGAAATAAAAAGAGAATTAATATTTCAAGACTCAAGACTATAGTTACCGTATTATATATTCGTGGTTTAATTTCTAAAACAATGCAATGGCAATTTGGTTAATGTTTATATTATTTTTCAGGGTGTGATAAACAATGAATTGCCACAAATTGCATATGTTCATGTAAATATTGTAATGTGATCTAAGCTCAGATTTCATGAAATGGAATAACACATCGTTTTCAACAACCTAACTATTTGTTCCTAGTTTCGAGGAAACGCAGTACACTGGCTGGACACATCTAGCCTACCCCGCTCCTCCAAGGTAATAAATACCAATGCCTGAGCCGAAACATCTGCATTCTGCAAGCCGTCCGTAAACCGTTACACACAAAGAGAGAGATCGCGCGAGGGTGGGTTTGCTTGGCAGGTCTCATCGAGAACGTTCATTTCACTCGGCAACTTTTAACAGGACAGACGTTTTACTCACTTTGTGCTGCTTATATAATACTGCGGATATTTTTCTCATCTCATCTCTAGCAGATAATCAGAGATCTATTGACATCTCATGAAGTTACATGATAATTGATAATCAATAATTATGAAAATTATTTTTCTTGCAGGACAACTCGAAACCGGATACCTGGAGCTGCTGGACGAATACACCTGATCCGTTAACTCGTTTGTGAATATTCATCATCATCGGGTGGGCAGGTTTTGGATTGGTGATGATAGCTGAGCTTCTTCGTTGATATTATTACTAGATAATTACGTCTTCGTTTCAGATATACAACACATCGCGCATTACTATTCTAAATTGAATCCACCAGTTCTCTCCAGTTTATTCAAGCAACATCGATGGGTGACTGCTAAACATATTAGTTGAATAATTTTAACTTCATTACTTCAACTTTGTTTTAGATGGAAAACAACTTATTATTGTGCCAAATTGAATCCACCAGTTATGTGTGAGAGTAGATCGCTCACACTATAAATGAAACATTTCCTACAATAACCCCAACAATCCCCTATTATGCAAGGGATGTTTTCTCAAAATAAAAATAACATTTTACAAAAAGAACCCTAACGATCCATCATTATGTGATAGTAGTTTGCTCACACTAAGAGTGAAAAGTTTACTAAAACAAACCAGACGATATGTCAATATGTGATGGTAGTTTGCTCATAATTGAAATGAACAATAAACTAAAGCAAACCAGATAATCTATCATTGTGATAGAGTAGTTTATAAATAATATACGTGAAAGATTTACGAAAACGTAACCAACGACCTATCATTATCTCATGGTAGTATACTCATAATAAACTTAACAGTTTTACTAAAACGTAACGAACGATTTACAATTATTTGAGTGTCGTTCGCTCACAAGAAAAGTATAAGTTTGACTATAACGTAACTAAAAAGCTACAGATATGTAAGGGTTGGTTGCGCCCGATTAAATAACACGTTTACTAGAACGGGATGAACGATCTACAATTATGTGACGGTAGTTCACTCACAAGAAAAGAATATGTTTCACTATAACGAAACAAGCGAGCTACAATTATGAAGGGGTGGGTTGCGCACGAGTTATATGTCACGTTTACTAAAACGAGACGAACGATTTACAATTATGTGAGGGTAGTTCACTCATAGACGTTTGGCGTAGATCGACAATTATATACTTGGCAGCAGGTCTTGCCAAATATATAATGGTAGATCACGCGGCGAATTTCCTTACAGTGTAATGTGACGTTTCTCCTCATGCATTGAATAAATATATTATTCTCTATGTGGACGTTGATTGGGCGCATGCTATGCTGCGCGCGGTATAAATTACAAGAAACGGACTTACCGTATGCAAATTGCATTTCACAGCAGTACAAAACTTGATAGAAAAATTAAAACAATAACAATAAATTGTTACGGCAGTACTTTAATTAACACAACTGTTGTAATTGCAGCTACAATTTTCATAAATGCATATTACAATGTATTAATTTCTTGAGAATCGTCTATGATGAACCTCTTTTGTGTAATCATTCATTTCCATACTAATGGGAAAATATGTATATTGGATTGCAAAATATTGTTCAAATTTGCATTTGAGCAAAATGTCTAGAAGGTATAACTAAATGTTAATTGCCTATGCTATTAGTTCAACATTCGCTGGAAAATGTATAGCCAGGTGCCTCATATCCAGGTCTCAATTCAATTATAGAATGAGTGTCGTTTCGATAAAGTTTATAAATGAATATCACTGTATACGTAACACTTGCCCATAGACATGACCTGATAATTGCGTATACTGGTACAGAACGTTTTTAATTACAACAATTTTTTCAGCTAGACCGGAGTAGGCTGAAGTCGAATTAAATAAAACATAATCGTTCACAATATTGAATGCATAACCTTTGTTGCTGACTTCGGGATTTAAAACTTATTGTGCGGTGGCGCAATAATTTCAATTTGCTGATTGGGTATTTGAAGAAATAGAACTAACGACGGAGAACAAAACAAAAAATGATCTAGAGCTGATAATTAAGAAATGAAATCTTTCCGGAACCCAACCAACATTCAGATAGTGAGAAAATCACAAGTCAAACATCAACAACGGTATTTCAATGTCCAGTTGGAATTAATCCATCAGTAAGCCTTCTAATTAATAATTTTAAATCTTCTGACTGGCGGTTGCCATAGTGATAACTTCTATGACAATTAAATTTACTTTCATTACAAGTCAATCAAGGGATGTGTTAGTAGATACAATGATTTACTTATGGTCGATTGTGTACACTGCACATCCTTCATTGCATAATACTACGTGCACTCCGCCTCCATCTCGCGTAACAAATGCAAATTCCTCCTGCACAATACGACATCCCACTCGATCCCGGTTGTTGTGCATTGTGCTGTGCTGCATTCAATGTGAAACCGGGGAACTTATAACGAAGTCTACTATTATTATAAGTCCATGGTGAAAAGAGTCATTCTATTCATTATTATGGGCATGCTGCTTTTGTGATTTTTTCTTGTCGTTTCATCTAGTTAAGCTACGCTATGTACTGACAGGATGTGTTAAGTATGTGCCTGCAATTCTTGTAAAAATGTAGATATTAGAAACTAGATAATAACAACAAAGGTGACTCATAGTTCTCCGTCTGACGATCGTATGCCGAAAAAAAGATTAAAAATACTATATCGTAAAAACATCAGGTAAACGGTGGAGTGAATAAATAAAGTGTGTTCTCTTTGTGCACCCTGCCGCTGTAAGAGGAATGTGGTGTCTTGGCAACCTGCTGTTATAAGAGGAATGCGTGTGTCTTGTGCACCCTGCCTGTTGATAAGAGGAATTTGTAGTGTGTCTTGTGCACCCTGCCCGCTATAAGAGGAATGTGTGTGTCTTTTGTGCACCCTGCCCGATATAAGAGGAATGCGTGTGTCTTTGTGCACCTGCCCGCTACAGAGGGAATGGTGTGTCTTTGTGCACCCTGCCCGATATTAAGAGGAAATGAGTGTGTCTTTAGTCACCCTGCCCGTATAAGAGGAAGCGTTGATCTCATTCTCCCCGTGTTTTTTGTACTTATAATCCGTCTGCGGACAAAATATCTGACCATTTTCTCCGGTGCCTAATGGAAGCCATAATGTCCGTCTTGGCGCAAGTGTTGTTTTTGCGCAGGGGGGCGTTGTCTTGTTTAGCTCATAATTTGGCTGTCGAGTTCTGCGACCGGTGTGTGTGAGAGGCTGATTGGCTCGTCTCTCATGGGGGACACACCTGGGAAGCCAGGGTCAAGTAGAAGCCTTCTTTACCTGAACACTGTTTACACTTTGAATACTTTTGACATGGAATAAAAGCTATCGACCTGGAAAAGTGACAATTGTAAGAAACCACACATAAAACATTTTTTTAGAGTTGGAAATTTTCTAGGTGTTTGTGGACCCTGGTTCTAAAAATTTTCCGTGTTTTTTGGACTTTTTGCACTGTTTGTGTAAACACAATTAATTCTAAATTATCTGTTCCAATTTATGAAATTGTCAAGTCATGTCACCTATACTCCCTCACCTTTATGATCACTATTCTGCCCGTCCGTCGTCCGTCTGTGCGTGTGTCACGTCTCACGATAAAAACCAAAAAACCACGACTCCGATTGACACTCGTTATTCGTGACATGAGCTCAGGGTGACGGACAGCCTGAACGTGGCGGACCGGCACCTCCACAAAAGTGAGACACATGAGGATTTGTTTCGACTCCGAAGACTGTTGATTGAAACTTCTCCGTTGCTACTTTTGTTCACTACCGTATCCGTCATCATGAAATGCCTGTCGTAGGGTTCGAACCGGAACTGGGGAATGGGAGACCAGACATCCGCCTATCATTTCCGTTCAGAAATGGAAATGGAAACGGCGCAAAACCGAAAAATATTTTGCTACATTATTAACAATTTCTTCCCGAGCAAGCACAGACTAATTGCTTCTCCACTTCAACATTCAATAGTTAATGCATACATCGGTGTGGATAGAGTGAAGGTGAAGGACAGTTACAAAAAACCCATGGCTTATGCGAATTCGAACCCCGTCCTTCGGATCTGCTCCCCAATCGTTTTGAGCCACCAAGGACGGCTTCTCTAGTCCAACAATTCGTTTTTCACTCTCTCATCTTAATCACCTACGGTTTTGTTTCACTACATTCATAATTTAGTTTGCCGAGTCCCACAACTTCATTTTTTCTACAACAAATTTCAGGAATAACATAAAAAATAGGGTACAGGGAACACTTACGCCTTAGAGGATGTTCCTGTTTCGGTTAAAATGTGCAGTTATTGCATGCTATCTTGAAGTCAGTGAGGGCGTTTACCCAGTACTCTGTGTCCAGCTGTATGTGTTAGGTATTTCCCATCCGAAGCTCCTTCATACTCGTCACTAGGCGCTCGTCATCAGGTAGTTCGTTTTGATACACTTGATAACGGAATCGTTAAATCTATGCCATAACAGCTTTTTAAATTACGCATACTTCGCATAGTTTAGCCTACTGCGTTCCTTCCGACGACGACGACGTCACGTGAAGACGACCACTAAGATGAAGGACTAGCTAAGATATGTGCGCGGAGCTCCTGCTATATATAGTTCTGTTCCTGATGCGTTGTGACTTGTGAGCACCGTTCCCTGCATTGGTTCTACTTTTAACTCGCTTGTTGTATCCTAATATGAAATTTATAGAGGGAAATGTGCCCAGGGTGCAATTAATGCCCCTCTCCAGGTTTTTTTTTTGCTAAACTAAATATTTCGGAATTTTTAACAATTGTGTATGGAATGTCAGAGGCGAGGGCTGGCCTTGCATTCACATTACCGGATTAGAAAACATATCCTATCAAAGTACGCATGAATTTGGTCATCCACGGGTGTACCTGTAGTAAGAGTGTGTAGTCGAGTAGCGAACTCTGCAGGGCTTGTCGAAGATGGTGACCGTTGTACGCTAGGAGTGAAACTGCATTTCACCCTTGCCTTTCCTGACGATCTCCCGACGACGATGACAACGAACGATGCCAGAGACGATGACGACTGCACGTGAGAAACCCGCTTTTCTTATTTCTACCCGTGGCTGTGTGACAGCAGGGCCTGCCTCCTCCCCACATCCTAGGATATGAGTGGACATCTTAATTGATCTAAACGGTTGGAGCGCCTTTATCAAACAAAAAACATCATTATTTTTTCCGGTCATTGTTGGGCTAAATAAGCGTTGAAGAAAAACAGGACGGAACTCGCTGGGATGATGATTGATATTGCTTAACGTCTCATATTTATGCAACTTGGTCTAATAGAGAAGCCGAGGGAGGGACGTAAGGGATGACGCGGGGGGTACAAGGGGTGGACAGGCCTGTGCTGGTCAGAACCAGGCCACAAGTGTATGGTGAGGGCAGGATTCCCCCATGTTCGTGGTCGTCTTCGTCTGTGTCATCATCCGTCCGTGTTGTTATTGTCGTCGTCGTCAGGGAGGTAGTCAAAGGGAAGGGGAAAGTCCGCGACTGATGACCCAGAGCTCGCCTAGTTTCAGGCGAGAAAATCCCTTCATCACGGGCCAACACGAGAAGTGTGATGTTGTGGAATTGATGGTCTAGTAGAATTGGAAGGGCGACAGAGGTTGGAAGAATAATTTACAAAAAACAGTTTTGAGTTTGACCAATTTTATGCGTTTTGAATACTTTTACAAATACAACAGTCAAGGGCCATGCAAACAGGATCCCAGCGTGCTAAAGAACCCTGTGTAACGTATAAATAAAGTATAGGAGTTAGATATTTTATTGTCAACATTATAATATCTTCCATTTCTTCTTCTCATCTTCACATCATATTTCCACACCATGATCATTGATAAGAGTCGTGGAAATCAAAACCCAACATTCATTCATGTCAACACTACTGTATACATCAGAATTTTCTCTTGTAAACGTATGCAGTCCGCCTATCTTTTATAATCTTGAAGTTGTATGCTAATTGCTAATCATGCGGCGTATGTAATAAAATCAGTACCACATTTGTTTCTCAGTCCGGAAATACTCCAGTTTTGTATATTCACTATAAATAACCGCCGTGCCTGAATCTTAAAGTTACCCAAGGATAATGGATTTCGACTAAAAATAGGTATAAAAGTAATAAGAAGTTAGCAAGCTCTGTGTGGTGGATTGCAGTGATATCAAGTAATTGTATTCTGTCAGCGATCTGTACAATGGTAATAACTGAATTGCGTGTGGGAACATGGCTTACCGTGTCACCGACACCAATCCATTCAGGCTGTGTGCATTATGTATATTAAAAAGTCGGCTCGTGTTGTTTTCATTCCACGATGGTGTTTGACTGTTGGAAGTGGAGCTTGAGGCGGGACTGACACAGATTGCATTTTATTGGTGGCGGGAACATGGGTGGAGGGAGGATAGATCGGGGGTCTTTTCATAATAAATATCTCCACACAAATTCTGTATTTTTTGTCTTGCATTGTTTGTTAGTTCAGATCTGCTCTATGCGTATATATCTGATAAAGAAAACAATTAAGAAACCTCTACTTTTATCTAATAAAATTTGACATTTTATTAGGATTGGGGGGGGGGGGGGGGGTTTCTTGGGGGGGGGTGGGCGGGTTTTGGGCGGCGGGCGTTGTGTTGAGGGGGCGGGCGTGGGGAATGGAGGGGGGGGGATAGAGGCCTTCATAAGTGGATTCATTCCAGCGGACCTAAGCATCCCTGTTGGTGTCGAGTCATCCACCCAATGCTTGTAAAAATAATTTCCCTTATTAATTTTCACGTTTTAGACTCAATTTTATTCAATACATGTCACAGAAAAAGCCAAATAGCATATTCCCTAATCTTTATACTCACTTTTTTTAGTTTTTGAGAAATATTTCAACAGAATCAAAGGCACATGACAGGTTACAATTGATTGCGAAATTTTAAAAATTAATAAATTTTAAATATAGCATTTAATGCAATGTGAGTTCATATCTACGAAGAGTTATAAATGATTTGCGGCAGTTAGGGTAGTTATGATGGAGGAAAAACAGAGTCCCTGGACTCTGCAGGATGTTTCTCGACCTTTAATATGGCACCCTAACACGTGTCGATTCCACATTTCACCAACACACAATCGTATTCGTAAGAATATTGACAAACCGTACGTTGAATGCCGAGGAATCAGACAAAGGGCGATTAATGAAAGTATTCGGGTGCCCGCCAAGGTGGTGCGCGCGTCGCAAACTCCGCCCTCATATGTGACGTCACGTAGGGATTTGTCGCTGATGCTGGGTGAATACCCCTACAAATTGATATGGTGCTTTTGGAATTCTCGTAAACTAATCAAAGATGGCTACGATTAGTGCATTAATTGTTAGCATGTATAGGCAAGAAGTGGTCGTCTAACATACACACACACTCACACACTAACACTCACACACCGGTGCTGGTTAAATTGTCCGTCTACGGCAAGAGCGACCACTTGCACGTCGAGCCAAGCTGAACCTGCAGGAATGTGAGTGTGATGGAGGGCTCGCTTGCAGTGCTACATCAATATAAGCCATCCGGGCACACGTCTGGGGACCCTGGGCAAGACTGGGCACAGATCCGCGGTAGAAGTGTGTCGAAGTAAGCCGTGCGGGCACACGTCTGGGCAAAGACTGGGCACAGATCTGGCTGAAGTGTCGAAGTATAAGCCGCTTGTGGGCACACGTCTGGGGATCCTGGGCGAGACTGGGCACAGATCCTGGCAGAGGTGTCGAAGTATAAGCCATCCGGGCACACGTCTGGGGACTCTGGGCAAGACTGGGCACAGATCCGGGCAGAGGTGTCGAAGTATTAGCCATCCGGGCACACGTCTGGGCAAGGCTGGAGACTCTGGGCAATGCTGGGCACATGTCCGAGGCGGGGGTGTCGACATAAAAGCCGCCCGGACACAACCCTCTCTAAATACAACACATCCCAGGCGTTTGTCAGATATATCAGAAAATTCTTTTTGACAAAAAATTGTGGAACATTATAGCCAAAATATAAGCAAATTAGTGAGTTAGTGACACACTTGCAGACTATCACTGGGTTAGTTAACCAAATCGGAGACATTGTATTTTATTGAAAATTTAAAGATTGATTAATAAATAAAGCTGACTCCAAAATGAGAAGCATTAGTTCTGAAATATATCGACACTGTCTGACAAAGTGGACCCAACTTACCACCCCACCCTTTTAACTGTTCACGTGTCCCAACAACGTGATCAACGAGCATTTCGCTCTCCGGGGTGCAAAACTATCAACTAAAAACTCGCAACTACCACTTACTCCGGTATTTTTGTTACACGATAAAAAATATTTCCAACACGTTGTCTGCTCCCCGGCGGCTGCCATAAAACCTCCATCACTCCTCACCCGATTAAGTGACACTAATCGATCGGGTTTTGATGATAATGATCGACTTTTCTTTCGCGATCGTGATTTTTTCGTTTAACGATTTGGGGCGGTTTCACCAAACGTTAAAAAAAGCATATCGTGGGGTTTGCATCGTACGTGCTATGTAAAGGCGATGTATAAACCCGTAGGGGTAGTCAACCCAATTTTATTACTCATGAGGGTCGGTGGTTCGACCCCGGCACCGGGATCTGACTGAAGTATTTCTCGGGAGATATTTCCCGACAATAAAAAGAAAAAATAATGGGTTTTCTAAAATTCTATCTTTTCCATCAAGGCTAATACGATTTTGGAAATATTCCCCCTCAACACATAGCGATGAATTTTTGGTGGGAATTTAAATGGTCAAACTCAAACATAAAAACATTTTGTCGGGAAAGTTCTCTCACTTTGGCCCGATTGGAGCGAACCGAGATAGACAAGTGCTAATTTGGTATGTGTCTGTCTTCTGTCTGTCTACTTTTTCTTGTCCAGGTTGACTAAACTTTTAAATTTGGTTTTTAACCAATTTTGGTACTTGCATTCTTCATAAAATATAGGATAAATTTTGAAAAAACTCCGTGTTTCCAAAGAAAGAAAAAACTACGCTTGAGATTTTTGGGTACAAGTGCGGTACCCTTGCAGGAGTCCCCTCGGGCCTCGGACCGCTCCCCACCATATGGAGTGTGGGAAGTCGCGCAGGCGCGTGGGGGTAAGCGAGGGAGGTCCAAAAAGGGGGTTGTTACCCTCTTATGTTAAAAACACACGCCCCCGATAGAACGCCCCATCGACCACCGCCACGCAAGCCGCAAGACTCCTGGCATAGTTCGGGAAAATTTAAAGAACCACACCAATCCCTTTGTGAAAAAGGCTAAGAAGTGCAGGAACAACTACAAAGAACCGCTTTTTCCGGGCTTGAAAATTTTTTCCCCTTTTTACTTTACACTCTTGTAGTTGATTCCTGATGAGGCGAGTCCTGTGTATGTTTGGGGGGAGGGTATTACTTTCTTTGTGGGTATAGGAATTTGTAGGCTTGATCTAGTAGGGGGGGGGGGGGGGGAATTGATATCGGGTTTTGACTTTTTGGGGGTACATGCTGGGAGTTTACTGGGGGTGAAAGGGGGGTTTATGGTGTATCTTTGAAAAATAGGCCTATTATTTGGAAGTACTTTTGATTTTAAACTGTTTTTTGATGGGGGGAGGTTTTCCCTTGTATGTCCTATCTTGTCGGGAAAAATGTGTAAACTCGCCATTGTGAAGGGGGCGTGTGTATCTTTTGGGAGATATTTTGGGAATACTTTGTATGCTCCGGGCTCATCCAGTTCGTGTTAGTGTTTTTAGCTGCAATTTTATTGAGATGCCCCTCTCTCGTCGACCCATTCCAGAGGGTAATGACCTTGACTGCCGTAGTGTGGAGTGCCTGCCGATCCCCATCTATCGGGATTCCCATTAGAAGCTGGGTCGACTCGATTTTGATCTGAAGAAAATTTTTATGTGTATTATTTACTAAAATAAAGTGATTAAATATTTCGTTGTCTCCGTATTGTGCCGTTTATTTTTTTATTCATTTTTTCGATCTCGGGCGTTAGCGCAAAACGTCGATGGCTCCACCTTTTTTTTGGAATACTCCCGATTTCACAGTTATTGAGCACATATTGGAGTCGTGTTGCAGTGGCGAGAGAACGGTTTGGTTGGTTCTTTGTCCCGGCGTTGACCCCAGAAGACGCGGGAGATCGGTACACCACTGTTGGGTGGGCTCTGCGCGGTCTGCACAAATTGGGTGGCCTTCTTGACCTTGCGTTCTCAAGGTCATGGTTACCACGTGTGCAGTGCACGGAGACGCCGAGGCCGGCCCGGGTGCTGCGAGGAGGACAGCGCGCGTGTCCGGGGGATGGTGATCAGGGGTTGTCACAGGGTCCATCCGAGCAAGGGGGTTGCAGAATATTCTTCCTCGTTGCTGTAAACTCGAAGAAAATCCGTACTTATGTTCGGGCCTAAATGTTAATCATATCCTCTGCAATCTGCATAGAGCTCATCTCGCACAATGAGATGCATCTTATTTGCAGAGGGTTGTAAACGTCGATCATCTCAAGAGACGGCCGAGCAGTGAGTACGGCAATGGCATAATATAAGCTTTGCTACGCAAGACAGTTACAAGACAATTACAAGACAATTACAACATACAATACGTCCGCGAAAACTTAAGAACAAACATATATATATATATAAGAAAAAAATAGGTAGGTATATTGGCGGAGGCCTAAGTTTTACAACAAAAATCGTAATTTTGTACTTATGACCGGCCGACGAATAATTAACAATGGTTTTACTCTCACTCTCACATTTAATGACCCGGCACTTCCACCATGTGTAACAGACAAGATACCTTAATACAGCCTGGGACCCAGCACCTCCACCAAAATTGAGCACTTTTAGAAAATTATTGGCCTAATTTGTTAGCCTATGTTGGTGTAAGCTCCAAAAGTGATAAAAACCATTTCATTTATTATTTTATTTTATTGTGATTTTACCATCACGTTTACACGTTTATATAAAACTGTATACGTTTAAACTTTACATGCGCGTTTAAACGTTTAAACGACTCATCCCTAGCTCTGGGGATGTTTGAAATGTATGAATATGTGCACAATATGCGAAAGTGATTCTTACAGAAGAGTCACGTGATTGTGTTGCGCAGGCAGTAGAGGAATATAATACACAGAGGGATGATGTAGTTCCAGCTCAGGCCTCACCTGCGTACGGTTCATCAGTCTCCTCCACCAGCATCGTCGTCTGCAATTTTGTATTCTACCGCGCACTATCAGTAGCCTCTTCTTTAGGCTACAGCTCATTCCCAAACAGACCCCCATTGGTAGAGTTGGCGGTTCAGGTTCGATTTCCTTTCTTGGTAAATTCTTAATTCTCTTAATTATTTTCCATGCTGTATGGGATTTATGCGGATTTATGTGTACGGTTCATGTGTGACCCGAATAAATAGAGATGTTTATCAGGGTGTGAGGGATGTCCGAGAAATCCATCTTGACTTGGCTTCCATCAATGGCTGAGGCATCTTGGCATCGTTCTTCTGGGCCCACGTGGGAGCCATGGACTTCAATCTCTCTTCGTCTCCACATCATTGAGTGGGATAATAACGCTCCGCTCAATGCTGCGATGAATGAAATGCGATCGATCGGAGGCATAGATCGATTATGTTCACATCCTCTCAGAGGCAATAAGGAAACGAGGTCGGATTGTATGTTAAACACGACTCGTCTGCTTCCGGTGTAAACATTGGCGCGAGGACACTTTTTATCTCGATGTGCAGAAAATACGTTTAAACACCTCATTCATGTTAAAAAGCTCGTAAAATATAACACTATGTTACAATTTTATGTTTCCCAAGTATTTACGAGTTAACAACTTTGTGAATTAATTCGCGTTTCGCGATAAAACCACAAATTTCGTCGTTGATTTGTGGTTTCGAGTTGGAAACTGTAAACATTCGTGAAATTAAATTGATTTACATCGATCACAACATTGGATGAGCGAAACGAAAACTTCAATTTTACTTACCCTGAGATGTTTTTTTTGTCTGTTTGTTAGCTCTCTACCGTGAAAACGGCATATGCGATCTTGATGAAATTTTCAGGGGA
Organism: Sweltsa coloradensis; assembly: GCA_024449915.1. NCBI lineage: Eukaryota > Metazoa > Arthropoda > Insecta > Plecoptera > Chloroperlidae > Sweltsa > Sweltsa coloradensis. The sequence goes on from JAMZAV010000445.1 coordinate 359,068, forward strand.
CCTTCGAAATCTCTAAACTTAGATCTTCCAAGTTTTAGGGTACAATCGAAGAAATATTTCTCATGAATATCGTACGATTTTTTTCTATTTTTAATGCGATATTTTCGTGATATTTGGCCCGCGACCGGGCAAACTGCTACTCCGATCTTGAAGAAACTTTATGGGAACGTTCGAAAATACGCAACTTAGATGTGTTATGATTTTGGGGACAATCGAAGAAATATTTCTCATAAAAATCGTACTTTTAGGGCAATGATTAATCAACCTTAAAAGCACAATCCATCAACGCGACTGGAAAAGGCGTTCGCGAAGCGGCCTAGCAATACATTAGACAGGGAATTCTGTCTGCAAAATTCGAAGTCTATGCTGTTAATGAGTAGAAGCAATTAAAAATGCTTTTTAAACTAATTCGACCATGCTGAATTCAAAAAAACAATGTTGGCAAAACCAAAAATGCTCCTTCACCTTCAAAACTTCAACTTTTGGAAATCGAGAAATCCTCTCTTGTTTGTTTTACTATCTACAATTATTTTTTTTTAAATGTTTTTATAAAACATCAAGTAAATAAAATGATATCTCTCATCTCATCAAGAATTAAGATCTAAACCAGCCACCTGACATACCCTGACAGTCTCACGCTAAGAGTATTAACACCTTGTCTTAGGTGTTGGTTCAAATGTTAACTTCGTTTGAAATATAGAATTATTCGCATTTTTGTGCATTATACCTGCATGAAGTCTGTGTCATTCTGTTTTATTATAGTTGAATGCGTATAATTTAAACTAATTCATGTGAGATACCAAGAAGTGAGTTGTAGACAAACAAACCATTTTAACCCAACACATTACGTGCGCCGATCAATCTGAATCGTCCATTTCTCGAAAGAGTTGCATCAATTAGGTTCACCACAGTATAAGAATTACATTTATTTAGTTATGTGACTACATTTTAAATAATATTGAAGAATAGTATTGTATATTATAGTGTAATATATTAAAAACATCAATAAAACTCTTGTGCGATTCTGTTTATTTTCACGAACCATTTATAGTGGGTAGTATTGAATTATATTTAATTATTTTATTTTACATTTATTGTAGAAGTTACTTTTTGTTATCCTATTTCGATCAGTGTCGGTTGCATGTAATGCATGTAAATGTAATGTAAAAGATCCAAATTCTTATCATGCCTGCATTGATATTCGAACATCCTCGTTCTAGTTCAAAACACTTGCATGCATCAGTGCATGGCATCCCTGTTTTTTTTACACCCACACCTATTAGTTGAGCAACCAATTTTGTAGCTACAAGAAATAACTTCAGCACATCCAACTGGAATAGCATCCGTGGTCATTAGAATAGGAGTGATATCGCACCCAGTAATGTTCTACACAAATTTGCGTGGGTTATATTTTTGGTGTTCCTATTGGGGGAAAATAAGAATATTATAGCACATACTTGTTGTTAAAAATAACTTATAATGTAATAACAAAATAACCCTCAGCAGTAAAAGTACCTCGGGTTTCTGATAGTGTTCAGGGGCGTAGGAACGGGGGGGGATGGGGGGAAAACTCCCCCCCCCACTTGTTGGCTTGACCCCCCCAGTGGGGGGGTCAAGCCAGGTATGGGTGTCATTTTCTAACTTATAGCTTATGGGTGATTTATAGGATTTTTAGTACAGTCGGGCTTGCAAACAAAAAGGAAGGTTTTTGCTAACATTTTTTAGAAAGATTTAGTTAGAGACGTGATTTGAGAGACTACCATCTGATTTTAGACTAATATTCATTATATTTTGTGTGCATTACAAGCAGACTGTCGACCTATTTTAGTCAGGTAATCAATCTTCAATGCAATATTAGTTTCAAAATGTAACCCCTATTCATAATTAAAATTCGCCTGAAAACGTGTTTTAGGCCACTTATCAAGGGCACCTTTTTAAAAAAAACTCGCCGACGGCGAAAATGCCTCCGGCGGCTGGGGCTTCGCCCCAGACCCCGGTTTACCCACCCAACCTCGTAGTCATCTTGAGTGTGACTCTCCCACTAAAAAAATAGTTCCTACGCCACTGATAGTGTTCCATATCATAGTTTGGTAGTGACATCTCTTAATATGCCAATGGAGTGCAGTACTTGTTGGAGTAATACGATATATGCCAATTGTATTATGAAACCCTTTAGATATTGCATTATTTATGCAAGCAAACGCGACTACGTATTTCGCATAGTTGACTTTTTCTCTGTCTTTTAAAGCATTTACAAATATCTCTTTTTCTTTGTCTGAAGGGTGTCTGTAAATCGCCACTTTTCGACGACAGAGATAAGACAAGGGCTCAAGACGTAACTGTCAGAAAACAACTATGCATACATAACACAAGCTCAAACCAGCCTAAAAGAAAAAATTAACTATCTATAATGCTGTAAAGTAATGAACAAAGTATGTGTTTTAAAGTGAACATCTACTGATAGGCCTAAATGAAAAGACTACTCATAAATCTCAAATTACATGCATTATCAATTATCATGAACACGCCCTGGAAAATGTTGAAAGAGGCTGACTTTATGGACTTGGTTTAGTGTTATCGATACGACGTTACGTGTAAGAAACTCTGGGGGCCTGGAAAGAACACCAATGTTTCTGTTCGATGTTGATTGTTACAATGCACCAACAGTGTTGGTTCCAGCGTTAAGCGCGCGACTCAAATTCGCGAGGTCCCGGTTTCAAATCCCGTCAAGACCGGCAATCCTGACTGATGGTTTTTTCCGAGGTTTTCCTCAGTCGTTAATGCGAATGCAAGGGATTGAGTCCTCTTAATCAGCCCTCGGACATCCCTTCACAATTGTCATATCCACAACATACCTTGTTAGACACCTGAAGAGGGGCATGAATTGCACCCTGGGCAGGCTTCCCACAATTTTCTTTTAATTTTGGTAAATAACCTTGAAGCGTAATATGCCACTCTTGTCTACTAGCGGCGTAGCTGAGCATTTATGTCACCAACACAACACACTAGGCCTACTCCGCGCACTGCTTATATTAGGCCTTACTTTGAAACAATGAGAGTTTGTTCCATGTTTTAACACAGCACATGAGCATAGGGCTTACAGTATTATGGGACTAAGAAGATGTAAGTGATAACATACCTTCAAATCACGTAGACGTAGTGCAGGTATATCACATAACTATAGCTGGTTTTTTTAACAAGATCTACTGTCAGCAATGAACCCTTCCATAAAAAAAAAACACTGCTAATGGCAATGATTATTTACGTTTACAACTGAGTAGAGTGGACCGCGGAGGGAGGCTAGGCGACCAAGGCCGAGAGCCAATCAGCGTCGCGGGTTGATGCTGGCGGCACCCGCAGGGGATTAGCGCGACAGAAATCTAGTTGCGCATTGTCTCAGTAAACAATTAAAAACCGTCGATTGGTATGTTGAAACTTGGCCCGATTTGGCAAGCGTGTTCTACATAGACAACGACAGATTTTGGTAAAATATTACTATCCCAAATCTTTCCAATCAGGAGATATATTGATGTACAAATTTGGGTACAAAAATTACGCAACAAAAATTGAGATAAAAGTGGCACTAAAGCCCTAGAAACTACACATAGGCCAAAAGTAGGTTACACTTATTAAACCTAGATATCGATTACGATTTGTGAATTTTTTTCAAAATTTTCGCATGTTTATTTTACGAGCAATTGAATATTTTAATAAGTGGTACCAGATTTGGGTTTTTGGTACCCTTTTGGTACTTCTACTCAAAGTAGACTTTGCCAACATGATAGGTAGATGAAGAAGTATTGCCTTAAGATAAAAAACCATGTTGGCAGCTTCTACCCCAAAAATGTTGTACGATTGACTTCTAGAAGGCTTTTGAATATAATTGCCCTCCCTAGACAGGGAATTCTGTCTGCAAAATTCGAAGTCTATGCTGTTAATGAGTAGAAGCAATTAAAAATGCTTTTTAAACTAATTCGACCATGCTGAATTCAAAAAACAATGTTGGCAAAACCAAAAATGGCTCCTTCACCTCCAAAACTCAAAATTTTGGAAATTAAGAAATCATTTTTTTAAATTTTGTTTTTCTATCGTAGAAGCAATTAAATAATATGCTGTTTTAACTAATTCGCCGATGCTGAATTCAAAACACAATGTAAGCAAAACCTGAAATGACTCCTTCACCTTCAAAACTTCAACTTTTGGAAATCGAGAAATCCTCTTTTGTTTGTTTTACTATCTACAATTTTTTTTTTTAAAATGTTTTTATAAAACATCAAGTAAATAATAATGATATCTCTCATCTCATCAAGAATTAAGATCTAAACCAGCCACCTGACATACCCTGACAGTCTCACGCTAAGAGTATTAACACCTTGTCTTAGGTGTTGGTTCAAATGTTAACTTCGTTTGAAATATAGAATTATTCGCAGTTTTGTGCATTATACCTGCATGAAGTCTGTGTCATTCTGTTTTATTATAGTTGAATGCGTATAAACTAATTCATGTGAGATACCAAGAAGTGAGTTGTAGACAAACAAACCATTTTAACCCAACACATTACGTGCGCCGATCAATCTGAATCGTCCATTTCTCGAAAGAGTTGCATCAATTAGGTTCACCACAGTATAAGAATTACATTTATTTAGTTATGTGACTACATTTTAAATAATATGAAGAATAGTATTGTATATTATAGTGTAATATATTAAAAACATCAATAAAACTCTTGTGCGATTCTGTTTATTTTCACGAACCATTTATAGTGGGTAGTATTGAATTATATTTAAATATTTTATTTTACATTTATTGTAGAATTTACTTTTTGTTATCCTATTTCGATCAGTGTCGGTTGCATGTAATGCATGTAAATGTAATGTAAAAGATCCAAATTCTTATCATGCCTGCATTGATATTCGAACATCCTCGTTCTAGTTCAAAACACTTGCATGCATCAGTGCATGGCATCCTTGTTTTTTTTTACACCCACACCTATTAGTTGAGCAACCAATTTTGTAGCTACAAGAAATAACTTCAGCACATCCAACTGGAATAGCATCCGTGGTCATTAGAATAGGAGTGATATCGCACCCAGTAATGTTCTACACAAATTTGCGTGGGTTATATTTTTGGTGTTCCTATTGGGGGAAAATAAGAATATTATAGCACATACTTGTTGTTAAAAATAACTTATAATGTAATAACAAAATAACCCTCAGCAGTAAAAGTACCTCGGGTTTCTTGATAGTGTTCAGGGCGTAGGAACGGGGGGGGATGGGGGGGAAACTCCCCCCCCCACTTGTTGGCTTGACCCCCCCAGTGGGGGGGTCAAGCCAGGTATGGATGTCATTTTCTAACTTATAGCTTATTGGGTGATTTATAGGATTTTTAGTACAGTCGGGCTTGCAAACAAAAAGGAAGGTTTTTGCTAACATTTTTTAGAAAGATTTAGTTAGAGACGTGATTTGAGAGACTACCATCTGATTTTAGACTAATATTCATTATATTTTGTGTGCATTACAAGCAGACTGTCGACCTATTTTAGTCAGGTGATCAATCTTCAATGCAATATTAGTTTCAAAATGTAACCCCTATTCATAATTAAAATTCGCCTGAAAACGTGTTTTAGGCCACTTATCAAGGGCACCTTTTTAAAAAAATCTCGCCGACGGCGAAAATGCCTCCGGCGGCTGGGGCTTCGCCCCAGACCCCGGTTTACCCACCCAACCTCGTAGTCATCTTGAGTGTGACTCTCCCACTAAAAAAATAGTTCCTACGCCACTGATAGTGTTCCATATCATAGTTTGGTAGTGACATCTCTTAATATGCCAATGGAGTGCAGTACTTGTTGGAGTAATACGATATATGCCAATTGTATTATGAAACCCTTTAGATATTGCATTATTTATGCAAGCAAACGCGACTACGTATTTCGCATAGTTGACTTTTCTCTGTCTTTTAAAGCATTTACAAATATCTCTTTTTCTTTGTCTGAAGGTGTCTGTAAATCGCCACTTTTCGACGACAGAGATAAGACAAGGGCTCAAGACGTAACTGTCAGAAAACAACTATGCAATCATAACACAAGCTCAAACCAGCCTAAAAGAAAAAATTGACTATCTATAATGCTGTAAAGTAATTAACAAATTATTTGTTTTAAATTGAACATCTACTGATTAGGCCTAAATGAAAAGACTACTCATAAATCTCAAATTACATGCATTATCAATTATCATGAACACGCCCTGGAAAATGTTGAAAGAGGCTGACTTTATGGACTTGGTTTAGTGTTATCGATACGACGTTACGTGTAAGAAACTCTGGGGGCCTGGAAAGAACACCAATGTTTCTGTTCGATGTTGATTGTTACAATGCACCAACAGTGTTGGTTCCAGCGTTAAGCGCGCGACTCAAATTCGCGAGGTCCCGGTTTCAAATCCCGTCAAGACCGGCAATCCTGACTGATGGTTTTTTCCGAGGTTTTCCTCAGTCGTTAATGCGAATGCAAGGGATTGAGTCCTCTTAATCAGCCCTCGGACATCCCTTCACAATTGTCATATCCACAATATACCTTGTTAAACACCTGAAGAGGGGCACCCTGGGCAGGCTTCCCACAATTTTTTTTAATTTTGGTAAATAACCTTGAAGCGTAATATGCCACTCTTGTCTACTAGCGGCGTAGCTGAGCATTTGATGTCACCAACACAACACACTAGGCCTACTCCGCGCACTGCTTATATTAGGCCTTACTTTGAAACAATGAGAGTTTGTTCCATGTTTTAACACAGCACATGAGCATAGGGCTTACAGTATTATGGGACTAAGAAGATGTAAGTGATAACATACCTTCAAATCACGTAGACGTAGTGCAGGTATATCACATAACTATAGCTGGTTTTTTAACAAGATCTACTGTCAGCAATGAACCCTTCCATAAAAAAAAAAACACTGCTAATGGCAATGATTATTTACGTTTACAACTGAGTAGAGTGGGACCGCGGAGGGAGGCTAGGCGACCAAGGCCGAGAGCCAATCAGCGTCGCGGGTTGATGCTGGCGGCACCCGCAGGGGATTAGCGCGACAGAAATCTAGTTGCGCATTGTCTCAGTAAACAATTAAAAACCGTCGATTGGTATGTTGAAACTTGGCCCGATTTGGCAAGCGTGTTCTACATAGACAACGACAGATTTTGGTAAAATATTACTATCCCAAATCTTTCCAATCAGGAGATATATTGATGTACAAATTTGGGTACAAAAATTACGCAACAAAAATTGAGATAAAAGTGGCACTAAAGCCCTAGAAACTACACATAGGCCAAAAGTAGGTTACACTTATTAAACCTAGATATCGATTACGATTTGTGAATTTTTTTCAAAATTTTCGCATGTTTATTTTACGAGCAATTGAATATTTTAATAAGTGGTACCAGATTTGGGTTTTTGGTACCCTTTTGGTACTTCTACTCAAAGTAGACTTTGCCAACATTGATAGGTAGATGAAGAAGTATTGCCTTAAGATAAAAAACCATGTTGGCAGCTTCTACCCCAAAAATGTTGTACGATTGACTTCTAGAAGGCTTTTGAATATAATTGCCCTCCCTACATCATGTGCAACCCAATATCGACATGTTTTCCCATTGATTTTTGGTAAATCGTCAACTTCTCGCGTACAACTCAATCTGACACACGAAGGAAGCTTCTTCTTGTTCTCGATCTTCATCGTGACTCGCCACGTGGCGCTGCCTGGTGTCGGGCGGGACGCGGCCGCTCCTTGAGGTGAGCCTGGTCGCCGCCTGGTAATTGGATCGAGGTCCCGAGATCGATAGTACCCGACCAAATCACTGACGGCGGGCATTTGTTCTCGGCGCCCGAGGCGAGGCGCCCACATGCGCGGGATTTGCATTCGCCGTTTTCCGACACTTCTCTTAGCTGTTGGCTGGGTTACCAAGTCTTTCAGTTGGCTCAACTATACTTTATTTTCTTGACCTGAATCCTCCGGCTTTTCTTCGGTGGATTCCTTGTGGATGTGCTATACATTTTCTCCAATTCTGTTTTGAATGATTATTTGATCCCAAAATATTTAATTTAATTTAATACTTGCATAATATTTTTTTCAGTCAATTAAATAAAGACAATTAAATATTACTGGTAACGTAACGAAGATAAGATAAGATAAGTAATGTTAAGGCTATTCGACCGCGATTTTCTATATTCCCAAATATGCTACCAAGTCAAAATTCGGTGAATGGCTTTGGAACCCGGCTCTTTTAGAGAATCAAAACTATTTTCTTCAAATTTTTCTGATCGGGCACACGGCAAGTATCGCCTCTTCAAAATAATTTTAAACTTCAATTCAATACTTATGCTTTTGTGACATTAATTTTCAGTTGGAATTTTAGAGGCTTACAGAAAGAAAAAAGATTTTTTACAATTGTTTTTCATGCGAATTGTTTCGTTTTGCGGTACAAATCGGTGCAAAATGCCGCCAAACGAAAAAATTCGCAATAAAAACAATTATAAAAAATCAACTACCTACGTTGAATGAAGTGCTTGGGCTAAATTGAAGTTTTAAATTATTTTGAAGAGGCGATATTTGCCGTATGCCCGATCAAAAAGCTTTGAAAAAAATAGTTTTGATTTTTCTAAAAGAGCCAGGTTTCAAAGCCAATCGCTATATTTTGACTTGGTAATGGTAGCATATTTGTGGAAATTGAAGACCGCGGTGACTAGTGCGCCTACGTGGTGTGGAAGTGTTGGTTCTTGTCCCCGTGCCCCGGCAAGATGTTTGTTAATCAACCCAACCAAAGCGCGGCGAGGACGAAAAGTAGTCGACAAATAATATTTGAATAAACACACAAAACGTAAAAACAAAATCACTCACGAATTCCGGGACGAAAGAATTTTAAAATGAACGAAAAAAAAATAAGAGGAAAGCTTTGACCAACGGTAAATCTCGTAAGTGTAAAGAGGAACGGACGTCTCATCTGTTGACTTTCCTGTTCCTGAAGAATGTGTGAGTGCGTGCGTGAGTGAGTGAGTGAGTGAGTGAGTGAGTGAGTGCGTGAGTGAGTACGCTCACGTCACGCCACCCTTGAGCCCTGGAACACTTCCGAGTTATGTGATTAGAATACCATTCATCCAGTGAAGAATTTTAATGATTAGATTCCTAATCACCCAATTTCTTGGTTTTATCATGGATCATAAAATTTTACGATCAGAAATTTCATTAATATGTAGCTTGAACACTTTTTTTGTATTTTTTTAATAAACTTTGATTCCACAATATCTTTTTGTTTTGTTTTTTAAGAACATTTATTCTTTCTGTTTGAGTTGTTTGCATCGAGTGTACGCGGTCTTCCGTTGTGTGGTGTTTGCTTTCTGCATGATCGTCAGTCCAACGGAATGTCCTTCTGGCTCTTCCAAAAATAAACATCTACATGGAAATCATCATAAGATTAAGTAATATTTGATCAGACCAGGGGTCAACATCTCGCATCTCACTGTCCAGTGTTTTCTTGTGTACACAATCAGAGCAGCCACTTTGCTTACAATAAATTAAATTAAAAAAATATGCAATTGTGTGTAAGTGTATCTGTATCTGAATTGAGCGCCTAATGCAAGGTATTTAATGATTTTAGTTCGCCATAATTGGGTTATGTTTTCCTACAATAATGTATTCAACAATAGTCCTACAAAATGACCTATGTCTTGGGAAGTTGTAACGTGCCGTACAAATCAAGCCATTCAACCAAGCTCCACATATAAACTTTACAGTTTACGACTTAGACCCCTCGTTTAGGCCATGGCGGCATTCATCAATATGTGTCGAATCTGCATGTTCTTTTGGCAACAATGGTGGAAATCATCAATATTCAAATTTGAATAACTATACACGTTTGGCGGCCATGGTGGAAAGCAAAAACTTACTCTCTTAGAGTCTATAACAATTATTATACCCTCTCTTGGAGGCCACTAACCTATCGAGCCTTATGGTGTTACTTGTTAGACTATTGATTGAGAAGAGAAGATCTGCGACCAATGATCGCGTTATTCAACCCAGGCCTCGCAACTCAAATTGACCACTCGAAACTCGAATTCGTCCTCTTCATGAATCAAACCACCAAATATCTCTTCATCTCGTAAACAAGATTTAAATTTCAACACAAGAATTTCTTAATCGGTATTTTTCGTTAAATCTTTCCCGATTCTCTCGAAATCAATAAATAATGGTCGAGTATATAGCTGTGGCCGTTGGGCGATAGCATCTCCCTCTCCATACGAGTTATTATCCCGTGTGAGATGCCGACGTTACGGTGTGTGTGTGTGGATTCAGGCAATCATTTTGTAGGAGGTTTCGCTTCAGAACTTGTTTCCATCAGACGGACGGAGGGTTCCTGCTTGCGCCGTTCTCGAAACCGGGCGCCACCTCTTTCCTATCCTCACCTCGTGGCTTTCAACCAACTGTTTTGTTCGGAATTTTTCTTTGCAAATATACGCAACACTTCAAACTCTCACGTTGCTTGCATGCTCAAACTCAAACTCAAAAGTCTCCATTTGAGTCTCTTTGTCCCTTGGGACAACGATTGGCAAAATTTGATTGATGAGATTAATTTCGCTATTAAAATCATCTTCTTTGGCTATATTGCTTACGTAATGACTATTTTTACAATATCTGCCGCATTGCAACTCGTTCCTCCACTCCTCTCTTCTGGTTCTTCCTCTCCATTCCAACCCCCCGCCACAGCCTACCTACAGCTTACTTTACTTATTTGAGGGTTGCACGAATTGTGCTGTTGCTCATAGGTACTCAAAAATTAGGAACCTTTGTCCCGATTAACCCGATTAATTATTTTACTAGTTACATTTTCTTAGCCCATTCTCCAACTCCAAGTCTGATAGTACTGACGGAAGAATAAGTAAGACCGACGTGAGGTTTCTCGTAGCTCAGAGCTCTCATGCAACCACACACAATATAATTCATCATTACTTGAATTACCTTCATGAATGTTAGGAATTACACGGGTTATTTGCTCTGTGCCTTGCAGAGTATAATAATTCACTTATCTCTGCTGCATCCTGCACCGCGCTGCACTCTGCGTGCGCCCGGTGCAGTTCCCCGGCCACGTCCCGTATGCTGGGATTACACGCAGACGCCGGCCTCTTATTATATCGTGAACCTTGTGGTCGCTCCTCGCGAACACGCGGGAATCTCTATCGGGAATGTTGTTTTGTTGAAAAGAGTGTCTATCTTCCATTACTGTCGTGTTTTTGCTTTTTAATATGCGTACTTTATTAAAAATGTCCACCATTCGTTTGCGCGCGGCCGCTGTGATTTGGTCCTCCGGGTCTCACTAGTGAAGGTGAACCGATTAATACACTTGCTCGCGACGACTCTGTAATGTTTTTAACTGGTAAAAAGTGGAAAATACTGGCGTTATTGATGGCGTATAAAGCTAATGTTTATAAAATGCAAATGTGTAAGCAGATGCTCACGTCATAACATTAAAACGTCCCGAGTATGAGTTATGATTGTGGTACCGGATTTCTTCTAGAAATGTCTGCCAAAAACGTGTTAATTAAGAAAAAAGTAAGTTAATTCGGGACCGATGATGTCATTTGTGGATTTTTAACTTTTGGGTCGATAGGACGTAAAGCATTTCCAATATTTATGGTGATCGTAAAGTCGCTAAAACATCCATTGAACAAGAAAACTCACCAACAATGTTGTTAACTATGAACTATAACAATAAAGTGTCTAGCTTACACAGCATGCTTTATAGTCAGCCACTAATTTAAAGATTTGACCCTAATTTTCCGGTCGAAAATAATTAATTTTTCCTGTGAACCCCGAGGTCTGCACGACGTGCCCCTTCCCCTCCCCTCCCCACAAAAAAAAGATCTGAAGGTCAAATTGGTTAACGACTCCAATTGTCTAATTGAGAATGATCCACGAATAATCAAGAAGTGTGTACGCCCGTCAAGATTAATTAGTTTTCAAACAATATGCTGTGAAATAATGTAGTGTGTGATAGACATTGATCCAGGAAAATTTTCATGTATTAACCTAACATTTCCTATTTTATTGTAACTCACATTTCAATTATGTGTTTTAATGTTCCCCAATGAAAATCTGTTATGTGACTGAGTGGGTAGACTATAAATATTAATTTTTATTTTAGGATAGTAACCAAATAGTGGTCATCCGACTTGAATTGTGAATTGACATTCATGAGGCCAATTGACTTATAGTTTTGGATTGTGATTAGGACAATAGACGGAGGACATGTTTATGATTCGAAAAACTTTTTGAAAACTATCTTGAATCTCTTCTCACATCACATTACGCACCACACCAACGCAGACACGTGGAGAATGCAAGTACCATATAAGAGAGTGTACTGTACCACATTCATTTGTGTGGGTCGTCCTAGATACTTCCCCCACGTATGATACGAGTGCGGCAATAATGTTACCATCTCCATTGATATCATTGTGCCGTACACACAATGAAAAACACATCCACTCCATTCACCATCTTCCATTCATTCATCATCGTACGAGTGAGTCTGGCTCTAGCTCGAACCAATCACACGTTGTCTGATGACGAGACTTTTAAATTAATCCATCCCGAGCGCAAAGTTTAATTCGCGTTAATTCAATTGAACTGACAGACAATCGTGGCTGGCAGTCTTTGACGGCCGGCTGCCGCGCGCACATTCAAATCAACCCCGCATACCTCGTTAATTTATTTATTTATTGATCGCACTCGGCTAGAGTTTTCTCACGAGAGGCGGTCGACCCTAAGTACAACAGATGGTTTATTGGCAGGGGTACCAAAGAAGCTGAGCCGAGGGCCGACTGGATCACTTTGGGCCAGCCAACCCGAAGAGAATACGTATTATTTCTTTTTCCGATGAGATTCCAAATTATCTTGGTCGTCACTAAGCTCTATAAAATGTGATTATCATTGATTCGATACTTGAGTATAATGGGTCGTATGGAATAGAGGAGGGAGATTGTTATTATTTTGTAGCTTGTTTGTCAAACATATAAAACATGCTCATTTGCTCCATCTTTCATTCATGATACCATTCTCATGTCGTTACGTAGTGTAGTTGTTCTAGTGGAAACAATAAAATAAATATAAAGTTTTGAATCCACGTTAATTGATTCTGGATCTTCATCGCCTTACGAACTATCACCAGTCCTAGAGAGAGTATATTCGATACTTGCGATGAAAACAAAACAACGCAATGCAAACATGTAATGCGAATCTCTCCTCTCCTCTACGAGGCGATGCCTTGGGCTCGTGGAATGGAATGGCATGTGCATCGCCCTCCTTCGCTGAGCCCCCTGCACGAGGCGACCAGACCAGACAGAACACTTGCCGTTCGTTGCCAACCTGCGCAACGCAAACCTATCGTAGCGATTTATTTAGTTTTAGTTTTATTTATTTCATACCTTGCAAATATGTATTATACATGGGGGCAAGTAGGCTACTTAACGTTTTTAACATTTTCTTTTAAACTAACAATTAATTACAATATCAAAACGTTTACACCTACTCTCCGGAGCAAGAACACTCGCGTTCTATGGAGATTTTCATTCTATTTCACTTTCTTTATAATATATTCTCCCTGCTATTTGCAAATATGATTACACATCTCGGAGCAGTCTCGGAGCAACGTCTCTCTCATCTCTCATGCGACGTGGTGGCTAACATTCAGTGTCTAATGATGGATCGATTCTTGCTGGATTTGCCAATCATTATTTTAACTTTTTAAATGTAAACTACTAACAATAACAGATGCTGCTCCTGTGTTGAATTACTGCACTGTTTGCCTTGTTATTTTGCGTTTTCTGTTTGCCAAACAGCAAATTTTTACCTTCGTAGTTCGTTGTACCTTGAATTGAAACTGCCATGGTTTTGAAAATTTTTAGTCCTGGCAAATTAATTTAAACTTTGAGAAAGTAGTTTTAGAAATATATAATTTTCATTTCCGTTGTTAGTAATCTATGAATGAAATTGCCCCCACCCCTGTGACTCCGGGTATATCTGTGAGGAAACTCGAGGGTAGCACCGGCTATAGTCCTCTATTAGGAAAGAAAACATAATAATAATTAATTAACTAAATTCCAACAATTAAATTAATTTACTATATCAAATGCAATCACAATGTTGCTCTTGAACGCCAACAAGGGATCTTTAAATGTAATTTAATTGTATCAGAGATTAGGCATGAGAAAGTGTTGTCGCATCCTCCCCGCACCCACACACAGATACAGACAGACAGACAGACAGACAGACAGACAGGCAGGAATACAGTCAGACAGTTATACATACAGACATACAGACAGACAGGAATACAGACAGTTATACATACAGACATACAGATAGACTAACAGACATACAGACAGAATACAGGCAGATAGATAGACATTACAAACAAACAGACAGACATACAAACAGACAGACAGACAGACAAACAGACGGACATACAGAAAGACAGACACACAGACAGAAAGACAGACCGAGCGTTGTGTGCGTATATCAATAAATCGCTGCGAGATTTGGGCGTGAACCAGCGAACAAAACACTATCGGGTGTGAAGTTGTGGTTTTCAAGGTCCTAAATACGTCACCCAGTGCGGGCTCTGGCTCGCCCACGCGCATTCACACGGTCGCGCGCGCGTGTGGCGGTCACACGCGCATGCGCGGGCTGAAACACGCGGGAAAACACGAAAACTTGGCGCGCAAAGTAGAAAAACGTTCGCATTGGACACAGAAATGTGTCACAAGTCACAATGTGGCAATTGGTAAATATATTGGGAAGAATCTTCAAATTGTGTGTGAACTTGACTCGTCATTATTTGCAATAGAAAGTATTTCCCTCTTGTGAAAATATAATAAGTAAACATTGATTATCAAGCTATACATTTAATTAATGAAACTTCAATCTTAAACAAAGAACGTAAACAACTAGACTTTTGCCACAAATCAAACATGTAACAATACATCATTAACCCATTCGAGATTATTCCTATGGGCGTTCTAGCTAATGATGTGATGTCTATTATTTTCGTTGTATGAAATATTACTAGCAAACACAATTCAGCTGACAAATTGTCCATACGAGGCGTCGTAGGGGGCAGGCAGCCTGGCACGGACCATTGCAGTTCGAGAATCGAAAACACATATTATCTCAGTTATAATTTATCCCAGAGCCGTAGATACTAGGTTTTAACATCATGACGCGATATCATATTTGTAAGATGTTCAGTGTTAGGAATTATTGTCATGGACCAATCACAATTCACAATATTCGCGTGAGGTTTGCCGGTGGACAGGATCGAACGACGACCTCCTAAGTAAGAGCCACGTTTACTAACGATGAACTTCTTTACCTCCGATTCCTCAAAGAGAAACATTAAATAATGCACGGACTTGTCTGTTATTTAAATTTTAAATGTTATGATCTGTAGAAAAACGAGGATTGAGGATTGAGAATTGTATATTAGATATGCGTTTGAGGCAAATTGCTGTTCGCTCGGCCGACTGACACCACCTTTGTTTGAATGTTCGAACATATGTCACGAAAGTGGAAATATATGGCTCTACAGTAACACATTTCTAAAATATGTTTGATATAATTTATTAAAGAAAAAAAATTGTTTTGACGAATTTTAATTTTGTTAAATACTTCAAAATTGACTATATTCGTGATTTTTTTCTAACTGATTGAAAATTTGTAAAATCTATGACCGTAGGGCTGTCCATGTATGCTTTAATGACAACTTTTTCATATACGTCAGATTCTTCTTGGCCGAGCGAATAGCTATTTGCTAATTGCCCAATGTGTCCCATTACATTTTGAATCACATAAAACGCAAGGCCTACACCCACATTCATTCATTATATTCTATCTTTAATGATCTATTAAATTCGTTATTGACTGCTACTTGTGTCGAAATAAGTAACAATTCCCGGAAGAAACAATTAACACGTAGTCATATAACTCAAGGCCGCGCGGTACACATGCACTTAATGACAGTGAGCTAAACATAGCACACATCCAGGAAACATTCTAGGAATTCCATCGCTTCCATCACATCACATCCAGAGTTATCATTGATTTGCATAACACGAGAAGACTCAGAAATACGTTGAATTCTAATCACCGCCTCACCCACATGAAATATGTAGCTCGGTTCAGAGAATGGTGACGTGTGGTGACGTCCACAGTGTGGAATTCTACGGTTACTAATTAAATACCTATGAGTGACCATTACAACGTGTTTTTATGTTTATATTATTCTATGCAAGCTTATGTGACTAATGTGGGTGATGAATTAGTTCTAAGTATCATCAGAGATACTGTCGTCAAGAGTCAACTTTAGACTTTAGACACTCATGTTACAAATTTCAAAACAGGGGTGGCAATATTCTTTTGCAGTTTACAAATGTCTTGATAATGTAGACTGAAGTTTTTTATTTCAAGACTGAAAAGTTAGTAAAGTGTCATTTTTGATATTGCAAATATAAGTTACAACTTAATGACGTTGCAGTTATAGGAAGGAGAAGTAAATTTGGTATTTTAAAATAGTGATTTGTATTGAAATAGCTATATTTGCAACATAAATTAATAATAATCGTGATATCCCAGTCTTGAATGCTCTTTTATCATTCATATT
Organism: Sweltsa coloradensis; assembly: GCA_024449915.1. Classification (NCBI taxonomy): domain Eukaryota; kingdom Metazoa; phylum Arthropoda; class Insecta; order Plecoptera; family Chloroperlidae; genus Sweltsa; species Sweltsa coloradensis. Next base: position 375,758 of record JAMZAV010000445.1, read on the forward strand.
TTCACACCCCTGTCTCAAAAATGATTTCTCCACCCAATCTTTATAGACATCTTCTCGATGGACCTAGCTGCACACCCCTGGCCTCGGCTGGCAGATATGCCCTTTCAACTCCGCTAAGGGTCAACCTTGAGCCAGCTTCCACTCGTTCATTCAGTCACTCTTGATGTGACGTCATCCATTGATAAAAAAAAAAACACACGCGCAATATTATAATAATATAATAATAATTATCTTGCAGGAAGCGCCTGAGTGGCTGCGGGGCCGGACACAGCCTAGCCTTGCTGCAGGGGACCTGGAATCATGTTGTCACTAGTTGTGAATGCGCGTTACCGTATAGAGGGTGATTTATACAATTCAATGTAATTATTGTCTGTTACACTATGTTTGCATTCCTGAATAAATATGAGGATGAATATAATATGGCGCTAAGGCTTTCTCATACCGTTGGGATGAAATTCCGAAGCGTATAGCATAGAAATAATTAATGTTGCTAGTATTACCATCTGGCAACATTCATTGCAAATATAATTTCTATAAATATATACAATCACTGTTTTCTTTTATAATTGAAATAAAACAACAGCATTACAGCCGGGAATGTAACGAGTCGGAGGTTGATTTTTATTGTAGATAAACTTGTGGCCATTATAGTATGATGATTAAGTTTAGGGGATTTATATAATATCAAATACGTTGCCAAATCAAATTTTAAGAAACCAAAATTGGTCCATTTCCTTACTCGCGCGACAATATTCGATCGACAGTGACCACTTATTAAACAGATTCCCATGGCTAACATTTACTTCACCAGCACGGAAACATAACGAAACTACCGCGCCCATGACTTATTCTGTTTACTAAGTTGTCGCTGTCGAGTTAGGAAATACACCCCCTGTTTAGAAAAGTGTAACATTCGAACGATCAAATCTTGCAAAATCTTCAGGCAATTTAATACTTCACTTCTTCCTCGAGGAGGGTAAATGGGTTACCTATATACTTGCTAAGCTCTTTGGCAAAGTTAAAAAAAATAAAAAAATAACTGTAATTTAATTTGTTTCTTTGGCAAAAATCTCGATGGTTTCATATAGGCAGAACCGTGCACCCTTGTGTATCATTGTAAAGTCTATAATACCCTGATATTGTCGTGAATGCCTAGCTTGTTAGTCCACTCGCACACGTCTTCACCTGTGTAATAGGCACCTCCGAGAGCGTCCGTCTCCTCTAACTAAATTACAGTGACATTAGTTTAGTTGTGTGCTGCTCGTTAGAGCCGTGTTATTAACACGGAACAACGATGCTACCTCCCAGAAGAACGAACAGACAGACAACGCCGACTAATTACATTAATGTGTTATAATAATCTTAACGACACGGGGACGGATATTTATCGCTTTTCTGAAAAATTAACCACCGTTTATAATAATTATAACGTAATGATAATGATGATGGCGTTTCTCAAAACTCAAAACAAGCAAAAAAAAACAATTATCATGATAGGATCTTGTAAACTTCATCAATACAACTTGCTCTGGGGGGATGTGATGGATTGAGTAGAAAGTGGGTTGATGGTTGTTAGGGCACGTGGAAAGAATGGGAGAAGACACCAATAGGTAGTTGATACAGATCAAACCATCTAGATTCTAGAATGTGTCAAAATGGTAAACTGTTGATTCCGTAGCACTAGGGTTTACTGCATGAAATAATGTTATTCTATTTTTTATTGTAAAAAAACATGCAAGTAACAATACAAAAATACACCGAGCTAGTTTTCTCCGGGTAGTCAAATTGCAGTCTTTGCTACGCTCACCCTATTATAATTAACATACCCTAATAATTGTGTATTTCAACTTAATACACATAAGAACGCGCTTACACTTGATAATATTTATACAAAGTCAGTTATGTGCCTGAGTGGGTATGGTTGACTCTTATTCATTTTATGCTGTGGGGAACCACTTTTTTGTTTTAGAGACTTGTGTTTTTGTGAATTGCGATAAAGGTAGAATATTTATTTATTTATATTTTAATTTTTTTTTCTCGACACTCGGCGAGAAGGCCAAATGTAGAATAATGTATTTTGACTTGGTAATCTCTGCCGCACTTTGTCTGCACGGACCTCTGGCTTATTATAATAATAATGCTCTAATTGCAAGGTAGTAAACCATCCAAGTGCGGCTTGTTATTCCTGTGACAATGTAGATAAACATGCCCGAATACGAGCTGTAACCCAGGTCGGCGCTTTGCTACTTGTTTATCAGGCTCGTGGTCGTAAGAACGAACGAGCTCGGGAGATAGTTAGCACCCAGCGTGGGGTGGGGTGCAGCTAGCAAGTGTCATGGCGCCGACCTGCAGACCGAACCGAGGTTGTAAACCATACAAGCACGGGAGAACCTAAAAAAAACGCTTGTCCCCGCCGGGTGCAAGGCTGATGGTGGAGGTGCCGGGTACGGAGTCGGAGATATTCCAACTTTCTAGGGACCACGAAACGACCCCCAGATTAACCAAAACATTCTGAATGATTCCTGTCGATGGACAATGTCAACAAAAAAACTAAATGCCAACCGGAGGACATGTTCGGTTTTTGTCGTGAGACGTGAGACGACTCACGCTCAAACGGACGGACAGAAAATTTAATACAGGGGAGGCTCGCTCCCTCTTATAACGCATGTTTGTGTACATTACAAATAGTTCTATTTGGGCATTAATAAAGTAGCCTCTTTTTGAAAGTGTGGTTGTGGTGAATAGAACTATGTAGATGATATATCTTGCTCTACACAAAGTTTGGAAATTTGTGACCTGGCACCTCCACCATTTTGAATCTAGTAACCATAGTGGCGAACATTTTAAAGTGGAAAGTTTACCCGGTACCTCCACCATTTTGAATCCAGTAACTATAGTGGCAACCATTTTAAAGTGGAAAGTTTACCCGGCACCTCCACCATTTTGAATCCAGTAACTATAGTGGCGAACCTTTTTAAAGTGGAAAATTTACCCAATACAGCCACCATTTTAAATCCAGTAACTGTAGGGGACAGTTTACCCAATACTGCCACCATTTTAAATCCAGTAACTATAGTGGCAAGTTTAAAGGTGCAAATTTTACAAAATACGGCGTATATGTGTGTATATGTCGCCCGCCCCAAGCATTACGAAACATGAAGTTGCATGGAATAAGCTTACATATTATAAGGTTTGTACTCCCCTGTCCCCGCCTAGCTGCATTGTTTGGACGTGTGTAATAATGTGCATGCGAGCGTCGGCTGCCCGGTTAGTGACATCACAGGCAGCCAGCCCTATAAGGGCACGACCCAGGCGTTTCTCGGAAGTCACTGGCCCTGGGTTCGACTCCCGGTTGAGGTACACGTGCGGTGTACGGACAGGCCTGACGGAGGCGATTCGCAGAAATATAACTAGCAAGTATACAAGCACGATTACAGTGACTGCGATGGCAATTCTTAGTGACGGCGGTGACTATGGCTATATGACTATAAATAAATTCTTAGGCTAATATAGTCTATCCACTCAGTCACATAACTGATTTTCAGGGGGGGGGGGACATTAAATTTAATGCCAACCAAGCAAACTCCGTAGACGCCGACACCATCGACGAGCGAACAATGAACAACTAGAGACCGGCACATACCGATCAATCAAGCTGGACACGATTCCACCCGCGGACAGCGACTATGACTATGACTGGGCTAGGAGTACGGTGTCACGCCCTGTCTAGAGTTTGCTTGATGAGAGGCTGACAGTCTCCGGAGTCGAACCTGGACGCGCGGCCACTCTGCCCAGAGGCTCTCGGCGGATGGAAACTATTTCTGAGACCACGTGATTGATTCGCCACGAGTTGATGAGCTTATAACCCGGAAACTGCGGTTCCAAAGGAATGTGCTACTAAATGAGATACGTGGCTCCGGCTGCTCCGGCTGCCGACTGGGTGTACGTGTGCTCGATCATCTTTGCCTGCGCTCGGAAACAAAGAATGCCGGGTATACTTGGAGTCTTCGTCTTCGTCTTCGTCTTCGTCTTCGTCTTCGTCTTCGTCTTCGTCTTCGTCTTCGTCTTCGTCTTCGTCTTCGTCTTCGTCTTCGTCTTCTCTTACTCTTCGTCATCATCGCCTTAGTGGGCGTCGTTCTTGTTGCAATTGTCGTCAAAAGTCTTTCCTGTCCAGCAATATATCTCGAGGTTGAGTGGAATCCGCGTCTGATCCGGGCCTCGAACCCTGGCCTCTCATGCGGCTCCGGTGTAATCTGTCCCCTTCAGTATCCACCACCGATGAGTCGCGCGCCTCTTGTCCGAAGGTGGAGGTGGACGTTGTCGTTACGCATTACATTCATGCACATCCCAGTCCCACGAACAACCATGACTTAGGACACTATCTCGCTTCCACAGATCTTCTCTCAGACACCTTAAATGCCCAGTTTCCATGACCCAACGTCGACGTTTCTACGCCGATCATAACGCAATCACATCCTTGTAAGAACGTCGACGTTTTGAGATGTCATTGGACAAGATCGTCGCTACTCGCTGGACATGGACGCCGGGCAGTATTTAATAAATAAATAAATAAATAAATAAATAAATAAATAAATAAATAAATAAATTCGTATTTTGAGTCTACCCACTCAGTATCAAGGGCGGCGTTATTAAATCCCCCGGTCGTGGATCGCTGCTCGACGGCCAGAAGACGTACGCATCGCGTGAGAACGTTGGCAATGGGTTCGGGAACGAAGTCAGTACCAGGAATCAGGAGGAATTCGAACAAGTTTCGGAGCTGACACCGCGTCCCGTTAGATCGACGAAATAATCCGGGTCAGTGGTCACTATGTGAAAAACACGAACACGGCGGCGGCACAGTTTGGAGCGAACATGTAGGTGGTCGGCGCGAATGTGGTTGCGGTGGTTGGAGGTGGTGGACAGGATGACCACCTTGTAGGGGTCAAAGTTTAAAATTGCAATAACAAAATCGCATGTTGTCCTCTGAGGCGGATCTAGTTCTGTCGTCGGGGGGGGGGGGGGGGGGGGTGCCTTTTCAAAGGATATCGGTCTCATGGGCAGCTTCCACGGGTGTGTCAATAAATTCTAGTTTTACAAGGGGTGGTCCCAGTCATTTACATGGCTCTTTAAATATTTATTTCAACGTTTTTGCAGTAGCGTTTAAAAGCCAAAACACGTTTAAAATTGAAAATTGCAAAATATGTGATTGTGATAACTAGCCATGCACGCAATCAAAATCGGAGACCCCTCCCCCTTTATCCGCCCCTAATTGTCTTCGTATAATTTTGGATATCATCAAATTCCTTCTCTATATCAGAAATGACCCAGGGTATTTTAATAGCATTTTCAATGGTCAATAATAGTCAACGACCAGAGCGTTTACCCATTGCAAGGCCAGGGCCAACAGCCACGCGGGCACGCTCTGTCTGCCTGTCTGCCTGTCTGCCTGGCTCAGTGCTAGGCTTGTTGCAAAGATGCCCCTACACAAATGAATAATTAGCAGCTTCCTGTCATCGTCAGACTAGGATATATCCGTCTTACAATAGACTCAAGTGAGCTATGGTTCGCGCGCACATCCTCTGCATCTGTCTGGTGACGCGCTGGCTTGTCCCGACCGGGGTTCGAACCCGGAAACTCCGGTTGAGTCAGGGGTCGCGGAAACTCACATTTCTTGTCACATTGTGTTAGACTGTTGGTGGTACAAGCGTCAAGTGTAAGATTGATTCGGATGGTCACGGGCTCAAAACCCGACATAGGCAATAATGCCGACCGAAGGTTTTTCCCCGAGGTTTTCTTCAGTATTTCGTGCGAATGCAAGGGATTGAGTCTTCCTCCAAATCAGCCCTAGGACATTCCCCTCATAATTGTCCAAACTCCCATCCCAAAATAATTAATTTAGACACCGGAAGATGGTCTCGAGGTAATACACATTTTGGTTACCCGGTAAGTTTAGCGACAGGAAATATGAATTGGTAATGGTTGTTGAGTAATGACTTACCCCTGCCGTACGAGGGAGACAGATCTTAATTCAAGATGATGGCTGGATACTGGATAGGAGGCGTCTTATTGCTCGTTGTCTTTTAGACATACAACAAGTAGATGTGAAACCTGCTGACAGATGACGAGGTTTCGTTGAAGCACCCCCTTCTGTCTGACCTTGAATCAAGTTGTTGTCGAGTGGGAGGGAATCATCCCCCATCCATCCGCACCAGACCCAGCGTGAGATGAAACTTTCTCAAAGATGATTAATATCTCATCTATGTAGTTCATTACGGCATTTTACGATGCAGATCTGCAATAGGCAAGGATTAGTTGACATATTGATGATGGGGATCCAAGAATAGACCGTAGGAGTAAGATGAAGAAATATCAGTCATTATAACTGATTAATAGACAGGTTGAGACAGATGTGGGGAACATGGGAATCGGTCGTGGATGAATCCTGTAGGAAGAAGACCGAATTGAGCAAATCCAAATTAGCATGGGTACAGGAGAAGCCGAAATAGGGAGCGAAGCTTACCGTTGTGTCACCGTAATGTGCATGGTTTGGTGGAGGTGCCGGGTTTGTTTTAGTTCTTGGAGGTCAATGCACTTGCCTTTCGTTGCACTCCACGTTTTCTGAAGAAGATTGTAGAATGGAAGTCCACTGACCGCTGCAGTTCATCAATATGCATCCCTCTTCACTTTCATAAAGCCCCAATGGCAGTTATAGCATTGTTGTCAAGGAAGCAACCAGTCGAGCCGCCTGGATTCCTCAATGGAGGTTAGCCTCATGTAAAGATGACGCTAGGTGACCGTTCAAAGCGATTTAGCTACGCTCGCCTTTAGAATTCTGACTTTATGATGTGATCCTTGTTTGCAAAAGGTCAAGTCCCGTTTTGGGTTTTCTCACTATTGTTGTACATTGGCCAGATATTGGGTGAGGCAATTGCCAGCACGAAACATTTAGCAGGGTAGTTGAAGCCATTGAAAAGACAGGAACTAAGTTGTAAATAATTTACTTTTGAGGCTATATCGGGATCAATCGTTCTCTGCTCAAGGGTGGGGCAATAAAGACGGACAACAAAGCCTCCGAGATGTTTTCCCAGATGGCGTGAGAGAGTCGCTCGACGGAAAGTTGTGTGAAAGTCATCGAAACTGAGGAATCATTCAATGGAGGGTGCCACCTTGAAAGCACGAAAATAATATGGTTGGTTGTGATTTGTGAATATAATGTAAACAAATGTGACTGAGCGATGAGCTTGTCTTGTTTGCTTTTGACCAACATCTTCATTTCAGAAGAAAATATGTTATATTGTAGTAATAATGAAGTTTTGGGGTTGTTTGGGTCAAATGACCTTGGGGCCGGGAGCTTAAAATAAGACTCGGGAATGAAAACCACGTTATTTTTTTAAAATAGATTTCAAAATTTTACGATTATAAAAGAAACCATTATTTTTCTTAGTTATGTTTTCCTAAAAACCCAAACATGCATGATTGATTACCAAATACCAACCATAAAAATTATGTAAAACTACTCTGTGAAATGTGAATCAAGGTGCCAGCCCCTGAAAGTGAGAAATCAGTTCTTGCTCCAGTATGCAAAACTAAAGAACGTAATGGCCAAGATAGGAATGTCGCAATTACTAGTTGATGACATAACATTAGGGAAGGCCCGGAAGAGCTTGTACAGGGACCACCCGGAACTAGATGGGATAGCGCATGCGCAGAGTTGATGGAACCCATGCTCATTACTCTCGGCCGGTGATAATCATAGCCTGAATGTATGTCCTTTGTGATGTGGAAGAGAGACAGGGTGACTAATCTGTCACACACCTCTGTGTCAACCACGTGTATAGAACTTACTTTAACTATTTAATTATATAAGAAATGTATTTAAATGAAAATGGCGACAGTGCTAAACTAAACTATAAGCTAATGTAAGTGTGAAATTCCACACAACATGCATAGCATCCATGAAATGAAACCAGGGACCAGGAACGTGTGATCATTCCCGAACTTATGCAGTTTTTTAAATGAATAGGGTAGACGTTAATTAAATTAATAAATACATACGTAAAATAATAAATATATCGACATTTAAAAACTTTTTTAAAATGGTCCAATCAATAAGAAATAATGATAACAATTTAGTGAAGAGTGAGTTTCATCAGTAATGTATTATTTGGTTCTGAAGGGCAGAGCAATATTACAATCTTCTTACTAATAATTGTAATATTTCTTCCTTTCCTATAAAAAAAGGTGTATTATATTCTACTTATCATGGGGTTAGGGTGTATTTGAATTTGTTTGTGTACGAATAACACTAACTTTTGGAATAGTTGTCCTGCTGGCACGTGTGACTTCACATTTAAAAAAAATGAAAAATAAGAAAAACAAAGAAGGCTACATCTTGTGTATATTAAAATATGTTGGGCATTTTTTTTATAAAATGCAATTATTCACAATTCAATTACATCAAGTCAAGACCCACCACCAAGGATTCACTGTACTTTTTTTTATTCTGCATGGTACATCATCTACAATATTGTACTTAAAATATCGTACACCATTGAGCAAGGTAATTTGTTTTGTGCACACCCTATAACACTATGCAAATCAGCATTCCATTCTTCTTCCATATGTTGTCTCATATATAAGCGGCATTATATTCCAAACACAACTCACACCAATTGCGAGATTTCCCCCCCCCCCCTCCCCCCGACTCTTACCACACCGTGGATAATTGATGCAAATTCACAGCCAACATTGGCGCTATGGATATTGTTCGACTACGCCCCACGGCAATAATATTCCGTGGTTTTCTCTGTTTTCCTCGGCCTGTATGTGGTAACGAGGCCGCATGCCACAGCGATGATGCATCCTACGTACGACGCAGATATGTATCTCCAGCATTGTGTTTGCATATTGCGCGATGAGGATCAGCGACGACCACAACCCACTTATTACAGAGTCGAGTGTCTTAGGAGGTTTCATCACTCGCCGCGGGTAACTGTTTGCTTTTGTTGTCCTCCTTCGTAAGTTTTTTTTTACTGAATAGGATAGACGTAAAATAAATAAATAAATAAATATAGGGGTTTGTTTTGCACTCTTGAGTGTCAGTGCACGAGGCTGAGAACGTTTTCCATTTGTTTTTGTAGAATTTGAACCTTTCTTTAGTAATGATTCCTTTCTCGATTTGGTTAGTTGGGAAACACTCCCCGTATGTGTAATTGTTTTTATTTACGACAATTTAGAAATTAAAAAAGTCCAGCCCGACCGGAATTGTAGTAAATAAAAATGATTCTTGTTAGATTTTTGGATTTATTTTGATCGCGCATTTGAATCTCCACCGACTTGTGTTATATAGGCCACCCTTATAGGCTCAACCAGTCAACGTAGATGTCAGGTGAACTCTCTACTGAGTCTCTCACTCCCTCGTCTTCTGTTCTTGCATCTCGCCAGCAATGAGTAAACAACCAGACGACGACGATAGTCTTCCTCCTGATCTGATTCAAGAATGAAACTTCTTCAGTAATTCCTAATCCAGCGTTTCTTGTCACATCCTTGTTTACTTCCTGTCCCGGCCTATCTTGGTATGAAGACGAAGACGAGAAAGACAACGACAACACCGTCCCGTTAGGGGTGGGCAACACGTGGAATGTCCCGCCTCCAGAGTCCAGGCCCTCCCATATCCACATTCAAACATTCCGCGAGCTTCTTCATAAATCCATCCATCCATCTGTTCGAACAAGCTTTCCAGTTATAATAAAGCTGGCGAACCAGAATTAATCACGGAACCTGAAGATTCCATTATTGCAAATTCCACTCCCAATTTACATTCCCGTCCAGGTGGTTGTGTTGTGTGTGTGTTGCCGCGGTCCCGTCTCGTCCATGCACACTAGGAAGGGGGTCGAGTTGAACTGTGAACCCAGGACGGACGGTCGGACGACCTTCCTTGGCATCCGAGCCCGGGTGACCAGTGCTTTCCCACACTACGGCCACTTGTCGCCCAGCTGTAAGGTCACCTACGTCCTAGTCGACACTGTATCATATGTGACGTACTCGCCATCTGCACAGACCAAGGTTTACACCGGAGATGTGAGGACATACTCTTTTTCAACATTTTCTCAGACATGTTATGGTTTTCATAATGAAAATATGTTAATTGCCACGAGTTTTGGAACTGAGCTGGAAGATCACCCTGATTTTACTTCTGAAACCAGATGCTGGTGACTCATTCACCGTGTTACGGTGACGTTATTGGTGGAGGTGCCGGGTAGCTTCCATTCCGTGGCTGTTAACAATGTTACTTGTTTTGAAATGCCTAAGTGCTATTTTCTTGAAGATGTTGAACGAATAAGAAGAAATGTACTGTTTTTCATGAAACATGGTCCAAATATCTATGATTTTCTGCCCTGAATGAAATTTCTAAAAATGGTGTGCAAAATGAAATCAATGTACCTACAGTGTACACAAATTGGAAACGAATAGTCTATAATAGTGGTAAAAGTAAAAATGACGCTATTTAATACCGAAAATCAGTTAAATTACTTTCCCAGAAAGAATGCCAAAATTGGGACGTTGAGACTTGAAACTTACAGGCGTTGACATTTGTCAATGAGCAAGACAACAATCACATGTTGATGATACCTAAAAATTGTAACAGTTTTGTATTGCGACATTTAGTTACACTGAACATGTTATTGCTTGCGTGTAAATCTAGATGGAAAACTGAACATCAGGTCCAACATATTATTTGCAAGTCGCACCCGAGAGTGAGTGTGAGTGTCCGCGCAGATACGGAGTCTGGTGATGGATGTGGGTGTGAGTGTGAGTGTGAGTGTGAGTGTGAGTGTGAGTGTGAGTGTGAGTGTGAGTGTGAGTGTGAGTGTGAGTGTGAGTGTGAGTGTGAGGGTGGTGTGGGTGTGAGTGTGGGTGTGGGTGTGAGTGTGAGTGTGAGTGTGAGTGTGAGTGTGAGTGTGAGTGTGAGTGTGAGTGTGGGTGTGGGTGTGGGTGTGGGTGTGAGAGTGAGAGTGTAGGTGTGAGTGTGAGTGTGAGTGTGAGTGTGAGTGTGGGTGTGAGTGTGAGTGTGTGGGTGTGGGTGTGGGTGTGGGTGTGAGTGTGAGTGTGGTGTGAGTTTGAGTGTGAGGTGTGAGTGTGAGTGTGAGTGTGAGTGTGAGAGTGAGTGTGAGTGTCCGCGCATGCAGACAAGGAGTCTGGTGATGGATGAATTCTCGCACTCTCACACTCTCCAAGACGGATACACACTCACAGCCATGTCCTTGTTCCAGACGTCTGGTCGCCGTGCACTTTCTCTGTCTCTCTTTAACAAATCACTTGTTTGTTATCTTAGCGTTAGTGATAACTTTCTGTTCCACATCCAGACACCGCGACAAACACGTTGACGTCGAAACACGGGGTGACTGTGCACTCGATAGCTGGGTGGAGGTAAACACTCATCACTGAAACACGAACAAATAAAAGAATATCTATTTTCTCACAATTTATTTACCTAATTCTTATCTTCCATTGGGCTTTTGCTTCTTGTGTTTTTCCATTAGGATATTTTTCCTTTCATTCTATTCGGTTTAAACTTTAAGGGATGGGATACTGTCATTTGATTCAGATGTTTGCATGCATCAACACAAACCTGTATCTGGAAACTGTACGGTGTAATCCCTAAGAAATTGCAAAAGAACCAGTGAAACGAGAGTATTATTGCTGTATGCATTTCTTTAAAAGCATTCATTTGAATGTTGTCAATTAGATATTTTTTAAATCTTATTCCTGTAAACCTCTTGCAGCTGTGTCACTTATTGCTGTGTACGACTCTAATATGGATAGTGAAGTATTCATTACCGTACTCAATTTCATCTGAAACATGATTTAGCCAATTCCTTATATTATATGTAATCTTTTGATCTTCTACGTTAGTATTATTGTTTTATATGAATTGCTTATGTGCTTTTAAAGATTTTTAATAGTATTCATTTGAATATCTTCAATTACTTAGTTTCTAAATCTTATTCCTGTAAACCTCTTGCAGCTGTGTCACTTATTGCTATGTACGACTCCAATATAGATAGTGAAGTGTTCATTACCGTACTCAATTTCATCTGAAATACGATTCAGCCTTCCTTTACATTATATGATATCTTTTGATCATCTACGTTAGTATTATTGTTATATGCATTGCCTATGTGCTTTACAACTGTATTTGTAAGTAAGTATAAGTATCATTTGAATATCTGTAATTACTTATTTTTTAAATCTTATTCCTGTAAACCCCTTGCAGGTGTGTCACTTATTGCTATGTATGACTTGGCGAAGCGTTCGTTACCTACTGGTCAGCACAGATACGATTTAGCCTTCATTATGTAATCTTTTGATCTTCTACGTTAGTATTATTGTTATATGCATTGCCTATGTGCTTTACAACTGTATTTGTAAGTAAGTATAAGTATTCATTTGAATATCTGTAATTACTTATTTTTTAAATCTTATTCCTGTAAACCCCTTGCAGCTGTCACTTATTGCTATGTATGACTTGGCGAAGCGTTCGTTACCTATACGAAGTCAGCACAAATACGATTTAGCCTTCATTATGTAATCTTTTGATCTTCTACGTTAGTATTATTGTTATATGAATTGCCTACGTACTTTTAAGATGTATTTTTAAAAGTATTCATTTGAGTATCTTCAATTACTTATTTTTTAAATCTTGTTCCTGTAAACCCCTTGCAGGTGTGTCACTTATTGATATGCGTATTGCTCAAGCGAAGCGTTCATTACCTATACTCAAGTCAGCACAAACACGACTTAGCCTTCCTATTAGATGTTATCTTTTGATCATCTACGTTCTTTGTAAACTAAAGCCTACTCGCTCTTAACGAACTGTAAGCTGTTTTGTTTTAACGAGCCTTATAGTTTATTTTAGATAATTAATACTATTTTACACTAGCATGTATAGTTAATTCAAGTTTATATGCACTGTTTTGTGTGTAATTACCAATTAACGTGGTTTATTATTATTGTATGTAAACTTATAATCAATTAGCTAAGAAAAGTGTTCTGATTAAAACACAGTACAAGTAAACGTAATCAGGCAATCACCTGGACACGTTGATGTTATGTGTGGAGAATATTGTAAATAAAAATGGCCCTAGCAAGAATCCTTGCGTAGCTCCCTTTCCCACGGGTAATAGCTGGCTGGATGTTTGTCTTTTGTTTTCCTTTCTTTCACGCCCACATAATACAAAATACATCCATCGAAGAACAATCCACCCACAGTTAATTTCTGCTCGGGAACCAACACAAAACAAAATTTGTTTTACAGCATTTATTGCTGTATGTGGCCAATTCATAAATAATAATTTCATTCTGTATTTTTTGTATCTTGTGTACAAATTACGGAGGCAATTAATAATAAATATAAAATAAGAAAGTTATATCTTAACTATGGTGGTCAATATAGACAAAGACAATTAATTGATTCGATAGGAAAACCACGGATTTCGGGGAAGTGTATCTTCTGACTGGTGGGCGATTCCAAGAAATTAAGATGTGAATTAATTTGATTTTAAGAATTATTGTAATATTTGGCCCCCCGGACGGCAAGATCAAAGTCTACTTTCTTATGGGTTTGGTATATTAATACAAATTCTGGTTTTGTAGGGCGTGATTACAAAAAAGATAGTTTACGCAACATCGTGATTTCCAATTAATAATATTTGTATAGTATGTTTATTCAAGTGACATACAATCGAAGTCTAAGCTATTTAACTATACAACTTAGCCATTTTGTTGCATGAAAGTTTAAAACCTCGCTACTCCTCGCGCTAATGAGTGTGTTGCGATGTGTTCTCGACGTCGTGTTGTCTCGACGCCGGCTAGGAGCCCAGCAGTCTGGTGGGACCAGCACATACACACACTCACCATTACCCCCGGGGCCACTTGATTGTTTGCTTATTTCACATGGGTGTGTGCAAAGCCAAGGAATATGCCAGCTCGTTTCGCTTCGTGCTCATATGGTAATTTCCTAGTCGGCTCCGAGTGCAATTTCACGATGACCGAATTAGCGGGATATTATTGAAACATCAATTAAACGAGTTTTTGTTGGATTTAAATTATAAATGAAAGGAGTGACCTAATCTCAGCTTTGAAAAATATTGTCGTCAATATATAAATACCTGCTTTTGAAAAATCCTTTCAGAGTTTTCTAGTGCAAACATAGTGGAATCATTAACTATAGAATGGTGGAAGCAGACATAAAAAAAGTGTCACTAATTGTCGTCTGTTGTCCAATGAGGATTCTGCATTTGATTGGAGCAGCTTCCAAAACACCTCATTTAACGCGTATTTGCCTTCATGAAAGAACATGTACACATTTGCAAACATTTCTTGGCACCGTGGATAAATAAAGCATGAACGGGTACGAGAATGCTAAAAATATGGAGAGAAGCTATACTTTGTTAACATTTTGTCAACGGAGGGTACAGAAAACAAAATTTTCTTCGCCTTTGGTGGAGGTGCCGGGTTGAAATAGTATCACCTTTAAATAATATGAGACTATCCTCGCCCTGTGAAGACCAAACACTTTCTGCATCACCTTTGTTGACGGCCAACGTCAACCAAAAACTCAGTTCAATGACATGTCATGTTCGGTTTTTATGTTGAGACGTGACACGCACACTGTTGAACGGACATTCAGTACACAATGTCGCTCGATATGATTTTGAAAACATTTTTATCCCCATCTTCCTCCATTGTTGGGGTGTTTCTCACCCCTTCTCTAGAAATCATCCGATGGGTAGGCCTACTGCTTCTTTGCTCGAAGTATAGCTGTCCCGCAATCGTATCTGCCCTCACCACAAAGTATTTCTTTTAATTGGCTTGATCGGAGCAGCCGATCGTTTTCACGAATAATCATAACACCATTAACGCGCTTGTTTAACGTCTTTCAAAATGGATGTCTGATAATTTGCATTTCGGCCTTTTCGGCGACTGCCAGCCGAGTCGCAGTTGCCAATAATTTGATAGCTGCATGGGAATTATGTTCAATGTCGGCAAGGTGGGTAACATTCCTCAGGTTTTTTGCGCCGTCTACGTAACAACACTTCCAAGAACATTGAACAAATAGCAGAGTGTGTTGCTCCCGAGATGAAACAGTTCCCACCGACCAGGTTGCAGTGTACACCAGGTCGGGAGTGGTGTACACCAGGTGCACTGGTGTAGGCCTACCCTACACCATGTGCGCCCTGGTGTACAACACTTCCAAGAACATTGAACAAATAGCAGAGTGTGTTGCTCCCGAGATGAAACATAGTATGTAGTGTGGTGTATACCCAGGACCACAGTGGAGTACTTGTTTCTTTAAATTTTGAAACACATTCAAATAACCATTTATAATAAAATTATGGGGCATCGAAAACCTCCCCCCCCCCTCAATATATTTTGCTGTCTACGTCACTGATGTGTATCCTCATCCATTTCGTCAACACTTTTTATGTCAAGTCTACCGTTTTTTTTTTTTTTTTTTTTAATATTAGAGGGGGTGGGGGGAAATGTTGTGTTTGCAAATACAAAGTATGATGAAAGACGATGTTCTTATCAATGTTTGATATTAATTGTAGAAATATATATAAAAACACGCCACAAACCATGATTCAAACCTGGATCGCCTGGGTCGAGTATGTTGATCAAGGGGGGGCACCCCCCTGCACCAGGCTCCCGACGAAACAGGTGTCTCTTAGTGTGGCTCTCGCCTCCTCGTGATACAACACCTATGCATATATTATTTCAGTTGTGATGACATTGTGATCTGTGAGAAATGTGTGCATGGCCGGCAAGATTATTTGTGTGACTGCAAAGGTCACTACGAACGTGATTATGAATATGGAATGAGATCCGCATTCGTAGAGACGAAGAAATAAGACTTACGTCATTCACTAAAAAATATCATTTTACAGATATTTGTACATTTGCCAAAAACGGAGTGTTATTTTTCATGTCCCTAGATTCCGCGGTGTTTGTGTGTTTGGTGACCAAGAAAGTAGTTCTTGGAGACTTTTACAGCTATTCCGTTGTCAGATTCGCGGTGTTTGTGTGTTTGGGGAGTGGGGGACCAAGAAAGTAGTTCCTGGAGACTTTACAGCTATTCCGTTGTCAGATTCCGCGGTGTTTGTGTGTTTGGGGAGTGGGGGACCAAGAAAGTAGTTCCTGGAGACTTTTACAGCTATTCCGTTGTCATATTCCGCGGTGCTTGTGTGTTTGGGGAGTGGGTGACCAAGAAAGTAGTTCCTGGAGACTTTTACAGCTATTCCGTTGTCAGATTCCGCGGTGCTTGTGTGTTTGGGGAGTGGGGGACCAAGAAAGTAGTTCCTGGAGACTTTACAGCTATTCCGTTGTCAGATTCCGCGGTGTTTGTGTGTTTGGGGAGTGGGGGACCAAGAAAGTAGTTCCTGGAGACTTTACAGCTATTCCGTTGTCAGATTCCGCGGTGTTTGTGTGTTTGGGGAGTGGGGGACCAAGAAAGTAGTTCCTGGAGACTTTTACAGCTATTCCGTTGTCAGATTCCGCGGTGCTTTGTGTGTTTGGGGAGTGGGGGACAAGAAAGTAGTTCCTGGGACTTTACAGCTATTCCGTTGTCAGTTCGCGGTTTTTTTGTTCGGGGAGTGGGTGACAAGTAAGTAGTCCTGGAGACTTTACAGCATTCCGTTGTCAGATTCGCGGTGTTTGTGTGTTGGGAGGTGGGGACCAAGAAAGTGTTCTGGGACTTTACAGCTATTCCGTTGCATATTCCGGGCTTGTGTGTTTGGAGTGGGGGACCAAAAAGTTCGGAGACTTTACAGCTATTCGTTGTCATATTCCGCGGTGCTTTGTTTTGGGGAGTGGGGGACCAAGTAAGTAGTTCCTGGAGACTTTTACAGCTATTCCGTTGTCAGATTCCGCGGTGCTTGTGTGTTTGGGGAGTGGGGGACCAAGAAAGTAGTTCCTAGAGACTTTTACAGCTATTCCGTTGTCATATTCCTCGTTGTTTGTGTGTTTGGGGAGCGGGGGACCAAGAAAGTAGTTTCTGAAGACTTTCACAGCTGTTCTGTCGTTGTCTTTCAAGTTGGTTATTATTATCACATGATAAGGCCATTACAAGTTTACAACTATAATGAATATAACGCATCTGTACAAGTTTCTCACCTAAAGTTACCATCTTCTGTGCCTTGGTTCCACATACCCATGTGTAAGAGGGTCATGGCAATTTGCAATGTTTTGTGTATGTATATGACATTGTGTTGTGTAATGGAAATAGATATATTGTATTGTAATTCTATTGTGACCCTTGCAAATAATATTTGGAGGCCGCATGTAATTATTTGGCTCGATCGTGTGAACATGGACCTTGTCAATGGAAGGGTGGATAACATATTTCTCCCGTGTCTGTTCGGATAGAGGTATCCTTCAGTTGAAATGAACTTTAGATATTGTTATTAATGGAGTAAATGGTTCGGAGATTAACAAATACACGCATTGGAATTATGTGAATGGAAACAAAAAATGCGTGCTTATTTCGAGTTTTTTTATTTATGATAAGCAAGAAAAACAAAGGTTGAAAACTTGATTATCCTGAGTAATATTAGTAATTACGTGAAATGACGCATCCCCAAATCATCCACGCATGGCGGATTCCTGGAAGCCGATTCATAAAAGTGAGTTTTACGACGTGCTACGCGTGAGTGAGCTCACGTCACGTTGAAGGAAGACGTGAACCTCGGCTGAGTCTACGCTAAGTGGTTTCGTGAACGGTCTTCCTCGCGAAGCTAACTCAACACTTTGGCGAGATGATTACAGGGAGGCGACGCGCGATGCCTCCAGCTGATCCACTATAACTTACACTCAACGAGCCAGGGAGCACATTCACAGTCTACAATATTCTCTAGCACTAGGGGGGTAAGACGCGAACCTGGGCTGAGTCTACGCTAAGTGAACGGTCTTCCTCGCGAAGCTAACTCAACACTTTGGCGAGATGATTACAGGGAGGCGACGCGCGATGCCTCCAGCTGATCCACTATAACTTACACTCAACGAGCCAGGGAGCACATTCACAGTCTACAATGTTCTCTAGCACTAGGGGTGTAAGACGTGAACCTGGGCTGAGTCTACGCTAAGTGAACGGTCTTCCTCGCGAAGCTAACTCAACACTGTGGCGAGATGATTACAGGGAGGCGACGCGCGATGCCTCCAGCTGATCCACTATAACTTACACTCAACGAGCCAGGGAGCACATTCACAGTCTACAATATTCTCTAGCACTAGGGGTGTAAGACGTGAACCTGGGCTGAGTCTACGCTAAGTGAACGGTCTTCCTCGCGAAGCTAACTCAACACTTTGGCGAGATGATTACAGGGAGGCGACGCGCGATGCCTCCAGCTGATCCACTATAACTTACACTCAACGAGCCAGGGAGCACATTCACAGTGTACAATATTCTCTAGCACTAGGGGTGAAGACGTGAACCTGGGCTGAGTCTACGCTAAGTGAACGGTCTTCCTCGCGAAGCTAAACTCAACACTTTGGCGAGATGATTACAGGGAGGCGACGCGCGATGCCTCCAGCTGATCCACTATAACTTACACTCAACGAGCCAGGGAGCACATTAACATTCACAGTCTACAATGTTCTCTAGCACTAGGGGTGTAAGACGTGAACCTCGGCTGAGTCTACGCTAAGTGAACGGTCTTCCTCGCGAAGCTAAACTCAACACTTTGGCGAGATGATTACAGGAAGGCGACGCGCGATGACTCCAGCTGACCCACTATAACTTACACTCAACGAGCCAGGGAGCACATCACAGTCTACAATGTTCTCTAGCACTAGGGGTGTAAGACGTGAACCTCGGCTGAGTCTACGCTAAGTGAACGGTCTTCCTCGCGAAGCTCAACTCAACACTTTGGCGAGATGATTACAGGGAGGCGACGCGCGATGCCTCCAGCTGATCCCTATAACTTACACTCAACGAGCCAGGGACCACATTCACATTCACAGTCTACAATGTTCTCTAGCACTAGGGGTGTAAGACGTGACCTGGGCTGAGTCTACGCTAAGTGAACGGTCTTCTCGCGAAAGCTCAACTCAACACTTTGGCGAGATGATTACAGGAGGCGACGCGCGATGCCTCCAGCTGATCCACTATAACTTACACTCAACGAGCCAGGGAGCACATTCACAGTCTACAATATTCTCTAGCACTAGGGGTGTAAGACGTGAAACTGGGCTGAGTCTACGCTAAGTGAACGGTCTTCCTCGCGAAGCTCACTCAACACTTTGGCGAGATGATTACAGGGAGGCGACGCGCATGCCTCCAGCTGATCCACTATAACTTACACTCAACGAGCCAGGAGCACATTCACAGTTTTACAATATTCTCTAGCACTAGGGGTGTAGACGTGAACCTGGGCTGAGTCTACGCTAAGTGAACGGTCTTCCTCCGAAGCTAACCCAACAATTTGGCGAGATGATCACAGGGAAGCGACGCGCGATGCCTCCAGCTGATCCACTATAACTTGCACTCAACGAACCAGGGAGCACATTCACAGTCTACAATGTTCTCTAGCACTAGGGGTGTAAGACGTGAACCTGGGCTGAGTCTACGCTAAGTGAACGGTCTTCCTCGCGAAGCTCAACTCAACACTTTGGCGAGATGATTACAGGGAGGCGACGCGCGATGCCTCCAGCTGATCCACTATAACTTACACTCAACGAGCCAGGGAGCACATTCACAGTCTACAATGTTCTCTAGCACTAGGGGTGTAAGACGTGAACCTGGGCTGAGTCTACGCTAAGTGAACGGTCTTCCTCGCGAAGCTAACTCAACACTTTGGCGAGATGATTACAGGGAGGCGACGCGCGATGCCTCCAGCTGATCCACTATAACTTGCACTCAACGAGCCAGGGAGCACATTCACAGTCTACAATATTCTCTAGCACTAGGGGTGTAAGACGTGAACCTGGGCTGAGTCTACGCTAAGTGAACGGTCTTCCCCAGCTCAACTCAACACTTTGGCGAGATGATTACAGGGAGGCGACGCGCGATGCCTCCAGCTGATCCACTATAACTTACACTCAACGAGCCAGGGAGCACATTCACAGTCTACAATGTTCTCTCGCACTAGGGGTGTAAGACGTGAACCTGGGCTGAGTCTACGCTAAGTGAACGGTCTTCCTCGCGAAGCTCAACTCAACACTTTGGCGAGATGATTACAGGGAGGCGACGCGCGATGCCTCCAGCTGATCCACTATAACTTACACTCAACGAGCCAGGGAGCACATTCACAGTCTACAATATTCTCTAGCACTAGGGGTGTAAGACGTGAACCTGGGCTGAGTCTACGCTAAGTGAACGGTCTTCCTCGCGAAGCTAACTCAACACTTTGGCGAGATGATTACAGGGAGGCGACGCGCGATGCCTCCAGCTGATCCACTATAACTTACACTCAACGAGCCAGGGAGCACATTCACAGTCTACAATATTCTCTAGCACTAGGGGTGTAAGACGTGAACCTGGGCTGAGTCTACGCTAAGTGAACGGTCTTCCTCGCGAAGCTCAACTCAACACTTTGGCGAGATGATTACAGGGAGGCGACGCGCGATGCCTCCAGCTGATCCACTATAACTTACACTCAACGACCGGGAGCACATTCACAGTCTACAATGTTCTCTAGCACTAGGGGTGTAAGACGTGAACCTGGGCTGAGTCTACGCTAAGTGAACGGTCTTCCTCGCGAAGCTAACTCAACACTTTGGCGAGATGATTACAGGGAGGCGACGCGCGATGCCTCCAGCTGACCCACTATAACTTACACTCAACGAGCCAGGGAGCACATTCACAGTCTACAATATTCTCTAGCACTAGGGGTGTAAGACGTGAACCTGGGCTGAGTCTACGCTAAGTGAACGGTCTTCCTCGCGAAGCTAACTCAAACTTTGGCGAGATGATTACAGGGAGGCGACGCGCGATGCCTCCAGCTGACCCACTATAACTTACACTCAACGAGCCAGGGAGCACATTCACAGTCTACAATGTTCTCTCGCACTAGGGGTATTTTAAAATTAAATTAAATCGTAACTGAAAACTACAAGATCGCCAATAGAAAAATTATTTTCATTAAAAATGTCTGCATTGAATAATTATATGTCCTCAGATTAAAAAGTCTTCAAAAAAGTATACACAAAAGTACTACAAATATCCTTAGTTAACTCATACTCAAACTGGACTTGTACATAATACCAAAATGTGCATATTTTGGCTGCTGTTTGGGATAAGTTTGCTAGTGTTTGGACGTCGATATCGCGGACATGAAATTTATCACAAATATGCAACAAACATAATAACATTTGTTCTTATTATTATTATAACATTTACGATTCTGTATCAAACACCAATGTTGTCGTCGACTACAAAACGGGAATTGTAATCTCGAGTGAGTCGAGTCACCTGTGGCAAGTTTGGTTCGCATGGTCTTGTTTTTGTCCTTAATTTTACTACCCTTTGTTATTTAAAGTGATGTGAGGTTCTTACTCAATTTGTTCGAAGATGATAAAAGGATATGACACTTGGAAGAAACGAATCATAATCCACAAACCAGCGATCATGTAAAAGTTTGGGTAAAATATTTGAATTTTAAACTTTAGTTGTTTTATAAAATAATTTTAACTGGAGTAATTTAATTGATGTGAATGCACAAAAATACATCATTTGAAAAATTGAATACTCAAAATCGAATTATGAGGATAAGAATGAAAAAAATGTTGATTGAATTAAAAATATCTTACTATCCCGCGCAGTGTGGCGGGAGTTATCAACACTATCCTCTCGATCTTCCTCGTTGCCAGAAGACGTGAACTCACACACACCCCAGCTAGACAATCTCGGCGGCAATCAATTGCCTGGGTTTGACTGGAGCGACATGCTCGTGTAATTAACACGGGGAAACCTGGTCGCTTAGCTCAAAGAGAAGAAACTCGTCCGTCTCGTCTGCGACTCAACTCGCGGGAGATAAAAGTCCGGCTTTCTCCCGGAACGTCTGCAAGGAGCTCCACATCCAGTCCACTCCCCTCTCCTCTCCTGCTAGAGAACAGCGAGGAGTTTACCAATTAGAAACAAAAGAGTCAAGATTAGTTAGAATACGGCAGCTTCGCGAGCGCGAGTGTGATTATCACGAGGAAAATGCACTTAAACTCATAGTTTCCAAAGTCATATTATAGTCATATAATTAATATCGGGGAACCGCTTCTCCGGCAGGCCTACTGAGATAACAAACAGGCATAAAATTATACAAAAATCTAGAATAAATTGAAGAAATATGATTTTCGAGAGAAATTTTGTTCAATTGAATCCTTCATTACTAAGTTTAGAGGTTTCGAAATGTCTCATGATTTTGAGAAAGCAAAAATCAGACAAATCGAAGTTTTGATTTTAAATAATATTTTGGAAAATTTAGCAAGAAAGGAAAATGATGAGACCTTTTCATTTTTCAATATATTGTTTGAAAAGTGGTTTCATTGTTCACTGTCACTCAACAAATCATTAAAACGTAATCAGCCTTCTCTTCACAAAGAAGTTAAACAAAATACAATGCACGTTATTTTTATAGATTTATATGAATCTGTAAGTTTCAAAATATAACCTCGAAAACACCCTCAACACTCGACAAAATAATGTTCATGAAATCTGACTTTGAAGAGCACATTTCCCTTTTTCTTATGGGGAAGTACAACCCAAATCTCGAAAGTGGTTTTCCTGTCTGCCAAGTGCACAATGTGCGTCCGCATATAAATATAATACTAAATCTAAAGTATTTCCTCGTAGTTCTTCGAACTCTGTCCGAGTTCCTTGCTTCCGTGGCCTTGAAAACCTCCCAGCAAGATAAGCCTAGCTCCCAAGAAGTAAATAACACTAGTTAGTTGGCTTGCTTGCAAATCGTCTAATTGGATGTTTAAATTATTATCCAATTTGAGTGGCCATTAATTTATTATAGGTTTTCTCAAATAATCCAGCACTGAATTGTTTATGTCTTCGATTTCGTTTCCACATTAAAACTAGTTTCCCTGGTTTTCTCGCGGATCCGACCATAATTTGACTGAAATCCAGAGAACAGAATAATTATGTAGCACATGATTTTTGTCTGATCTGATGAATGAATTATGTTTCATTCATAAGTAAAGCAAGCGTCTACCTAAGTATTTTATACCGTGAAGGAACCACCGACTCTTTGCAGGGTAATCAATGCTCAAAGGATGAACAATGAATAACAAAAATACAAAGAGTACCAATTATATAAGTTAAGATCCCGTAATAGGTTGTTCGTTCGCACACCTATTGTGAGAAGGTCCATTTTGGCCGTTCGTTCGCTTCGTGTTAAAATGCACTCATAACACTAGCCTTGAAGCCATTGTAAAAGTGTTAGACACTGATTTTATGTTGTTATACATACGTCGCAAAGAACAAACCTATTATGTCAAAATTTGCATGGCACTATAATATACACCAAATTTTTTTGTAATGTCAAATTTGGAAAACTAATCTAAAATCATTGTTTTGATTGTTACGTGATTGTATTTGATATTTATTGATCTCAGACAAACAGTTATAACCCAATTCCAGGTTACTAAAACTAACATATAAAAATACATTACACACAAAATTATTAAGAACAATTACTATAAAAATTAAAAATATACAACAATTATATAAGAAAAAGTTGATAAACGCAAGTATAAATTTAAAATAAAACTGTCTGAAAATTAAATGAATTATAAAGTCATGATGTTTAAATACAAAAACTGTAAAAAGATGATAAGAATGAAAGAAATTGCGTGATTATTATACAAGTGATGTGATGTTATGTTCGGTGCACATTCGAACCTGTCAAGGGAAGGGAGACGGAGATATTTTATGAAATAAACCATTTTATTTATTTTTATTATAATTTGAGAAAACAATCAAATGATTCACATTGTTTTTGAGTTTGTACGATGTTTGCATAACATGTGATCTCAGTCACAACCTCAATGGGGAGGTATGTATGTAGAATTATGACTGGTTGTATTATTATGTATGTATGTATGTATGTATGTATGTATGTATGTATGTATGTATGTATGTATGTATGTATGTATGTATGTATGATATGTATGTATGTATGTATGTATGTATGTATGTATGTATGTATGTATGTATGTATGTATGTATGTATGTATGTATGTATGTATGTATGTATGGTATGTATGTATGTATGTATGTGTAACTAAACAATATAAGATACATTACACACATTAAATAATTAATGAACAATTACTATAAAATTAAAATTATACAACAGATATATAAGAAAAAGTTGATTAACCAAAGTATAAATTTAAAAAATAAAAACGGCTGAAAATTAAAATGAATTATAAATGTACTGATGTTTTAAAATACAAAACTGGTAAAAAGATGATAAGAGTGTGAGAGTGATATTGCGTGATTATTATAAATAGTGATGTGATGTTATGTTCGGTGCACATTCGAACCTGTCAGGGGAGGGGAGACGGAGATATTTTAATGAAATAAACCATTTTTAATTTATTTTTATTATTATTAATAGAAAGATTGACGAGCAAACAATTTCACAAAGTGATATTTCCACATTTGTCTTCTCTGAGCCATAGTCACACACATGAATGAACGAAGTAACGATGTCTTGGCATTCACAGCCAGTGTAGACCTGTCCCCTACTCAAGTCACCAACCTCAATGGAAGACAAGACGACGACGTCGCATTCTTTGCTCAAATGATAATTTCTTTTCGTAGAATTGCGATGACCTTCCTGGTTGTAATTATTCCACTGGTGTCCGGCTGCTTGGACGCCGGTTTGGCTCTTCCAGCCATACATAGTCTGTTCGGTTCCACACACGACATTACACGACATGACACGACGCCACACCACTCCGGCAAGCGGCAATCATGACTGATATTTTCTTACCAGGGTTTGCGAATAGAGCGAATTAAGTCCTATTCTATGTCCTTGGACATGTTTTTTTCCCAGCTTTAATACATTGTCCTGAAGACACCAGTGTATCCTGTTCAGATGGATTGATGAGGACAATAAAGAGTAATTATTATTCATCTCTCTTTAATGGTGTCTTTTGAGTAGGTATTCCATTCCATTCATAAGACATACATACATAAATAAGACAGTTCTTCCTTGCGATGGCAAATAGGCAATTTCTTAAACACATAAACGTCTGGAAACAGTTAAACTGACAATAAAATTCCTTCTCTAATGGTAAAGTTCCATGTTCGTTGACAGAAGCAATCGCTCATCTCGTCTTCACCGGTAGGTTGCCAGTGTGAGCCCAGCAGGAGGAGTCGTGACGGGCTCGTCGTGCGATTCAGAGGCTTTGCCAGCGCAGGAGGCTGGGTTTTATTAGAGTTGTTCGCCTTCTCAGTGTCCTCCGATGCCGACATATTATATCTTCTCCTTCAACCGTCCTGATCCCAGCATGGTGGAGAGAGAGGGTTCAATAGATTGTTGAAGAAGAACAGACAAATTTATTTATATATTTTTTTTTTTTAAATCTCGTGTTGGAGGTGCAGAGTACATAAAAAGAACTCCCCGTAACTTCAAGAGTCACCAACAGCATTCTGTAGCATGTCATCAAAGAGCAATGCCAATCAACACATTTTCAATCGGAGGCCATTTTCGGCTTTATCGTGACACACAGTCGGAGGCCAAAGTGACGCTTAGAGAGAAGCCTCTAAGAATTGTCTCTCCAACCGGAAATCCTACAAATTCTTGAGGTATTGCAGTTGGCAGTTGCATCACCGCTGAATGCTATAGTGCAGTTGCATCACAGCTGAATGCTATAGTGCAGTTGCATCACAGCTGAATGCTATAGTGCAGTATGACTTGCATCACAGTTGAATGCTATAGTGCAGTTGCACTTGCATCACAGCTGAATGCTATAGTGCAGTTGCACTTGCATCACAGCTGAATGCTATAGTGCAGTTGCATGAGAGGAGGTCGAATGCAGGGTTTCCTCGAACAGAATGTCGCCTTGTTTGTTGTCCAAGAAGTAAGCTGCACTTGATTATCACGTGCTACCTGGAACGTTGCAGCCTGCCAGCCAGGTTTCCGGTTACAGCAAGAAACTTAGAATAGGAAATGTCATTCACTTGAGCATGTGCCTTGTACAAACACACGCTCACGCGCGCATACCTTCACATACTCGCACGCACACGCACTCGCTAGAGCTGCGACCATTTTCTATCTGCGCTGGTGGATGAGCACGCATTAAACGTATGGATTAAAATAATTGTTTAAAAAAACTGACATGACTAATTTCTGAAATTTAAAACTAATTATTTCGAAAATTTACAACATTTAATAAAATCGGAGGATATGTGTTTGAACATTTTAACTTTAAAGTTCACTTGCAATGTGTTTGATAACAGAATTGCATCGCAGAATAGTTGAGCTCAAAATGGCCGACTGAACTGTGGATCTTGACTGGATAAGAACTCGATGGTAGGCAGCTGTAAAATCGTATTTATATGGATTGTTTTTACGTCTTGTCATAAGAGCGGCTTCGAGTATCCGGGACGCTGTAACCTCACTTGTCCCGGCTAAACGGTGCCATCACGCATACAAGCTCAAGCGGAAAGCGAGCCTTCTAATTGTCTTGTGCGCGGCCGTTACAACTTCCCTTCTCGACTCATGTAGCACTAGTCGGAACTACCGTCCGGAAGCAATAATTCCATAAAATAGTTTTATTGAAGTACTCGCGTAGTAAGTTCTAGGAATGGCTCCCATAATGCACCGGGCGTGGTGCGCGAGGTGTACGTCACCGCGTAACCCGAGACTCGCTCGCACAAACTCAAGGTAATTAAACAATCAACTCGTTTTCATTATAATTAATATGGATTAGGGTGTAATAATTTACATTTGTTGCATTCATATACAAAATAGAGACCATGCCGCGTTTTACTGCTTGAACGTGAAACGGGTATCTTATTATCACTGCTCATAATCATCAGTCGAACAACTAGACACATTTAAAATTGTATTTCAATCCAAATTTTGTGTTTTGTAGCATCTATTTTTTCTTTCCATCCATACCCTAAATAGGGAGTTTCTTGATATTTCTTTTAGTGCATTTTACAATCAACACATTCTAATTTTAGACCATAATTCTAAGGTTAGAATGAACGCTAAATATCTATTTGCATGGGAAATTCTTATTTCTAGTGAGATTTCATTTTGCAACCGCTTTGAAAAAACACTTGTTTACCAATTTAACAAAATATATTGTTCCTTTTAAGGGTTAATGGATATAAAATATTCAGTTTTTCTTAAATACATGTGTATCGATTTGTTTCATGCAAACAAACCGATGGATTGAGAGTGTTGTTATGCCCCGTACTGTCGCGCTAATTCCATTCTGCGTGTTGGTTCGCTCATCCTTTACGTGGACGCGTGGATGAACCAACAGTCACACCACGTATTAGTGTGGGGAGGAACACGTCATTTTACCACGTGTGAGTCACCAAGTGTGGTCACCAAGTGTCAAAAGGAAAGAATTGTGGAAATAGTGAGAAATTATAATTACCTGCCTGTTCACGCGTTGAACTCTCTTCTTCATACTTTTTTACACCTATTTCTCATTTCTTTATAGAGAAACCCACCCCAGTTCTTGAGCCTGATCACTTCGACGAGGCTATCTTAGCGTTCTTTGAAGAGGTTAAATGTGTCGTTGGATGTGTTTAGAGCATAGCTAGAGAAGCGAATCCATCAATTTGGTTATAACTATAGACAGGTTTTTATGGTAAAAACAAAATTTTCATTGCCAACCACATTTACCTCTTTTATTTATTTTCATCACTTATACCTACCTATGAATTTCTTTATCGTAACTTTCAATACATTTACTTTGGTTCCAGTACCAAAATTCACCAACATATGGGGGGGGATAGGAGGGGCGGGGGGGGGGGGCAAGATACACAAATTACATTGTTCCAACTAGTATATAAGATATACATACTACTTTATTACCATAATATTTCTGGATTCTAACAAGTATTGTGTTGTTCCAGGAACCTGGCTGTCGGGATCGGCATCCAAAACTTCCCCGAGGGTCTGGCCGTCAGTTTGCCGCTCAAGGCCGCAGGATTCTCCACGTTCCGCAGTTTCTGGTGAGTTTCCAGGGAGGGAAGCTATCACTTTTCTATTTGAACACTAGTTTACCTATTAAATTGGCACTTTGGTGTACAGTTGAAGATTTTGACACATCTGCAGCATGAGCATCTATCTGTAGAGAGGACAGATTGATTGATTGATTGATTGATTGATTCTTAGTCAGGTGGGATTAAGGCCAGCGAGGCCTTTTCTTAAATCCAACCTGATACAGGGACTGCTCCTGGGCTTGCTAAGTCTTACAGCCAGTGTATTGTAGGCATATTTCATTTTAAACTATTTCATAAAATAAATATAGGAATAACATTTGAACTTCATTATTGATCTGAAGAATGTAGTATTGTTATTTTATTCGTAGCAATACCTCAAGCCAGAGATAAGTAGTTCACAAAAGACTTTAGTTTCAGACCATTGGAATTTGACTGCGAGCTAAAATAGTTTATACTAATGACCATATTATCATTATTGAATATTAATATAATTATATATTTAGATATATATCCTTGACGGTTCTCTTGGTTTCTTCCTGAATGTCCTCGCTTGGTGCGTGGTATCGACAGGTATGTGAGAAATGTGGCCTACGTCGAAACCGTGTTCCCGTTAACCGTTCTGTTTGTCTCATTGTTAATAATAATAGTATATAATTGTTTTAAGTGGTTTCATGCACACTTTTCAGATGCAGAAGAAGTGAGGTGAGATTGTATAAGTTCCAGGTCAGAGTACCCCGGCGAGGAATGTTCATTTACATAGTTCGTGACACCTCGCCTGTGTTAAACGTGAATTAAGCGGGATTCTTGGCTCAAGTGGGAGAATCAACATGATAATGTAGTTTGTGGAACTGCACGAACGCCACATCATGCCGAGGATAGGATGTCGGAAGGCTTCAAACGACACGCAAATCGTTTTGTCTCTATACTTACGCGAACGGTACTTGTTGTAATCAAGGGGGTTTGCAGGGAAATAAATGGAAAACCACTATTTCTCTCTCTCTACCCCTCTTTGCTTACATTTTGTAGTGCTTTACAGTAATGGCATTCGTAAGAGTGTAGCAATTAGTTTTACATTAATTAGTATTAGATTTAATGCTAAAGGGAAAAGTTGGATGTAAGAAGTGGCTTCACTATAGTCATAATCCCGCCCATTATAAAGTCCCAAATCATTATATTAATTTTTTCCTCTCTCTACATACGACAATCAAATCTCTCTATATTCCCTTTTTTCTTATCATTATTTTTATTTCGATAGTATTTTTTAAAAGAGTCAAGTCTTGCTTATTGAAGTTGTATTTGATGTAAACTTTGATAAATGATTTCTTGATTGGTTTGTTATTTTGCTGTTCTTATTCATGCGATTGTTTTGCATTTCTCAGTAATGTGATTATGTTTCTTTCTACACTGTTCAATAAAAAGTTCTCTTTCCCTCCCGACATCTTTCTAACTATCTGTTGAGACGTATAATTATTAAACTGATACAACTCTATAGTTGCAATCATTAGTTTTCCCACAGTAGATATGAGTAAATCGTCAGATGTTCAACGCAATGTGAATCGCGTGTCAGCACTGCATGCACTTACAGTTGCAGTCGATTGTGTTTTGTGTAGTTTTCTTCGTATAATACAATATTTTTTGTTTAGCGATGTTGAAGAACGTGTGATCGGTGCTGGTTGAGTCACTTTGATGAGATATAGGCTATATAACTCGGCGCATATAGTATGTTTTTCAAGAACTTTCAAACAATAGTATATAAGCATAACTCATCATCATCATTATGTTGTCAATGCGTGGAATTCAATTTTTTCTTGTTTTAACTTTGCTATTTCCAGTATGTCTACATCCTGGATAATATGGTTTACGATTTCAATATTTGCCTACCTCGACTTCTTTACCTTTACACTTTAGATGAACCTTGGGGCTGGTTCCCCAACTTAGGCCATGTCGGATTCTTAAATAAATAACCCCTTCTTTATCAAAACTTGTCAATAACTCCGTATCCACGTTTGCTGCTTCGTACTTGTTCACATTCATTCAATCTATACCTAACGGATCTGTACTAACAGGGAATAGAACACATTTGACAGTTGGTAAATCGCTCGGCCATGAAGTATCCGACGTACATGACACTTTGCAAGGTTGCCAATAAGGATAAATGGAGAGCCCTACAGTAGATGTTCGATATTTTGCATTAATCAGCCGGAGACATCACGAATATGGACAACTTAGGACTTTTTAACAAAATCCGCAATCGTGAAAATCAATTTATTTCTTTTGAAATTATTTGAAAACCAATTTTAGAAAAGCGTTACTGTAGAATCCTTCATTTCTGCATCCGCGACAACTGCCCAATGTTTCAATCATCTGTGGTGCCAGTCAGCCGAGCGAACTTAAATTTGCTAAAACGCATGTCCCATGTTAGATCTTGACGTCACTAATAGTTTCTCACTAGTTATTTCTATATCAGTAGGCGGTATTTACGCTTCCCACACTCACGCTGTATGTATATTCAATTAATTAAATGCACAAATTAAATCAAAATTATTGAGGTTGGACTCGGATGGTACATTTGCTAAATTTTCCTTCTTTTCAAAACAGATTTGACTCCACACCACAATGTTCGCAGGAAACTGAGAGCTTATAAAATATTTCCCTGACAAGTTTCAACCATGTCAAACATGCGTATATCCATCATGTGCTTACTAAACACTCAATCAAACTATATGATCCCACCTGACATCGACTCGTACAAGCTATACCATCAGCTACACTGGTATTCACATGCTGCACTCAATTAACTGTAGTACATACCATCTCATTAAAGTAGAAATAGAGACATTAAACTAATAAGCTCGATGCTGCAAACATCTCATTATGGAATTACATTATTAAGATAACAACGGCAATAAAATAATTTGAGAAATGTTAAAGTCAGTGACCGTGCAAGGCGATCTTTGCACGAGTGTGTGGGTGTCATGAATCAGCGGTCAGACTTCATGTTGTACATGTGTGCATGTTTTGTAAAGGTCTGCACTCTACATGTTGTACATGCAGGGCCGTATTAAGGCATGGCTTAAGTAGGCTGGAGTCTGGGCGCCGGCATTTTGGGGCGCCTTGGCGCCCCCACTAGGTTTCCGTGGGCGAGGCGTCTGCTTCCTAACAAACAACAACTAACACTTAAAAATTATCGACGAAAGTATGCTAAATCTAGTAAATGCCCCATTTGCAATGTCAAAAATCAAATTTCTGAGGCTATGCGCCCCAGACCCCACTAGCTGGGAGAATCCCACCGGTAGCCCCCATTGTACCAGATTCTATTTTTTCGGAACATTTGTTTCATGGGCAGTTTCTAAAAGTGCATACCTAATGCACTTCCTTCGCCACTACAATTTTTAAGTTTAAATTACGATGACGTCATTGACACTTTTGCTAAGGAAAAGGGGGGGGGGGGGGAAAACCACTTGCAATGCCTGATTTGCGCGACTACAACGACGATACTATGTTGGCCAGGGAATTTATGTATTATGGTGATCAATTGCATTGCCCGTTACTAGTTACCTACTTTTTCTTTTTTTAGCTAAAATGCACCGCATGTTTTTCAGCTAGTTTGAAATAAGGGTGGGTGGTGGGCGATTTTTGTTTAGGCCTATGGGCGCCAAATGTCTTAATCCCCGTTGTACATGTGTGCATGTTTTGTAAAGGTCTGCACTCTACATGTTGTACATGTGTGCATGTTTTGTAAGTCTACACTCTACATGTTGTACATGTGTGCATGTTTTGTAAAGGTCTACACTCTACATGTTGTACATGTGTGCATGTTTTGTAAAGGTCTACACTCTACATGTTGTACATGTGTGCATGTTTTGTAAAGGTCTACACTCTACATGTTGTACATGTGTGCATGTTTTGTAAAGGTCTACACTCTACATGTTGTACATGTGTGCATGTTTTGTAAAGGTCTAGAGAGTGGAGAGTAGAGAGTACAGTGTAGTGAGTAGAGAGTACAGTGTAGTGAGTAGAGAGTAGAGAGTACAGTGTAGTGAGTAGAGAGTAGAGAGTAGAGAGTAGAGAGTAGAGAGTAGAGAGTAGAGAGTAGAGAGTACAGAAAGTACGTGGAGCGCCGCTGTCGCTGCCAGCTTGCAGGGACGGAGGATAAACACCAACAGGCAAACATATCCGCACGAAACGACCTCGTGAATAAGACCTGAAGGGAATTCCTCGGCTTCCCTGGTTCGGTTCGGCCACGTCCGTCAAGCCCAAGTGATTGACGTTTGCTTTGCTGAAAAGTATCAATTTCCTGTGGAAATCTCGGTTTTAATGGATTTCACATCGTAAAGACTCGTAACTGTTCGGCAATATCGCCGAGGGGCAAACACAAACCGCCATCCACTTGGAATCGATCAGATCAGACGAGGAATTCGACAGTGATTAGGACGAGGTGAAGTCTTCACAAGTCTACGGCGGTAACGAGCCAACTGTGTAGTTCCCATGAGTCGGGAAGAGGAGGGACGTTTAGGCCCCTGTTGAAGGAGGTAAACTCACATGTCCCCAGACTGTTTGGAAGCCGATATTGCAGTTGAATATAATTGTCATATAGAAAATTCGTAAACCACCAAAAATTTACTTTCCGAAATTGTGTGACGAACGATTCTGGCGCCTGGAATGATGGAATATTGGAAGAAGAGGAAGAAGTACGACCCTTCTTGCAGAAATGCATTTCGAACTTGAACAACTTATGGCCTATGGTTTTAGAATGACGTTTAAATGGTACGCACATGTATCTGTGATTATTGGTTTGTATTGTTGCATTGAGTATTTAATCACACATGTTTCTATTGCCAAATAAAAACGTTTAGTGGGATTCCCGTCCAAGAAAAATTCAATTTGAACAAGCGAGCGACCGATGCTACCACAAGTCAAATTAAAGTATTTATATTTTTTTAAACAAAGTTCTTCCCATTTCATAAAGTTGTCTTTCAGACACAATGATATTAACTTCCTTTTCATTTCCATCTTCAAATCCAAATGGATCCACAATCAAACACACACCACTTACAAAATATTCAAGATATCGAAAACACCATAACCCTACACTAAAAGAGAATGAGATTGCCATACAGCAGAAGAGAGATAGCGGTTGTCACTTCTCGTTGACATATCGCAGTTTTTCTATCGCCTCCACTAAGCGTGAGTACGGCCGACATCCTGCCAGGCTAGGACCTCGTTCACTCCACCAAGGTCATTCCCAGCGTATATAGGTCACGGACAGAATCTGCTGGCTCCCACCTCGACCCGACACGGGATTTATAATATCTCGTTTCATAAACAAACAAGACAAGACGAACGAGCGGAAGAACGGGGAAAAAAGAAGGCCATTGGACCCAAATAGCCTCCTTGAGGGGCACCGAAGTATTTGAGGAGCAAACGTATGAGTCACGATGTGAAAGCAAACACGTGGCTAAGAAAGATATTAAGCTTTGATGTTGGTAACTTTTAAATGCAGATAGTGAATTCGTGACATTGAATTTTAAAAAAATATGTAAAATCTACACAACAAACACTGATTTTATTTACATTAATTTATATTTTCATTAAAACTTGTTCACATATTACATTTTGTATTGTACTTTTATTTGTAAATGTAAATGTGTATTGTAATATTGGAACATTTGTGAGTTGTGTGAACCACATATGTCAACGTTGACTGAATACAATTGGTTGATTGATTGATTGATTGATTGATTGATTGATTGATTACTTGAAACGAAGCAGATTGTAAACGTGTATTTAAGTACCCCAACAAGTAATTCGAAGAAAGTTCGCTCTCCTCTCTACTCTCTACTCTCTGCTTTCTACTCTCTACTCTTCTCTCCACTCTCCACTCTCCACTCTCCACTCTCTCCTCTCTCCTCTCTACTCTCTACTCACTTTCTATAATCTCTACTCTCTACTCTCTTCTCTATTCACCACTCACTACTCTCTACCCTACTTTCTACTCTCTCTATACTCTACGCTGTATTTTCTAGTCTCCACACTCTAAACATACGCTGATAAATTTTGTACTTGGTTCCATCTTCTGAATTTCAGTTCTTTGAAATAACAATTAAATTAGTACGAGACCGATATTATTTGTTCGTGCTTTCCGAACTACTTCTACATTTTTCCATCGATCAAAAGGATTTTTTTTGTTCATATCAGACAGGTGACACGATTTGTTTTTCACACACATTGTAAACATCGACGAAAAGGAGCTGTTGCTGCTAACAGTTATATCTTCAACTTTTCCACCAGCTGATGCGTGTTTGTATCTTGCTAACTCTATTGGAAGGTGCAGGGCGTAGATTGCGAGTTCGATGTCTGACTTGAACCTTCATGGGAAGTGAAGTTGTGAACCGAACGAAACTAAAAATCAAAACAATAACGTAGTCAGGTGGTCTCGATCGTTGCGGGGACGAAGAATGACAAGAATAGTTTTCTTATGAGTGATTGTCAGTCGTGGCGAATCACAGGTCGTAACCACAGCGTGTTTTACGACTACCCTGCCATACCTGTCGCTCGATCGCTGCTTTCCCACGTTGTCATGCAAAAATGCATCTTTGCCTTTTCTTTTTCTTTTTCCCGTGACTCACACACACATCGCATCACATGGCAACTAACTATCCCATCTGGTCGAGACGGTGCCAACAACGGCTTATTTCTGCACCACACACGCTCGCTGAAGACATTCGCTGACTTTTCCTCTGCTTGAAAGTCTTCCGACCTCTCTCTTGTGTTTATAAACCACTTACCAATTAGAGATGTCTTTGTTATTCAAAACGAATGTTCTCCACTTGTAAGTTGCAACTAATATCTGACTTTTCCGCAATTTTAAAATCTCACGCAAAATTTAACACCCTCGTACGATATTAATATATTATATTCTTTTGCGTTTTGCCATTTTAACCTCAATATAATTTGTTACTATTGACTTTGGCACCCTTCTAATCATAGTCCATTCCTTTTCTTTCACTAACTACTACAAGTTTAAACCCCTCACACTCTTTGTCAAAAGTCACCCTTATACCATAAGATCTCAATTCAAAACTTTGTTCTCTCTATCAATTTTGACTTACAAACTGACCTTTCTTCAACTGAAAATCTCCCTCAAATGCTATTGGTCGTCGTCGTCTCGTAAACGATATATGGGATACGAACAATGCCAAAGACGACCGCGACGTGAGAACTTCCTTTGAACCTCTTGCCTGTGGCTGGATCTGTCCAGCATGGTTCTGCCTGGCGGCGCATGGCGCATAATAATATAACGGTTGGCGCGCCCATAAACCAAATAAACTAAACTAAATTATCGTCACACCTTATAAAACTTTTTGCTCTTTCTTCAACTCCAAACTCCTCGTGTGACAATTTCTACACCTGTGAACGCACCCTCACCGTTCTACATCCTCCAATCTCCGACATCACGACTTCACCTGATCCTGCCACATTTCATTGAGTAGCAATAATTGCGACTCTCAGTCCCCTTTCCTCACTGTAATCCCGCCATGCCCATAACTAGGAAGGAAGCCCTATGCACGGCGCGGCCTCGCCAGCGAGCACTTCCGCCCCCCCCCCCCCCCCCCCCCCCCCCCCCCAAGTACACATCCTGCATCACCACGCTACACTCCCACAGAGATGGTCTTTCATTCATACAAGTCATTGAGAAAATTCCACCACGTTTATCATAGCTGTGTTTGTTGTTGTGATGGTTGATAAGACGCGCGGATGGTTCACATGTGTGCTTCGATTACTACCGAGTTATCGACCTAGATGGATTTACTGGAGGGCTTAGACAGAGAAATTTTGATTTATGGCCCCCCCCCCCCCCCCGACCCCTCTACGCCCAGGTTTGACTAATAATTTGACACAGATGACATCCAACCAACGAAAAAACGAACAAGGGGGCAATGATTTAATTCGAGCTTCTTAGAAAAGCGGAAGATGGGAAGTCATGTGTGAGTCCTACCGTGAGTGAGTGACTGCGCGTGACGGCTTGATTCAAGTCTCAAGAAGACCAAACTTTCTGATGTGTAATGTGGCCAAGAAGAACTTTTGACGCCATGTATCTACTAAAAATAACTTCCATCGTAAGCCTTGTTGCGACTCGTCTGCGACTGGATATTGACAGCATGTACCTGTTTCAGCGGATTGTGGCTCTTATCGCTCACATATCTTTCCGTTTCATGATTTTTACTTGCCTGCCTTTTTGACGATCTAAGGTTTATTGTGATGTTTTCTAACCAGAACTTTCAGTTTTAACAAAATCTAACACATTCCTTTTTGTGAAATAAAAATGCAAATTGCTGTTCGCTCAGCCGACTACACCACAGGTGTTTGAAATTTTGAACATATGTCACGAAAGTGCAAATATAGGGCTCTGCGGTAACACATTTCTAAAATTTGTTTGTAAACAATTTTTAAAAAATAAATTAGTTTTCACGAATTTCGATTTTGTAAAAAGTCCAAAATTGACTAAATTTGTGATTTTATTTCTTCCTAAGACAAATTTTGAAAATCTATGATTGTAGGGCTGTCAACGTATGCTTTATTGACAACTTTGCAAAGATTCATATACTTCGGATGCTTCCTGGCTGAGCGAATATGTGTCCTAATATTACTTACTATAGGTACTTACTTTATCGTCACACAACTTGTACTTGTGGATGGAGTGTAATATACAAAGTTCAGTGGTTGCGTCTCCTGTTTACCCCGAGTGAGCCCACTCGTCTGACATGGGTTCCAATAAACCTCCAAGATGCGACGCCTGCCTGCATGGTGTTGGTGTCGTGTCCTGCAGGTTGGGCTGGAGATGTGCCCAGTTTCACGCGGCGCTGGGGGTGTTTGAGTTGAGTTGAGGCGTCGCGACGCCATGACCATATCATCGGGCATATTATTAACATGCATTGCTTCAATATTAGAAACAAACCATCTTTCCAAATTATTCTTAGATTTACAAGTATACATTTTTACTAATATATGAAACACGTAAAGTCATTACAGCATTAAAAACAAAACATTGAAATAAAACAAAATAATTAAACATAACCTCCCTTATAAGACAGGGCTAAAAAATTCTAAATACTCTTGCACTGAATAAAAACCATTTGTGCATAACAATTTTGTAGCTCTTTTGAAACTTCCTAAATTATGAATTGATTTGATTTTTGGTGGTAAAACATTGTACAGATGTACAATTATAGTTCAATCCTTTAGTGTCAATTGGAAACTTTGCACTAATTTAAAAAATAAACATACATAGCTTATCGTAGATCGCGTTGCTGCAGTGTTGCACTTCTCCCATAATGTCATTGCAAGTTGAAGTTGCATTCTGTAAGATGATTGGTCCCCTGCACGTGATAGAAGCACGTGTTGCACCTGTATGAGTGATCGTCACTTGCATCATCTGCAACATCTATTTTAGTCGGCGTTTTTATGACCTTGTACTGCTGCAAGTGGCAAGTGAAGAGATCGCGTTTGTTTTGTTTTCCTTACAAAGTAACACTTACTAAGGAGCCATGCATAAAATCAATCATAATCAGTGGACGCTACTGACTGTGAATAAGAATGAGATGTGTTGGAATGGTGAGGTGAGATGATGCTGCCTGGCTGGCCTGGTGCACATGCACTGGGATGCTGGGTCTGGTACACGTGCACTCGGGGCTTCGTGCGACGTGGGGTGAGAGGAGGTGATGTGTGCACACTGTAGACTGTAGTGAAGAGAGTTAGGACTTACTATTAGTGATGACGAAGTCAAGATGGTGTATTGAGTTGAGAGATGAGAGATATGAGAGATATGAGAGATGATACGTTTACCCAGAGATTATACCTATGTGTGTGATGAGAGTGGTGAAATGAGAGTGATACATCCTCACAATGGACCTTAAATTACATTTAAAAAAAAAAACTGAACACCAATGTAATTTTGTTTTAATTATTTACAAATAATTTCTTGAAAAGTGTTACTTTGTGTGCCCAATGCCCAATGTATCCGCTTCCTTGACAACTACCCAAAATTGTAAACAACTGTGGTGTCAGTGTTCAGTGTCAGTCGGCCGAACGAACAGAACTTTGCTTAAAACCCAAATAAATTAATATACAGGTTGGAAGGAGCGAACTTTTCCATATCCTATTGCTTGTTTACCAACTCTTCTGATTTTCCCACCATCTTTTGTCGTCCACACAAGACACGTCTCTCTCCTCTTTGCTTCGTTTAGTTTGTCCCACCTACCTATTGGTCTTCCTCCAAGGAACTGAGCGGGACCGGGTAAATTGTTTCAGGTACGGTCAGCTGAGCGGGATGGTGGAGCCGATCTTCGGGATGATCGGCGCCGCTGCTGTCGGCGTCGCGACGCCCATCCTGCCTTACGCCCTCGCCTTCGCCGCCGGCGCCATGATCTACGTGGTGGTCGACGACATCATCCCCGAAGCCAACACCAGGTAACTCAACGCTGCCTGCTTCACACTCCTTACTTTGGCCTATACGAGACATGGCTTAGCTTAGAGAAACATTATAAACATTCCTGGATAAGATGCAGAGCGCATCGTTTGAGCTATTTAGCAGAAAACACTCCGATCACCGAGTAGATGCGTTTTTCAAGGTGTCTACTATCTTAGGTAAATAGATATTTCGAAATCATTTTATCATTTCCATTAAATTGTTATTGCAAAAACAAATAGTTGTTGTTTATGTTTATATTTGTTGTTAATTAATTCATAATTCGTGTTATTATATTCAATTAATAAACTTATTTACGTTTTTTATTTATTTAACGTAGATCATATTCAGTTCAAAAACTGATTTCCAAAGTAGGACAGCTAAATAAAAATATAGAAAATGCAGACAAAATAATAAAGTACAACTAAGTAAATATTTGAAATTGTAATATTACAACAACACAACAATGAATTAATAATACAATATTTTTGTAAATTCAAAATGGATATTAAAATGAAGTTAATTAATGAACCAAATATAAAAAAAGAAAGAAAAGAAAAGAAAAGGAAGAAAAAAAAAGAAAAAAAACTTAATTGTAAGGTGAATAATAAAAGATAATTGACGAGAGGAATATGAATTTATTTATTATTTTATTTAGAGTGTATCCTATTCAGTTGTAAAAAGTTATTCACGATGGAGGACAACTAGATACAAGTACGTCTAGTAAGTGTTAGTCGTACTCGGTACAGGAGAGTCAAGATAGTGAGTGAGTGCACTAAGCAAGAACACATGATGCACGCGGCGCTGTTGCCAGATCTACGCGCGAGGAATGCGTCTTTTTCCCCGCAGAGATCACGAGTGTAATAATTGTAAACAAATCCCGCGTTTTTTACGTGATTTTTTCCGTTTCCTCTCGCGTTACAACTTCCTGTTGTAGTTGGTCGCTACAACTCGGCTCGACTGAACCGTGCAGCGGTGTAATCGCGAGGTCACGTGACTGTCTTGTGCCTTGACACCCGCGAGCTAAGTGTGAACAATTCGCGCGAGTTGATAACA
The DNA here is from genome assembly GCA_024449915.1 of Sweltsa coloradensis. Lineage (NCBI taxonomy): Eukaryota > Metazoa > Arthropoda > Insecta > Plecoptera > Chloroperlidae > Sweltsa > Sweltsa coloradensis. The sequence goes on from JAMZAV010000445.1 coordinate 415,480, forward strand.
CACTGGAAATAAGTCGAATAACGCGATCTAAAAAAAAAAAAAACAATTTTGATCGCAAACATAAAAAAGTAGTAGGCAAACAAATACAAAAATTAATATATTACATCATTGACAACGTTTTAAAAAACATATAATATTCCTTTAATTTAGTTTCTTCCCGTTTAATTGCTAAAAGTGGGTCGATTTAAACCTTTCGCGAGACACTTTGAGTTTGGACGAGAACTTGAAGTTATACCAATACCTATGAACAGAGTTAGTAATCATTGCATCTTATTCGTGTCAAATGAAACCCAGAGCCGCGCATTTATGTTAAAAACAGAAAATTCAGTTCTTGCAGGATTTGTTTTTAATTTACATCATCGAATTAATTAATTACTTTTGTCAAAATCTTGGCATCACAAATATCTGCCTCGAAATGCTCCGAAATGATCCACACCACAAATTAAAAACAGTTATCGGGGACTCAAGGAGTGATAAGTTGACTTCTATAAACATAATTTTGAACAAGGAATCTTTGCCTGTCTCGTTTCATTGGTACATACTATTCCTGCATGGCTCCGTGGTCGTGGGTTCGGTCACCGGCTTGTTGAAGTTCATTCAGCACACGACCATGTCTTGAATGACACTTGAAAGGTACAACAGCCGGGGATTCCCGGAATCTGACTGAACGTGTGGAGCGGTTATGGTCATAACGTGACAGCTAGAGCGGTCACAAGACAGACACGGTTGTGGACATGACCATCAATCAGGCGCGCTTCTACGAACAATTCTCTGGCCATCCTCCGTTTTGTCTTCCTGTTTCAACAGTGGCGTGCTCCAAATAGCCTTCACATTATATCATATCTTATTTCCACGTTATTTATGCCACTCCTTATTCTTCTTTATGTCTTTATGGGTACAAGTTATGTGACCAACGAGGTCGCAGCTTCCAAGTGACGAACTTGATGTAAACATTCTTTTTACTGTGGTGTAAAACTATCATAAATAATATAGATGGTAAACCAGAGTTTACCTATTCTTGATCCAGTTTTAAAAGAAAATGGTCATCATTGAAATCCGAAATTATCTTTGCTTTTCCGAAACAGTAAACGTTCATTATGGGTGACTCTTAGGTCACATTTTTCTTTAAAATTGTTCAGTGATATCTTCAAACGCAAATTTCTCCATTCCCATTTAAATTGTATACAATTTTCTTACATTAATTTTGAAATTTCACCATATAGCATATTCTCAAAAACTAGCTCTGAAGAGACTGAAGTCAATGTTTTGGAAAAATTTCACAATATTCTTAAATCTACTCAGACCACCTTTAGGGCAGTTATGAAAAGCACACTATTTATTGGATACACTCGGTTCTCGACTGTTGAATCCTATCCCAGAGTGGGTATGTTCGTTGTATCAAACACACTCCCATGTATAAACCTGGTGCTCCGGATCTAGAGGCAGCCGGAACTGTAGTTTCGAGGTTAGTGGGTGAAAGAGGTCTTGCAACGAAGGGAGCACAGGACGTTGCAGACGCATCTTGCGCAACGCGCCAGCGAGGGGTCGTTCCTTTCTTCTGCTCCCCATTCAACGTGCACACGCAGGTTGCGTCAGGCGACGTATTGCGCACTTACCCCGCTCTCTTGTCTTCGCTGGCTTTGTCAATGTTGGGCTCATTTATTGCACACACTCGTATCGAACACGGATGTGCAGAGTACTCTACGTTCCTTACGACCCAGGCTAAGAGAGTATAGGACATGCGTTTTAGGCAAATTGCTGTTCGCTCGGATGACTGACATCACAGGTGTTTGAAATTTTGAAAATATGTCAAGAATGTGGAAATATAGGGCTCTGCGGTAACACATTTCCAAATTTTCTTTTAAAATAATTTATGAAAAATTAATTAGTTTTCACGAATTTTGATTTCGTTAAAAAAAATTGACTATATGTGTGATTTTTTCATGTCTGATTAAGACAAATTTTTGAAAATCTATGACCGTAGGGCTGTCCATGTATGCTTTATTGACAACTTTGCAAAGTTTCATATACGTCGGATGCATCTTGGCCGAGCGAATAGCTAGTTGCTAGCTGCCAAATGTGTCCCAATTTCAATTCAATTCAATGCATCAAGATTAAAATCATGAATGGAAACAATAATTGTTTGTAATTTCTCGTTGGAAACCTGCCCAGCGCCCAGGGTGCAATGTTTTGCGCCTCTTTACGTAACTATTTTTCGAGTTAGTGAAGGGAATGTCAGAGGGCGGTTTTAGAGGACTCCCTCCCTTGTGTTGTCCCCGGGAAACTTTCATTCTGGATTGCCGGTGGTGGGATTCGAACCCGAAATCAAAATAATGAACTAATTATAACTATGACTGCATCTACGTCGATCTTTACGTCACCAGGTGATGTTGACGCGTCCCCGTGTACGTCAGCCGCGTTGTTGACGTCACTCGTCACGTGACCGCGCGTGCACGATGAAGATGAGTACACTACACACACCACATGTATGTATTTACCTCAATTAGACGGTTGTAGTGTATAGTGGGTCCTAACGATCGCACGAGCGGTGCACGCTTCTGTACAGGTCCACGCGACACCTGACACACACGTCACACGCTAATTACACACTTGTCACAAGGCGAGACATCCCATTCCCAGGAGATATTTACACCTGTATCAAAGTCGCCACCTTTTAGATAACTGCCCACACTTGAGAAACGGAAGTTATTAAGTGATGAAAAGAAATCTATTATCCGATTAGATAACGGATTGAAAAAGGGAAATGGTAAAATGTATTATCCAAAAAAATTAACAAAAGGGGTGTGATAGAATCTTTTACCCCATAATTATTGATTGAATGGAAAATGACTTCAAAACTATTTTTGGATAATTTGATGAAAAAGTGATGTAGTTAATTTATTATCCAATAAGATACGATAAGGGATTGAAAAGGGGAAGTGGTAAAATGTATTATCCAATAAAGATTGAAAAGAGGAAGTGGTAGAATCTTTTCCCCCATAATTGATTGAAAGGGAGACATAGTAAAATCTATTACCCAATAATTTAAGGAAAAATGACGTTTTAAAAATTATTTTTGATAATTTGATGAAAAAGTAATGTAGTAAAATCTATTGTTCAATAATTGATTGAAAAGGGGTGTAGTAAAATCTATTTTCCAATCATTGATTGAAAAAATTACGTTGCAAAAACTATTTTTGGATAATTTGATGAAAAAAGTATAAGGGACTGAAAAGGGGAAGTGGTAAAATGTATTATCCAAACAAAGTCATTGAAAAGGGGAAGTGGTAGAATCTTTTACCCAATAATTGATTGAAAGGGGGATACAGTAAAATCTATTTCCCAATAATTTAAGGAAAAAATGACGTTTTAAAAATTATTTTTGATAAATTGATGAAAAAGTAATGTAATAAAATCCATTGTTCAATAATTGATTGAAAAGGGGTGTAGTAAAATCTATTATCCAATCACTGATTGAAAATATGACGTTGCAAAAACTATTTTTGGATACTTTGATAAAAAAAAGTATAAGGGACAGAAAATGGGAAGTGGTAAAATGTATCATCCAAACAAAATCATTGAAAAGGGGTGTGGTAGAATCTTTCACCCAATAATTGATTAAAAGGGGGCTATAATAAAATCTATTACCCAATAATGAATTGAAAAAATTACGTTTAAAAACTATTTTTGATAATTTGATGAAAAAAGTATAAGGGACTGAAAAGGGGAAGTGGTAAAATGTATTATCCAAACAAAATCATTGAAAAGGGGTGTGGTAGAATCTTTAACCCAATAATTGATTGAAAGGGGGATACAGTAAAATCTATTTCCCAATAATTTAAGGAAAAAATACTTTAAAATATTTTTGATAATTTGAGAAAAGTAATGTATTAAAATCCATTGTTCAATAATTGATTGAAAACGGGTGTAGTAAAATCTATTATCCAATCACTGATTGAAAATATGACGTTGCAAAAACTATTTTTGGATAATTTGATTTAAAAAAGTATAATGGACTGAAAAGGGGAAGTGGTAAAATGTATTATCCAAACAAAATCATTGAAAAGGGGTGTGGTAGAATCTTTAACCCAATAATTTATTGAAAGGGGGATATAATAAAATCTATTACCCAATAATTTAATGAAAAAATTACATTTTAAACTTTTTTTCGATAATTTGATGTAAAAGTGATGTAGCAAAATCTACTTATCAATAATCAATATATTTTTTAACTACTGAGATTCTTAGAACAGTTAGGTTTAATAAGTATAAACAATATTTGGACTTTTATGTTCTTTTAATAAATTAATATATTAAATTAAAGGTAAAGCAATATTTCGGGTACTTTCAGTACCCTTCAAAATTTTTTTTTGCCTTTTGAAGGGTACTGAAAGTACCCGAAATATTGCTTTACCTTTAATTTAATATATTAATTTATTAAAAGAACATGATAAGTCCAAATATTGTTTATACTTATTAAATCAATAATTAGTTGAAAGGGGAATGAAGTAAAATCTATTATCCAATGAAAAGGGAATGTGGTAAAATGTGTTTTTTAATGATTACTATTTGTACGTTCGTTGTTGCTCGGAGCTAGCCGATGGCAACGAGTGATGTCTCGCCGTTCATCCCCTCTATCAGTGAGGCAACACCTCAACACTTGGCGGCGCGCATACATCTGTGTGAATTACACTGATTACGATGCATCCTTCTCTTGTAGGATGGAATGCGCTCGTTTCCTGTCAAACGCTGTAATCATCAGTGATTAGGCTGACTATGTCACAAGATCTGGGCGAGCGAAGCGCGCTATTTCACGATGTTCTCACACTATGTTCATTGGCGTACTCAGGAATACCTTTCAACAAGGGATGTTCTCAAGAATACAGTTGCGAATCGGCCACCATGCACCCCTTGCAATTGGGGGGGGGGGGGGGTGGCTTTACAATTCAGCGTCAGAACTAAGAGGCACATTTTTTTTGGTTTTCGGTTTAAATTTCCAAGCTTTGAATTGCAATTTAATTTTACTTTTGTTGCAAAACGTCTCTATTACAGCGTTGATATCATATTTAGATTTGTTGCACTTGTGTATACAATTTTGATTTTTTAATTATTTTTATCCCTTGTTTGTACATATAGTAGTTATTTCCATTCTGCAATCTAGTTTCATTACATTATTTAATCCCCCAAGGAATACGTTTAGCTTCCATCTCACGCCGCTTTACTCTGCACAGCGCACATGTCGCATGTGGAAACTAAGACACGATCTCAATTACTGTTGGTTTTAATGGAAATTGATTGGGTTTGTATTCGTCGTAGGTAATAACATGAGCTCAGCTTGGTCAGGTATGGTACATGTCGGTCGCCGTGTTATGATGCGTGGCCAATGGTTGAGTGAGTGGTTGCCGTGATAAACAGTCTGCGCCAGGGGTGACCACTGATCACTCTACGCTCTACAAGTGGCGCAACATACAGTTTTGTTAGATATTTCAAACCTTTATTGTGTTATTTTACTGGGGATTTGAGTCCAATCATCATCGTTTTGAACTTTTAAAATACTTTTACAGTACCATTTTCATAGAGGCCACTGATCAGCGATTGATATAGTTCAATTTTGTACCCATAGCGCATCCACGCAATAACAACTCTCCTCCCCCCCCCTTCCCCTCCATCTCCCGTGCGAAGGACCCAGTTAGTAATTTGAAAGAGCGTGGAAAGACGCTCTTTGTGTGTCAGCCCCCATTTCAGTACATATTCTAAAAACAATGTTCGTTTTTTGTTTTGCTTTTCTGTATCCTCGAAAATCAACTCTTCTTCTTTTTCCCTTTTTTTTCATGAATGCGTTTTTTTGCATCTGACCAATAATAACCCTCACCTCCGCTTTAACCCAGTGTTAAAAATGTACATGAATCCGGCCCCATTAGGTTTGCTTCGACCTCGCCGCCCCGCACCTTCGCGTGAAGGTTGTGGTGTGCGCATGCGTCTTGCCACACTATTCGGCCATCTTGACATTCCAACACGGTTGATATATACTAGCGTCTTGCACGGTGGTATGTTGTACCACCGGGGTGGGTTATGTTTCCTACCACCGGGGTGGAACCATAGATATCTTAACACCTATAGTAGGCAAGATTAGCAGTCATTGGTCCACTTCCGTGACAATTTGAAGCCATCTTGAAATTCTGTTTGCATGTTAATTAAATGGGAGCGATTTGTAGCCCAAATATTTTTAAAGATGGCCGTCAGTTTGACAGCTGAGCATGTTTGATTACTAAATTCCCTTATGCAATAACTTCTTATTGTTTCTGTTTGTTCAATCCTATGCTGCATAAGCTAAAACCATATCAAACAATCCAGTAAAATACTTTATTGCATTAAAAAAGCATAAATTAAAACGCCAAATCGCCATCGTGAATTGGATTTTCGACGCTTCAATTTGCTACGTTCGCGCCTGTGCGGAGGTATTGGAGACTGCTAATCGAGCCTACTATAGGTGTTTAGATATCTATGGGTTGAACCGACTCTACTCGCGGTGACCGGGGCCAGCAAGCACCTACAACATGGACGACCAGTCTAATCCCGATGTTAGTATTCACAGGCCAACTAACCAGCTATTGTTCTTGTTGTTGTTGTTAGTTGTTCCACGTTCCGACCAACTCAGATATGCTCGACGTGACGTTTCGTATTAATTTAATTGGCCAGTCATAACTGTATTGGATAGGCATTAAATTAATTAATTGATAAAGATAAAGCACCTTAACAATTCAATTAGAAAACGCCAATGCTCGCTCAGGATTTGAAACACGTTCGTTGGTCGTAACTGCTTGCACATTTGGCTCGCGAAGAGTGGGGTAGGGGACACTGAGCCTGGACCAACTCAAATGCGCGGGTGTTGTCGATTGCAACTGAACGATTCGATATATTATATAATTACCAAATTTTGCATGAATGTTAATATAGTTAAATTCATATTGATAATCACACTTGGAAGCCAAGAATTAGCCTTAAAAAATCAATGCAAGAGGTAAGTCTAAAACATGAAAAAGTGGAAAAACGAAAACATGGATGTCAATTCAGGAAATGCCCACCAAACCGTTTATCTGACGGTAAAACCAAATTACCCTACGCGTTCAAATTGATTTAAACGTTGATATCCAGTTTGGAAATTTGGGTTAAAAAAATATGTTCACTTGTAATAAATTCCCGAAGTTCACCAAAATTTAGTATATTATGGAGGTTTTACGATTTTTTAATTCAAAACCTATGGATTAATCTAAAAATACGCGTACTAATTCTCATAGATTGATCCTTTGTTAACGTTATTGTGAAATATGATACTGATGCTGTTAACTCTTTACCCCAAAAAACAAAAACAACAAAAGCTGAGCGTCTAAACTCGCCTCCGCGGCAATATTCCATGAGAATGTGTAGATGTAAAGCAAAGATTACGTAAGGGTGTTGTCAGGATAGGAGAATCTAGCGTCGTGGGCTTGGTATTATATTGTTGTTGTTGTTGATGTGATACTGCTCCAGTTTCCCGTTTAAAGAGTCCTGATCTGGACTTCAGACAATGAGATTATTAATGAAGCTGAGACAAACATTTAAAATGTCGTCATTGGTTTTATCTGGCGACCTTCCACCTTCACTTCATAGTTTGGCGTAATTATAACAGCCTAGGTCCACTTTTCTGGTTCGAACCAGTGAGGTTAAAGAGACTGCGCGGTGAGGAGCAGTCTGGAGTCTGGACAGCAGACAGGACTCGGGGCCTGAACAACAGATCTCATATCGCGAGGCTTTCGCCCCAATCACCATCATATCGTATGGAAACATACGGGAGTGTTTCCCGATTAATGATATTTAGAAATCATCATCATATCAGTTATGACACACAAGAACAGCCTCTTCTGGATTCATGTATAGTCAGATTTGTGATTCTAACTTTCTGGATTGCTTTTGCCACCACCACTTTTTGAAATTTTTTGAATGTGAATACAATCGTCTCAATATTCATTAGAAGGGATTTGTAAAATAGTTTGAGGGAGAATACTTGAATGTGGTGAAGGTGGGATTGGGATATTATTTTGACTTCTCCTATCGGGAAGTTCTCCAATACCTTTGCCTCCCACTGCTAAGCGCAATCTCCGGACTTGTCTACTTGAAGAATGTGCATCTTGGCCACCCCTCGGTGCATGTTCAAGTGCATTGCTTCGTACAGTGCAACTGGACCCTCGCGCGCAGCTCAGCGAGACTGTGGGAATGTTGAGAGCTGAGCTGGCTCGGCGACACGAGATTCCTTGAACACAGTTCAAACATGCTCAGAGCTCAAAGATACCATGTTGTGCTTGGGGGAAACAAGCTGGAACAATACCATGTTGTGCTTGGTAAACAAGCTGGAACAATGCTATGTTGTGCTTGGTAAACAAGCTGGAACAATGCTATGTTGTGCTTGGTAAACAAGCTGGAACAATATAGTTGTGCTTGGTAAAGAAGCTGGAACAATACAATTGTGCTTTGTAAATAAGCTGGAACAATGCTTTGGTTTTCTTAGTAAACATGGTCGACAATGCTTCAGAACAAGTTGGAACCATGCCTTAGTTTTCTTGGTAAACATGTTGGAACAATGCTTTGGTTTTCTTGGTAAACATGGTCGACAATGCCCTATGCTTCTGAACAAGCAAGAGCCATGCCTTAGTTGGTAAACATGTTTGTCAATCGTTACACGTTACTCTTCGTTAGGTAAGGATTTTATCTTATAATATATAAAAACGTACATATTATGTTATGGAATAATCTTATTTGATCAAAAACCAGAAAAATTGGCGTTTAAATGATTGAATATAGTTTCTAATTAATTTCTTTCGCAATAGATTCAATTGCGTGTTGTGCTACGAAATATAACCATCAAGTTGACTTTCAGTTCTAATCTTAAAATATATAGTCTGCACACACTGAAATATGTGCAGTTTCATAGTGCATCATAATTTAGTAGCTAAGGAGAAATCACATGTCCGTGCCAAGCTCTTCTGCATAGTGCAGTGTGCCAGGAAAAACTTATAATGCATTGCTAGAGCTGCACGTTTACATGTTTATTTGTTCCGTATAAACAGTCATGTCTAGGCTATAATCTGCATTGTAAATTAAAACTCGTAATCTTTGTCGCAAAAAGTGGTATTTCCATCTTCGTTTTTTGTTTTTCCATGCCGTCGTGAAATGGGTTATTATTCTCTACGTCTCGCCTTGCGATTGCAATGAGTAGTGTACAGCAATCAAGCTTAATAGTTTCAACCTACTTCTGCGGGTAATAAAACGACGGTGTTGGGACTAATCAATTTCTAAAACAGAAGTCGTAAATAACAAGGCTTACAGATAATATGTCAATGTCTTCGGGTTATATGGCAGGAAACTGTCGTGGTTTGGAAGAAGAAACTCGACTCACGGTGTTTTCTCGACGCGCAGCTTTTGTTTTTAGTGCGAGTCAGCTGTTGGGGTGATTGTTATATATACATGTAGTTGCAGGCATACCAACACCTCAATTGAACCCGTTGTTTGCTACTAGGCCAAGTTGAGTTTAAAAAATATATAAAAAAATATATGTAAACCAAAAACTTGTTTACAAAAATATATATTATTTAAATTTTAATGAAGACATAATTTAGTTTCCTAAGCAAATCAACACAATTTGTTTACTAATGAGGCCAAAAATAAACTACGCAGAAATGCAGAAATATAAATAAATAGTATTCTCATCTCATTAATGGCTTTGCATTCCTCCGCATTATGCCACACACACAGTGTTGTTTTTCTAGGTCACACATTCCTGGTTTCAACAGTTAGAATAACGAACACAACACGTTATCAACAGCCGAATGACGTTTTTGTTTCAAAGATCGCATTTTATTGATGGTGTGACGTCATCTGAGACCGAGTCAGTCGGTCGGGTCAGGGGTTAGTGAAATGACGCTGCTTAGGTTGGTCTTATCTTGGGGTTGGCGTCTTCTGTGTCTGGAAGCAGGAGCTGGACACCCACATACAGGCCGGAAGACTAGCACCTCCAGAGAACTTAGTACGTGAAGATGGGAGTACTTTCTAGCACCTCCAGAGAACTTAGTACGTGAAGATGGTACAACTTTCTGGACATCTGTAAAGAACTTAGAACGTGAAGAAACTTTCCAATTTCCTGGACATCTTAAAAAAAAAAATTTCTGGATACTTTATGAGAAATTGGTTGCTGAAGATGGTAAAGATTACTGGACACCTTCAAAGAACTTGATATAGCACCCAACGGCCAAAACTATCACGGACCTTGCACGGAAATGGTAAAACTTTTGGATACCTCCACTGATCCGAATCCTCAATACCTCTTACCAAACGAATGCTGGTTGCCATCAAAATCTAAATCGGACAAAGGAAGCATGCATTGGATATCTTATCTTAAAATGCAATCTATAAGACACATAATTATATAACAAAGTAAAAAGTTATTACAAGTTATATAACAATCAACTGTTGCTTGCCTTTTAATTAAAAAACAAAATAAAAACAAGGAACAATGAAGTAACTAGTGGCAGTAATTACATCCAAAGAAGTTCATCCGGCAATGATATTCTTGTGGAAAGAAGCAATGCAGACTTGCAGGTTATGTTCAGTGGAGCTCCCAAACAGCGTTTACTTATCAAAACTTGAATTAAAATGGCTGCCGAAGCCACCCACAGTTCAAGATCACTTGTAGCGAGAGATACATGAAATTATTAGGGTTAAGGACAAAGGGACCACCAGACCTGTGTAATGATTCTTGCATCATCCAACTACGTATGAGATGTAATAGAATGTATTATGAAACCGACGAAATAGTTGCAGCATTTGTCCTTACAGTTATTTGTTGTTGGCTTGAGATAATGTGATGTGTGACGCAGATCCGTTGAGCGGAGGTGAAGTCATGCATATGGTCCCAAGTCCAACCCGGTCACTCGTTTCTGTTTTATGAATGGAGTTGTAACTATGGACTGGCGAGACGGACTTATGTGTTTACTGTATGAGGTCAATATACGCCGCATGTGACTTTGTGTTTCTTGGCTAGAGATTATATGTGAGAGTAGTTGCTTGTCTTATGCTTGTGGTGTGGCTGTGGTATGATGGGTGGAGGGTAGAATTCGGGACACTTTAGGGTACAAAAAGTCAAACACTTTATTGAATAAACTATTCGAATAGATATTCCTTAGTTACAAATATTCAGAGATTTAAAGAAAACAAAACACCCCAAACGACTGGACCATCATGGATTGTAATTTGAGAATAGAATTATTGTGATACTACTAAATACTAAATTATATTTATTTTATACCTTTTGCCATATTCTTTCTTGAACCAAAACAAGAAGTTCAACCAGCACCAGCTAGTTACTATCGGCTACAATAATGTCACCGCCTCACCTTCTTGTCTGTTGATTTCATTAGTTTTGTTTCTTTTATTATTTCTAACGATCGCACCGAGTGTTTGTGTTTGCTATGCACCGATGTGCCCCGAACTTAAAGTTTATCGCCTATTGGGTCAAATTTAGTAAGTAGTAAGAGTAATGTGAAATTGTTCGCGAATACGCCCAAGAGAACACACACAAGGTATTTGCGAGCACTCTTTGTCTTCACTTTCAATTCAAGTATACTACATTTTTCATACAAAATTCATTCATTGTGGTATATTATATTATAGGCACATGTGAAGTTCACCTAATTATTGGGTTGGTATTAGGTGAACTTCACAATATGGCGCCCAACGTGGGGCCTAATTTGTCAACTTCGCTTCCCTATCTCAGCCCAGATGCGTACGAAATTACTCTACTACCACTTATTGAGTTTTGTGCAAACCGACTGTAGCTATAACTGCAATATTTCAATGCATAAGTGTTTCACAATTTCCGGGTATTATAGGTGAACCTCACACACTTCTTACAATATTTATGAACAATGGCACTTAACTCCAATATTTATGAATTGTACAATTTTTACACTGAAGCTTTAACATAACATATTTCTTGAAATACCAACCGATATTATTAAACTTGTTAATTATTATTATGCTTATACCTGTTCAATCCCGTATGAAAACCTTGCGTTGAATGCAGCACCCCCGCCACCCGACCCAGCACTGATTAATGGTTGATGGGACTAGATTATTTCGTAGCCTGCTCCTCGTGACCCCCTGGTAAAGTCTTCTTCTTCTTCTTGTGTTACAGCGGCAACGGGAAACTAGCCACGTGGGGCGCCATCTTGGGATTCCTCGTAATGATGGTGCTGGACGTCGGACTAGGATAAAACCCCGCCCTTCTTAGTTGTAATAAATATTCTGTTCATCCTATTCCGATATCCACGAATCCTGTGGCAACACTGCATAGTCAACCCATCACGTCTTGCCACAGGATTCGACAAGTTCTACTTTCAGTTTTCCTTAGTTGCTTTTAGAGGTGAGACGGGTTTTTATTTGTTTGTAGTACGGGGTAGATTACAAAGATTCAATATTCGTAGTTTAATTACCTTTCCAGTGAAATCTTACTTGTAGGTTGAAATTAAAATTGAGTACAATTCGTAGTTTTATTTTTGTAAAGTGGTAAGTTACTTAAAATTATTAATGAACTTTTGGTTTGAAAATAAAACAAACCATAATTTGTAATTTTGTTTTAAATGGTAGTTCACGTTATTAGCTAGATATTTTCAATGATATTGTTCTTGAGACCATTTTTAAATTGGTCACACATACTTAACCTTGAAAACAGATTTGTAAATTTAAATCATCAATTTATATTTTCAGGTATAGCAAAGTAAATTAAAATTCGTATACGATTGCTTTTATTTTAATTAGGCAACTTTTAAGTTTCTATTGTGCACACAACTTGGACTTGGGGGAGGCAGACAGCAGGATATGCGCAACTAGCATTGACGAAGCGTACTAGGGGTAGGGCGCCGGCCAAACCTGCACGAGTGCCCCCCCCCCCCCCCCCACCTTATTGCATCGTGCCAGTGACAGCCCAAGGGGTTGTACTTTTATTCGGTGTGCTCGTCTTATAATTCCTTACGATCACACGTTGCGTGTTAGTATTCGTGTTGTATTTTAGCACCGATATGCCTAAGTTAGTGGTTAGTGGTTCCTTCTTTACAGTAGGTCTGGAAGTTTGTAGATAGGCCTACCTCAGTAGTAACTGTAAGCACTACACGTAGACTTGGTTTGCAATGGGATTTTCTTTTACTGATATTTATATAAAGTTTTGTAATATTTTTATACTTCTTTGGGGGTGGTTATTTGTGATTTGTTCTGTTACTGTGATCTCTACGGAATTACCAGACTAGTATATTCGGTATATTTTTGGCAATTAAACACCTCTGAACAACTATATACTAATTTTCTTTTATTGCAAAGCTTGGCTGTGTTTTCTTTTAAATTTGTCAATTATTAAAGTATATAAACGGAATGAAACTCGGTAATTTGCAAGTGACGAGATGAAAAATAAGTATTTGACCTGTTTTATGTCACTACTCGCTGAATATAGAGGCCATTGGAAGCTGCTTCATCGCTCAACTAATGATAATACAGAACAGACTATAGTTACTCTCAAAGTTCCGCCAAATTTTTAGCACTTATCAACCTGTTCGATGTTTCTAAGAACATGTGGTTCTTGTATAAATTATTCTAATATTTCATGTGCAGACAAGTAGGCCTAATTGGAAGAAAGTATTTCCACTTTTATACATCGTTGTGTATTTGTAGCATTAGTTGTTTTCTACAATTTTACATTCCGCCGGCACATTCCTTATTGATATTTAACAAAATATACAAAATCCAACCCCGACCGTCACTCAAAACCCGGATCCAAGAATCGTAAAGTTTTGAAATGATCGTTTGCGGTTCAGTCTCCGGTAGCGGGAGACCTGGGTTCAGTCCACGGACAGGGTTGAATCTTGTGATTACTCGATTGTATTACCATATAACCGTAAACTTTCGTAGCTACGAGAATGTTTTAGATGACTTATATATTAAACTAATAATGTCTACAATCATATTGTAGTATATAGATAGACGAAATGTTCACCACTAAGTGAAATAATGTGCATTTATTAGGCATCTTGTTGTGGAGTGCATTTCATTTTAGCAAATGTGTAAACTGTTGTTTTTTTGTAAAATTTACACGTTTGGATCGTATTTAATTGTATTATTATAGCATTACAAGTGTTGAACTGAGTTATCATTTTGTTATGTTTCTTCTCTCTTCATGTTCCACGTTCCATCCATCGAAGTCACGTGTCCAGTGTCCTGGAATGTCCTATTAAAAATGTGTTCACCAGGAATATGCTTCAGATTAGATCGTTCATCTCACTTCCTATCATGTGTTTAGTTTAATTCTTTGACAAACCTTTATTCAATCATACTTTGTGAGAAGCAGCGAGTGATTGCAGGTTATAAAACCAACTATATGGCAGACGCTGTATAGAAGCTGGTGCTACAATTAATTCATAAATACACTAGGTGAGGTCTGTTCGTCGCGGACCTAGTGTTAGCACTTGGCCTAGTCTAATGTCTACACTTTACACTGGCTGTTGGGCTGGTGTTATGAGAGCGAGTTTTAAAACTGAAGCGAACGAACGGGCCAAAGTGACTCATTTAACAAAAGTGTGTGCGAACGAACGAACCTATTGGTAAAGTCAACCCAAACAGTTTCATTTTCTTATTAAATTCAACAAAATCAATGTTTTTATACCCATTCATACAGAACTGACGTTCAGACGGGGACTTTAAAGTTATAACGGACCGAACCAACCCTGTCGGCGCCAACGTCATCGACGAGCGAATAATGACCAACCAGCGAGTCTCGATTTCTATTACCAGCGATTGATAATAGAAATCGAGACTCGCTGGTTGGACACGATTCAGCCCAATTGACGCCAGTGTCAACCATGCTATTTCGGAATAACTTTATACAATTTATTAAGAACATTACATATTAGATTTATATTTTAATAATAAATGTGCATTATAGTATTTCTATAATTTTCCTACCTTCACAGTCAAAGCTATAGTGCAATGAATAGTTGACAATTTTATTTTTGTCTAGTTCCTAAAGAAATACATCCCACCCAAGTTACCAGACTTGATAAGACTGATTGTACCAAGTTGAACGCGTACTTGCCACGGGTATTCCCCGTCACCCACACCGGCCTTCGATAAATTGTTCTCTATCAAAGTCGTGTAGTGTTTTTAATTCTATCGTGCGCCCTAGTCGCCTGACAAAGAACGGAATGCGTCGGGAACCAGGAACAATCGAAACTAAGAATAGAAAGTTGAGCAATAGAGTGAGTTTGGAATTCACAGTATGCTGATCCCGTCTTGGATAACGTTTTATATTTACATACATTGAAACGTGACGGAACTCTGTCTCGCGTTATGTGGGGTGGGTGTTCTCGTTCATTTGCTCGACAAGAGTAATAACTTGTGTTTTCCTTCGGGTCATAATGTAGGTATTTTACTTTTTAGTTTGTATTGTTTATTTCTCATAAAAGTAGACTTTACACATATCTAGGTAAAAATAATTCCCCAATTTGAGCAGAACCCCCATCAGGGCTTCAATCCACAAAATAGGAGATTGGAGGGAGAATTATTAGTTTGGACCTTATAACAAACATTTAAAACAAAATAATATGTCAATAATAAAACGCTCATTCAATTTGTGATGGATTTGTTGATGCCATTATCTTCAATTCTCTCATCTCATAATTTAATTGGCGTTTTATTATTCACATATTTTATGTACATGATAGTTTTCATGAAAACTGGTCGCAGCAGCTTTAGTATATACTTATCAATAACATTATCATAAGGTCCTAGTAGGGCCTACTAGGGTCGATATGAATAAAACGTGGGTTTTGAGAAAGTCCCTAACTAAGAATTCGCCTTTCAATCTTCCTCTTTGCGGATCCAACACGTGAAAAATTACACTATAATATGTTAAAATTGGTGACAGTAGGGGTTGTTTTCAACGTTGTGTGCAAATTTGTCTTGTGTACAAAAAGTAGTTTCGTTTTCGTTACAAAGTGTGCACAAACTTTACCTTGTGAGACGTGTTGGAAAATGTATTTTATGTTTTCAAATGTTTGTGATATTTACTGTTTTACAAAGAAGTGTCCTATTCACTGTTCAATTTGATTTTGAGAGGTATTGCCAGAACATCCCAAAAAGTTTATACAAAATGTGAATTGAATCCCTGTACGTTTTCTTTTGCGTTTCCTTTGAAATATGAAAAACAAGTCTTCATTTGAATTATCGTAATCATAATTTTCTTGGTGTGGATATATAAATAAATAAATTCGTATTTATAGTCTACCCACTGAGTCATTTCATATAACTGATTTCAGTGGAGGGCATTAAACCAAAACCAAAGTGACCAAGTCAACCCTGTTGGCCCTGACGCAATTGACGAGAATTGATCGATGAATGTTGGCCTTCCTTGACGACTAAACGAGGATGTGGCTCCTCGCTACAGTACGAAACAAAGCCTCGTGGGGTTGAACGCGACTCTGTGATTGATGTACGCATGTAAGATGCGTGAGTGAGCGACGCGCGCATGCGTGTAGGAATCCGAACCGTGATAGGCATAGCGCACTGTGCAGGGCTCGGCTGTCACGCGTACACGTACCTTTCGCACTCGAAAACATTTCAAGGTATTTTAACTGGTTTTACATGAGCTACACTGGAGATGAATGTCAATCAAAAGTCAGTCGGTGTGTACGCGGGCGTGCTTCAGGGCTCGCTACTAGGCCCGCTTTGTTCTTGTCAACAAGTGGAGTGCTTCAAGGCTCGGCTTTTGGCTCTCTTTGTTTTAATATTAGTAAGGTGTTGAATTCCTACCCATCTAGAAAGTAATAAAGTAGGTTGGGTAGGGAACCAACTGCAACCTACCAGGAAGGCCGAACCCCAGTTGTGACCTCGTCCTGTCGTCCAACTGAATTCACTCAACCGACACATAGCATGCAACAAACGAATATCAAGTTGTTTGATCTGTTCTTCTCCTCTAGTGAACTAAATGCATTTCTAATACCTCCAAAAGAACTTTCAAACAAAAGTAGTCCCATCCAGATTCTTGCAGGGAAAAAATTATGCATACTAAAACCCACCGAAAATATGCGTGCAGTTACCTTGGCGATTTCTCGGAGAGACGGACCTAAAAAAGTAGTTCCTTCGACGATGTTCCCGAGAAAAGCGGCGAATCAAAGCCGCGATGACGTCATCCTATGAACCCCGAGGCGCAGCCCCTGGCCCCACCTGGCACGTTACGCGCATGCGTGAGGTTGCACGCGCGGAAACATTTGCGAACCAATTAACAAGGTGGGACTCGGATTGCGACGACGCACGAATCTCAATGGGAGACGATTAGAGATTCGAAAAGCGTTTTTAAATACGATTGGGTCCAATTTACTAATCATCGTATTGTCGATATTAGTGAGGTGCGCGTTGTGGGTTGGGCTGCATGGCACAGATGATCTCACTTCACTGGCTGAGGACTGTAATAAACACGTCTGGTTAACGTGATATTGACGGGTTCTTCGTATGAAAACCAACGTAGACAACCGTTGTTTGTAGAGTAGATGGATCGATTGGAACTGATAAAAGTATGAGTCGGATAATGTATAGCCTACGAATGTGTAGGAGATTTCTGTGCGATAATGGCGAAGTTATTAAATATTGATTGATTGTGATGCAGTACAAAATAGATAGTTAGCTAATATTTTCAATGTTTGTTAATATTCCAATTAATTAATAGTGATTGAAGCTTCCCTATACGCACTACTTTTCTGCCCGTCCGTCTATCCGTCTGTACGTACGATAAAACCGAACTTGACAAGTGTTCTTATGGCAACAACCTCCTTCAACAAACATGACGCAGTATGTTTTTGGTGACCGTGTGGGTCGTGAGTTAAGAAAACTGAACCCGGCACCTCCACCAAAGATATTTCAACGTTGAAACATCACATGAGCATTTTATATGTTATATATAAATGATAGTTATTGAACCCGGTACCTTCACCAAAGATATTTCAACCTTGAATTGGAGGGTACTTGAGGCGCTATTTACTAAAACTGCCATAGTCCGAAAAACGCATTTTGCAGGAGATCAATTAAACTTAAAAACTACCGTAAATAATGTAATAAAATTCTAATTTTAGGATAATAATTTTTATTTCGGCTATGACAATTTTTGTCATAGTTTTTTCCAGTCAGGAAAAAAAGCTTCGGACTCTAGCTATTTTCTTAAATATTTTGAAAAAGTACGCACTTTTGTTCATGTAGTGTTCTAAAAATTTCTATAGTATAGTTTATAATAGTGTATTTTTCCAACATTATATAACGGCTAATTTTATTTTCATTTTTGGTTCCTCTCTCTTTAGTGATCGTCGCGTGTGATAAGTTTAACTTTCTAGTTGATTCTCGATACTTATTAAATTAACTTTTTCACGTTTTTTAAATTATTTTTAAATTACTTTATTTGCATATTAACCTAACCTATCGGTTCTCCGAACAGAGTTTTGTTTTACATATCTTCTCTTTTGTGTCCGCGTAAATTAGCATAGCTTCTAATTAGTTTGTGTTGCGTGTAGTAAGAGACTCACGAGATTGTTGATTGCTCAGTGGGTTTCAATTATTGAATCGTATCCTAAAAACCCAAAAGAAGATACCTATGGCAATATGATAGGTATGTTTTTAAACGTTAGTTTTTGCTGCAGAAAGTGGAACTTACATATACTGATACAGAGGGAATCAAATCAAAGTATTTGATGTTAACGATAATATCTTATTTTTTTCAAATACCAGAACAATATTTGTTTTACTTCTTTTTTTGCTTTTTGATATCAAGTTTAATTTTCAAACATTGATTTTAAATATCGCTTTGTGACGATATGTATCTTGCATGTGGTCGTCCTTTGTAAATCAGTTTTAATAACTGAAAAGGATGAACGTTAAATAAATAAATAAAAGCCTGTAAAATCACATTTGCCCAGCTTGCCGTAAAATCGAAGATGGTGATCGACGTGTCTTGCATGCCCCTATCTCCACGTGCAGCCTCCTAAAGCTGAGCTCTGATTGGCTGACAGTAATCCACCTGTTACGGCCACCGTGCTACAAACATTTCGCATTTGTATTTATTATTTATAAATAATACATCAGTTTAACCGTTGGGTGACTAGTGTTCAGAGTAATAGCTTTTACCGGCTTCAGCCTGCTCACTTGTAGGCTACCTACACGTTAGAGCGCGCTAGTTGTGACACTGATAGTCGCCCAACCTAGCAGTCAAGAAGGAAGTTAATTGGTTGCCGGTCACTTCTGCTCAGTCAACAATTCGATCCTAGCGCTTGTAGCGCATGCTAGTGTGACTACTTCAACACTAATGACGCGCAAATTTTGAATTTGTATTTGAAATCAGATAACTTGATGCTTCTTTGCTCAAAATCCAAGGTTGGTAAAAATTATTGTTGCGATGTATTTGCTGCGCATTTATCACGTTATTATTATACAATGTATTTTTTTTACAGGTTGATAGTTAGGCCTATATAAAACAATATTAAATTGTTTACTACTGAGCCTTCCTTGGGCCAATTATTTTATTTGATATGATGTTGGGTGAGAGCATCAACATACAAAAACAACACAATAGTATTTAAACATCATCCCGTATTTATGTGTTTTGGAGTTGCAAGTTATTTATGTGTTATTAAAACAAATTGCTGGAGACATTTCGCCCGCGCGAATATATTGGTTGCCTTATTAAATAATAAATGTCCTAATTAATTAATTAATTAATTAAAAATATGATACCCTGGGTCTCGAAAGCCTAAAATTAGAAATTTATATCAAGTTATTATTTAGGTACAGACACAGGATGGTAAATAACTGTAAAATAAATGTTAAATGAGTTCCCGAGATTATTTTAACATTAAATATTCGTTCCTAGCCAAAATACTGCAGTGTTGTTGTAACAACTGTAAGATACAATTTGTATTTGTTTTACGATGATAGACTTGGCTGCGTCGAGTGAAATATAAATTAGAGTGAAATGTAAAAATTATCAATTTTTTTTTTGCGAAATAACACTATATAGGCATAATCGTTAAAAAAAAGTACAAAGAGTCATTTCCCTTAGCTAGATGAAATTGTCGCTCTCCATTAGACACAATAAACGCATTTTATTTTTGACGTTTGCCCTCTTGTTTTGTTTGCAATAAAAAACGGCGTCTATCTATCTTCTTTAGCCTCCCGGGAATAGTGAAGATATAATAATGTAGCTTTAATATATTGTGTTGTGAATGTGATAGCAATTGGTTGTAAAAGATCCTGCTAGTTGTAGACCCTGAGCCACCGTCAAGAAGAAAGTTGGTATAGTTTCTAAACTTATTCCCGGTTGGGGAACATATTTACGTAAATATGGACGCAACAACACATTTCAACAACTCCAACTTCCAAGAAGATTTTCTTTGACTAAAACAGGCCAACAAATACGTTGATAAACACGCAAGTAAGTAAATTGGTTGAATGTCACACTCATTATTTTATCTTTGTGGTGACGGAACAGTTAACAAAAGCCTTTCAAACAATTGCTGAAGAATTCCTTGGAAATGCGCGTCGCTATCCGAATGGTCACTCTCCAGTCCCATGTTGCCATTCAAATAATGCAACAGGCAACAGCGCATAACGTGATCGCTGTGGAAGAGGACGGAAAGCATCTCGTCGGTCGGAGGATCCCATATCAGTCTCAGATGGCTTGCCCGGATGGCCTTGTTTTGAGTTTACATGATGTGATGAGTGATTGCATCATTACGTCATCGTGACACTAGTCGGGGGGGGGGGGGGAAGACGGGGGTGTAACATCGAAAGGTTTCATGTTAAGTTGTATAATTTTCTTAGTACTTTATTATTATTTCCGTACATTGTTGTTAAATTAATTTGATTTGCCGGTCGTCGCTAAATTAACCCATGCCTGGGTTAACAGCCCCATCAGTACGTCAAACTCCCGACCCTAGATGGGGAAACTTTTTTGGAAGGGGAGATCCTCAAAAGAGCATAGCACTTGTTAACCCAACGATGATGATGATACCAATGATACCAATGATACCCCACAAACAACAAGCGATCGAATATAACTTAGTGTCAACTAAGTCTACTAATTACTGTTAACCTAAAATATTGAGTGCAAAAAATGCTCAATGTCACAACCACCTTACATTATAATTACACAGTATATTTATATTTATATTTTATAGAAAGATTACAAAAAATGCCTTAAAAAAGCCGCAATATTGGGAGTACATAAAATAAATTGAAAAATAGTTTTGTTCTTCTAAAAAAACTATAATATTATGATGTTTTTACTACAAAACTACTGTTTTATAGTTATTTCTAGTGTTGGGTAAGTTCCTCTATATAGCCAACCAACACTACTGCAACAACAATGCAACATGCGAACCGAAATGAAGGGCAAGTCTCAGGTTGTCTAGGATACCAACAAAAATACACATTGCACAATGTTTTAAATTAAAAAGTCGTGGTTATGGAATCTATCTAACAATTTTAATTTTACACTCACATTTGAATGTAAGCGCGACTTTGCGACTAGTTTATTCCTAGAAATGTGTTGTGTTTGTACTTTTTAGTGTTTTGGTATCATAGCCTAAGACATACTTGTGGCTTGCCTTCATTTCGGTTCGCATGTTGCATTGTTGTAGTAAAGCGTTGCTATACTTGCCTATGCCTATCACATTCACAATGGGCTAAACTAGGCCATTTCGCGAACGTTTTTTCCAATCGCGTTGATGGATGAGCTTTTATAGTTGATTATTTTTATCCAATGGATTAATATTTCAAGTCGTCATTGTTGTAGAAAATGTCGTCATTATCAAGACAAGAGCAAAAGTGAACCATGTCTGCCTTCAACAATGCGAGGCGCGACCGACTGCGAGTCTGAAAGACCCGAAACTAGAGGCGAGCTCTGGCAGCCGTCCTAGCAACGAAGCACATAATAAATTTCAGAGTTGTTCTGAATCGGCCTTGTTGATTCTGGCGTTGATTCGCGGGTGTTCGCACTGTCCATACCACTGATTGCTATTTCCTATTAAAATATCGATATTTGGTTGGTTATCGCTCACTCGTCGATTGCGTCGGGGGCCTGCAGGGTTGGCTTGGTCGCTTTGATTTAAAGTCCCCCACTGAAAATCAGTTATATAACTGAGTGGGTAGACTCTAAATAAAATGTATTTATTTTATTTTTATTTAATCGTCGTCGGGGACACCTCCTCCTTCCCTTGACGACCTCCCCGACGACGAGACAATGACACCACGAACGACGACAAAGACAATGACGACCGCGACGTGAGAAACTCCCCTTCCTCCCCTTACCAGTGTCTGGTTCTGACAGCATGGACCCCTCCTCGCCATATCCCCTAGGCTAAAGTCGGTGTCAAGGGAAGGTTGCGCCAAGGCAGGTAAACTTCTCCGCCGCGCTCTTCCCCCACCGTGCGGCTCGGCTACTCGACAGGAGTGAACGACTATTTACATTCCGCAGAGATGGCCCGTCAAGATAATGGTAATTGGCTACATAAGAAATTTAAAAACTCGCATTTTTGTTGTTTTGTAACTTTTATCGAATTATTTGGATTAATGAAGAAAAACTAACATACCCTCGTTTTTTAATCACAAAAAAACACCAGAAATTAAGCTATGTAAACACGTTAATTAAACACATGTAGTTTTTAGCTACGGTGATAAGATTATGCAAGCTGTCAAATTGAAATCTAAGACTTGGGTTTTCCACAACTCATCACATGTCTCATAGAACTTCTCTTCAACTGCACAGTGTAATTTCCACAAATCTGACCAGTGGGAAATTTGTGTCTGCTGTGTTTTGCTCCCACAACTCGTTTCATTGTTCTCGATCTCCAAACACAGGTTCTCGTGTACCGATATGCTCCAACAATGTTGTTATTTTAATTCACAAATATTAATTATTTTTATTTTTGTTTATTTATTTAACGTCTATCCTATTCAGTTATAAAAACTGAGTTACAAAGGAGGACAACTAAATAAATCTAATTACATAGATGCAGACAGAACAATGAACTACATTTAAGTAAATATTTGAAATAGTAATATTACAACAATGCATTAAAAACTTAAATTAAATTAATAATAGTTGTTCGATATATTTTTAAATGTTTTTCAATTTAAATTGCTAATATATCTGTGAAAGTCCTGTAGAGTATTATTATAAGATGATCGATAGTTGTTTGCAAATGTTTTTTTCCATAAGTTATCTTTATTCTTATTTATTTTCAAGTAGGCTACTGTATGTGGCGTATTTAACGGTGTACATTTTAATAAAGTTGAATTTGCAGATATGTTTACAATGGCCCTGTGGTTAATGTGAATCTTAGCTAGTCAACGATTTCATTTACTGACAAGGCACTTATTGTTTATGGTATTAATGCCTTAATTATTTACAAAATTGTTGTATGCATTTTAATTCACCATCAGTGTTTTATTACGTTATATTATTACATTGAATAACACTTCATCGTCACCGTGATTGTTATCAAACATTCAACACAACTCTGCCACTCATCTGCCACACTCACTCATTCACTCACTCACTATTTCGACATAGATTATTACATAATCTTATCACCAAAGCTAAAAACTACATGCGTTTAATTTACACGTGTTTACATAGCTTAATTTTTGGGTTTTTTTGTGATTCAAAATCGAGGGTTTGTTAGTTTTTCTTCAATAATCCAAATAATTCGATAAATTGTTGTATGCATTTTAATTCACCATCAGTGTTTTATTACGTTATATTATTACATTGAACAACACTTCATCGTCACCGTGATTGTTATCAAACATTCAACACAACTCTGCCACTCACTCACTCACTCACTCACTCACTCACTCACTCACTTACTATTTCGACATAGATTATTACATAATCTTATCAATCATCAAAGCTAAAAACTACAATTGTGTTTAATTTACATGTGTTTACATAGCTCAATTTCTGGTGTTTTTTGTGATTAAAAAACGAGGGTATGTTAGTTTTTCTTCAATAATCCAAATAATTTGAAAAAAGTTACAAAACAACAAAAATGCGAGTTTTTAAATTTCTTATGAAGCCAGTTACCATTATCTTGACGGGCCATCTCTGTGGAATGTCAATAGTCGTTCATCCTGTCGAGTAGCCGAGCCGCATGGTGGGGGAAGAGCGCGGCGGAGAAGTTTACCTGCCTCGGCGCAACCTTCCCTTGACACCGACTTTAGAGTGGTGCATTATGACCTAACGGTTGTTGCGTCAAATATAAAAAAAAACACAGAACCGAACCGTCACGAGTCTCGTTAGCCGCGAAACGGTGTGGGGCGGCGAGATCACATCGACCCATCGTTGACCCTAAAAGCATGATTTTTATGAGAAATATACCTTTGATTGTCCCCAAAATAATAAAATATACAAGTTCCGTGATTTCTAACGTTCCCATAAAGTTTCATCGAGATCGGAGAAGCCGTTTGCCCGGTCGCGGGCCAAATGTCACGAAAATGTCGCATTAAAATCGAAACAAATCGTAAAAGTACGATATTCATGAGAAATATTTCTTCGATTGTACCCAAAATTGTGGAAGGTCCCCTCCAAACTTCATCAAGATCGGATGTGCTGTTTGCCCCGTAGAGTGCTAACGAACAAAAAAAAAACACCAGAGCTATTCTTCTCAAGGGTAAGTGAAATTGAAATCTTCGCTACGCTCATCCAATTAGTACACACGTTCGCATACAGATTCCAAATTTTATTCTAATGTTTTATTTATGAATGGCGAAAACGCGTGGAGAACAAGAAAACAATAACGTGTATGCATAATATCTAATGCAGAAGGAGATAAATAAAATTCGGAATGGGAATTATTAATCACGCAAAGCCCCGAAACATACAAAACGCGTGTCTCTATAATCGCAAAAGTAATCCGCATCGTCAACCGAATCGAATTAAAACTTTTAATTTCATGACATACCGCAAATTCGCGAACATTGTAATGACGTTGTTTACTGGCCTGCGCTTTATTGATTTTGCAAGTTTTGTAATTTTTGGGGGCAATAGCCGTTAATCATTGTGTAATTATTTAAAGGCTTGTTAGAAAAGGTCTCATACCACACATAACCGACTTAGTGTATGCATATAATTTACAGAATTACAGAAGCGAAGGTGCGATTCATCAACATAAATCCATTGTTCGGCACGTCGGCCACACCAAAAAAGCGTTTTACGAATGATAGGAATTAAACCATTTAAATTATCTGTTGATCATTACAATGTTGTACAAATACAATACTAAATCAGTTCTGTGACTTGAGTGGATAGACTCTAAATACGATTTTATTTTATTTTACAAGCCCTAATTATGATATCATATTTTCAGCCATATGGGGCATAGAGCTCATAAGTCACAAGCGTCCAGATGGCATAGGCCTACATTGGAATGCTGCCGGATGCGTCGGTCTAAGGATGCGTTGAGTGCACGTCTATTTACAAACAATCAGAGTTTATTGATAGTCTCAAGGGAATGCGATAATTAGGACGCGAGCTCCATTTAATCCAGGAACACTAGCCATTGTCAAAATCAACTATCGGGAAAACATCTCCATATGCGTTTGGGAAACTACAAATAAATTTACTTCAACCAAAAACCCAAGCGTTTATACACCTACAATTAGGCTATATTAAAATAGATACAATGTTGATTCGTGATAGCTGGTGATAGATTTACCGATCTTCACTGGCGTAAGTCAGAAGAATATACCAACTCTATAACACAAAATATACAAAGTATATTTTAATCTGCTATTTAAATTACGTGAAATAAAACTTGGCAACACAGATTTATAAATTACTATTCAAGGGATGAATACACACAAAATAATAAATGTTACGGTATTGTTGCGTTGGTTAAAATAATTGCACATTGTGGCGACATTCAAGGCATGATGACACTATCTCTATGTGCGTTTACTTGCGAGTAGAACACATTGTTCTCTTCGAGAGCGGAGTTCTTTTGTATGTCAGCTAATTGAATTCTATACAATTTCAGATTCCGAAGAGCTACACGGCCGATGTATGACAATAGGATTAATCATTATTAAAATTAAAATAAAATGCTGTGACAAAAATGTATGATTTTTTGTAAGTTTTATCCACTTTGAACGGAAAAAATCGGCCTTTATTTACGGGTTTTAAGTATTTTGTTATTATCCAAAATAATGTATATAAAATGCTTAAAACCCGTAAATGATGTCCGATTTTTTTCATTCATAGTGGATAAAACTTACAAAAATCATACATTTTTGTAATAGCATTTGATTTTGATTTTAATAATGACTTCAAGAGTTAAGGTTTTATTGGATAAATTATTATTACTTTATGAATTAAATATTTTTATGACATCCTTGTCTAATCTTATTCTCATCTTCGGGCTTGTTGCTTCTCGGTATCTGAAATTGTATATATATTTCATTAGCTGACATACAAAAGAACTCCGCTCCGAAAGAACAATGTGTTCTACTCGCGAGTAAACGCACTTAACAATGCGCCGCAAATGACCGCGAGATTTTTTTAAAACTCAGATTATATTTTTAACTATGTCTTGGTCATTGAGACTATTTAGGGATACGAAACTCGACTTTTACTACCCGGGTACCCGTCCACATTACCGGCGGACGCGGTTACAAAAAAATTACAGTCACAAATTACACAGAAATCGTGTGAATGATACGTTCAAAAAGTGAAAAGAGAAAAGTAAACAGAATAAGGCTATTCTAAACCAGTAAATAACAAACTTGTCAACAAAGCCACCTGACTAGTAATAATCAATCAATTTCATCCTTTGAATCATATCTAAAACAATACCAATTGATTGACGTTTCATGGTGATTTACCGACTTTTCCTCATTCATCATTCTTATTATTTCGTTTTTTTTTCAAAAGAATATGCTCAATTGGCAGTGGGGGGGGGAAAAAATTTGACATTTGCAGCTTTTATTATTTTCACAGCCGGTTTTTATGCTTTTGGCACATTTATGATTTCTGCCACCTTTTCTGAAAATTTACCAAACACAATCAACCTTAAATCATTTTACTTTTTCTTTTTTTTTTATAAGACCAAGGTTTGCTATTGAAAAGAAAGTTAATTTAAAAAAAAAAAACCCCCAAATTTCTTTTTCTTTTGGCTTTGGGTTTTAGTTTTTTTGAAATTTTTTTTAAAATTTTTTTTTTTCCCCCTTTTTAAAAAAAAAAAAATTTTTTTTTTTTTTTATTTTTTTTTTTTGTTTTTTTTTTTCCTTTTTTTCTTTTTTTTGAGACCGATTTCTATTGAAAGGAAATTATGTTTCCCTTCGGTTTAATTTTTTGTCTATAACGGACTAAGCGGCTCTGTTTTGAGTTGAAATGGGAAAAGATTGAAATACAATGCTGTTCAAATTACATAGCAGAAAAATCAAAGGAAAAAATTAAAATAATAAAAACATTTATATTTCATGTTTTTATCATCAAAAAACAGTTGAAATTGTTTCTCTTTTCACTTTTTGGAATTTCCTAGTGTAACGCCCGCTGAACCGAGGCCATCGTGAGGGTGAGGGGGGGGGGGTCGTGGGGGGTGAGAGCGGAGCGATATAGAGATGGCCTTGGCTGAACCCGCTCATCCCAACGTGGGGCCCTAATGCTGTCCTATAAACAATGACGTGCGGATGAAGTTATTATAAGGAACACTTACTGTTCCTCTTGCATCTGCTTTATATCTTGTCACAAGGTCACGAGCGTTGGCCACAGTGGGGGTGGGGGCTGGGGCTAGAATGCGGCGAGCAGATAATATTAAAGTGCGCTTTTGACTTCTAGCAGATTGAAAACATTAGAAAATTTTGGTAATAATTTATTACGCGGTATAATTGTGGAAGATCGCCCGACGGGTGAGACAGGAGGGCACAGGGTGGGAATTAACATAACGCTTTGGGATTGTGTAGACCCAATAATATGTTGTAATGGAGAGCGACAATTTCATCTAGCTAAGGGAAATGCCTTTTTGTACTTTTTTTTAACGATTATGGCTATATAGTGTTATTTCGCAAATAAAAAATAGAAATTTTTTACATTTCACTCTAATTTATATTTCACCCAAAGCAGCCTCCATCATCGTAAAAAAATTCAAATTGTATCTTACAGTTGTTACAACAACACAGCAGTCTTTTGGCTAGGAACGAATATTTAATGCCAAAATAATCTCGGGAACTCATTAACATTTTTTTTACAGTTATTTACCTCCTGTGTTAATAATAATAATAAATTCAATTTAGCTTTTTTGGCCATTTATCATATTTTAAATTATAATTTAATTTTAAATTAATTGGGGGCCCCCAATTTATTATTTTTATTAAATTTTTTTTTCTTCTGAGGATTCCACATACTTTGGCTGAAACGTGCACACAACCAATATATTCGCGCGGCGAAATGTCCCCAGCAATTATTTTAAAAAAAAGATAAATAACTTACAACCCCAAAACACATAAATGCGGAATGATGTTTAAATACTAATTGCTTTCCCTTTTGTATTTTGATCCTCTCACCCAAAACATCATATCAAATAAATAATTGCCCCAAGGAAGGCTCAGTAGTAACAATGAAATTTTGTTTCATTTTAGACCTACTATCACCCTGTAAAAAAATAAAAATCATTATAAAATACGTGATAAATGCGCAGCAAATACATTCCCAACAAAAATTTTTCACCTAGCTTGGATTTTAAGCAAAGAAGCATCTTAATTTCAAACAGAGTTATTTGATTTTAAATACAAATTCAAAATTTGCGCGTCATTAGTGTTGAAGTAGCTACACAAGCATGCGCTACAAGCGCTAGGATCGAATTGTTGACTGAGCAGAAGTGACCGGCAACCAATTACCTCCCTAGTTGTTCTGCTAGGTTGTGCAACATCAGTGCTAACAACTAGCGCGCTTAACGTGTAGGTAGCCCACAAGTGAGCAGGCTGAAGCCGGTAAAAAGCTATTACTCTGAGAACACTAGTCACCCAACGGTTTAACTATTTATAATAGAAACTGGTTTTCTAACAATTTTAAATCCTGTCATTGTTTCGCTTGGGCCTCGTTCAACAACCTCGTTTATTTAATAATAATCTGAAAACAGAATTTCAAGAATCTAAAATATAATAATCATAGATATGAATCTCCTCTTCCTATTATCTAAAGTCAACATAATGTTATGCCTTTTGAGCAGTTAACAATGAAATTTTGTTTTGTTTTATTTTCAAACAATTTTTGTGTAAAGATAATATAATAAAACACAAATTCATAGATCATATCAAACAGTTTTCCGCCGGCTAACGAAATGAATGGATTTTATAACTCAACTTAATTCAGCTAACGGCATAGGGGAAGTATATATTATGCCCATAGCCCATGTATTATGTTGTCACTACGGTAACAAAAATAGTCTGCTTGAAAACGTGGAGATCGACGTGCTCTGCAACTATTAATATTATATTACTCTTATAATATATAATCATATGGCGTCGGTGATTTAGTCACTTCGTAAGACAGGCATCAGACAGATTTGTGCCTCCCCCTTTCAAACCCAGGGCAAAGATTCGGTGTTCATGACCATGATTGTTTTTTGTTTATTTGGATTAAGGGTGCGTCAACCGTTAGGTCATAATGCACCACTCTAGTCTATAGGGGATATGGGGAGGAGGGCCCATGCTGGTCAGAACCAGCCACGGGTAATGGAGGAAAGGGTGCTTCTCACATCGCGGTCGTCATCGTCTTTGTCATTGTCATCGTTCGTTGTGTCATTGTCATCGTCATCGGGGAATTCGCCAAGGGAAAAAGGAGGTGTCCCCGACGACTATTGCCAGAGCTCGCCTCTAGTTTCGGGGAGTAATATATACTCCACTCTTACTAGCTGATGTTTGCGAGGTGGACTTTTTCTCTTGAATCGCTTTTTACGATTAGCAGAGCCATCTCTGGGCCAATTCTACCCCGGGCCCAGACGGGGGAATGACCATGTTGACGTTATATGAGACGAGGGAGCGCAGCGACAGTCTTCCTCGTGATTAATTTTTCGAACTGTTTGTTTGTCCGTTTGTTCGATCCCATACGGCCGAACGGCCAAATAGATGAGCTGAAATTTGAAACAGACATCCGTGACCGCAGGTAACTTAGAGCTGCTAACGAAATGAGCAGAATCCGATGAGATTTAAAAAACTTCAAGAAAAAATAAATTGAAAAATAAACTGGATAAGTGTAGGATTAAATTAAACGGCAATGCTTTAATTCTTGAAGAAATAACTTTTATCAAATCATGTTTGTCAGGCGGTGAAAATTGCAATGCAGTGACCAAGGTGTACTGAATCTTGCACGTTCAAGGTTACCAAAAATTCTGCTCGGAGATTGAGTAAACCTTGCAATGTTTACTCGTATTTCGTACTAACATGTTTTCATCGAACGTATGTATCATTTCAACATTTTTATAATTTTTATACAAGGCTAGAGATATAAAAAATTAACCCCACCGTTTTTGAACAGTATCCACTTTGGCCCTTAGCCAAAAATAAACCGGAAACGCCAAAGGCCTAGACGAGTGAGCAAGTATGTGTGATCCCGGGAACATTGCATTTAAGGAGTGGGAGACATTTGGCAGTTAGCAAATAGCTATTCACTCGGCCAAGATGCATCCGACGTATATGAAACTTTGCAAAGTTGTCAATAAAGCATACATGGACAGCCCTACGGTCATAGATTTTCAAAATTTTGTCTTAATCAGCCAGAAAAAATTCACGAATAATAGTAAATTTTGGAGTTTTTAACAAAATCCAAATTCGTGAAAACTAATTTATTTTTTATAAATTATTTTAAAACAAAATTTGGAAATGTGTTATCGCAGAGCCCTATATTTTCACTTTCTTGACATATGTTCAAAACTTCAGACACCTGTAGTGTCAGTCGGCCGAGCGAACAGCAATTTGGTTTAAAACGCATGTCCTATACTCTCTTAAGTTGATTGATAAATAAGGTATAAATGATAAGGTTTTGAGTTTCGTTGGTTTAAGGGCGCATCAACTGTAAGGCCATAATGACAATCAATTAATACCCAAGGCAACAAATCCGCCCTTCCCAAAAATAAATCCCCGTCTCGAAACCCAGGCTACCTGGGACACCTCATGTCACTAGTTATCCACCACAGGCTAGCCAGAAGCAAAGCAGCCGGAACAGCAAGTTGAATACCTATTTCTCTAATGTACTTAACAATATTAGGCCTATGCCAGAAACGAAGAAAGATAATATTATAGAGAACATTTTATTAACAATAATAAGATATTTAAAATAACATTACATTTTAAATTCAAGAGCTAAAGTGAATTTTTAAACAAAACAAAACAAACAAAACTTACTCTAATAAGTCCACCACCTGCAGAGAACAGCAAACACTTGAGCTTGTCACCAGGAGCTTCCATGACGTCAGTCTTCTTCGTCGTCGGGCCCTTCCCGGTATAAAGCAAACACAACGTGGCAGAAGTAGAGGGGTAAGACCGCAACAATCATGAGTCCACCCAAACCTAAGACTCCAAAAGGATCTATTATACCCCAAAAGATGCACCACAACCCTAGAGCTACGTAGCACACGATCGTGGCTATGGGCCACGGCAACAACAGCGGGCGGATGTTCTTCATCGCGCCGATCAGCAGCATGATGCCGAAGATCAGTTCCAGTATCGATGCGAAGATCACCCCAATCCCGAGTCCAATGAATAAATCGCCCTGCAAACATCAAGACAGGTATCGGTCACCGAGGGACGGGAGCAGGCCGAACCATCAACATAGTTGCCCAACTTATTGCTAGCCCGATACACGAGCAACAAAGTATAGAAACAGTGGATTCGTGATCCAGATCTGACTGGAAATTGCTAACTTGTATTACTAATTTGTTCAGGTTGTTCAACATTGGGATGTTACGCCACATTACTGTCGGGCAACTCCAAGCAACATTGTCGGGCATCATGTTGATCGTCTGGCCCCTGCTTTACAGGGATTAGATCGGGCGCTGAGTTTTCTTCCGCCGACTTCGCGTACTAACACTGGAATGGAACCCTTTAGCAGATTGTACTTATAGGCCAATTTAAAAAAAAAAATCGTATTTAGAGTCTATACCCATTTCAAGTCACATAGCTGATTTTCATTGCGGGACATTAAATTCATGCCGACCCTGTCGGCGCGACACCATCGACAAGAGCCCGACCACGATCAATCAGCTGGACACACATTCCACCCCTGAACAGTAGGCTACACCAGAATCAACTAGACTAATTCAGAACAACCTTGGAATCTAGAAGTTAAATAACGTCTGCCCATAGAGGTATTCGAACCCTGGACCTTCTGCATTGGAAGCAGTGATGAATGTTTTAAAGTTTGAAACCGTACGGCAAGTGAAGCAAGTATAGGGACCCTCCAACCCAACCTATATACATACCCGTGTGACTGCCGTCATGATTATTCCGCTGATTAGGTTAAGTGCATTAAATGCGATATTAGTCGAGGCTATTACTATGACCCCAGTCCTCAGGGAGACTGTCCAGCAGCACTTGGTCTTGGTCATCTTGAACGAATGTTGATGTAAACAAAACAAAACTGAGGCGTTGGTTGCCTCCAAAGAGCTTAGCGTTATTATCATGCAGCCACAGCCTGCTGTATGTGTTCCACTCAGGGCGTTGGTTGCCTCCAAAGAGCTTAGCGTTGTTATCATGCAGCCACAGCCTGCTGTATGTGTTCCACTCCGGGCTCCGATGAGAAGTTCAAAGATGTGCTTTGATGAATATTTAACCCACACATAACAAAAACTTGTAAAAATAGAGCCAAACCTTACACACTCAAAAGAAATGAGATCGAAAACTAGGAAAACGCTAAAGTCCCGTCGCGTTGATGGATGAGCTTTTTTGTAAGTTTTTAGTTTGCGTGGTATCTATTTACTTATCAAGTGCCTTTTGAATGCATTGTTGGTGATTGTTGTCAAGTTTCTATTGTTACTTGTAAATTGTTATTATAAACCTGAAAAAACTCATATTAAAACCTTTATACTATGGATTCTGGCTAACTTTTTCAATTTTTTCTTTCACAAAGCAATACATCATCACTACCTTAATGTCCATGTGAAATATGAACGTTAAAGCCTCACCCGTGTGGTCAGAATCGGCCCAAATGTCACGAAAATATCGCACTAAAAATCGGGAAAAAATCGTAAAAGTACGAAATTCATGAGAAATATTTCTTCGATTGTACCCAAAAACGTGGCAGGTCTAAGTTAAGAGATTTCGAAGGTCCTCTCCATTTTTCATCAAGATCGCATATTCCGTTTGCCCAGTAGAGAGCGAACAAAAGACAGAAAAAAGCAAAAACTCCCGAGCTAAAGTTTTTGGGGGGTCAGTGAAATTGAAGTCTTCGCTTCGCTCATCCAATTAATTTAAACGTAATAGTTCATCCAAATTCTTTTTTTCTAATTGATTTAAACGTGATGGTCATACAAATTATATTTTGCCAAGCTTTTTCAAGGATGTTGTTACGGGACACTGTACGTTTATGAATTAAGAATGCGCAAATGTGGAAGGGTAGATGAGCTTGGCCCTTTTTTTAGATCTCATTTCTTTTGAGTGTGTAAGGTTTGGCTGTAATTTTACAAGTTTTTTTGTTGTGTGGGATCTTATTACTTTTTCAAGTTCCATTGCAAAATTCTAGGAAGCTTCGCAAACGCTTTTTTTAGTCGCGTTGATGGATGAGCTTTTTAATTATAAAATGAAAATAATATAAACATATTAACACGGCCCATACAAAGCAATCATTAGGTCTGTTGGATCTTTGATTGTTTGTAACAAGGCTGTGAGTAAGGTATAAAATCCCCTGTGAAGTTTTCATACAAGGCTGTGAGAAAGATCTAAAATCTATATTTTCGTGCTATTTGGGCGGATTCTGACCAAACGGGTGGGGCTTCAACGTTCATATTTCACATGGACATTAAGGTAAGGGTGATGTATTGACTTTTTAAAGAAAAAGTTGAAAAAGTTAGCCAGAATCTATAGAAATAAAGGTTTTAATATTTAACACCTCAAAAAACTCAAATTTAAAACCTTTATTTCTATAGATTCTGGCTAACTTTTTCAACTTTTTCTTTCAAACGTCAATACATCACCATTACTTTAATGTGCATGTGAA
Organism: Sweltsa coloradensis; assembly: GCA_024449915.1. Classification (NCBI taxonomy): domain Eukaryota; kingdom Metazoa; phylum Arthropoda; class Insecta; order Plecoptera; family Chloroperlidae; genus Sweltsa; species Sweltsa coloradensis. The sequence continues at coordinate 449,801 of JAMZAV010000445.1, forward strand.
ATATGAACGTTGTAGCCCCACCCGTTTGGTCAGAATCGGCCCAAATGTCACGAAAATATCGCACTAAAAATCGAAAAAAATCGTAAAAGTACGATATTCATGAGAAATATTTCTTCGATTGTACCCAAAAACGTAGCAAGTCTAAGTTTAGAGATTTCGAAGGTCCCCTAAAATTTTCATCAAGATCCCATATGCCGTTTGCCCGGTAGAGAGCGAACAAACAGACAGAAATACAAAAAAAAAAAAAAAAAAACACCCGAGCTAAATTTTTTGGGGGGTCGGTGAAATTGAAGTCTTCGCTTTGCTCATCCAATAATATTTTTAAAAAATGTTTGTTTTATTTGTTGTTTAAATAAATGTGTGAATAAAATGTGTGTGTAATGTTTTAAAATATAATAATTTTATCAAAATCGATTAATTTCTATGGTATTACCAATTAATAATAGAATGAAAAATATTTAGTGGTCCAAAGACTTGCTTTTTGTAAACAATGTAGGCGATCATTGTCAAGTAACTATAGTTACTTGTTGATTGATTGTATGCCTGTTTAAGGCTTATATTAAAACCTTTATTTGGTAGCAGTCCATCAAACTTTTTCAACTTTTTCTTTCAAAAGGCACTACATCACTATAACCTTATTGTCCATGTAAAATATGAACGTTGTAGCCCCACCCGTTTGGGTCAGAATCGCTGGCCGATTGAAATTGACGAATTAGACCGTAGTAGCAGTAGCAGCAGTAGTAATAGTAGAAGCTAACATCCTTAAAGTGATTTTGAGCATGTTTCAAGCCATTTTTTGCACCAAGAAGGAATGCTCGTATCCCAACCAAATTATTTTGGCATGTGATGTCAGGTACCTAAATCCACTCGATTTTAATAGTTTTCAAGTTCACATCACGTTTCATGACGGCTGGGTGACACCTCGAAATCACCTTAATTCTTCTTGCTGTATAAGGTGCCCGAATATGTAGCGCACCGCGGCTTTGCTGCGGTGTCCTAACGGGCACCTAGATAGTGATTTTGAGCATGTTTCAAGCCATTTTTTCACCAAGAAGTAATGATCGTACCCCAACCAAATTTGGCGTGTGTTGTCAAGTACCTAAATCCCATCGATTTTAATGGTTTTCAAGTTCACATCACGTTTCATGACGGCTGGGTAACACCTCGACATCACCCCAACTTTGCTTGCTGTATAAGGTGCCTGAGTGTGTAGCGTGCCACGGCTTGGCTGCGGCGCCCTGACAGGCACCTATATGTATGCATTTCAAAACATGTTCTATAATTTTTTAATACTACCCAGAAATAAAAAATCTAGCCCGACTGTTGTTTGAACCCAGGTTTGCCACATAAGGCTCCTTAGCCTACTGGAAAATGCCAAAGTCGTTAGACGAGTAAGGGAGTCATGTGTAGAGTACCCGGGAACATTTGCATTTCCCGATTGCGCAATTGATATATAAGATATAAATGATAAGGTTTTGAGTTTAGTTGGTATAAGGGCGCGTCAACTGTAAGGCCATAATGGCAATTAATCAATTAATACCCAAGGCAACAAATCTGCCCTTCTCAAAAATAGATCCCTGTCTCTTAACTCAGGCTACCCATATCACTAGTTATCCACCACAGGCTAGCCAGAAGCAAAGTGTATTGTAAAGAGAGATTCTTAGGTAAAAAGTTAGAGAAAAGACATTTATATGATCAAGAACAGAAGCCATAAGTATATTTTACTTTTCCACCGCCTTTGCTACATCTCCAGTTACTACATAGAGTTGTAGTTGTTGTTATCAACACATCTCCATTTTCATAAATGTAGGATGGAATAAGAAATAATGATCAATTTAACTTAGTGATCAAGAATGAATTAACATTGTTATGATAATGACTAACTGAATATGTTTTGTTACAAGTTCAATAAGTTTTAGATATTGAGTTTTTCTGGTTTCCCAATGGTCCTTCCGGAACGAGTCTTATAAGGGCTTGTGCTCTGTGCCATCGGTCTTGCTCTTCCTGGCGATCTCGCGATTTGTCTCGGTGATGGCTGCTGCAACTCTGGTTGTGGATGAGCTACTTCTGCCTCCGGGATTCTGTCTTCATGGATTAACTCAGATTCTGACTCGTATGGAAGTATTGGAATAGTTTGAACCGGAACCAGATGATATCGGTTTCGCCTGACGTTACCAAAGCTGGTACGGACGATGTAGGATCGCGGCTTGTCTGATTCTTTAACAACCGTACCATATCTACGCAGGTCGATGATCCACACGTGTTGACCTGGTATGATGCTGGACGAATCTCTGGTACCATGATGACGATCGTAGTTTTTCTTTTGTTTTCTACGTATCTTTTCCTCCCTTTGTCGGAGATGCATGTTCTCGGCAATTGGGGATGTGAGATGTGATGAAGTCTGCAACATGAGTAAACCTCCTTGGTTAGCAATTTCGTTACCATGAGAGTAGTAATTTTTAAGACGAGAGTCAATCTCGTTTTGGTTAGGCCATCCTTCGGCACTATATTGCGCGAGTCGTTGGCAAACAAAGTCTTCTTTCTGCTCCTGCGCTATGATAGCCAGCTTGCATTCCGTGATAGGCGAACTATCTACTACTTGCTGCACGTATGCTGCTGTCTCCTCTTCTAGTTCGGAGTCTGGAGTCAGTGATTGTGATGTTGTCGAAATATTTCGTGACAACGTGTCCGCTGCAATTGGCTCTTTTCCTGGAGTATACACGATTTGGTAAGCATACCTCATCATTCTAATCTTGAATCTTTGCAGACGAGGAGAAAGATCGTCCAAGTGCTTTGATGTGAAGATCGGGATCAGTGGTTTGTGATCGGTTTCCAGCTTGACGGTTACCCCCGTAATGCAGTTCTTAAATCGTTAGCACGCACATGTCAGTGAGAGTGCCTCTTTCTCGATCTGAGCGTAACGTTTCTCTGCTTGAGACAAGGATCGCGACGCATATGCAATTGGTCTTTTACGTCCATCTGCTTTGGTATGGTACAACATGGCTCCCAAACCGTATGATGAAGCGTCTGCGGATACTGTCACTTGCTTGTTGAGTGAAAATAGAGCCATGACTGGTTCTGATGCCAGTATGTTTTTGACCCTGATGAATGCCCTGATGAAGAAGTGTGTTAAGTGGTGCAAGGAGTTGAGATTTATGGGGTATGTATGTACCCAGGTAGGTTATTAGCCTCAGGAATCTTTGCAGTTTTTGTTTGTTCGTCGGTGGTTGCATCGTAACGACTGCTTTCACTTTTTCAGGATCTGAACGAATACCTGCTCCCGAGATAATGTGCCCTACAAAAGTTATTTCTTTTACAGCAATTACCGTTTTGTCCTTGTTAAGAGTCATGCCAGTACTTTGTAACCTGTCGAGCACGGCTCGTAGATTCGCATCCTGCTCCTCGCGAGTGGTACCTCGGACTAGGATATCGTCCATGTGGCACAGCACTCCTGGTAGGCCTTCCAGGATAGTACTCATCCTACATTGGAAGTGTTCAGGTGCTGACGTAATACCGAAAGGAAGACGATTGAATTTGTACCTTCCCCACGGAGTAATGAAAGTTGTGAGATGAGAACTTTCAGCAGAAAGATTGATCTGCCAGAAGCCCGAGTTTGCATCTAATTTAGAGAATATGGTAACACCCCCTAGCTGTCCTAGTGTGTATTCTATCTTTGGAATCGGGTGCCATTCTCTTTTCACATTCCTATTAAGCTCGGTTAGATCAACACAAATGCGCACTCCCTGCTTCTTACGAACAACAATCATGTACGCACACCAATCAGTGGGTTGGTGCACAGGTGATATGACCCCCTGCTCAAGCATGCGGTCTAGCTCCGCCTTGGTATCATTAAGCAATGCAATTGGAACTGACCGTGGAGATGTTGCTGCATAAGGTTTAGCATCCGGGAACAGCTGAATCTTGTACTCGCCCGGAATTGTTCCCAGACCCTCGAAGAGCTGTGGATACATTGCTGTGACTTCCTCTGTAGTTTCGATGCCGCCCACGAACTGGATCAGCTGGAAAGCGGTGATGGCCGGTTCTCCGAGAAGTGGAGTTTCTTGTCCGACCAGAATGTAAGCCTTCTGGATGGAAACCTTGTCCTTGTACTTAAATGGTAGGCTAATCATACCTAGACAGTCTAGAAGCATTGAACCGGGACCATAAAGTTGACGATCTGCAGGGTACAATTGTTTGTTAGCAATGATTGGACAAGTCGACGGTATAACAGTTACGTCGGCACCACAATCAATCTTAACATTCAGTGTGTGTCCTTCACTTCAATCGGCACATGCCATGAAGATTTGGCAGTTGGAGCATGGACGATGCCGCCTACAAAAGCCTTAAGCTGATCGACTGTGTTGCCTTCAGCTGCGTAGACCTCGTTCACCTTCTTCTGACGGCAAACTGATGATGCGTGCCCCTTAATTTTGCAGATATAACATGTATATTCTTTGGCTGGGCACTCCGAACGTGGATGTGATGGCTTGCGCCCGCACCATTTGCATGCTTGATTAGGCTTATTAGTAAACTGACCTTTGTTATTCTTCTGGCCCTTGTAATTTTCTTTTGGTTTGACCCTTGCCTGGGATGGTTGAGTCACACGATTCACCATCGCTGTCCCCGTTGAATGAAGTTCTTTCTGTTGACGACGAACGTCCTCAGATTGCCGAACCTGGGTGATTGCCTTCTCCAGGGTTAGTTGTGAGTCTAACTGTAGGCTTTCACTTAATCTGTGATTTGTAATCCCTACAACTATTTTATCTCTAATGAGCTCATCATGCATTTGAGCAAATTCACAATATTCAGCCAGCTTGTATAATTATGCTATGGATTCGTCTACAGGCTGGTACTCTTCCTGTAGGCCTACACATTTGAAGAATTTCGCTCTCTCAAATATTACATTCCTTCTAGGAATAAAATAGGCCTTCAATCTGTCCATGACAGTTTGGTAGTCAATAGACTGGACTTCAGTTAGGTTAAAAGATGCTAACAAGTCATCAGCCTTGTCACCCATGATGTAAATTAAATCATTTACTTGGTCAGACTCAGTTTTAGTACTCAAACCTGAGGTCTGCCTAAATCTAGTGAATCTCCTTTTCCAAATTGGCCAGTCTTCGGCGCGGAAAGAGAATGATTCAGGTGGGTGAACTTGGAAAGATGCTGTAGCAACGGGAATGACGCCTTGGCCTAGGCCTGGGGCTATGACATTCTCCTGCATTTCGAAGTATTCTCGAATGTAGCGTTATAATCAATGAATTTACTCTACCTTATAAGTCTCCTGAAGACGTTTCTTGTAGTTTTCAGCTGTCACCATGTATTGTTAAGAGATATTCTTAGGTATTAAAGTTAGAGAAAAGACATTTATATGATCAAGAACAGAAGCCATAAGTTTATTTTGCTTTTCCACCGCCTTTGCTACATCTCCAGTTACCGCATAGAGTTGTAGTTGTATTATTTGTTATCAACACACAAAGCAACCGGAACAGCAAGTTGAATACCCATTACTCAAAAGTAAATAACAGTATTATATCAGAAACTAGTAATCATAAACATTTATTAACAATAATAAGATATTTAAAACAACATTACATTTAAAAACAAGAGCTGAAGTGAATTTTTAGCAAAACTTACTCTAATAAGTCCACCACCTGGAGAGAACAGCAAACATTTGAGATACTTGTCAGTTGTCACCAGGAGCTTCCATGACGTCGCTGTTCGCCAGGCCCTTCCCGGTAGTAAACAAACACAACGTAGCTGAAGTAGAGCGGTATGACCGAACCAATCATGAATGGAATTAAACCTTCTAAGATCATCATAGGATCAACTATACCCAAATAGGCGAACCCCAACAGTCCAAGTACGACGCTCACGATTGTGATTATGGGCGACGGCAACAACAGCCGACGGATGTTCGTCAATACGGCGATCAGCAGCATGATGTCAAAGATTATATGTAGTATTGCTACGCAGATCACTCCAACCCCCATTGCAATTGTCATTTCATCCTGCAAACAACAAAAGACAGGTATCAGTCACCGAGTGACGGGAGCAGGCCGAACTATCAACATAGTTGCCCAACTTAATTGCTAGCCCGATACACGAGCAATAAAGTATAGAAACAGTGGATTCGTTGTCAGCGTTTACGGGAAATTGCTAACTTTTTTGCAAATTAGTTCAGGTTGTTCAACATTGGGATGTTACACCACATTACTGTCGGGCAACTCCAAGCAACATTGTCGGGCAACATGTTGAGCGTTTGGCGACCGCTTTACAGGGATTAGATCGGGCGCTGAGATTTCTTCCACCGACTTCGCGTGCTAACACTGGAATGGAACCCTTAAGAAACCTTTATAGCAGACTGTACTTACACTCGTTGTTAGACGAGTGAGTGAGCCATGTGTTGAGTAGGCCTACCCGGTAACATTTCCTCCTCCCTAGCCTATCATAGGCTAGAGTGGCGCATTATGGCCTTTTTTGCGCTCTTATACCAACTAAACTTAAAAACCCTTATGTTTATACCAATATAATTATCATACATAAATGCAAATGTACCCGGGTACTCAATACATGACTCGCTCACTCGTCTAACAACGACTTTGACGTTTTCCTAGTCTAGTTGACTAAGACGCTGTGAAACCCGAAATGTGGGAGACCTGGGTTCAATCCCCTGGCCGGGAAAGATTTTGTAATTTCTGGATGGTATATTAAAAATTATTTAACATGTTTTGAAATGCATATAGCGCAGTGTAGTCTATCATCTGTGACAATACTATGGAAAACATAGCCAGTACGAAATTCGTGTAAACATTGCAAGGTATATTCAATCTCCAAGCTCTATTTGGGGGTACCTTGAGCGTCTAAGATTCGCTACACCTTGGGCACTGGATTTCACAGCCAGACAAATATCAAACGATTTTTTTTTTTTAAAACAAAACCATTGTCGTTAAAATAATTCCTACACATATTTTTCAATTTATTAATTATTTCTTGTAGGTTTTAATCGCAATGGATCTAGCTGATTTTGTTAGCAGTTCTCAGTAAACTCGTACCGGATGTCTGTTTAAAATTTCAGGGCAATCTGGTCAGTGATTCGGCTGATTTTCGATGTACACGCACTCACACACACACCACACACAGAATGACGGAAGAGCCGATTTTCTTGAATGGTTTCCTCAGTCGCTTCGCTCCCTCGTCTAAAAATAAAAATGTCCCATCTCAAGTCACATAACTGATTTTCATGGATGGACATTAAATTTATGCCGACCCTGTAGGCCCGAAACCATCGACAAACGAACTATGACCAACCAGAGACCGGAACACCGATCAATCAAGCTGGACACAATTCCACCCCTGAACAGTAGGCCTACACCAGAATCAACAAGACTAATTCAGAACAACCTTGGAATCTAGAAGTTAAATTACGTCTGCCCATAGAGGTAATCGAACCCTGGACCTTCTGCATTGGAAGCAGTGATGAATGTTTTAAAGTTTGAAACCGTACGGCAAGTGAAGCAACTATAGGGACCCTCGAACCCAACTAATATACTTACCCGTGACATTGTCGCTAGGATTATTCCGTTAGCTAGCAAGAGTACATCACTTGCGATGTCAACCGAGGCTATTACTATGACCCCAGTCTTAAGGGGGATTTTCCAACAGCACTTGGTCTTGGTCATCTTGAACGAATGTTGATGTAAACAAAACAAAACTGAATTGTTGGTTGCTTCCAAAGAGCTTAGCGTTGTTATCATGCAGCCACATCCTGCTAGATGTGTTTAACTCCTTGCTGATGACGAGTTCAAAGATGTGCCTTGATGAATATTTAATTATTTATTTAAACTGTTATGATGGTGTTTATACATTACAAGTATACATTATGGTTCAACAGGTTTTGAGAGGAAATCCAGTCTTAGATAGGGGATGGGGTAAAGGGAATGTGCACGGGTACTCAACACATGGATGGCTTGCTTACTCGCCAGTAACAACTTTGGCGTTTGCCTTTATATACCCGAAATGTGGGGGACCTGGGTTCAAACCCCGGTCGAGATTGATTTGTTAATTTCTGGATTGTATTAACAATATTATAGAACATGTTTTGAAATGAATACAATGCTATACGAGTCAAGATTACAAGGTTTACTCAATCTCTTTACTCAAAACGGAATTTTGGGAAACCTTGAGCGTGGAGATTTTTTATACCTTGCTCAAACTGTAAATGCATTCACCGCCTGACATTCAAAACATGATTTGATATAAATGATTTCTTGAAGAACAAAATCCACTGTCGTTAAATTAAATATGACTCTCTCAGTTTATTGTGAATTTGCTCAAACCCGGTTGCATTGTTTTTCATGTTAATTTCCTGGTGTGCATCTTCACAACTGTTTTTTGTAAAGATTATGGTCGGTCCTTGGTCGAAAGAGATATTATGTGACAGACGTCTGCCCCGCGCCCAGGCTAATTATACAGACAGACAGCGAGACAGCCGCTGCACTTGCGCCCGCCTGGTACCGTGTCGCTCGGGCTATTCCCGGCGTCGCGACGCTCTCGTCTCGCTATTAATACCTCGGCGACGGCGACGCGCGCCCTTGTCTGCCGCATGTGATTCGATGCGATGCTATTGTCACAGGCTCTTCTTAGCCTAGATCCAGCTTTATAGGACGCGGGACAACACTTTGCAATAGTACCCTACATTCAATGTTCGTATTCAAAATATCTCGAGACCTAGACTTGCGTAACTTTTCGACTTGTTTTTTTTTTCAAATCTAAAATATGAACGTTGTAGCCCCACTCGTTTGGTCAGAATTTGCCCAAATATCACGAAAATATCGCTTAACTGCAACCACTTTAGAGATGTTCATCATGGCCAAAGCTCGAGTGTGTGAAGGAGTCCACTTTAGAGATGTCTATCATGGCCAAAGCTCGAGTGTGTGAAGGAGTCCACTTTAGAGATGTCTATCATGGCCAAAGCTCGAGTGTGTGAAGGAGTCCACTTTAGAGATGTCTATCATGGCCAAAGCTCGAGTGTGTGAAGGAGTCCACTTTAGAGATGTCTATCATGGCCAAAGCTCGAGTGTGTGAAGGGAGTCCACTTTAGAGATGTCTATCATGGCCAAAGCTCGAGTGTGTGAAGGAGTCCACTTTAGAGATGTCTATCATGGCCAAAGCTCGAGTGTGTGAAGGAGTAAAAATTCGGATAAATTCGTAAAAGTACAATATTTATGAGAAATATTTCTTCGATTGTACACAAAAACTTGGCAGATCTGTTCAGAGATTTCGAAGGTCACCTCCAATTTTCATCAAGATCGCATATGCCGTTTGCCCGGTAGAGAGCGAACAAACAGACAAAATAAAACAAAAAAACACGAGTTATTTTTCTCGTGGTACCCTAAGTGAAATTGAAGTCTTCGCGTCGCTCATCCAGTAGTATTATTATTTCAATTCTTTGAAAAAACGCTTTAAAAATTACGCATAGGGATAACACGGTACAATTTAGAGTTTAAAATATACTTGTCCTGATGGTATAGTGGTTAAGATGCTCACCTGGAATGTGGGAGACCCGTGGTTCGAATCCCGGTTGCGGCGGACTTTTTTAATTTCTGAATTGTAGTAAATAATAACGGTAACAACTGTTTTCAATACCCTTTAACAGCCATAAGCTTATCTGTATAACCATTGCAATGTGCGGATATGATGCGTGTTTTTTTATTGTTTTTGACAAGAAGATCTATAGACTATTCTAGTTGAGGGTTTTACAGTCGGTCGATGAAGATTGATAGAAACAGGTAGAGTATAATCGTTTGGTCCAACACATTAAACGTTTAGCCGCCTACGATTAATGCGTAATTATAATCGCAATGCAAGATGGAGGGAGAAAGTGACGTCATACAGTGCGCGGTCACGTGGTTAGAGCGGCGGGCGGGGCAAACGACTGGCCGCGGTGTTTAAAAACTGGCGCCGTTTGGCCGCCTAGTTAATAGTTCGGTACTTACTATATTTTAGTTTTACGATAATAGATTCCGAAATGAAATGTTTGCGTTAGTGTGGTCTAGTTTCGCTTCCGGTAGTTACTGGCTGGTTTAGACGTGACGTCATCACTGGTGTGTAGGCCTATGCACTCCGCCCTGCTACAGTAGTCAGTGAGAGTGACAACCTGGAACGAGAGAGAACTGTCACCTAGAATGTTTGTCACACCAAAATAAATACTCATTACTTACCTCTGCTGTGAGTGTCTGTTGTGTATTACATTAAAGGAACATTGGCAGAAGACAAAAAGTTGTATTTTAGTGCAAATAACGATAATAGCGAATGAGTTTTATCCCTCGTATTTGACTTTCCGACGACAACGTTAGCGACTAAACGGATGGATAAAAATTCCTAATTAGCGTTATTTGCTCGTAAATATAACTTTTTACACTTTTAAAGCCATAATGTTATAATATATATTTATCGACAGCGCCAACTTTTGTATAAAGCGACTCCTTAAATACTTTTTCGAAGTTTTATCGACCAGTTTTTCCTATGCGAACATAATCATGTATAAATTCCAAAAGGGTGGACTTTGAAGTCAGAACTCTGATATAAAGGAACGTTAGATCTGTAGCCTACTCCAAGCTTGCTCTATTATAGTCTTGAATTGAAAGGTCTTAATTATAGTAGATACTGCTGTCGAACTAGCTTCGAGATAATCGAATCAACGTAACAATCGAACTATATCAGATCGAAAACGATCGATTTATCGATCGATGTGAGTAAATCAATCGAAAACATTCCGCCGGTTTGGATCAGAATTCTCTACCAAATCTTATCTTTAATTCTCTAACAATGAATCGAGATGTGTCTTGTTTATATTATTATAATGGGGCTAGAGAGGTGAACATCCTGTGGCTGGTTCCCCAGTCCAACCTAATGATCCAACACATGATAAACCCTCCTATTAACAACACGCACTCGCCCTGTTCGTTCTGGCCCGCCCTAATTGGTTGCAGATATTACTAAAACAAAAAACAAGATTTTACCACCAAGGAAGTCAATAAAATAATTACATTAGAAAATCGATACATTGGGTCTTCACGCTATATCCACGAAACCTCAACATTCGCACAAAAAACTTGTTTTTTGGTTATGGTATTTGAAGATTCGTTTTTTCAGTTTCCGCGGGGCGCTACTTTACTAACAAGGCAATTTACTTTACTGCCATCTTAGAATCAGTTTTTTTGGCACATGCTGCAACCAAGGAAGCAGGTGATTGCGACAGGGAATATTTGAATATATATATTAATTGTTCTTTTATTAATCAATAGATCATCTCCATGACAACTGGCCAAACGATTTGTGGCCAACATAATGTGTGAACTATTAGTTTTGATAATTAATAATGAAATTAACATTTGAATATTTGTAACATTATTGAAATAGTTATATGTTTTAAATTTAACGAAGTCTATAAAATAAGAAAGATTTCGATTTAGGTGATGGAGGGGTGAAAATGGAGAAGTAAATCAAGGGCAGGGTATAAATACAATTAGAGCCCTTGATTTACTCATGATCGAGGGTGTTCATGAGACTCTACAATCGAGATATCATCAGTTTATCAGGTGTTTACAACCCTATAATCTTGCTAATAGGCATCCACTGTACCCACAGTACATACCAACTACCATAGAAGAACGCTGAGATGGTCACACTGGGTAACCTTATTGGATGAGCGTAGCGAGCGAAGCGAAGATTCCATTTTACTACACTGGAGAAAAAAATCCGGAATGTTTTTTTTTTTTTTTTTTCTTTTTTTCTTTTTGTATTTTTGTCTGTTTGTCCACACGATTCCGGCTAAACCGATACTCCGATTGCGATGAAATTTTATGGAGGCCTTCGAAATCTCTGAACTTAGAACTGCCACGTTTTTGAGCGCAATCGGAAAATTTTTTTCTCATAAAAATCGCAATTTTACGATTTTTTTCGATTTTAAAAAAATTTCTTCAACTTATAACACCTACATGCTTTATCCGATTTTAATGATTTTTGCACAGAACCTTTATTCCATAAATTAAGATATTCTTGTGAAATTTGAGCGCAATTGAAAAAATATTTATCATAAAAATTGAAATTTTACGGGTTTTTTCTTTTTTAAAAAAAGTTAATTTTTTATTTTATTTTATTTAATTTAAAAAATTTCAATTTAATAATGATTTTTCCACAGAACAACAGAAAATTCGCATAACACATGGCAGCTCAATGCACCAATTACGCTCATCCAACAACGCGGCGGGACTTAAGCGTTTTCTAGTAAAAACAAAAGTTTCCTAGATTCAAGTTGATTCAAACTCTTCATAAATTAAAACATCAACACACGAAATACTTCATACGCCAGTCTGTGAGTGGGAGACGAGACCTTGACCTTGGACAATTAACACTGACTTTGCCGAGAGGAAACTAACTTATCTTTCACGTTATTATGTCTTTCAACGGTGTGCTAATCAAATAATTGTTTCTGCGGCTAATTATTGTTGTTGTTTTGTGTTCAACGTAAACTGATTTAATTTCAGGCTGTTTTATTGCTCGAGCCGAATGTAAACAATCAACGTAATGAATGAATGACGAAATAATTTATGAATAGCTACTACAATTTACTAGGTACCGTGCTGGACATAGTGTTCTCCCGTGCTTCAGCGTATGGAAGTCCGACCATGGATTTATAATCCGACCACTGACAAGGCTTGTAACTCTGTATTTTGTCCCCAAGATTTTTTATTTATTTGCTTCTGTCCTTCGATGCAAACATACATTTTAGGTTAGCAAATTATACATACTCATAACAGTTACAATACACATATAAATTACAAATACATTCACAAGTGGAAAGGAAAAATAAAATTCATTAAAGGGGCTAAAAACCCCAAAAATTATTTTTTACGACGTGATCTATAGCACAATACTACACTTAAATGACCGTTTAAAAAATTATATCTTGTAACTGTGATTTAACACGATTTTTTTAATTTTTTTGATCCAGAAATTGGCGAAAATTGGTGTTTTGGAAAATTTCCTAAATCGGCTTTAACCTGCTTCTCTTTTGGTCCACATAGATACTAGAGCATAGTACCAATCTAAAATGCCCCTTTATAACATCGTGTCTTGAAACTGTGCCCAAATATACCCTCAAACACGCAAAAATATGCATTCCAAAATCACACCCCATCTTGGAAATCAGCATATTTTGACCGAACTACTTGCCCAAATTACAAAACAAAATATAGAGAATTTACAGAAAAGGCTGTCGAGTACGTCAATAATGGCCAATACTTTTTTGGATCAAAATCCTCCAAGGTCACGGGGCATAAAGATCGTCCCCATGTTATTTCTTATGGGAGATTTTTGCCGATGGGACCTAGCTCGAAAAATGTCATGTTTGACAATTTTTTGGGAGGTCATGGTGGCCCCAATAATTTTTCTGTTAATTGCTAAATTCATTACTAGTTAGCCTGAATGAAATATATTTTTTGAGTTTAGCGGTTAAATACCCCTTTAAGCCAAACAAAGCGAATACAATGTTTTTATGTCAAACTTGTATGATTAAGAATTTTATATTTTTGTGGGAGATTGTTGTAGGTTAGAGTCAAAAACCGAATGGGGGGATTGTGCCCTTTATAGCCATTCATTTTCTTCCAGACAATTGTCCAATTAGTCTTAAAATCAAGGATAACAATTATTAAAGGGGCGAGTGCCAGGTTCCAGTTACGCCAACACTCGGGAGAAAACAAAAATACGGTTGACAACACTTGTATTTACAAAATCAAACTATTATAATAATGCCTTGTGATGTACGAAGTTATTGATAAAATTTTGACATAACTTGTTAATACTCATATTCACAACGAAACAAACTGAAAAAATGTCTCATATTCACAACGAAACAAATTGAAAAAATGTACGGTAAAGCTCCGAATGAGTTGGCGCGTGAATCAGGAATCCCCCTGTATTCTGATACAAGCTCGACGACGGCTCTCATCCCTGATAAAGTGCCGCTAACTAACTAGCGTGTTACTCATTGCAGGAGTCTGGGATCTAACCGCAGCCGAATCCATGATTTAAACACCGTGTGTTTTAGGGACCGCAAACCACAACCGTAACCAACACCTTCGGTTTCATTTCTAGTTCTCGCTGGTCAGAAGCTAGTTTTAGTCGGAGGAAAACCCATCAAGGTAAACAAAACAACAAGCTAGGCCTAAAGCAGCGAAAATGCTGTTTTCTAAAGATAACATTTGTAGTTATATATTTTTATTTTTTAGAACATATTTGTTTATTTAAAGCCTCCTATCAGTTACAAGAACAGATTTTCTTAGGGACGACAGCAACCTGTTACACCTACTTGGCACTCTTCAAGAACTTCCAACCTGTCCCGTAAAGTACCTTCATTTTGTAGCCAGATGAATACGTTATTAAACACCTGAAAATTAAATCTAATGACAAAATTTTGAAGACACAATAATTGGATGAGCGAAGCGAAGACTTCAATTTCACTGACCCCCCAAAAAATTTAGCTCGGGTGTTTTTTTTTTGTTTTTTTTGTTTTTTGTTTTTTTGTTTTTTTTCCGTCTGTTTGTTCGCTCTCTACCGGGCAAACGGCATATGCGATCTTGATGAAAATTTGACACGACCTTCGTTTTCTCTGAACTTAGACTTGCTACATTTTTGGGTACAATCGAAGAAATATTTCTCATGAATATCGTACTTTTACGATTTTTTCGATTTTTAGTGCGATATTTTCGTGACATTTGGGCCGATTTTGACCAAACGGGTGGGGCTACAACGTTCATATTTCACATGGACATTAAGGTAATGGTGATGTATTGCTTTCTGAAAGAAAAAGTTGAAAAATTTTGCCAGAATCTATAGAAATAAAGCTTTTAATATAAGTTTTTTGATTTTTTGTGCGATATTTTCGTGCCATTTGGGCCAATTCTGACCAAACGGGTGGGGCTACAACGTTCATATTATACATGGACATTAAGGTTATGGTGATGTAGTACCTTTTGAAAGAAAAAAAGTGAAAAAGGTAGCCAGAATCCATAGAAATAAAGCTTTTAATAAAAGTTTTTTACGGTAAATAAAACCAATTGACAAGAAACAAAAGAAACTTGACAACATTCACCTACAATGCGTAGGCAGCAAAACAAAGCACTTGCAAAAGTAAAGATATTCCACGCAAACAAAAACTTTAAAAAGCTCATCCATCAACGCGGCGGGACTTTAGCGTTTTCCTAGTTACATAAAATACTTCGGATTGCTGGCCCCCAATTTAATTCGTGATAATTTCTTAATAAATAGTTATCATATTCACAACTACTTTTGTTCGTAATTATATCGTACCACCTTCTTCAGTGGAAAGTTAGTTCATCCAAGGGTTTTGGTGGAGGTGCCGGTCCCGCTCTCAAACATCAAACATGGCCGCCTACTCACTCGCTGACTGCGCCATCTTGTTTCCACCACGTCACGTGGTTCATGTCTGACGTCACAGGGAAGGTGTAGAGGAAGAGATGATACATCGAAGTAGTGGGCTGTGGGCAGATGATCGTAAGAAGTTGTATGGAAGATACAGCGATGGGAATAGAACAGAACTAGAAGATGATTATTAACAAAGGTCGACCATTGTCGAATTTTATTGTAGTTAATTTAATTTAAAAAAATGTTTTTACAAAATTCATACCCATGTTATGTTATGTTATCTTCATTCTACATTACCTGCTGAAAGCAAGTAATTAAAACCGTGTTTAGAGATAATCTAGCACTGGCTTTATCTAGTTATCCTTATTATCAGTTATCACACCGAGTTCCTATGACTCGGGGATATAATCCGCGGAATGCCTCTGAACTGAACTGAGAATGTGAACCCTAGTTTGGTCAAGTCCCTGAATCTGACCTTGTAACACCACGGGAACAAAGTTTATCTCAGTTTAGGGCTGAGGCGTATGACTTGGTCTTAGTCCCTCAGCCACAGGACGCGGTATCCGATCCGCAGAGGACCTAATGGTAATAGTGTTGCTGTCATCTGGCCTGGCCAGCGAGCACGCACGCACGCACGCATGTTTACCGTGCTCACACACTGACGCCAGGAGCAAGACCGTTTCCAAGATCTCAGACCCCTCGCCATCTTCATGTACGAGATTCTTTCTTCTCGGGAAGTCTTTTATCTTTTGACCAGCGGTGCCGCGTCCACACCTTCAGCACATAGGTGTACACTCGCCTGCACTAGGAACACTGTGGGGGCACATGGGGGTACGCTCGCCTCCTACGTCCCCAGTGCAGGTGTGGGGCACATAGCCCCAGACTTATTTTTATTTTTTACATTGCAAATGTTGGCATTTTACCAGATTTTAGCGTGCTTTCGACGGTAATTTTTTTTAAAATGTGAAGATCCTAAAAAAACAGTCTTGCCCCCCATGATTTCGCTGGGGGGGGGGGGCAAGCTCCCCCTCTACCCCCTGGCTCCAGCGCATTGCCACTGGTGAACGCTGTAGTTATAGGGGCATATGCTCCGCATTGCAGAAAGATGCGTTGGTTCGAATCCCGCATAGGGCATGGATTTTGTAATTGATGCCACTATGGTATGGGTATGATGGCAATGTGCAATGAACACTTCGTTCTCCCCATCTTACACATGGTCAAAACAGAGGTTCTGACTGCGACTGTACCAAGAAGGGCGGGTGGGCGGGACGGGACGGTATAGTTCGTCTATTTTCGCTATAGCGATTTCGGAAGAGGCACGGATGGCAAAGGACACCATGACAATAGAGCTTAACACCTTGATGCTGATAGGAAACAGCGGGAATCCAGGGAAGGTCGATTTTATTATACTCAAAATACCGACAGAGCGCTCTGTGAACGACTGTTCCTGGAAGTAGTAAGTGGAAGGGCAAGGGCCGACAATCTTTCATTGTAATTTTATTTCCATTCAATGGGTTTTTTGTGTTGTCTGGTCTGGTGGCGCTGTGCAGGAATCGACCTCACTTTATTTCACACGTTCCTTGCTTGGCTCTACCCATTTCGAGTTTCGACTCGTGGACTTGAAGAAAAATCCTTGCTACGAAATGCCATAGGTGTGCATAAGCCAAAACAACGATCGCTATTCCCATATTTTAATTTCTCCAGTCCACTATTATTTAAATTGCATAATATTTCTCTAAAACAAGTAAATATAGCTTTGACTGTCCTTCTCCATACCCTATATAATTTGAATTGCTCGTGGAAACTGTGCCGCCTGTGACTGGCTTTGGGCAGCATAGGCCTCTTTTCCATGCCAAACACGAAAGATTGATTGAATAAGATGACAGGAGATTCACAAGTATTGACGTTGACAACAAGTGATCAAATTTGGAAATTTTAGCTACCAAAACGACACCATTTTGAATATATGGGAATCAAACACGTAATTTGATGAAAAATGTAATATAATGTGATTGTGCAAATGGACGCTGGGCAGGTCTCCAGTTAGCAGTGTAGTCAAGTCAACATGCCTGACTGTGGCCGCATACCTGCTGGCTGTAGCGGCGCCTAAATAGCTGGACACTCGGTGACCGGCGGTAGGGGACATCGGGGTGGACACGGTCGATACTGTAGACACGGTTTGAACTTTGAAAAGCAACAGGGATCGAGTCGATCTGTCGCGAATAAATCCAGGGATGCACACGATAATCGATATTATGTTTCAATAATCGATTTTATATTTCAATAATCGATGTTATATTTCAATAATCGATATTATATTTCAATATTCGATAATCAACAATGAAAATAAATATTATCGAATCGCACCGTTATGAAAAATAATTTTCCAAAACGCGTCAGACCATAAATTTTCAGCGTTTAGCGTACTGCCATACCACTGATATTTGTTTGAATGGTCAACACAAATAAACAAAAACATTTCACACTATTTCTGACCGAATAAACTTGGTATTGACGTTTTCTATCTTTACCTTGCTTATCTTCTGGGCAAATTTGGATCATTTTTACCGACATCATCGATATCGTCCGATAATGCAGTCGTCACCTTTTCGATTGTCGATAATTATGTTTTATCGTTTCAACCAAAACCAAGTGCAATTATATTGCCTTAAAATGATTGTTTATTGCTGGAAACATAAACGATTGATTTGCTCAATGATTTTGTGTATTTTTCTTCAACTGCAACTGCAACATATATTATAATTCCTTGCAATCTACGAAGGGGAATTTGTGGTTACTTAACCAAGGGTTATGCATGGTTTTTCTTGCCTTGATTGGATCATTTTTTATGGCCTCTGGATCATGTTTTGTGTAATTGAAATTCTAGGTATTGACTCTATTGGTTTACCCCCTTTGTCGCATACGTGCATTCAAGTTCAATTTTCTTTTATTTCTCGAGTAATTAGTGGGGAATACTAACCACAGGTATGCACTTTGTTTCTTAGCTGCAGCGAAGCTCTTAGTAAGCTCAACATTTGCACCGAGTTGTGACCTATGTGGCTATATTTACCCAGGATCGCCAACTGACTAGACTTCCACTTGGCAGCCACACAGCACAATACAACAAGCCACCGGGTTACGACAACAAGATCGGTGAACTGCAGCAAAGCTCTTAGTAAGCTCAAGTCTAAACATTAGTTGTGACCTATGCAGGGCCGTTTTAACTAATAATGAGAACATAGGCACACATTTTTAGGTCGCCCCCCCCCCCCCCCCACACGCAACTATGGTATCTAACTAGGAAAACGCTTAAGTCCCGCCGCGTTGATGGATGAGCTTTTTGAAGTTTTTTAATTTGCGTGGGATATCTTTACTTTGCAAGTTCTTTGTTTTGCTGCCTACGCATTGTAGGTGATTGTTGTCAAGTTTCTATTGTTTCTTGTCAATTGGTATTATTTACCGTAAAAAACTTATATTAAAAGCTTTCTTTCTATGGATTCTGGCTAACTTTTTCAACTTTTATTTCAAAAGATACTACATCACCATAATCTTAATGTCCATGTATAATATGAACGTTGTAGCCCAACCCGTTTGGTCAGAATCGCCCAAATGGCACGAAAATATCGCACAAAAAATAAAAAAACTTATATTAAAACCTTTATTCTATGGATTCTGGCAAACTTTTTCAACTTTTTCTTTCAAAAAGCAATACATCACCATTACCTTAATGTACATGTGAAATATGAACGTTGTAGCCCCACCCGTTTGGTCAGAATCGGCCCAAATGTCACGAAAATATCGCACTAAAAATCGAAAAAAATCGTAAAAGTACGATATTCATGAGAATATTTCTTCGATTGTACCCAAAACGTAGCAAGTCTAGTTCAGAGATTTCAAAGGTCCTGTCAAATTTTCATCAAGATCGCATATGCCGTTTGCCCGGTAGAGAGCGAACAAACAGACAAAAATACAAAAAAAAAAAAAAAAAAAAAAAAACGAGCTAAATTTTTGGGGGGGTCAGTGAAATTGAAGTCTTCGCTCCACTCGCTTCGCTCGCTACGCTCATCCAAATATCGGGATGTTTATTGTGTGCATACAATGCAATGTTTTCTAATTTCACAAATAAAGTTTTTAGGCAATTGCTAGGGCCTAGTCCTACATTTAAATATTATGCAATTTATAATAGGTACTACGTATGTAAATGTTATTCCATAGTTTCCGTTTAATAATGTTATTTATATTACTCACCCACATGGACTCGAAGTCGCCGAATCGTTTGTACTGCACGCGCTTATTTATTTTATTTATTTATTTATTTAACGTATATCCTATTCAGTTATAAAAACTGATTTACAAAGGATTACGCGCTTTACGTCTTGCGAAACCGCAAACGATTTTCTAGAGACCCTAGGTAATTGTAGTTTCCAGACGATTTCTACTTTTTCGTTATCACTATGAAACGCTAGCCCAATGCGACTCAATATATCTCGCCAATATTTTATTTCAGTTGACAACGGCACTTTTTATTTAGTATCAAATTCTTTGCATTGTTTTGGTTCTAGCTATAAATGATAGAACATTTAATTGTTCTGTGTTCTTTGGACGTTCATGTTCTCGAAACCTATCGCCAGCATTTTTCCAATCATTATATCCGTGTGAGAATGTGACTTTCCACCAAAAAGTTGACAAGGGGGTGCAAAACACTTTACCTTGGTAGGGCGAGTATGTCACGGCCAGTGGCGGTACACAACTTCGCCATTGACATTCTACGATGTAATCGATTTTTGACCGAGTAAAGACGAAGTGAACCGTTAAATCTCCGTCAATGTTTTGATTAATGCTGTATTTAGCAATGTAATCTATGAGTAAATCACTGATTACCCACGTCGCTGGATCTTTATTAAAACAAAAAAGTGGTCATGCCGTTCACTTACAGATTTTTCATCGACGTTGTGACAGTTTAGTTGAAAATAGACGGCTTCGTTAAATCACTTCTTGGGGAAATTCTGTCCAAATCAATGAAATCATGTACGGTGATCGCCACAGCCTCACTTGATGAGTTCGGTTTTAGAATACCTGTGACACTGACATTGCCCTGTAAGCCCTAAGCAATGCTAACGAAGTAACTTCTTCAGCATACTTTCTAACTCAATTTTTATAGCAGTCGTGGGGGGCAGAACAAACTGCAAATGAGTGCAAAGTCAGTTTTATGCATGTTTTGAATTAATCAATCTTGCAATCTCCCAGTCATTAATTCATATATATTTTTTTAATTTGGGCTTTCATCACGCTAAAAGTCTGGGGGGCGCAGGCGCCCCCCAGTCTCTTGGCGCCCTAGGCACGTGCCTAGTGTGCCTATTGGGTAATACGGCCCTGGACCTATGTGGCTATATTTACCCAGGATCGCCAACTGACTAGACTTCCACTTGGCAGCCACACAGCACAATACAACAAGCCACCGGGTTACGACAACAAGATCGGTGAACTGCAGCAAAGCTCTTAGTAAGCTCAACATTAGTTGTGACCTATGTGGCTATATTTACCCAGGATCGCCAACTGACTAGACTTCCACTTGGCAGCCACACAGCACAATACAACAAGCCACCGGGTTACGACAACAAGATCGGTGAACTGGTCGAGGGGTAATTTATTGCGTTTTAAATAGATGGGAATGTACGAGGGGTGCTCACCCCCTGAGTCTGAGGGTTGTTCAACCCTTGGCTGTTCTACAAACCTGTTGTGTGTTGAATTAAAATAATTAGCTATAAGCATTATCCAGTCTAGACCGCCCAATAGTTTTGAAAGTTGGGACTTGTTTCTAAGACCACTCCAAATCTAATAAAGGGCTACAAAAAAATATTGACATCATAGGCAAGTATTTTGTAATTATTTCGATTATAAAATTTAATTTCTTACAATATATTGGAAAGTGTATTTTTAAATTTATTTTATTAGATCCCTATGAAAGTATTTTTTTTGTTTTTTTTTGTTTTACAAAACATCGTTTAGGAAGTGATACTTTTTTAACATTTTGTTGAGGAAAACGTCGTTTTTTGAACGAGTGAGCGTAGCGAACGTAGTGATTTCCATTCGACTTAAACGGCCCTAATTGTTTTTCTGCGTGCGTGCGTGCGTGTGTGTGTGTGTGTGTGTACGTTGAAAATCAGCCGAATCGCTGAACAGATTGCGCTGAAATTTTAAACAGACATCCGGTACAAGTTTATTGAGAACTGCTAACAAAATCAGCAAGATTCATTGCGATTTAAACCTACAAGAAATGATAAACTGAAAAATAGACTTCCAATGTTTAGAAATTATTTTAACGACAATGTTTAAGATTTTGAAAATATATTTTTTGTTTGTTTTTCGCCTGGCCGTGTAATGCCGTGCCCATGCAAGGTCTGTCGAATGTTGGACGTCAAGGTACCCCCAAATTCCGCTCGTAGATTGAGTAACCTTGCAATATTTTCACGTATTTCGTACTGGCTATGTTTACCATAGTAGGCCCTATTGCCACAGATGATGGACTACACTGCGTTATGTGCATTTCAAAACATGTTTAATTATTTTTTAAATACAATCTAGAAATTACAAAATCTTTCCCGACCAGGGGATTGAACCCACGTCTCCCACATTTCGGCTACAAGGGCGCTTTAGCCAACTAGACTAGGGAAACGCCAAAGTCGTAGTTAGACGAGTGAGCGAGTCATGTGGTGGGTACCCGGGAACATTTGCATTTAAGTTTGATAATTATATTCGTATAAATAATAGGGTATTGGTGGAAATCACTGTGCCGGAGGTTGCTGTTGTTGGCAGCCTTCAACTGAATATTCCGTGTGACTGCCGGGTCTTGCTTAATGGTAGATTGTTGGTCCGGGAGTTGTGTAAAAGTTTAGGCCATAGTTTAGGCCAAAATGCTCCACTGTAGCCTATGAAAGGCTATGGAGGCCTAAGGTAAGGGGAAGAAAAGAAATGTTACCGGGTACTCAACACATGGCTCACTCACTCGTCCAACAACGACTTTGGCGTTTCCCTAGTTAAAATTATGATTGGTATCCGATCTATTTGGATACGTATTATGACTGAGCAATTTCGCTTTGCGGGCCAAATGTTAATAAATACAAAGATGAAAAATGAAACCATTTATCATTTTTTAAATTTGCTGACTTAAAATTAATCAATTTATCCAAATATGTTTTAAAATATTAGCCCTGTTGCCTCTCTTCGGCTGTGATTGCGAATTTGACGAAATTAAACAATGTAGAGTTTCGCTAGTTTCAGCAATAAGGCACAACATATAATTATCCTGAAACACGATTGTTTTACTATTGTTGATGAAGGTAAAATTTGGAATTCATGAATTTTGTAAAATGTGGTCATCGTTTGATTTCCCTCGATTCATCTCTATAGAATTATTATTTATATATTTATCAGTATAATTGTACTGGAGGAGTATAAACTGATTAATACATAAGTTCGTTCTAAAAAGTGTGTGAAGTCTCTGAACGAAACGGTTCTGTGCAGTGCTAACTGTACGCATTCCTCCTGAGCTCGAAGTGGCCAACAAGAACAGAACCACCTATTTTCTCTGGAACGTATACAATAAAAGTGGTAACAGGATTTCCAATGGGCGGGACTTTCCCCCACTCTCCCTCCTCTTGTGCACCATCAATGAGTAGCCTGGCCTCGGCTCCGCTCTCACACATTCTCACACTCGCGTTAACAGTACGCCAGGGAGCGGAGGTGTCCACGCACTTCGTCATCACTTAGCTAATCAGTGATATCATGTGTTAAAACTGAATCAAATACAATACGTGACGTTGGATAAATATTCTACGTGATTTTCATGCATTTGTGAGGATTTCTATTTTGGTTTTGCGGCTGTTGCGACGAAAATACATTTACCGATTTCACACACCTAACATTTTGTTGTTCTGGAGAGTTTTGCGTTTTGGACAGTGTGGCTATTTCTGTTTTTAAACTTGATCCTTGGACGTGCACATTTGA
The DNA here is from genome assembly GCA_024449915.1 of Sweltsa coloradensis. NCBI lineage: Eukaryota > Metazoa > Arthropoda > Insecta > Plecoptera > Chloroperlidae > Sweltsa > Sweltsa coloradensis. The sequence goes on from JAMZAV010000445.1 coordinate 473,255, forward strand.
TCGCTATTTTCAAGAACTTTACTTCTGGAACGTGTTCTGGTGTTGCAATGAGCTTGTGGTGAGTTTCTAGTTTCTAGACCAACTAAGCAGCCCAATGGGAGAGTAGCCTACAAAGTGCATTCAAGCAAGGCTTATCGAGGACTTTTCCTTACTACTCTGTGTGACCTTGATTGCAATAGGATTTGGAATGTGCAAACTGCATCGGTAGCAAGTTGAAGTAGGTAACTGATTAGGACTCTCCTACACTCCTCTCTCAGTCAAAACACTTCCCCTATGCAAAGACCTTGTTAAATAAAGAATGGATCCTTGCGGAATAGGCCTACCATTTAACTATTGCCAATCGTATTCACCGACCTTCCTATTGGACGAACACCCTACGCAATTTATTTCGAAAGAATTTGGTTTAGGAGTGCAGATTTTCTAATCGAGTTGTGTTTTTACAAAATATGAGAGACTAGCTTTAGATTTTGTTTCCAAAAGTTAGGTTTGTGGTGGAGATGTTCAGTATAAATTGCAGCAAATACGACAAATTGATTTTTGGAGGAGACCGAGATGGATAAACGGTGAACAAAATTATTCTGGCGAATGACCTGTGTGAGGCCTAGGTAGTTTTTTTTGTTTACCAACTCCCAAGGTTTGTCCAAGACAATTCATTGTGTAATTTCGTCAAAATATAGACCATTTATGTTTCCTATGTTAATAACCCATCATTCCGTTGTTAAGTTAATTCGGTTCACCATTTATGAATTATTGTTGCGGGTGGGGGCGTAGAACTCTGCTTACCACCAAGAAATGTATTTTTTTTTAATTTGCCCAAATTAATCACGTAAAATCTTCTCCTGTGTAGTTGGGCCTGGCCTCGGTTTGTTTTGTCTACTACGGCTACGCCCGCGTGTTGTGATGTCGCATCAGCCCTTCCGTTGCTGCGAGGGTGCAGTTAGTGGAGGGGACGGGAGTTATTTCTGCACACGTGTGGGTGCGCGCGTGCGTGTGCGTGTGTGTGAGCAGTCGTCATCAACCCCACTCGAACCTCGACCACTTCACCAGACTAAATACATTCCGTTCCGGTGCATTGCCCCGCTCTCGCAGAGTTTTAAATACGCGATTTGATTTACACGTTTCTTGACGTACAACTTACTGACTTGGTCTATTCCTGCATTGCACCGCTTCCCATGCTAAAGTTGCTTCAATTTTTACGAAATTTCTTCCCAAAAGCTAAGAGAACCTAATTCTAAATGCGAATAGGCCTACCTTATTATTAATGTATGTTGTTTGTCATAATTAGCCTCTCGCCCAAATGAAGGTATCATAATAGCTAATTAAGATACACCTCCGGATATATTAATTAATGTTGACTTTTGTTATTGTCAGTGTCTAATTGATGCTATTAATTATTTCTTCTGCACCTGTGCTAAATGTCGAGCTAAGCTTACCCCGAGAAGTTTAATATTACAACTTTTCTTGCATGTTATACACGAATCCTGCACGAATCTAATTATGCATCTAAACACCAGCAAATCATCGTTCTGGCGTGTATGCTAATTGCAGCTACTTAGCATTTGCACATTTCCTCCCACAGTTTGCAAGTATGCCCCTTGTTCCACAACAAATTACACGATCATGTGGTCGTCATAAGTAAAATACTTAGTTTCAATTAGGGGAGATTTTCTATAAGATATTGACATTAACATGTTCCCCACTCGTGCTTATTTGTAGTTTAAACGCTTTAGTCAAAATTAGAAATGCCAAGAGCTATTATTGGGTGTTTTAAACAGTTGAGTTGTGATAGTTATTCAGACATCGTTTTAAATAGTCCTTTATCTCAAAGAACAAACCATAAATATTCACAGCCACATGGAGTGTTTGTTTTTAAACCTAACTTTAACATGCAGAATAAAATTATGTATTTTGCGATGGCAATCTTGTTTGAAATGACTTTGCAAGGGGGACTGTCTATATATCTCTCTGAACGTGGCGACAGGTAACTTGGCTGCAACGAACGAACGAACGAACGAATGCAATAATTACCGACACTTGCAGTGTGTGCCTAGTTGAGGGGTGACGTCATTGTGGGCGTGTTTTGCCACCACTCGTCGTCCTTGTGGAATGGGAACAGTTGTTGCAGAGTGCGAATATCCAGACAAGAGCGTGGTTTGTAACGGCGGTTTGATCGTCCTCTGCGATGTGCATGCATGCATCTGCTGCAAGCTTGAGGGGCGCCGAGTGTAGAGACCGGATGGTTTGGTTGCCCAACGGAAGTACCTGGGGGGGGGGGGGGGCAGCACCCTCTTTGCTTCCTCGTCGTCGTCTACCAAGAATAGAACGGACGAAATGTTTTTACCGAGGCTCTTGGTGTAGACGACGTGGTCGTTGCATCCTCGCCGTCGTTCAGAATGCATTGCGGTTTCGTCGACTTCCTGTTGCATCTAGTAGCTGGTTTGCGCACTTTGGTTCGCTGCAAGAGGGGGGGGGGAGACGGTTACGTAATGGTTTGTGTCGTCATCACCGAGGAGGATGCCAAAATTAACTATTCTCAAGTCTAAGGAGTCTGGTATTAGTAATGGCGGACGTCAAAGCATTCTGGGATTGGGGGGGGGGGGGGGGTAGCACGTGCCCATCCCGGTTAACGTGACAAAACTGACAGAAATGTTCTTACATGGCAATTTGTCTGATGTTTTCGTCGACATCCACACATACTAGGCTGCGTTCTCAATCTCATTTACCTGGTTAGCAGAATAGCAGTGAGTTTCCGAGTGTTGGAATGTCGTTCTGTGTCAGCTCAGCCCGTAGCTCGGAATGTTGGTGCTGCACATTCCAGCTAGAGGCGAGATTAGGCACCGTTTTTGGCTAAATATAGTAGGTTCGTATCTCCGTAGGAATGCTCACCAGTCACCAGAACTAGTTGTTGTTGATGGCTTAGAGTTAGACTAAACCAGAAGGCCTCATCGTTGAATTAACCAGCCACGCATTCTAATTTGAAACTGATACGATTTCGATTAGGTCTTATCAATTAATTAAAGTGTTTCTGATAGCGAATATTATGTTTTTGCGAGTGCCAGTTTGTAGTTAGTGCTAGCCCCACCCATTCACCAATGCGCCGCTATGGTGAAATGGGTTTCCTTCCACACTAGAGCTCGGTTTGGGTTTGGTTGGGGACGAATGTAGAAAATATATAAGAAGCCGAACATTCGCCTTCATAGCTGATGAGATATAAGATAACTGACAGAGAATAGAACTAACAACCTTTAGAAAAAGCGTTTCTGCTGATGAAACCAAATTCGACGCCTGATCTACTCTTATTTCTCTATCTTTGATGGCTTACTTACTCAAACTTCTCCAGCGAGAAGCTACCAATTCAAATAAAACACCAAAATGTTGTTAACAATTTGTGCTACTCCCGTCAAATATGAAGAAACCCTACGTTTCATATCGCAAAGTGATCAAAACTGTAGAAATTCCTCCACATGGCTGTCGAAGGTCTCAAAAGTGGCGGCATGAAAAGTACTCGTGTCTAGACTCAGACTTTGGCCCGTTAGTCCAGGACTCCAGACAGACTGCCCATCAGGTGTTTCAACCTGCAGCCCTGCCCGGCACCTGCCCCTAACCTAACTTATCAATACGATCTCAGAGTTCCCTCCTAGGCTATTAACATTTAAAAATGCGGTTTTAATGAGGGGCATTTTAAAGGGTTAATCTTCAGAGTCTGAATAGTTTTCGTAAAAGTTTTCTTTTGTGGGCGACGGGGCGTTGATCTGATGGTCAGATAAGCTGGACATATTTGACCACATGTCTCAGTTGAAACGAAGACGATTGATTGCCTAGTTTGATAAGGTTTCCTCACCTTTGAAGGATTGGGAGGGAGTGACATGGTAGGCTGTGGAAAATGCTTGGCGCACCCTGCTCTTTAGAATATGAACTATCGTAGGCCCATTAGAGAGCTCGACGAGGGAGAAGTTGCAAGCCACAACGTTTTGCTGTTTCACATTAATTTATTTTGTGTTTTGTGAAGTCTCATGAGAGTTTGTCAAAACAATGCAGTAGTTATAGCGTTGAGTGAATATATTATTCACTATTATTATTTTGTTAATTTATTTATTATATTATTATTTATAATTTATAGTGAATGGAAGAATTATTGGGGATCCAATAGTTTTATTAAAACAGTATATTGTGAGTGAGTGATTCTGCTACGTATACATTTTTCGCTTCCAAACTGATTCCTACGCCATGTTCTTCTATACACAGTTCTTACTTCTTTCTTACTACTTGCCACTCTTTTCCATTCCTTACCACTCGGCCAAAGTTCCAGTTGCTTTCATGGGGTCGTCCCTTGAAAGTTTACACACAATTGATTTATTTTAAATACAAAAATGATTTGATTTTTTTTGTGAATAAGGTTCTGATTTCATGAAATGTGCAACCTATTCGTTTCTGTCAACTTCTTGCTTATCGGCCAAGGGTTGGTGCTCGAACCCTGGCTAACTGCTGCTTGTTTCATGGAGCGCCTGCAGAGAGCGCGGTAGACGGCCCGCCGTACAGGTGTGTACCGCGGGTTGCTTGGCCGACGCGGCAGGAGCTGCTGTTCTCTCCACACAACACACCGGCCGGCCGGCTTTACGCTTCTTGCTTCCCAACACTACACTATCGGAAACAAATTTCTTACTTTTCATAGATTCTTGAATAAAATTCACGAAAACTGCTTATGATTTAACTTTTTGTTGTATACCTACGCTCTCTGTACTATATTGTATTGTAGGTAATGAAAAATTACCTCATTTCCTTTGCCGACCTCAAAAATCATTCTCACTGGATTCTCCTCTGGAAATAATAAATTTTGAAAGTATTATTTTTGTTTTGTTTATTTGGATTAAGGACGCGTCAACCGTTAGGTCATAACTCATAATGCACCACTCTAGCCTAGGGGGTATGGGGAGGACGGGCCCATGCTGGTCAGAACCAGCCAGGGTAAGGTATCTTCTGTCGGAAAGTATTAAATACATCTAACCGACAGAAGGTTGTGTCATTCATTAATTTTGTATCTATCAATAACAATCATTGTTGACACGTGCGTGCGTTTACGACATTGTTTCCCTGACCTTAGCAACCTAAACCCATAGAATGAAAAGAATTGTGGAAATAGATGGAAAGAATGGATAAAAGTTAGATAATTCGTGCGATGATAATATTGTTGTCACTTCACTTTACACTAGATAATGAATTCGAGTAATAAAATAACATGTTCTCTTCACTAGATCCTCCCCTCCCTACCCCAATAATAGTAGTTAGGGTAGGATTTAATGGCCACTTAGCTTCAATTACCATCATGTGCGCTTATATCTTTAATTGCGACGACTGAAACCACCTATTAGGCTATATTATATATTATTGCTGTAGATTATCATCTGCCTGTGTAGAAAATTAGCGCCCTCTGATGATGATTACTTCTTTTGTAAATTAGTGGAGCTGTGGATAGTTATTGTTTGATGGGTCACGTGACTGACAGCACATTATGACGTGGGCGCGATTACAATTGGACTAGAACTCCCCCTGATGTGAATAACAGGACTGTGCGGGTAGAGGTTTTGACAGTCGGGTCGGGTTCGGGTACTAAACTGCTTCGGGACAAGTCGGGTTACTTCGGGCGGGTGGGGTCGGGTACTAAACGGCTTCGGGCCGGGTCGGGTTACTTCGGGGCGGGTCGGATCGGGTACTAAACTGCTTCGGGACGGGTCGGGTTACTTCGGGTCGGGTCGGGTCGGGAAACGACGGTCGTTAAAACAATGAATTTTACATGTGAAGAATCTTATATTTTAATTTTCTCCCAATTTCTTTTCTGTTGTCTGGATTTTCAATGAATTACATTGTCAGAAAAGGATATTTTAATAAAAATGGCCTGAACCGGCACCTCCACCAATTAAATATGTTAATCCTGGACCGGCACCTCCACCATTACCCTAAAAATATTTTGTTACCTGATCAAACCGAATAGGCCCTACCTTTTTTTGACTATCGGGCGGCCCCCAAATACCCGACCCGTCCCGAAATTTCGGATACCCGCACGCACACCACTAGTAAATATTGAACACTGAGATCTGCAGTGTGGGGGTATTCCTAGCACTGAGCAGGCTTTAGCATGGCGTAGTTTAGTGTCATTCCTAGCTCTGAGCAGGCTATAGCATGGCGTAGGTTTGCTTCCGACTGTTAGGTCGTTATTTGCAGTAGATACGACAGAACCGGAAATCCTGTAGCTTGGAACCAGTCATGTCCTAATTGTGTAGAACTGCCCTGCCGCGGTAAATCTTAGTTAATCGTTAAAAACTATTTAAAGGGACATTATATATGTAAACCCTATCTGTTTCTAGCTACTTTATCTAAACTATTCCTAATGCGATGAGCGCCCGCATGCCTGTCGACAGGCTACACTTGATTCGGTTGGGGTTGAATGCTGCTGTCAGTATTTTAGTCTGTTCGCGATAATTACTTGCGTCTGTCTCTAATGTTTTTCGAAAGGGAACTGTACTAATGCCATTGTTTTCGACAGACTTGCGGCCATCTTGGAAGTCCATTTCTTGCCACGGTCCATTCTATTAGCTCTCATTACACATGGACGCTTACGACTCTGTCCTTAAAAACCATCAATATAGAGGTTTTACTTTCGAAATTTGATTTTACTCCATGTACTTAGTAATTCTACTACATTTGTCAGCACACGTATAAAATTACAAATGGTTATATTATTTTTGTATGTTTTATTTTTTATAAAAATCGCTTTTGGTCATCCAGGGCATGCTTATAGCGCTAATAATTACACTATCTGCCTATTTGAATGTTTATTTTAATCATCTTATCCCCGTTACCGTACTTCAACATACATCTAACCAGCATGTCGAGATAGGCATAGGGGCAGCCGGCCGGCATAATATGTTGCCACTACTATTCAGTAAAGAACTAGTCCTAAACCTTCATCTTGCCCTTCGTCTACCTTCCGGATCCGGGACTCACTGGTCGGGCGGGGCGACTCGCTGTCCTCGAGGCTACACTTCACTACACTGTAATACACTATACTACACTACACTGCACTACACTACACTACACTACACTACACTACACTACACTACACTACACTGAATACCACTAACTACTACAACTATACACTGCACTACACTACCTACACTACGACCTACCAACTACACTACACTACACTACACTACACTACACTACACTACACCACACTACACCGCAGAGGTGTGTGATTGTAAAGGGGCGGATAATTACTTGATTTCGAACCTTATAAACTAGACTTAAAGTTTAATTCATATTTCGTACTTGCCACGCCTTATTGTTGTATTCACTAGTAGTAGGGCCTATACATAATATAATATCTTCTGATAAAACTATTTTCTAAATTCGCTCTCTTCAATAATCACTCTTTCAATAGTTTTGAGACGTTACAATTTATCAAAATTTGAAGTGAAGTAACATAGTCGTTTAAATGCTATTCTGATTATTAGCTTGTTAAAATTGTTTGTTTTTTAAACTAGCATAAAAAAAATACTTCACTAAAAAACTTTTGATCCTAGCCACAATAAAGTGACCTACGCATGCTATCTATATCTGATCCTAATATGTCGAATGTTTGAGCACAAACGTTACCAGCTGTGCTAGTCAAATTGCCTAAGTTGTAAGTAATTAAATGTCAGTGTTTAGCATATTGGAATTAAATGAACGTGCTTGTTAAAATTGTTTGTTTTTTAAACTAGCATAAATAAATACTTCACTAAAAAACTTTTGTATACTCTAGGCACAGATAATAGTGTACACTACGCAGTGCACACTATTATCTGTGCCCTAGATATGCCGAATGCTGGTAGCACAAACGTTTACCAGCTGTGACTAGTCAATTGCCTAAGTTGTAAATAATTAAATTGTAGTGTTTGCATTATTGGGAATTAAATGAACGTGCACATTCGTTTACGGTTTTACCCATTGTGACGTTGTCACTTTTGTTAACTATACTAGGAAAACGCTTAAGTCCCGCCGCGTTGATGGATGAGCGTAATTTTTTTTAAACGAAAAAAGCGTAAAATTGCGATTTTTTTAATAGATACTTTTTCGTGTGAAACAAAATTTCACACGAACATGTAGTTTATTCGTCGAAGAAATTAAGAATTGAAAAAAATCAAATTACATATCAGGAAATGATTTTGATTGCGCTCAATTTCCACGAATATATTAATCATAAAATAGGTTCTGTGAAAAATTACAATGGTAAAGCAGTGGTGTTATAGTCGAAGAATGTTGTTATAGTCGAAGAATGTTTTAAAAAATTGTAAAATTGCGATTTTCATGAGAAATAATTTTTCGATTGCGCTTAAATTTTACACGAATATATTAATTCATAAAATTAAGGTTCTGTGAAAAAATCATTATAATCGGATAAAGCATGTAGATGTTATAAGGCGAAGAATTTTTTTAAAAATCGAAAAAATCGTGAAATTGCGATTTTCATGAGAAATAATTTTTCGATCAATCTTTCCCCCCGTGCAGTTCATCGTTCAGAGATTTCATAGACCTCCATAAAATTTCATCGCAATTGGAGTATTGGTTTAGCCGGAATCGTGTTCACAGACATAAAAATACAAAAAAAAGAAAGAAAAAAAAAAAAACATACCGGATTTTTTTCTCCAGTGTAGTGAAATGGAATCTTCGCTTCGCTCGCTACGCTCATCCAATAATCTAATTCTAATATTTTTTGCACTATTGTTGGGAATGAATGACCAAGGGCTGAAAAGAACTTTAAAAATAACTTTTACTCGGGATTGTCGGTGTCTGGTCATCGACCGACGACCCCGGATATAAAACCCACATGTTTGCGATGCGCGAGCCCTGGTTTCTAGTCCCGGTCGGTCCCCGGGTTCTAATTCCCTCCACGCACGAGTGACCATCCGAGTACAGATGTGTAAAACCCCCAACCAGAATGAATCTCAAACATGAATGAATGACGTCGGCGCGCCACGACTTCCGGTGCTCATTTAGAATGATACTGTAATTTAAATATTTAACCAAGGTCTACATCGCATGCACAAAAACTAATTATTCATCGTGTACTTACAGTTACGTAGGTACTGTAGTAGAATTTAAATTCAAATGGCGGGTAAATAAAAACGAACGATGACGTTCGACGGAGGCGCGTGTGTCCTCGCAAATAAATTTATCGGACACTTAATACTAATTGAACGGTTTTTACTTCAAAGTTCAAAGTATTTAGTACTTGTAATTACATGAATTGGCTGCGAGTGAGGACGTTTATTACGCATGTGAGTGTTTTATATGACGATGCAAACTCAACGTTTATACAATTAGCATGAATTTGAATCGCATCAAGTCAAGACTCAAGAGTAAAGTGGGCTCTTTGAGTCCGCATCGGTGTTACGCTGATGTAAACTGCAGACGAGACTTGGGGGCCACTTGGGTGACCACTTGCACTGACCACCAAGCATATAGCCTCCCCATAGATGAGACTAAGAGACGACTTTTTTACAACCTTCTTATCTCTAACTGTATGGTAATTGTCATTGTCACATGCATATGTGTACGACGGTACGTCACAGAACTATTGCTTGTACAGCATGGTATGGATCTTTACTCTAACCGGGATTCGAACCACCACTGGTTAGGTACGGTGGTGATGTCTGGCCTTTATCTTAGCCGGGAATCGAACCCGACGATTGAAAATACATAATGAACGAAACTTTCAATCCCAAACCTTCTTGATTTCACCCTAAAGTGCAAGATGGGCGGGTTTCCAATGAATCAGTATTTTTTAACCGATTCTACCGAGGTTTGATGTCTTGACATTATTTACAAGAGGGGTTCGTGTCGCTTACTATATATTACACTTTGGTTATACAACGGAACACAAATCTTCTCTAATTTTCAACCATTCAATTAAGCGATGGCGTTAAGGAGTCTGGGGGTGGGGGGATGCACAATTTTGTTTCCAACATTTAAAAGTGGACACTTCTTCTATTTTATCAAACATCTCTCTGTACGTACGCGTGCCTATCTATACCTTTACTCTTATCCTGTTCTATCCTCTCCACTCGGCTGATTTCAATTACTTTGTTGCATTCTCCATGAGATCGGAATAATAAGACAAACGCCACACCCGGAAAATTGGTCTTGAAAATTGTTCTTCTTCTAACTCTTGAATCTTGGTAACTTGTTTAGTTCTCACTTCTACCCAATTTGAGAACGATCTAAACTGCATTCTCCCAAATATACCGCACTCGAGAGCTGGAAAATGCATCGACAGGATATAGTTGCGTAATCGTCTTTACACGTCGTTACTTGAAACACTCTTTTATGTGCTTGAAATGTATTCAAACAAGTCTGATATTATCTGTTGTTATTGAACTGAAAGGCTTAGAATACACTATAGAGTTGACGCACGGGAGGTGGGGACGGTAGACTGAGTTATTGTGGATTATGCTTTGTATATCCCGTTAAATTGCAGAACTAATTTTGTAATTAAGCCCAATTAAAATAAACACCATTGGTATATATTAGAATTTAATTGTTTCCTTTTGTATTTGGGTTGTCTTCCACAATGTTGCGCCGAAGATTTATTTGTGGACTACAGGTATTTTTAATTTGGCACGCTACCTTCCTTCAAATTTACCACCACCGCGCTCATCAATCGGATGTAAGCACATTATTCAGGGTTTCATTTTTTCAATACACATTAATCACGATTTATTTTATTTTATTTATTTATTTAACGTCTATCCTATTCAGTTAATAAACTGATTTACAAAGGAGGACAACTAAATAAATCTACTTACTTAGATGCAGACACAACAATGAACTAACGGTTAAGTAATTATTTGAAATACTTATATTACAACAACTATGTATCCAAACACAATAATTTTGGTAACAAATTCAAACAGGATATTAAATGCAATTTACAATGTAATCTAATGTAATCTCTGTAATGTACAATCTCCATCGGCTATTTTTGCCAACAAAACATGCCAAGGAGTGTGTGCGTGCAGACACATATTTATTAAAGTGAATGTAGCATAACTTATGAATTAACTTATGCAACATGACCAAGTTTGGGGGTAGGTGGGCAGGCGATGACTGGTGGTTCAGGGGCGGGGGGGGGGGATAGTTTGACACTACTCACATACTCATTGTAATATCGCGAACTTGGTTTGCTGTTTCTCAAACTGTAGATGCGTTTCACTTTCACTGTTCACGTGGGTGCAAGTCTAATGAACATCTTGTTTAGAGTTGACAATAATACAGGGCAAATTAAGAAATAATCGCATTATTCTTTCATGTCACAAATATTAAAATATAAATAATATGTTTTTCTGAAAATTATGTAAATATGTTGTGTTTCCCGAAATTCCCGGAGATAATCTTGGCATGTCCGGCGCGGCGTCTATCCCGTGCAGCGTCGCGCCTTCCCTCCTTCTGCCGGCCCCCTATCAGCCAGAGTCTCTCTACTCCACTCTGTCTGGGCTGGTCTCCCATCAGCCGGCCTCCAAAATATCCGCGCAAGGTCTATGAACCATACGTTGGTGCACGCGCTAGCCGGCCGGTTGCCTTCCTTGCATAGCCTGACTACACTTACTGCACTCGACGACTGGATATGATTAGGCGAAACAAATCTCAAACACTCTATGCAACACTTCCGAAATACGGATGGATTTAAAAATAAAATGAGATTGTTTGGGTTTCACTTTTGCCATGGGTAGGACCGAGGACGCTATGCCCGGGTTCGACTCCGTTCACGTGTAATTTTCTATTTGTCTCTGATTCGGTGAAACAAATTTATACAGACTTAAGAGTGGCATGGCAACAAAAAAATGTACTCAACCTACTCTTCCATTTATAATTCGAGCAGTCACGTATATTTAAATTTAAATATTCAAATTGACATTCAACCGGACGAGACTCGAACCCAGGTGCCGGTTAGTTTGGGGTTCGTATCCTAGTAGTTTCAACTTCCCACTCTTGGATAATCAAAAGCATTTCTAGAATTGAAACACTAGTGCACTGTCGTGTTTAGTTTAGTTGGTGTTTAATTATTTTTCTGCACGAAACTAATTCAAGTTGTATCCCTGACGCGGCCGAGTCTAGTTTTTAGAAGCACGACGGCCCGGATCAGGAACTATGTCCTGTTTGGATTGAGGGTACCGGCGAAGACGACCCAAACTTTCATGAAACAAGGCTTAAAATCTACAGAGTCAGGATCATTTCCCATATCGTCTCTGTTATATAAGTTGCAATGTGCTTGGATATCGATTACCTACGTGCATTAAATGTTCTAATTGCCCGACCCGTCATGGTCATGGTGTAATAAAGTTGTAGTTTATTACTACGTATTGTATAAAAGCGGAAACAAGGACGTATCTCGATCTCGTAAACTTTATACAAGGTTTATAGTTGTTCCGCAGCCGGTTTCCCGCTGCTGGTGACACCGATTATTAAGCCAATTAGAAATTTGTATTTTGTAATTTAAATTTTGGCACGCTGATGGGCTTGTTACGGAGCGAACAACTAGACCCATTGGACAATTCATTTGAATTGTTATCGGTTTTAAACTAATATATTATTATTTCATATAAAAAACATAATCATAACGTTTTTGAACAGGGAATCAAGAATTAATAAATTTGCTACATATAGCTCATTTTGAGCTTTTACACGCTCCAAAATATAGTAAAGATGAGAATCAAGGTGATAAAAAGTCGTTTTAAAATCTCTCCTCACATCTATCACTAATAGCAGCCAGTGAATGAGCTATAAAATGTAATTGTTAGTTTGAATTTAAACGTTTTAAATTAACGTAACGACGACCGGTCGACAACATAGACGACCGGTGGACAACATAGACGACCGGTCGACAACATAGACGACCGGTGACAACATAGACGACCGGTGGACAACATAGACGACCGGTGACAACATAGACGACCGGTCGACAACATAGACGACCGGTCGACAACATAGACGACCGGTCGACAACATAGACGACCGGTCGACAACATAGACGACCGCTCGACAACAAACTAACAAAACAAAGATAAAGAACAGGAAGGGGACATACAAGGTGATGTTTGCAATCTTACGTAGGGCTATTACTTCTAAACTCGAGACGTTTGTTGCGAAGAAAAATCATTGCTATTTCGAACCACGTGTTCACAGTTTGATTGCCACACGTTTTCTGCACCTCTGCGTATTTCGGGTTGTCGCCCCCTCCCGTGTTATCTGTACGTGCACTGAGCAGCTTCCCTGCTGTTTGAACAGCTAGTTTTATGCCTGACTTTGTAGACCCTGAGCAAAGGAACATTTCGTCGCGTTTTCACTTTTACAACAGGCTGCAAGTTGCAACGTCGGTAAACTATTATTTAGGAATAACATTCCCTTGTTGGCATATATTTTATTTTGCTCGTACTGCATCAAAGTATACGTTTCTATCCCCCGCAGTTACAATTTAGAAGTTTTAACGCAAATAGTCTATGAATAAATGTGTATTGTTTACCCTGTTTTCTTAGCCCAATGTTCAATCTTCGCCCTGCATTACCAGAACACACACATATATATGTATACCTTCAAATACATAATATTATGTTATTAAATTAAACTAATTATTATTCCGTTATTTAAAAAGTGAAGACTTAAAATAAATATATAGAGTATCGACAAAACAACATTGCAAATGAAATTGTAAATTGTAAATAAAACTCTGGTGGTGTAAGGCTTATATTTTTTTTTTTAAAATTGTGTTTTTTTACATTTTAATTTTTGGTATTTTTTTTTGATAAGGAGGATAAAAAAATTCTGTGCATGAACAAAAACAGTTTCAGTTTGTCTGTTTACATTTTTCATATTCGAAACTACAAAGTTTTTTTAAATGATTTGTTTAAATTTATTTTATTTCCAACCTGCGCAGAGTTTAATCCTACACGTTTGTAACCAACTCCAACATAAACAAACAAACAAACAAACAAACAATGGTGTTAACCGAGGAATGGCGTGTCGTACTGGGTAACGTAGGTCGGGTCCGACTTTATAGCGTCGGCTGTGGATTTAAATTACATAGTATTATAATAATGTGTGGTTTGAAATTGCCGTTTTAATTTTACGTGTGGCACGTAGATCGTAGTGGCGTGGCGAGTAGGCTTTCGACGCCCACGTGTGCAATTAACATGATGTAGTGTGATAGTTGAGCGTGGGAGGTGCGTAACAGGGGCCCCTTGCGTGCTCCGTGTAGCACTGGGTGCGCAATGGGAACTCTTCAAGTGTTGGGGGAGCTTTTCCTGAAGCTCTGATTGATGAGAAACTTTGCGGGTTGTCGAATAAGGATGTGCTCACTTTGATGTTGATTATATAAATAAAAAAAAACTAAAAGATCCCAAATTTAGGAATTTTACATATTTTACGCAATCCGAAAATCCCCCCCAAAAAAATCTTTGATATTTTCTGTAAATAACTTTAACAAAAGTGTATCAAAAGAATACTTTGTATATAATGATCATGTTTTATATCAATTAGATGATTATACTGGCACCAGGAAATTGTCCTGCAAAAAGTACTGTTATCACTGGTATCTCCTCCAATAATGCACTTTTAATTTATTGCTTTTGAATTCAGTTTATTTAATTACTATTTTATATCTAAAAACTGTTGAGTACACATAATTGACGACTTGAATTGTACCCGCCTCCTGACGTCACGAGGCAACATGGCGGAATTAGTGGGTATAAATCCTCATTTCGCAAGTTGACGCCTGCTTCACGGCGCAACACTTATCACGCTCTAACTTTTATTCTATTCATTATCTGGAAATAGTTAAATGAATAATATTTAGCAAATATATCATTCTTTGTAATAGCGATTATTTCGATTTTTTTGACACAGTCGTTAGCTTGTTATAACAATGTACGCATCATTCATGTGAAAATTATCAATAACTAAAGTTTTCTCAATAATTTATTTGACAAAAAACTACTGATCGGATTTCGACAAGACCTCTTTAAAAATATGCACCAGACTTTTTAGACAAGAAATAAACTAACTTTCTAGATAGAAAGTGCACTGAACGAAACTTTGCAGCATAGAGTAATATGCAGGGTATGTGTTTTTATCTAAAATACGCACTCTTGACGTGCGGATGAGCCGTGAAAAAGTGCACGCTGCATGTTACTCTATGCTGTAAATTTTCGTTCAGTGCACTTTCTATCTAGAAAGTTTGTTTATTTCTTGTCTAAACAGTCTGATACATTTTTACAAAGAATACTTATCGAAATCCGATCAGTAGTTTGTTGTCAATTTAATTAATGAGAAAACTTAAGTCATTGATAATTTTCACTTGTGTGATGCGTACATTGTTATAACAAGCTAACGACTTGGTCAAAAAAATCGAAATAATCGCTATTACAAGGAATGATATTGTTGCTAGATATTATTCATTTAAGTGTTATCTAAATAATGAATAGAATAAAAGTTAGAGCGTGATAAGTGATGCGCCGTTCAGCAGGCGCCAACTTGCGAAATAAGGATTTATACCAATACTAGTCACGTGACCTATCGATCGTTTTAAGCTCCGCCCATTTCGAGTCGTCAATTGAGTACTTATTTTTTTAATTATCATTACTGGGAATGGTTGCACTATAACTTAGATCAAATCTGTGTTTTGGTGCATGTCTGGTGCATGCCGAGTAATTGTGGTTGATGTACATTACTACTTGATTTGTCGTTGTTAAATCATATTATTTATTTGTATACATTAATTTGTTATAAGTTGTTTAAATGCAATTAGGCGGCGTAAGAATATAATCACCAATCGCATGTTAACGAGTTGTCCAAATCACCAGACGAATTTCATAAATAAACTGAAGATAAAGTGTATTTAACTTATTTGACTTTACATTCGTCAGGAGTTGTCAAATTAAATAATATAATGTCACTTTTCCACGTCTTTATAACGAAGGATCACTAATAAAAATGATGATTAAAAAACAGTAATGATTTTTTAAGGGCTATTTGCAATGCGGGGTCCAATGTATGAACTCATATGAGGAGCGAGTGAGTGTTATATTTTTTAACGATTGTTGTTAATTTTGCCGATATAAAATATTTGTTAATATATCTAAAGTGTATCGGGAGATATTGACTTCCCAATAATTTCAAAAATCATGTGGGACGCTATTCGTTATCCCTTTTCCCCCACTGTTATATCGTTAAAAATTCGCGTTATCGCCATCAAAAGGATATTTTTACGAATGTAAAATATAATCTCCCTTGCGGGGTTAATCTGAGTGTATGCCCCCTGCAGCCCCAGAGCACATCCTTGCGCTCCTCCCACGGCCCGTGTCAGAGCCGCGAGTCACCCTCGCACCACGTCGTGTGGAGCGATCTCTGTTTCCAACCTGTTTCTCCTACCGACCGCTGTGTGAGATTGGGGCGCCAGATAGCCCGCTGACAAACTTTCAATTTTCCCGCGTGTTTGGGGGTTTCGGGTGCAACTTTTTATCGCATTTTCCCACTAAATGATGCAAATGCTTCACGTAAAGATAACAAACATCTACAATTTATCACCCCTTGTATTTTATTTGGGGGAATCAAACTGGCCTACCCCCCCGGGGCCGCTTTTCGATTTGCAGTAGAAAAGTGTTGACATTTAAAATTTTCTTGTGATCGCACCGTCTGAATTACCCTAGAATGAATGTAAATTGTCACATTTTTCGTTTGGGTTTCTTTTTATAGAGGGTAGAAAAGAGGGGACCTGATTCTGACTGGACTGTATTGCTTTAAAATACTGCGCCACTCAACTATTTTAGGTTTTATTTACTTCACATCCTTCCTCTTAATGATAACACGCTATAAATATCCACATTTTTTTGTTCTTGTAAGTTTTAGGGGTAGGGGCATTCTCCTGTCGAAGACACAGCTGCTACGGGTTGAAATGTTTAGAAAATCATTTCATTTTGTTATTTTTTCCATTTCTCCGAGGAAAGCAACTATTCAAAAATACAAACACTCACGGTTTTTGCTCGTAGGTATTTTTTGGGGGGATGTTAAAGTGACAGTGACTTTCCTAAAATATTTTCGACGCGTTCTGAACGTGTTACCAGAACCGTTCAAACACCATCACATTCGCGACGTCGAGCGCCTCACAACGACATTTTGAATCGTCGTGAATAAAATTGTCATCGCCCCTAAAAAAATATTTCCGTCCTCGTGCATTACCCAAGTCGGACGGCGACGGCCATTTTGTATTCGCGTTTTTTCCGCGAGTCTCGATCTTGCGAAGACGTTGATCGAGTTTGCTTGCACAGCCGCGTCGCGCGCTGCGATCGGCTAGTCGTGCAAGGACGAGACTGCCCTGCCATTTTACGATGCTGGCCCCCCCCCTTCCCCCCCACTCCCCCTTCGTCACTAAATTCATTAATTACAATCATCAATTTACGACTTTTTCGACTTTTATAGCGAAATAAATCCTCAAAACGTGTATCGATTAGAGTTTGTCAATTTTGGTGGCCGTTTTTTGCTTCGTTTCTTGTTTTCTGTGTGTTTTTCGTATCGCGAAGGTCGCCTCCCCCTCCTCCCAACATATCACGTCTAGTGACGTGTATGTGTTACCAGGCAACCGAGCCGAGTTCGACAGTCACTGCAGTATCACTTTTAACGCGACAAGTGGAGGAATTCGGTAGGGCCTAATACTCTCGTCTTGTCTCGATTTGTTCACTACACGCCTCCTTTACTCCACACGTTTCCGAAGGTAAGCACACCTACTCCCTCTTACAAGCAACACATTTATACATTCTACGTTATTAATGAAACTAATTTGCATAATTATTAAGTAATAAAATATTTTAGTACGCCTTCCATTATTTTATATAAAATATACAGTTTGTTCCTTGTCTTTAACACGATATCTCGTCGTCGTTACGGCTATACGATTATAAATTGTTAATTAAAACTTAGCTAATTGTTGTTATTAGTGTGTGTGTTGCTAATTGGCATTGCGTGTTCGAGCCCGGTGAACCCAAAGTGGGCCCCCGCCTCTCGCGCCGACCGCGCTGGCTCTGTAAACACCACTTTTCTATTGATGGATTATCCCCGACATTAGTTAGAAAAACACGCATCAACTTTCCCTATGCATTCATGCTTTCAGTTTGTTTTGTGTGTTTAAACTTGTCTCGTTCCCAAGTGTCGAAATCAGGATGAAACGCACTAACTAGGCTAAATGTAATGTTGCGCTCGAAATAATTAAATATATAGATTTCTTCCTTATATTTTTTTCGCAATTTTAAAAGTTGTGCAGAAATCTTACGCAGCTGCCAAATTCTAGCCTGTGTGAGACTTGTTTACAGTCTAAACCCACGAAAAAAAAAACTAGCTATCAAATTTTTTTACGAGTCTTTTCATATTTCTTCTGTTTACCCTTTACGGTGCGTAATCTTAGTTGGTGATAAAAAGGGTCTTTGTCATCTCAAACCACATATTTTTTGTGTGTGTTTAAATATAATTTTAAGCTAGGTAGGCTCTGTGACTGTGTGCGCAGATGTTGGTGGGGTATATTTTTATTTTACCCCTTGCTTTCTACGCCAGCAGTCTGGCATTATAGGGGGACAATTTATTACTCGCAGAGGGGGATTTTCATAACTGCGGGTTATTCATTATACGAAGATTTATCGACCAACTAATAATCATTCATTTTCGTCTTAATTCATGACAAATTGTTGTTGCACTGTGTATTTATAATATGCAACCGCAACATGGTACCTATCTTTTCTCCCTCCCACAAAACACAATAGGCATATTCATTGGAGCTATCCTAAAAAAATATTGTATTCATATTTTCATTGTCTGTTATGTATATTATTCCATTTGATATTTTATATGATTTTAATGATGGGTCCAAATCATAAGCATGGAACGTACGGAACAGTAATTAAAATCGCCCGTATGTAAAGTAAATAATATTATTGAAAAATTAATTGAACCAACACTGGTCTTTGGTTGGAAAAATAATTTTTAATGTATTTCAATATTTCGATAAGTTTCACTTTTCTTTGAATGGCTGACATTATATTCACAAAAGTACAAACATCTATGCACAACAACAACCACAGCGAAGAAAAGTGAAACTTTTTGAAATATTGCTACATTATAAAAAAAAATATTTTTCCAACCAATCAATTAATTTTTAAATAACATTTACCTGTTTTATTAATGTTTCTTTTAAAATCAGTAAATAACATAGTATAATAAAATCTGAAATAATAATAGCCCTAGGGCCTACATTCGTTCAAAGTTAGACAAGCTATTGTTTTCTATGCACTTCTTCTCTGACTGTCTGTGGGAGTGAAGTTTATTTATAGTTTGAGTTTTTGTATGCATTTTTCTTCGCTTCACCGCGAAGGCTGGGGTGGCGTGGAAGTTAAAAATACCCCCACCCCCGTCACCTCTGGGTGCGGATTCCGCTCCCGTGCGGGCGCGGTGGAGTTTCTAGGTGCTCACGTTGCATTCCACAGTCGCTGCAGTCACGTGGGGTGTGGGTGAGTGTTTTCAATCAGAGGTAACGAACTGGCTGGCTGCACAAGTCATGAAAGCGTCAGGTACAAGTCATGAAAACGTCCGGTACAAATCATGAAAATGTTCGGAACTAGTCATGAAAATGTCCGGTACAAGTCATGAAAACATCAGGTACAAGTAATGAAAATGTCCGGTATAAGTCATGAAAACATCAGGCACAAGTCATGAAAACGTCATGAAACCGAGGCACTATCATGAATTTCCTGAGAAAAGATACGTTTTACATCTGCCAATTTATTTTAGATATGTTCTTCCGTGTTCTAGTACGCTCTTTTTTAATTAAACAATTGTTGACTTTTCATTTTGCATCAGTGTTTGTTTTAGAAGGGGATTGGCTGATTTAATTCCAAGATTATGCATAACGGTTTGAATTGCTAAACCGTAGGGACCTCCTCTTCCAATCAATCTTCGATTAGGTCTGACTATTTTATACTAGACGGTTTCTATTTTTAAGAATGCACTGTCTTGGAAAGTGTTGATGTCACATTTTCGCATTCAAGATTTTTATGTTTTTGCATGCACTTAGTCGATTCTTATTTTCAGAATGATGTATATAGTTGCATGCAAGATAATACAAGAAACTCCGAATAAAAAATGTTAACACTTTTTGGG
This sequence comes from Sweltsa coloradensis, assembly GCA_024449915.1. NCBI lineage: Eukaryota > Metazoa > Arthropoda > Insecta > Plecoptera > Chloroperlidae > Sweltsa > Sweltsa coloradensis. The sequence continues at coordinate 493,487 of JAMZAV010000445.1, forward strand.
GTTGTTTGTTTCAAGTTGAAGGGTCACATTAAAACTTCCATTAAATTTCATAGTCGTTTCGGGGCCATCTCTTTCGTCTAGCCCTTGGCTTTCTTCCTACCGCCAACCCCTGCATGCGCGCATCCTCTCAATGTCCCCGTCTTTTCCTGATTTCTTTATTATGCACTGCATTAAATGCGACGTACAGTTTCAACTTCAACATCAATCCATAAATCAATCAATCGATCCCGTCACCAATCCTTCATCAGAGTCGACGTCAACTTGTCCACTAAATATATTCTCGCTCTGGATTGCAGCAGTCGTATGTCCTCGAAGACTACGTAACGCCCTTTCGTCGTCCCATTCGTCGACACCACGTCGTCCATCCATCACTTAGCGTTGCAGAACTTAGAAAAACTTCCTGGCTGATTGATTTGTTCACAATTCAAGATCACCCTAGACCAGACAGACAGTATTGAAATGCTAATAAACCGTCGGTTGGGAGCGATTGTCTTCCATTATTCGAGAATCACAAAACAAAAGCTAGACGCTCGCGTGTGCATCCACGTCCACATTACCAAACCAAATGTAGACGGTTTATTATGTAAGTCTCGATGCTGTCTCCCGTGTTGCAGCAGCCAGACTCTCTGATCGATCACGCCTCATCTCTACATCGAAATGTAAACACAAAACACCATTTAGACTTGTCTCTATCCATAAATTCGCCAAAACCTAGTTCCAATATTTAAATCCAACACCTTTTAACATAATTCCCATCCAAAGTTCATGTTTTCTGTACTCGTAATTACCTTTCTAAAGCCCGTGTGCATCTAGGCTCTTTCGTTTACAACACCAGTCTATATTTGTCTTGTTACCTCGTCTAAACATCAAACCGTTGGTTTTGTGGCATCCTATAATGCCTCCGAGCATTCCGAACGAGCATTTAAATTTTAAAGATCCTTCCAAACATGATGAGCATCAGCACGTGCGTGGGGAACATTGCGCAACTCCAACCTCTGTTTTTTACAAGTTCTTTGCTTTGTGAGCATCATCAGTTGGTTTGGGCGCCATCCAGGTAAAGGTAGCAGCTCTACCTAGACTTGTGTCGACCCAAGTAACACTCTGTCAATCATTAATAAAGGAACCGTGGTTTGTGCCATACAAATGTAATAATCCCATTACCTGTAATGGCGTCATCTTGACCTATGACGTTTAAACCATGCCTCTTTGGAATCTGTACAGCCTGTATTGAGAACGTCCCTTTGTATAACTGAGTGTCCACTAATTGCTCGAACATGAAGATTTTAGAAGTGTGCGTTTACTTAGTTTCAACAAAGAAGCGGATCCTATCACCTGCGTCTTTCAGGTGATATTGACAGAGTGTACATGGGTCGACACAAGGTATAGTTGGAGCTGGAGGTGTCGTTGCGTGCCCGGTATACACCTATCAGCCAGATGGTGGATGATGGGGCGCATGCGCACTCTAATAACCACCTGTAGAATATGTTAATTAAAGGTAATTTCGGTTCTGTTTCCGTGGGGTTGTCGCACCTGCTGAAGATGCGCTAGGAGACGGTTCATTTCCGCAACTGTCGGCTGTGGGGAGAACTCACCAACCATTGTCGTATTTAAATAATGGGCGTTCATTTTTTTACCCAGTAGTCGGATTGTTTCTACCCCTCGTTAATACTTGATCGTGCTATCTAACTGATATAATCTACCTTCAAACCAACAACGGGACACCAGACACGCACCAACATTAACTTACCTGGTCATCCTAGTTCCGAGTTGTGTGGGAAGGCCTCTGTTCAGAACATTTCTTGAGGGTAGCTATACACGACCGAAACACACATTTTCAAGTGTCTTTTAGCTACATTATGTGGGCTAAGCTACTTCCAGTATACTAATTTCCTGCCAATCCTCCAAACCAACGTACACAGTCTTTCCTTCGCAATTTTTTTTACACCAACTTTTCTTTAGGTAAGTTATTAAGAATTAAGATGGTACGTAATTATGTCCGAGGGCTGTTTACTCAATCCCATGAAAACCCATGAAAAAACTTTCAATCAGGAATCAGGATTGCTAATTACTAGAATCCTCGACCACCCGAATGTGAAAAGTTGGCAGTGCTATTTGTAATATAAACGTACCTCTTCCTCTATTCACAAGTCAGACAAATTATTCTGCCATGTCTTCACAACGAAAACTTTTTTATAATTCTGTACATCTGCAAGAAGTTGTGGTTAATTGGTGGTTAGGACTTCAAACTCTCAAGTACTCGCCGCTCTGGTTACTAACACTCTTTCTCGCAGTCCTCGGGGGTAGGCAACGTGCCTTGAGACTAGCCACCTTACAAGCGCCTCCCATATATTACCATACATTGTGAGTCACCGTAGGGTAGGGCTGTTAGTGTTTCCCCATCTGGGAATGCAGATAGGCCTCTGCATACAGATGACTGTTGATTGATGGGCCCAGCTGAAATGTATTGTTACACTCGGAGACAAACCAGCTGAATACGGCGGTAATTTCGTCCCTGCCTTGTTAGGAGCAACCTATCATTTGCTCGCTAGGGCCGACTCTCGAGCGTCACGGACTTATGTTTATTAATGCCAATCAAGAGTTCACACCTACAAAAGGTGGTGCTGGATGTTTCCATTCGAAATTCCGAAACTACAAAACTGACACTTAAAATGTTGCGACATGTTTCAAACGTAAATAAACTCACGAAAATGTATAATTTAAATGTTCTAGTAATCTAATGTATCTTCTAATACTCGAGTGCTTGCTGTGGACTGACGCTGCTTTTTTCTTGGTGTGCAAACTGTACTTGTTTTAGAGACATCTTTTGTTTTAAACAGATCCACCAAAATATAGTAAATTTGAAAGTAATGCATAGCCAAACTGTTTTCAATCAACTGTGACTGAGGAAAACGCCAAAAGTTCAAAACATGGGCATAACCTGGTGCTCAGCCATTGAGGGAGCATGTTGAATTGTGATAAACACTGATGTTTGATTTTATTGACTTGTATAATACATAATTTATGAATGGCTGACTATAGAATCTTTCTCCCACAGCTAATAATAGTTGTGCCGATGTCATCATCGTTTCGTCGAATAATGTTGACTTTCTACTTAGTTTATCTGGGGTACTTTAAACTAAAGCCATAACTTACATATAGACGATAAGTGACAGTGGCGCCTGGCCCGGGAACAATCACACTTTATTTACCTGGCCTGTTTTCTTTTGCACAATCTAATCGACGTCTTTATTTACCACGAAAACAAACATGGGCTTAAAATTAGTTGTACCGCGCGGACAAATACAGACGCGTTATCTATCGGTGTCGGGTGTTTTAACTGTTGATGCGTTCCTTGGGGTGACTATATAGTTTATAGCTCTCCGCTTGATCTGGCAAGTGAGGTGTCTTCTCATGAGGGCTTACCTTCACTGATAGTCATAGTGGTGTGATGGTGACAGGTGGCGCTGTCGCCGCGGGAAACACTGAACTAAGGTTTTCCCGAAGATTTTCCGCGGTAATTTATTATTTATTTCCGCAACACATTCATCAATTAAATGTGTCCGAGGATGGTGGAAAATAGCACAGATCCAATCACACTTGGTGAGTGGTGATTTTTTTTTTCGTTGACCAAGCAACTACTAGTTCTAGAATCTTAATTACCCAATCATGAATTTGGTAATGACAGGAATTGAGACATTACTAAAAGCATTCCTACGGAAACATAAATGAAAGTGCAAGTCCGTTTGTTTATCCTTGGCTTGGAATATTTGTTTTTATATTGTATTTTTTCTTTACTTGTTATTTTGTTATCGCCCATTCTCCTCGAATGTGGTCCGCATCTTTTGTGTCGAGATCTTCAACAATGAATGGCCAACATGTTGTGGAAATGCGAGGTGGAGTAGGTTCCCAAGGGTGGGGTGTGTGTGTCGGCCTAGCCTAGGGACATTCACATGGACCTCACAGGCGGCAGGTATTGGGGCTGATTCGATACGAGCCCCCGATCTTCATTCAGACTCTTTCACCACCTTATTTAATCAAACTATCATCCATCATCTATCTCGATTCTCATTTCACGGTTCTACAACCGAAACACCCCATTATTGGGAACGAATTACATGTTATCATCACAGCACAACAACTATTACGAATACTATCATTATCATGATGTAATTCATGTGATTACTAAACGAGGGATGATTTCAATTTATATGGTTTCCTGGTCAATTTTCGCCGACGACATAAGATTAGATACGATGCATGATTGTGTCCAGTAGGCCTAGGGTGAATCCTTCGTCGAACGCTCTAATGTGTGATTGTCAAGAGTTGTTAGTGAACATTTAGTGACCATGTGTGAAAAGAGCAAGAATAGTAAGTTGAGTGAAGAGTTTGGATGATGGAAGACAATGGATTAGGTGAATGTGTGGGAAATGTGTGGTCAGTTTGTGGATAAAGGTGGTGAATGTGTGGGAAAATGTGTGGTCAGTTTGTGGATGGTGGTGGTGAATGTGTGGGAAATGTGTGGTCAGTTTGTGGATGGTGGTGGAAACTGCGTGGAAAGTGCGTAGATGGCGGTCTCTCCGCAGTCCACACCACACTGACTCAAGTTGAAGATTCCACCATCAACATCAACATATCTTTCTTGTCTCTCCCTTGTTATACTTGCCGCGTGACATGATCGTAGACTATCGCACGTTTAATAGACCAGACACCCCTACCCACCCAACAGGTGCACCCTTGTTGGAATCAATTTCTCTCGGTTATTCGGCTGGAGCGCGGCTGAATGGCCGCCGACTGCGAGGGGTGAAAAACATGGGACGGGTTTCCTTACAAATGTCCGGGGATCAAGTTCCATGACGAGTTTCGAATTAGGGGACACTTGAAATAACTTTGGTGCTGTGTTCCCTGCACCGCGTGACCCAGATAGCTTGTTGTGTTCCCACGGGCGGCGCCTCCCGGGGGTGCGGCAACCGTGTCGCTTTCCTCACATCCGCTCGCAGATCACACTTCACACCATTCATCTTGCCTTGATTTATACACTTCTTGACAAATCAACAAAGCCACCGTCCAGTCAATAGTCCATTATCCAAGTCGATCATCCATCATTTAAATCATCCTCTTCAGATTGCTCACCTCGAACAAGAGAGACCAATCTGCCGACCTCTTTGTATAGGGCTGTAAACGTCGGTCATCAGGATTGTTGGTAGCGTAGCGAGCGTAGCGAGCGAAGCGAGCGAAGCGAAGATTCCATTTACATTAACTGGAGAAAAAAATCGGGATTTTTTTTTTTTTTTTTTTATTTTTTTGTGTGTTTGTTAACCGATTCCGGCTAAACGATACCCGATTGCATGAAATTATGGAGGCCTCGAATCTCTGAACTTAGAACTGCCACGTTTTTGAGCGCAATCGGAGAAATTTTCTTATAAAAAACGCAATTTTACGATTTTTTTCGATTTTAAAAAAATTCTTTGACTTATAACACCTACATGCTTTATCCGATTGTAATAATTTTTTATTAGAACCTTATTTTATGAATTAATGATATTCGTGTGAAATTTGAGCTGTAATCGAAACATTATTTCTCATGAAAATCGAAATTTTACGTTTTTTTTTCTTTTTTAAAACAATTCTTTGACATATAACACCTACATGCTTTATCTATTGTAATGATTTTTTTATAGAACCTTAATTTCATGAACTAATATACTCGCGTAAAATCTGAGCGCAATTGAATAATTATTTCTTATGAAAATTGCAATTTTACGATTTTTTTCTTTAATTAAAATTAAGTAAAAATTATGATTTATTAAAAAAATTAAGTTAATTTTTAATTTAATTTATTTTAATTTAATTTATTTTAATTTAAAAAAAATCTTCGAATAAGTAATGATTTTTTCACAGAACAACAGAAAATCCGCGTAACTCAATGCAGCTCAATGCACCAATTACGCTCATCCAACAACGCGGCGGACTTAAGCGTTTCTAGTTTATGTCATTAGCCTCATTTTGTCACCCTTCTCAATGAAACGGCCGATCCACTAGTGAGTAGGGTGCGAGGTGAGCTCATAAAATGATTTGACATTTTAACCTGAAGAAGAGTAAGGACTTTCTTTGCATATTGGCGCTGGCCTAAATTTGACGTGGATCTGAGTTGAGTGTATGAACCCATGTGACTGACTACCCCTATCGAAATCATCGCGATTTTGTCCATCAATAGTCAATACCCACTTATATCCAGAGGAGATTCCTTATAAGAACTAAATGAAATGCGTGCTAGTTTCGTCAGGAATAACAACCAACAATGCAACTATATTTGCCCAGATCCTATGACGCAACAAACTGTAAATTCTAAAGAATCTAGAAGAAAAAATGTTCCCATGGGAATTCCGTGTCCGCAACTTTGCAAGGCGGTGTGTGAATGGTGTGGGGTAGGGGGCTTGCTCTGATTCAGCTGGCGGTGCGTCGAGAGCTCGGGGCCCCTATGTTCCCACAGATCTGTGCGGGAACTGGTTCCGCGCGTCGCGGTGCGAGGGGCAGAGAGGGTCCTGGGTTCGATGCCCGGGCGGGTCCACTTCCCACCCTCAACTCAACACCTGAGGCATTGCTTCAATGAGAAAGTCAAACTACACCCTGAATACCGTATGGGACAAGGAGCGTTTTACTTTTTATGACAAATTTTCATCTTTGCATCGACCAACTCGTTTCACTGCTATAAAGTTCTATTGTTTCAGAGACAAAAATAAAGAATGACGATTTTGAACCAAGTTGAGAAATTTATGATCAAAATCAAATTAAATTAAATTTAAACATATTTAAAAAGTGCCCAGCACAATGCTCGTAGTTGTAAGAAGTGTTCGACTACAACGCACGCGCGCCGACCAACCAATGCTCAGCTTGACCTCGCAGCTATGATTGAGAACCGAACGCGCTCGACAACGTCGTAGCTTGCGATTAGTTTTGCGAGCAATTTAATTAATCTCGAGGTTTGTTTATAACGAAGATTGTTTCTGTCTGCGATTTCGATAGTGGTTTGGCGAATGTGTGAATGTGAGCGACTGTACGTCAAAACACTAATAACTAGACATACATGGACACTCTTCTTTCGTAATGATACCCTCTGTAGGTAGGGTACACATTACTTTTACATAGTGCGACCATCTACAGGTAACTAGGTAATGAGGGTGGTGTCTGTAATGGAATAGTCCAAGGACTTTTACCACAATTAAAATAAATAGTTACACGTTCATTGATCACAGAAAAATCCAGAGTCTCAAGAGTTACCCCTGTAACTGGTATAGTTAGGTGTGGGGATAGTAAATAGGGCTAAGGCTAATTGTGAGTAGGGCTAATGGATTACAATAGTTCCATGGCCCTAGCGTGCACATTTGAGTTACTCACCTCCCAGCTCTCCCCCCCCCACACACACACTAGTGATGTAGGTCTTTTTACTCGAAACGCACCTATCTATCATCGAATGAAAATAATTTATAAATGGGTCGCGAAATGATATTATTGCACTCTCAGTCACCACTTGGGGAAGTCACTCGTCCTCCACTCCTCGGCCACTCTTACCACACACTCCTATCCCCGCTAGGTTGGCAGCCCTACCCGTGAGAAGAGCACACAGGTTTCGCAGTCTACAGGTGTCTCTGCGGTGATAAGACTGAACGCCGTCCGGTATTTCACCTCTGTTGGTTACACTCTTGGTTTGGGCGGGAAATAATTACAAATGTAACCCTTTCAAAAACTATTATGGTACATAGTCAATACCATCTAAAACGCAGCAGGGTTCTTTAAAGTTTAAATTGTTTCAAAGCTCAAATCGATCAGCAATCCCCCCCCTCGATTGAATGTAAAATATAAACCCACCTGGCTTCCTCCTTGACCCCCCCCCCCCTTCCCCTTCCTTCAGCAAGCGTAGAGCATTTGCTTGCAACTTAATTATTGTCCGGAAGTCTTTTATATGTGAGCGAGTTTAAAGTTTAATTTATTTAATGTTCTCTTGTTGCAGATGTTGACCGGGCTTCCTGGGCTACCGACAATGTATGGAAATCACCAACACCAAATGGTGAGTCTTTTGAAATGTATTCTTTCGTGGTGGTAGTTACTTCTAATGTGATATCCACCCACAATAACACATGCCACCGTTTCTTTGAATATTACAAATGTATATATTTTGACAATGAAATGACTTTCAAGACGATAAGCCAAGACTTGTTTTAACTGACATATTTTACTAATGAGCGAGCAGTTTGGTATCATTTGGTTGAGGATTGTGACATTTTCTTCTCATCGTTTATGTTTTCTTTGCTAACTTTCTATCTAAAGTTCTATGCTAATGTTTTCTGGAACGTATTTCATGGTCCAGCGCGAACATGCACAAAATCAAGATTCAGTGCTCAATTGACAAGTTAGTAAAGTTCTGTCTTCTTCGGGATCGGGAAAACGGAAATAGATATTCGTTCGGCCAGGAAGAAGCGTCGAACTTTTTGAAAATTAAAAAGTAGTCAAGCAAAGATGATTGTAGAGCTTATACAGTCACCGATTATAAGTGCATCCAGCTACTGATTTTTTACTTTTTATCGAAAAAATTATGAACGTGAATCGATTATTTACTGTTTACCTAAACATTTTTCGAATGTGTGAGTCGTTCATGTCTTCTCCCGTGACAATTGTGCTTAGTTTGCTGCAGTCAGCTGTGCGAACAGGAGTTTTCCTAACACGTGTGTCCTATATCCTCCCAGAAAGGACAGGCCTGGACTTGACTTCCGACGTAGACCGAGGTCTGCGCTCCCACAGAGAGAAGCTGCTGACAGTGTTGAATGAGGAGGAAAACGTTCTCACTCCAGATAAGATTGATTCCCTACCCAGTCGAGCATATCCTACGCGCTACATAGTGAAGGAAAACCACAACAATCCCATTCATAATTTCCTGCGTCCTTATCGCATCTCGCCTGGCCATGATAAGGCAGGCAGACTGGTCGGGTTGGTTGGTGGGTTGGCAATTCCGTATCAAAATTGCTACCTACTCGAAAATAGACTTAATCGCGAAGGCCGAATGCAGGAATTTTTTTCCCGAGGGGAAATGTTGGTATAGGCAAGGCTATGTATGCCCTTATCTTCTCCAGCCCATGTGCAAACTATGCTAGTTTCGTGTGAGTTTTCTGCAATCTTTGCCCTCACTCCCATTGGTACCAGTACGTGGAGGCGATAGCAGCTATTGGGTGGTAGACTTTCTGTTGCCAACATCCCAGAGCTAAAAGCACCAGATGGATCACATTTAGCCCCAAGTGAATGTCGTTATTAGAAGAGTTTGATTGGTTCTGGACAAAAAGCCAATAGTGAATGTCGTTATTAGAAGAGTTTGATTGGTTCTGGACTGTAGCATTTATGCTCATCTGTTTTTCGACTTTCTTCCTAATTCCTACTAGGACTCTTCAGAGCATCAGAGCAGAGGCGTATTCAGGAATGTACAAGGGGGGGAGGGGGTTACATGCTAAACTGGGAAACAGGGAAGGGGTCTGTCCCCGGAGCCAGAGGCCCTTTCGCCAAAGGCGTCTTTCCTTTCTCAAGAACACACGACCTACTCGAAAGTTAGAAACCCAAACGAAAATAAAAAATCCAAACCCCTTGCCTGTGGCTGGATCTGTACAGCATGAGTCTGTCCTCCCACATCCATCCCCGAGGCATCATGACGTCACGGTTGACGCGCCAAATAAATCCCGACACATAAACTCAATACTGTTCATCAGATCTGACAGGAATCTCCAGTGCCTTGTCTAACAGAGCGCAGACATACACACACGGTCACAGCCACAAACAAAGCTACTGTAGCATTTCTCTTGACTAAATATGGACATAATTGTTCCGACGTTGACACGGTGACACCTCACCTCCCCATTGTGCGAGCGTTGCACTGACACCCACACACCGCAAGATATTAGTTCTGCAAGCCTAGCTGATAGATTACAATACAATACAACGCCGGTTAGATGCATGGCGCCAAATTATAGACCCGCTCGATCGCTTGACGGTATATGACAAACGAAGCGACACCCATGTGTGTATTTACACGTTATTAATAGGGTACATCCTCTCATTTTAGTGTGATTGCCAGGCGGGATGTGAGCTTTATGGTATTGGTAATGACATGCAAGTTCTAACAAGCGCTGTCGCAGAAAGTAATAGAGACATCACAATGTATTATCTTGTTTCTTGGCTCGTCCAAATGTCATCTCGTCTTGGCTAATTTCTTCAGTGATTTAGATATATCTTTACAAGGTAAATGCATGTTTAGTAGGTTGGCTGCGCCTTGAAAAACATCTTACTATGCGCTTCCGCCTTCAAAAATATTTGTGAATCTACTTTTGCCTCTTTTTATAATTCAAATCTTTTTTCTTGGAAAATTTTGTCTTTTTAAATAAAGAAAATCAATCAGTCAATCTTCACATGCATTCAAAATTGAATATGTTTTTTCTACTTTGAACTATGTTTAGAATGTAAACATACGAAACATCAACTGTTTTCCGATTCTACTTCTCCCCGAGCTCCCCAAATTGTAGGAATCAACTTTCCGTCTTACTGACTTTCTTTCAAAACTGAATTGTCATTTGTAGCCCCTTTTAGAATCTTACAGTGATTGTATTAAAAGTTATTAACTAACTATCCGGCCTCCCCGCCTCGCGCTCGCCTCGTTGTGTAATGTGCTCGGAAGGCGTCTATGTCTGGAAATAGCCTGTGAACCTCGTCCGATGTCAATCAATCAGAACCAGAGGAGAACTCGCCCCGGAGTTATGAGGTATGCGCAGCTCAGTTTGACGCGAGAGTAAACAAACAACCCAACACGTTTTAAAACAAGCGGCGTTCAGTTAAGCGGCCCCCACACGTTTCAAACATTTCGTAAAAGTTGCTTGACAACATCGTGTTTGACAGCAAGTTGGAACGTGTGGGGGGGCGTGTCAGCGTGTTTGTCAAGCAAATCGTAGTTTTCAAACCGTTTTGATATTTTGACCGCGCTTGACAGCATGTTTGAATGTCTGGGGGGCTACTCAAACATTTCGTACGAAAAGAGATCATTAGTCACGTCTTCAGGGAGAAGGTTTGTGCCACCAACAATAGCACACGCAACTTTATGCTTGGATAATGAAGGAGACATTCTTTTTTGCGTGCTTCCGAACGCAAGGAATGGCCTCTAATGAGGGTGTCCTATGGGTTGGCCAGATGTTAGCCCCCGCTGTGTCCATGCACATCGGTTCATGTGTGGGGAGTAGCATGCTTGTCAAACGGCTGTTGTCAAGCAACTTGTACGAAATGTTTGAACGTCTGGGGGCAGCTTTAGTGGACGACCTCATTCTGTGCATCCGGTATTTTAGCGCCCGTTTCGTCCGTCATTAGCTACTTCCCGAGCTAAAACAACGACGTCTAAGGAACGCATTCCTTACGTGGCTATATTATAATATGCTATTGTGCGTTAGCTTACAAAGCTTACAATACATTACACTTATTGCTCCAAATACAACCAAATGTACTAATTTATTGCCTAATTTAGTGCCAGAGTCAATGTGGCGTTCGCAATTTTAAGATACATAATGCCGTGTTATGTGTTTTATTAATCTCACAAATCTGCATGTACTATAGTTTACAAATTAACTAAATAAAGAATTGATTTTTACTTTTTAGTAGGGGTCTTCCGACTTGTATTGTTTAAACTCATCAATCACCATTTACATGGACTTATCAATCAATATTTTATAGCATAGTAGAGAAGTAAAGGAACCCCCTTCTCGAACTAAGATTAGTATAGGCGTCGCTACCGCCCCCCCCCCTCACCTCTGCCGTCGACCTATCCATCTCGGGCAACTCTTCTGATCTGTCACGCGTCATCTTGGAGCTCCCCGTACTCATTCATTGAGCGAAGTCGGCCAAGCAAATTAGGAGTCTCTTCCTGTTTACAAACCCCACCGCCGCGGATAATCCTTCTCACATGTTAGATGTGTGCGAACTCTACGGAACCTAGGCCAACACCATTCAGCGCTTCCAACCAACGTGCAGACCGTGTGGGAACCAACTTGGTGATGCTATCGTGTGCGCTTTTTTCATTCAGTTTTACTTACTGTCGGGCTCCCAGTTTCCCATTCATTATGCTCCTCCATTCAACTCCCCCCCCCCCAGCCCCCCCACGCACGACGAGCCAACCAACATATCGTAACCACGTTTTTCCTACTCGTCATGAGATTCTTCTTCTTCTTCTTCTTCTTCTTCTTCTTCTTCTTCTTCTTCTTCTTCTTCTTCTTCTTCTTCTTCTTCTTCTTCTTCGTCTTCGTCTTCGTCTTCGTCTTCGTCTTCTGCTCCTCTAGTCGTCTGCTCCTCTGGTCTTCCTCTCTCGTCCGCGCACCGAGATGGAACAGAAGGAAGTAGTTCTCGCCGTCTCGAGCTCTACAACGAGTAATTAAGACTAATTGCCAGTATTGTTTTAAAGAATGCACCAGCCACTACTATCCCAAGTGGGCATCTGTTATCGCGCGGATCATATCCCAGTGTTGGTCGGCGGAAAGAGCTTCATGCACCAGGAATATACATGCCATAAAAACTGAGGAGGCTTGCATTCTGATTTGATTAGCTTGGCAGGCCTATCTCTTGTGCTGGATGGATGGCTGAACGCTTGGCTGCATGGAGGGATTTACATGTTTTAGTTTTTGGTTGTGAATGAAAATTCTTTTGTGTGATATTTTGTTGCTGACGGACTATTTTGCATATTAAACTCTGGCGTATTTTAAGTAATTACTGCGATTCTGCTATGTCTTTGATAAAAAAATAGATTTTACTACAATATCTACCGTTTCCGAATAGGTCCATCCAACTCAAACGGCGCTTATTCTGTGATTCTGTGTGTGTGTGTCTGTTTGTACGTCGAAAATCAGCCGAATCACTGAACAGATTGCGCTGAAATTTTAAACAGACATCCGGTACGAGTTTACTGAGAACAAAATCAGCTAGATCCATTGCGATTTAAACCTGCGATAAATAAAAAGGTGAATTTTGAAAATATCGATAGCATTTGTTTTGATTTTTCATATGTACTCAACACATGGCCCACTCACTCGTTTAACAACGACTTTGGCATCTCCCTAGTTTATAAATGTGCAGTTGTTATGGAAGTTAAAATAAAAGTTCTCGAGTGATCTCGATTTTTATCTCTTAGCTACTTAGACCCAATTAAAACCCCGATAATCGCCCATCGAATGTAATCATTTCGAGGCTCGTCTCGATAACCCTTCCTGCACAAACCAACAGTGAGAGATTGTATCCTCAGGATGTCTGCGGCCGAGGCTGAGCAACGACTGTACATATTTCTAGGAATGCTCTGCATAATAGGCAACCTCCGCCCTAGGCCCACTATACTACATCCGGTGATGTTTATACCGACGGGGTTGAAGACCTGTCTATCGTTATTACTCTGAGAAGAGAATGCAACTCACTCAGGGGTGGCCCAAATTAGTTTGTCTAACAGAAACGCATTTATGCGCATCACGAAATTAATTCAATACTGTCTATCGCCCAGTCCTTTAGCAGACGCATTGTCACGAGTGCAATTAAAATGTTCGGCTAAATTGCGTTAAAGAATTCAATGAACGTTTTTTTTAAAATACCCGGCACCTCCACCAAACATGCCGCTAAGTTTGTCTGGCTGTCGTATACAATGTTGTACTGGACCCGGCACCTCCACCAAACATGCCGCTCAGTTTGTCTGGCTGTCGTATACAATGTTGTACTGGACCCGGCACCTCCACCAAACATGCCGCTAAGTTTGTCTGGCTGTCGTATACAATGTTGTACTGGACCCGGCACCTCCACCAAACATGCCGCTAAGAACCGAGCAGTGTGAACCTAGCAGCGTGAACCTAGCAGCGTGAACCTAGCAGCGTGAACCTAGCAGCGTGAACCTAGCAGAAATCAACGCTACGGAATGTCGTCTGGGAAACACGCCCTGAAAACATCAGACCAGATAGTCCCACATAAACATTCTTGTCCCCTTTGAGAGAAGAATGCACAAATCGACTTCAGCACAAACCGTTCGGAAGTTCAAAGCGAAATAATATTAATGAATACCTCTACAGTCGGCAATAACATTGTTTTACGATTGTGTCCCAAATAATAATAATAATATCCTTTCTTTCGACTGTGGACGTCCGGGTGTTCAGTGCATTCACGCCGCCATCTTTACGACCGGGTTTACGATCAAAGGGCCTTTGAACTCTGCGGTCGCCTTTAGTGGGTGGGACTCCACCCACATACGTGACGTCATCGCCTGCTTTACAGACGTACAGACATACATGCATACATACAGACATTCGTCTATACAAGTAGACGAACGGACGGACAGACAAACATACTTAGACAGACACACAAACATACACCCTATACAGACATACAGACATGATAGTCACCTATAAAAAAATAGACAGACATACAGACATGATAGGCACCTAGACAGACATACAGACATGATAGGCACCTAGACAGACATACAGACATGATAGGCACCTAGACAGACATACAGACATGATAGGCACCTAGACAGACATACAGACATGATAGGCACCTAGACAGACATACAGACATGATAGGCACCTAGACAGACGCGAACAGCCAGACGGACATATACACGTGTCTACGTCTACAGATCTACGTCTTTACCTAGTGTGCTTGGTTATTCCAGCGTGGCTGTCTGTAAAGTGCGTTATGTGTTAATTGTCAGCCATGCAGTGTTAGGATAATTGTGGGGCCGCGCTCGTTACGGGAGATGGAAAGATACACAGATGGGTCGCTTTGTTGTAAACAAACAGAGGCTCTGGCTGGCGCGTGTGGAGTCGTCGTGAGCCGGTGTTGCTCATAACTCCTTGTAGATGTAGAGGACTGCGAACCCTCAGATACCATGAAAACATCTTTACCCCTATTTTACTATGTTTGGGCTATGTTTTCCCCAGTCAACAGGCATCCAAATATTTTATATTTCACAACTATTTTAATTTCTGTCACGATAATTGTTTTTAACATGAAGATGGTCATTGATTTGATTGGATGAATTATTGATGAATTGAAGAAGAAATTGTCACTGAACGTTTGTCATACGAAACATCTAGCGTAGACTATTTTTGAAGTGTATGAAGTGTAGTCGCACACTATCTATATTCGTTCTTGTTAACTTCTGCCTAAATCTTCTAGATTCATAAAAAAAAGTCTTAGAAAGCACCTATACCCCCCCCCATTTCAGCGCCTCCCGTACCAGGAATTCTTCGAAAACAACCAAATAGTTTTGGAACGACAACAATAAAACCGCGGAAATAGTCTTCAACAAGTCCTCGTGTATGCGCGTGTGTGTGCGCGTGTATCGTGTGTGTGTGTGCGCGTGTGTGCGTGCGTGTGCGTGTGGGCGCGCCGCGTGTCGCAACATCTTGTTTACACACGGGAGAGGGCACGAGGAAGTATTCATGTTTGCAGTAATGGCTTCTTACAAATCTCAAAGAATTTGGCGGTACTCCACTTTGGCGGACGTCGCTACACCTTTGGTGTCTGCTATGCCATACTACGGCGAGGAGAAGGCAAACCACTACCTGTCTCGACTCTATATTTGTGCAAAGTTCCATCTCAAGATTCCAACTCAAGTTTAGTTATTTAATTTGTTAATTTATAAACAAATATTTTATTAGTTTAACGTGTAACTAATGAATGCAAAGATAGAAGCTAGAAACGTCGATAGCCAGTGATTGTCACCTGGCCCCTCTCTAGTTTTAGCTACCGACATTTTATTAATTAACTATTTATTTATTTAACTGGCAGATAAGTAACACACATCCGGGCTACGACACCATTACACACACATCTAGAATTGTGTTTTCAAAAATATCTTATTTTCTTGGAAACTTATCTGAGGAAACCACTACACGGAAGTTCATGTTTACTTAACTAATATACGTTCACAGATTGATAAGTGAAGTTTATCTATTTAGGGTTGTCATGAAAGTCGCTAGGTAGGCTCACTTTTTCTCATGTGTACGTACGACATGCAACTTGCTACTGGGTTATGTTACAAACTAACCGCCGCCATCTTAGGGTTTATGTGACAGCTTATGTTTGCTGCTTATGTATGCTGTCAGTAAATAAATAAATTAATTAATTAAATAAAATATAAATAAATAAAAACATAATAAATAAATAAAAAATTTCTCATTTAGAGTACCCACTCAGTCATAAACTTGTTTTCAGTGGGGGACATTAAATTTAAAGCACACCAAGACAACCCTGTAGGCGCCGATACCATCAACGAGAGAACAATGACCAACTAGAGACCGACTTTCGGTATCATGGTATAAAAAATATTTCGTAAGGATGACTGCTGTAGTTGGTAGAGGGTACACATCAGAATTGCCCGGTGTGAACTTCTAGGTTATTAAGATTTGGGTAATTGGGGAAAGAATGCCCGAGTGCTGTTTAAGAGGACTACATCCCAACATACGCGAGGAAACTTTTAGTCGGGAATGACGTTGATATGATTCGAACCCCTGACCTTCCGAGTAGAGTTCCACGCTGTACGCATGGGCCACCACTCTCGGTAGGGCAGCTACGGTCTACTGTTGACTGTTAGGTGCGTTCCTTGCAGTGAACAGCCTCTAGCACAGAGGACTTAGCGGTATTGTCTGCCGCGTGTTGGTTCGAATGGTATAAATAGCACGACGACCGCGACAGACGCGACGCAAATAACTTCCTGCACATCGACCCCCCTCGAAGTTAGGGCTCAGAGGATGCGCCGGCGGCAGCTTCCCGAAACAGCGCCCTGATACACTCCGACCCCCCTCGAAGTTAGGGCTCGGAGGATGCGCCGCCGGCAGCGATCCCGAAACAGCGCCCTGACACACTCTGACCTCCCCTCGAAGTCAATGCTCGGAGGATGCGCCGGCTGTAGCGATCCCGAAACAGCGCCCTGATACACTCCGACCTCCCCTCGAAGTCAATGCTCGGAGGATGCGCCGGCTGTAGCGATCCCGAAACAGCGCCCTGATACACTCCGACCTCCCCTCGAAGTTAGGGCTCGGCTCGGAGGATGCGCCGGCTGTAGCGATCCCGAAACAGCACCCCGATACACTCCGACCTCCCCTCGAAGTCAATGCTCGGAGGATGCGCCGGCTGCAGCGATCCCGAAACAGCGCCCTGATACACTTTGACCTCCTCTCAAAGTCAATGCTCGGAGGATGCGCCGGCTGTAGCGATCCCGAAACAGCGCCTTGATGTGAAGACACGCCTGAGGACGCTGCTCCCGCTACGGTCTCGAAAACGTGGTGGGCAATACCAACACTTGGCTCAACAAGTGTATACCTGTGTTTTTTTGGGAGGATCTCCCTTACCATGGAGATCTTCCTGATGCACACAGGAAAACTAAACAAGAGGTTTTCTCCATATGTAGAAATGCTCTGTGCGTTCTGCGCGGTGAAAATCTCATACAGTTTATTAATATTATGTACTTTCTTATTGAAATGTTTATTTTGTACTTGAACATTACTCATCCCATTTTTTTTGCTCTGTTTTGGTTTTTGTCATCATTATTCAAGATATTGGTTCAATGATAATGTTTTTTTTTTCAATGACGAACCGTTTGTTTCATGCCTTTCTGGGGTCATAAAAAGTTTATCGTGGTGATGCACGCAGTAGGGTTTTACCCTGTGTGACCCGACTAACTAGTAACAAGGTTATTTAGGGTGTTAGGGTAATTATTGTGAAGTTAATGTCAAGAGTCACTTTAGGAGAACTTAATACCAGCCTTAGCCATAACGGCCGAAGAAAACTTTGGCCAAATCGGTGTCGGGAATCGAACCTGCGACTTGTTGAGTCCCGCACGAGCTAAGTCCAGGGTCACAGACAGTGGAGCCGTCCCGGTTGTGCAGACCTGTAGACAGACAGGATTGCTGCAATGTTTGTCCCGTTTTCTCATTTTAGATGGAGGCTAACTTTGCTCATCCGTCTATTTCTGCTCCACACAGATAGGCGCTCGTATTTTAGTCCGGTCAAAGGAACACTCGCCTGCGAGGGCACAATGCGCTGTCTGGACCTGCTACCCGCGTGACAGGCACGTGGGGGACCAAGCTTTTATTTCGTCATGGATTTATTTATTTTTATTGATTTTGTTTGGGTGCGATAGACGTTAGGAAGCTCTCGTGCTACACGAGAATCGAAATGAAATAAAATAAATAAGTAAATAAATAATGAAAATAAAAAATAAAAAGCCTATATTTGTACTATGTATAAATAAAAAAAGGTGTGTTAAAATAAAATAAATATAACTTGAGAGGTCCTTAGTTCGCCTCGGAACTTCGTTTCATGGGCCCGCCCGCAAAATTTCTATGGGGCCCCCATAACAGATACATACAAGCATAGGCTCAGTTTTGAATTCAGGCTTTTCATCCCGGGCGGGATATACATCTCGGGGGTATTATATAGGGACTAAGCTCGGGGGTTTGGGGGGCTGGTGAAAATTTTGATAATCAGGTTTTTAGAGTGCGTTTGGTGCGTTTTAGATTTAGAAAAAAGTTGTGGGCTGAATGCAATACCAAAATAATGTAGTTTTTGTGAGTTGTTGTGTTGTGGACGCTAAAAGTTCCTAAATATCCGTTAGATTTTATCTTCAATCCGCTAGATTCACAAAACGGTCATTTGAGCAACGAAAACAAATACAATATTTTCCAAACAAGGTGAAATACTTTTTTTTACTAATTTTTTTCAACGGGCCCCCTAAACGGCCTGGGCCCGCCCGCAGTCGCGGGCCCTGCGGGCGCCTAGTTTGACAACTTCATTTACGACCCGCTCGTTATGGATGCACGTGTGTGTTGTTCCTACCACGTAGCAGTGGTGTAGTGCCAATTTTACCAGTACGTATACGTTTCCTCCCATTTGGTGGCTAGCTGGGGTCTGGGTCGAAGCCCCAGCCGCCGGAGGCTTTTTCGCCGAAGGCGAAAAAAAATTTACGTTTCTATAGTTATTTTGTCATGTTTTAACTGAAAATGACAACTCTAGGGATCACAGTTTTTTTTATGACGGATTTAAACTTAGCTAATTTTAGGAGAAAAACTTCAATTTGATTGCCCACAACTAAACCATCATCTGTATAAATGTATGTTACGCAGAATATTAGAGACAGTTTTGAAATAATGTAATGGCTCAAAAACTAAAACTATTTCCTGCCCTCGGACTCTGTAAACGATGTTTTACAGCAAGATGATCTCTTGGGCTATTATAACGCGTAATAGTGGCTAAACCCATCTATCTAAATTCAATAATCTTTTGTTTTGCAAAACAAGTTTAATTATTTTACGAAAGGAATCATAATAGACCTAACACACACTTGCACTCGATGAAAACCACTCAGAAACTATCAGTCTACAGAAAACGCATCCCTTCCCAATTCCCCTGAAAGTTGGAGGAAGAACAAATAAAGCCAATTCGGTACCCTGAGCCCAAATATGTTTGTGTTTTTGGAAAAAGGATTTGTCAATTTTCAGTCATTCCTTGACAATTTGTTGTGTACTTTCGGCGCGTTAGACGTTCAGACTAATCGAATAAAGGTGATGAGATAAACTATAAAGAATGAAATGATAATAGATAGTTCGCCTACGCGAATAATAATTAGATCTTAAAAAATACATGGTTACGATACGACCGTATCATTGCGTATCATTCGTATCACAAGCAAAAGCAGTGCGTATACGGCGTATACGCCCGTATACGCACCACTACACCGCTGCCACGTAGAGGGCGACAACCCCTAATGTTTGTGTTGTTCCTACCACGTAGAGGGCGACAACCCCTAATGTTTGTGTTGTTCCTACCACGTAGAGGGCGACAACCCCTAATGTTTGTGTTGTTCCTACCACGTAGAGGGCGACAACCCCTAATGTTTGTGTTGTTCCTACCACGTAGAGGGCGACAACCCCTAATGTTTGTGTTGTTCCTACCACGTAGAGGGCGACAACCCCTAATGTTTGTGTTGTTCCTACCACGTAGAGGGCGACAACCCCTAATGTTTGTTTTGGTAACGCCACGCGGGCTCTGAATTAACTCCTCCCGACGTGGACGACACGCCAAAACGCCGAAGTTCACTTCAATAATTAATTTCTCTTGGCGAATGTAAACTCGACTTGACTTGCCTTGGCTTGCACTATTACGTTCCGCTCTGTGTAAACTCGCCTTACCGTATTCACATACCGCGTGCTATTTGCATGCAGCGCAGTCTGTTTTGCCAAGTCTGCGCCCAGCATCGCTCTGGATTGAAGCTTCGATACGGTCGTTTACTTTCGATGATCAAGGGAAGGATGTTTATAAATCATATCAAATTCATACATTCGTATTTAGAGTCTACTAAGTCCATGGTCACAACTGATTTTCAGTAGGAGGCATTAATTAATTTAATCAGACCAAGCCAACCTGGAAGGAGCCAACACCATCGACGAGCGAGCAATGACCAACTTCTAGTAGAGACCATGTATTGGAAACGTGAGCCAAACAAGCTGACAATGTCCCTGTGAACATATCCATTCAATACAGTATTTATCAAGATATCGATGATTTATTAATAATTTGTTTAATTTCTTTCAGAATATTCACGAAGTCCTTCAACTTCCCTGACATCCTACCAGGAGTGGCCTTTCAGGCACTCCCGCAGTTATTTGGTGAGTAATGACTTCCTATAAGAGAATATCAGTTCTCAACCAAATCTGGGTTTGCACTGTCTTGAGTGCTGGCCAAAATTGTTTTTCCCGGTATGTTTTCTGCTTTTCTCTTTCCCGCCCGAGTTTGTTTCAACACTGCACGCATGTCTGGAATAAGGGTGTGCAACTTTAAACTTCGTTCGTTCGTTCACGAAATAGATTTTCCTAGGTTTAATTCTGAAAATGAGATTTTGGTTAAAATACCAAATTTAATTGTTCAAGTCACTCCTTTTTCCTTTCCTTTCCTTTCCTTTCCTTTCCAAATACAAATTTTGGATGCTAGAATCAGTGATTTGAAGCCGACCGCTTCTCTGCGAAGTAAGCTAGCGTGACAAAGAATGCGAGCACGATGTCCTGGTGATGGGTGCCCGCCGGGCCGGCGCCCGGGATACCTCAAGGACTGGGGACTTGGATTACCGCGGTCCCGGGCGGACACAGCCGTATCGCGTGACCCGCTAAATACCCACCTTATTCAAATCTTATCCGCGGGTCCAATCTGCTGTGTGGACGTGTTTGATAGGCGCAAGACAAGAGTATTGGCTTTCAGTTCAGACCGCAGTGCATGACGGTCGCCCGAATACCTTTGTTTTACACCGTTCTCTTGTGCAATTCTCTCACTCGTCCTTACACCGGAGAAGATCGCGTCTCACGCGCTGGGTTGGGACCCAACTAAGGTCCATGCAAAATTGCAAATCAAGAAGGACTCCGACAATATCTTATACCTCAAAGAAAGAACTCACTTTTGTTCAGAACATAAAATATGTCAATCACTGAATATCGTCTGCAGAGCGCTCACCTCGCAACCTACTCACTGCTCGGCAGTTTCAATGAGAAGGATCACATTTAAAATACTAATTTGTTGTTATGACAACCCTCTTCAAAGAGATCGGGAAATTGTGTGAGGTGATAATAGAGAGGAGGATATAATATATTGATTGACATTGATGCGCTGAACAAAATAAGGACTTTCTTTGATTGACGGTGGTCTCCTTGATTTGACAAAACGTCTCAACTTTCTTCTAAGGCTGAATAGTGGTCCCTCTCTTCCTCTTCTTCGAGAACCGAATACCTTTGTTTTACAGTTGCACCGCCTTCTCTCCTCTGTTTGCTTGTGCAATTCACTTACTCTTCGTCGTCGCCGTCTCACGAACCTGCACCTACACTACACATAACCCTGCCTCTTCCAAGACTCGAGAGCATTGTCACTTTTCCAAGATTATGACGATGTTGCTGGATATATTCCAATATATTATAGTCCAGTTCGAGACGAGCTAATGTTGATGGAATCTGCAATGACAAAACAAAAATCGTGACAATTCAAGTTTCAGTACGAAGAATAGGATGCTCACTCACAACTTTTTCTAACGAAGAAGGAATTTTTAACTAAATGCCTCCAATCTTTTTGTTGTATGATTCACTTACTGAATGCAGACAATATTCTTAAGATTATTTTTGCATTGCTTGTTTTTCATTTTACTGTCGCCAACTTTTTTCCATTAATGTATGATTCACATACTGAAAGCAAGCAATCCATTTTTTGTCTATTTAATTTTATGACTCCGATATGGACGGGAGAAAACACTACTTTGAACATATTAGGCCATGTTAGTGAATCGGAAAATTCTGGCATGTGCCTCGTAAAAATGCAAGTCATAAATGGCCGTTTTGAACTAGCTTTGATTATACGATAATTGCTCTTTGCCATGTATGAACATCAAAAGATTTTGGCTTGCTTCTTGCAGCTTTCCATACTTTTTTGGACTCGTAGACAGTGTTCTGCCAGAAGAAAATGCCTTTTTAAGGCGTTCGATATTATAAAGTTGATTTTTATACTGTATAATTTCAAAATAAATAGTTTTCAGTTGTAAGTTGCAGCATACTGATGCACAACGTTGGCACCCTTGAGGTGACACGCTCTCTCCAACCTCAGCTACTAGCTGACGTGTTGATTGCAATTGATCCGATCACGTGACTTCTCCTATAACTGCTGACGTCATCAGCTTCATGACTAACAACCTCATGGCTCTAAGTCAGCTATAGTCTGTCCACTGTAAGGAACGATGTCTCATGTGACTCTGACTCTGATACACATCTGCGCATTGCTTTGCAATTTTAACTTCGACTCTGCGAGTATTGAACGGAAATGCAAATCCATCAAACAAATCCACATACGTCACAGTTACGCACCATAACCGAAATGTCAAATTTAAGTGCAGGAACAGTTTTAGCTTTTGTCTACATAAATTTTGTGACGATTTTCTATCCATTACCCATTGACGTACTTCCATTCTGTGCTAACCTAAACAAAAAACAAAAAACAATTTGTTTTTATGTGTTTGAATTAAAATGGTGGATCAACAGAACTTCTCCCGGTCCAGATTGTTGTCTGGGTTTTTGGTTCGGTTCGCTCATTGTTTGAGTTTACTCGTTGTTTTATGACGCGTAAATACATTGTTGTTGTGTCCTAGTAGTTAGTAGTTACACAGGGTCACTACGCACTCATTTCCCCCGCTTCACACACGCGCACAGAAATATTACTTTTTCAGCAATTATTTCCCCGCTTCACACACGCGCACAGAAATATTACTTTTTCAGCAATTAATTTCGTTTATCGCATGCACGAATTACCTTTTGTCCCTTGAATTTAATTACATTAATAAATCGAAGTATTTCTAGTTTCAGGTTACGTACTGAGTACGCTAGTGGTGTGCAGGTAACTAAAATTTTGAGTCGGGTCAAGTTTTTGGAGAGAGTCAAAAAAGGGTAATATTTTCTTGAGGTGATGGTGGAGGTGCCGGTCCAGACAATTTTTCATTTATAGCTTATACTATACGAAAGCCAATCAATGAAAATCTATACAAAAGAAAATGATTTGGAAGAAAATGTTTAATGTGAGATTCTTTATAAGTAAAATTCATTATCCATTTTTACGCCCGATTTTCGGGTAACAAAAAATATTTTCTTGAGGTGATGGTGGAGGTGCCGGTCCAGAAATATTTTCATTTATAGCCTATATTATACGAAAGCCATTCAATGAACTTCTAGACAAAAGAAAGATTTGGAAGAAAATGTATAATGTGAGATTCTTCATAAGGAAAATTCATTATCCATTTGTACATGCAGTATAGATGGCAGTCTTTACTCGACCCGAAAACTTGAAGCCTGGTCGGCCCGACCGTCGGAACGTCTACCCGTTCTGCAAAGTACATCCATATACTCTTAAAAATGAGTTGCATAATATAATTTTTTGTAATCGAAATTTACTTTAACTGTTCCCATTCGTCTCTAAAACAGTCACCTGAAAGCTAAATTAAATATGAAAGTGAGAATACAATTTTTACTAAAGCTAGTAGCAAAATAACTTCTATCTCTGCTCACACATGCTCTAGTCTTGATAAACTCGATCCTCCACCTCTGGAACAATGTGGTTTGCAGTTGAGAGAGAGAGAGAGAGAGACTGACATTCCTCGCAGATAGCTCCCTCATTAGGTTACACGACGGTGTCTGGTGGTGGCACTGCAGCCAGCCACAGCCGGAGCAGGAAGGAGCCAATCATTGCGCCATGTTACAAAGTGTTGCACAATGTGCGAGGCTAGGGCTGCTGATCTGCTGCGAGGACCTATCCTGGCTCTTATCCGGGATGCGGCGGGTTCGACTTCAACTTTCCTGGATAGGGGAGTAGACAACCATTATACTCTCCTCCCGTCCTGTGTCACCGACTAGGATAATATGATTTATGCACTCTTTGATATCCGGATAAGCATTTTCTAATCAGATTTGGCCAAAACAACATTCATACGATTTGGGAAAAAAAATTAAGAATTTGACTAAAGTCTGGATGTGTTGTTAAATCTAGAAGGCCACCCAATTTCTCGATCTCTCTGTATAGTGTCCTTCTCAATGAAACGGCCGAGCAGTGAGTAGGGTGCAAGGTGGGCGCTCTGCAGAGGATATGACGATTGACATTATGCCCTGAAAAAAAGAAAAAAAACTTTTTTGAGTTTGCATAGCGGCGGTGGCCTTATGGATTGTTTCCACTCTCAATGAAGGGGCTGCAGGTAAACACTAAACGCTGACTATGTGAACAAGTTGCAATGCAGAAATCAACATTCCAAGCTTATTGTTCTTATCTTTTCCTTCTTTATTAATTATGCAACTGCAAGTGGTCTCACTCTGGCTCGGCTCAGGTTACGACGTTGGAGAAGTGCCATCCAATGAAAACCTCCTTGTACTTAGTTTTACTGATGGCTCGCTCGTGAGAGGCGCCGTGGGTTGTAGCTCACTCTGTCTCGGCTCAGGTTACGACGTTGGAGAAGTGCCATCCAATGAAAACCTCCTTGTACTTAGTTATGTTCTTACTGATGGCTCGCTCGTGAGAGGCGCCGTGGGTTGTAGGCGATTGTGTCATTGCGATTGTAATAGCACACATAGAACACGGTGTGATGGAGATGAGCTAGGCTTGTGTTGTGTGCAATACCCTGGTTGGCTTCAGCGCGGTGCTAGGTTAGGAGGTGAAGCACTATCCTGACTTCGAGCCCTGCTCAGGGCGCTAGGAAGCGGGAAGCAAGTGGTAGTATTTACACTCCTAGTCCTTGCCATACATTTTCTTTTGTGCCATGTGATGAAGGCTATACCAACATTCGTTATATGAATCAAGCAAGAGTATTATAACTAAAATTGCACCCCTGAACTCTTCTTGTTGTTTTATAGTCTCAATTCAAAGTTTAGCAACACCAATCTGTAGCTGATTGAGTACATAATGTTAGTCAGTTTGTAAAAAAAAATGCCAGAAAAGCTGTAACTTTAAAAATATATATTTGAACAGATTTGAACATATGAATACCAATATTAATTTATTTGTTAAATATTTTTTTTTAAAGTCTTAATTTCTGTTTTCATTGTCATGATAATCGTGTAAAGTTCCGAGTGTGCGTCCCCCGTTTGACTCCTGGCAAACAGACAGTGTCACCGGTGAACGTTACGCAATCTCCCCTTGACGACGACTGCGAGCCTGGCCGTGTGACGTCACGCGCGTGACTCCCACGTCACAGCTGTTGTGTGTGAGGAGGATCCAAGAGATTTATGCCGGGCTGACTTCTGTATGTGCTGCACGGTGACACTTAGCACCCGCCCATCACAAGCAGACGCCTTCCAATCGGCTCGACGTTTCCATTTAGCATTGCAATGTAGTTAAATTTCCAATAAAAATGTAATGATAGTTAAATTAAGAAAATTTAATGAAATTTTTATACAAAATGTTTTAGGTAAAATTTGACATTTAATAAATTAAAAAAGTTGCCATAAAGTAATCACCAATTAAAAATTGCCGTATCATAAGTCATAACAATTGCATATCAAAAATTATTTATTTGGGTCACTTATCCTTTCGGAATTTTCTCGCCCTTTAAAAAAATCCATTTAGGTCGAATTAAAATCAATTGAAGAGAAACAAAATAATAAACATACGTCGAAAATTTTATTTTTTTGGCTAACAGTCGCAGAAATGTGTTTGCTGCCCAAAAACGCAATTTTTTCGGAAAGGTTAAAAAATAGCACGAACCAAAGGCTACAAACCTTTCCGTTCATATATTTCGCAACAGCAACTGCTTGTCCTCAATCTTAGTTATTAACTAAATCACATGCAAATCAGGACTTTGTTGACACATAAATTAATATGTACGCCGCCACATTACTTGGCTATTCCCTCATAATTAATTTGCCTCATCATCCACTCCGCGCAAATTATGCACGTCATCGTGTAAAATTTATTTGTATTTCCATTCAAACTCTCATATATAGATAGCATAGGCCTACGTGTCTTTCTCTCACTGGGAACAATTCAGTATAATCAAACTACAAATATGACAAAGCTAAATAACGAATTAACCTGAATTCCGTACATACACACACACGCACACACACACATCATCGCTGGAGGATGTGACGTAGGCCATGGTGTCTACACTGGATTACGAGCCTGGAGTAATTTATTATAGAGCCAGGGTCTAAAGTGCATGTTCTATTGTCTAACACATGCTGGCGTTCTGGAGACAATCTTTACGTAAATTCATGTATAAATTATGGGTTCCGTTTAAAAGCCCCCCCCCTCTCTTTTCTAGCCCGCCCACCACCACAGCTGTAACATGACATGACGTCACAATGCAGTTTGCACTTTTTAATTGACGTGTGTACTCGACCATGTACGTAGGTTTTTTGTGTTGGTACTTACCTACGCCTGCCTGATAAGCATAAACTTAACGACGGCTGTGGGAAGTCTTACTTGATTGTCATGCGTAAGTGTCCTCAATTTCAAGGTAGTGGATATGTAAACAAGAATGTAATGTGACTTTTTTCGAATTATTAATTTGTTGTCCTACATTTTGTTTCCGCTCCCAAGTTGTTGTTATTGTCGACTGTTTTAATCGACTGTGGGTTACACCGGTGTAGACAATGTTATTTGTTTTAAAATAAAAAATAATATTTATTATGTCAATTCAGAATCGCCACCTGTCACCCAATGCCTATAAAATACAGAGGTGGGGACGCGGAATAATTAATTATTAGCTCACAACTAAGGTTGTAAAAGGTGGAAGTTCCATAAAATTGAAATATTGTTAGTAAAATGTTCTCTTTTCACTGTTTTGAATCATGTAACTTCCGTAATTATTTTTATGTGTCGGTCTGTTATGTAATTGTACACACAGTTAACCTACGTATAGTGGCTTGGCTTGGCTTTGCTTTGTTTACGTCGTCACATATGATTATTATTTATTATTATTATTATGTTTTCAACATCATCATGACCAAAACCAAAAGTTTGTCCCCTCGCCTGAAGTTGTTATCCGGGTAATTTAGTCAAATTCCTGTTTGCTCGGTTGACTGACATCACCAGTTGTGTAAAATTTTGCGCAGGTATAGCGGAAATAAAGGGCTATTCCTACTAGTACTGTCACACTTAAAAATGATTGAAGTAAAATGGTAAATAATTGTAATTTCTGCCTAATTAACATTAAACTATGATGTAGTTGTGTCCATATCCTGCTGGACAACAGGCACAGTTGTATTTACATAGGATGCTTCTTGGCCGCCATGCTGAGCTTTGTAAAGCATTATATGGATTTTGTTTCTTCAAACTGCTATCAATACACATGATACAGAACGCGAGTAGGACCAACCCTCTTGGTTGACGAGTGTCTGAGTTTGATGGTCTCTAGTCATTAGAGCTAACTCCCCCGAATGTTTGTCTGATTGCCCCCGCAGACGAGATCAATACGAGCCCGACAGTCTACGTAACAACCGTCTCGACGCCCAGCACACCTGCCTGCATTACTGGCGCGCCCGTCGCATAGGCACAATGTGCAATAATAATTAATACTCGTGGTCTAGACGTAAAACGGTGTAATTGTTTTCTGATGCTTTCAATGGCGGCGTCGTCAGTCGAGCGTGCGACGACGGGACCAGGTGCGACGACCACTTGTAGCTTGTTGCACGTGATACCCCGCGTAGCCCGACGTCGGGGCGGGGCTGGAGAGACGACCACTCGTTGCTTGAATTCACCTGTATCTGGAGGGAGGGTCTGGGAGTTCGATGACCACTTCTTGCTTAGAGACACCTGTGTCTGTGGGATAAGACCACTTGTTGCTTGAATCCACCTGTGTCTGTGGGATAAGACCACTTGTTGCTTGAATCCACCTGTGTCTGTGGGATAAGACCACTTGTTGCTTGAGACACCTGTGGATTTGGGATTGACGACCACTTGTTGCTTAGAGACACCTGTGGATTTGGGATTGACGACCACTTGTTGCTTAGAGACACCTGTGGCTTTGGGATTGACGACCACTTGTTGCTTAGAGACACCTGTGGCTTTGGGATTGACGACCACTTGTTGCTTAGAGCTATCTGAGGCTGAGTCTGAGGTTGAGGCCACGTGCCGAGAAACTGCATGGAATCGGGAACAGGAATTAAAGCGTAAACAAGAATGTTAATATTATCCTGAACATAGTTAACATGAAAACGAGAGCAAATAGTTTGAACTGCAGGCACAGAAATTTATTATTTTCCCATAAGTGAAAACAACCAGATCACTTTGTAACTGTATAAACCAATGTTTTGGCCAGTTTGAACTAATTACAGGAATAGCACTTTAGTATGTTTCCAATTTTCATTTGACACCGTGATGATATTTTTCTTTCGAGAGCATGTTTGTTTGTTGCTGAATTCAATAGTTAATTGGACACATTGATCCCTAGTTGGTTGACGTGTTAGTAGACACAGCTGATCACGTGCTCGACACACTGCACTCTGCCGGTGCCAGGGACCAATGCCCGACCGGGAGTTAAACGTCTACACAGGAAGAGGGAAAAAACCAAACTATTTTTAGCATTCGCATACGAATTTCAACAGCGCTTACGTAGCCGTCAAAATACCAACGTTAATTCGTTCATTTTTAGCGTCGTCCATAAATTATAAGCCAAGTTATGGTCCGAGTAAAATCTGCTTCGACACCCATCAATGTATTATTAGCTGTGTGTGTGTGAGTGTGTGGGTGAGTGAGTGACTGAATGAACCAACATCATGTGACCCCGTCGTTTGTGACGCATTTCCTCTTATCGCAGCAACGAGCGAGGTGGTGTCGGTCCGTCCGAGCGAGCGACGAGCGTCGTCATTGGCCTGTGAATGTGAATCGCATACTTCCTGTCCTTGGTTAGTCGTCTCTGCTAGCTCCTCGCGGCTAGAGCTCTTGCTGCACGCTCTCGAATACTAGTGTGGCTTATTATAGACGGGCATAGAGTAGTTATTAACACCAAGTGTTCTATTATTATCCCGGTCGCTTACTTACATTGGTTCTTCCGATTTGTGGTTATTGAAGGAATTGATAAGTGGTGTTAAATGGTTTGTGTCTTGAAATAGCTCAATTTGATTCACCGTTTGGCTCGGCTCGGCGTAGCCAATTGGTCGATGATTGAGGATAGACGGAGCGGACGACGGGACGGCATTGAACTTGGACAGTACACTCGAGCGATGTAAATTTATTATTTTAATAATTTCACAAGTGGCTTTCGAGAATGAGAAGGGGGAGTGAGTGAGTTCTGGACGGCCATTGATAAAGTTGCGTTGGTCTTCGGTTGTCCTCTCTCAGTACTCCGAGTGGAATGTGGTGGAGTGGAGAGTTCGCGAGCTGCACACAATCTGAGTGGTACGTACAACATAGACATGTTACTGTTGGCAAACATAAGGACGAGCATGTTGCTTTGGACTTTTCTCCAATGTCCATGTTATGCTAAAGTTTATGAATTTGCAAGAACTTTATTTAGGCCTGACTTGGAACTAAAATATATCGCTGGTTTATTCAATGGGTTTGCCGATCGCGTTCAATAAGTAATTTCTTATTCAAATTTTGTTTGATTTGTGATAGTTTGCTTCTAGAATATCGTTGAAACACTTACAAGTGATCGAATCTCCAACTCGAGTTGATTCCGGGGAGCTAACCCCCTGCTTTGAAAGTTTCCTGACTTTTATTCTCATGTGACGTTGGTAAAGGTAAAGCAGGTATCCTCATGATACACGCATTTTTTGATGCGAATTTTACTTAAAATTTTATTACCAGTATGTTTTACCAGTCCCGTGATTTTGTTTCGTTAAAAAGTCCGCAAATAATTTATCTAACGCACGTGGTCGTTGCCCCGGGGGTCCCGTGTTCATTTTGCCGCCCTTATTTCTTCTCCTAGTAGTTCTTTCTGCTGGCGTCAGGTAGCGCCACCGTACGGCGCGCCTGGGGAGAGTCAGCTAGGCAGCCCGCTTTACACCAACTACCCCTGCGCGCTAATCGGAGCCTATTTGTCTCAATTACGGCACTAATAAACCGCTGTTTTGCGTCTATTTTATTGTGAAGTAGATAACCCATGTTTTAGTATTATTATGTCGGCAAAGGGTGCGTACAGCAGTAATCCACTCGAAGGAAAGGGTGGGTTCTAACACTGGTTTCAGCCACCTGTGGAATAAATCAACATAACTAGCTCCCTGGCTGGTTTATACGCAACCCTTCGGCTCTTTCCGGTTTACTTCGTGTTTTAAACCACCGTGTAATCCGGCCGTAGCGATACTAATTCTATGTACAGTTATTGTTGAAACATTCTGTCTGGCACATCATTAATATCAAGCTTTTATATTACGAAACACCAAGCAAGCAAACCGTATTATCAACATATCTATCTAATAACTATTAGAGATATGTATTTTATATAAATTAAATTAACTTTTGCTCCGTTCAATAATAGAAAATATCTTAAAATGCATTTAATTTATTAATATTATTACATTATTAAAGTAAGAAAAAAACGTTAAAGTGAATTAAATGAAATGAATTGTGTTGTGAGTTGTGACCCTTGTAGTGTAGATAAATCCAATGCAATGCGGTACGGTGGATTAATAGTATAACATGTTTGTTCAAATGTTTGTTAGCCAATGGATGTTTCTACAGCAAACTCACACATTTCTACCGTAGGCAATTAGTCATTGGTACTCTTCAATTAATTAATATTGGAGGAACTGTACGAATATTATAAGCCACGTGGTAATTTCTACCTGGCATGACAACTTAAACTATTAAGTCTTAATATAACTTTATTAATATTATTTATCCACTCAAGTGAATGTTTAGGTTTGTAGGGCTGGAACTTTCATTGCACGCACAACCTAGATCGTATCGGTAACGCCCGTTGGTTTCCTATATTGCTGATAAGGGGGTGGGTATCTATGTTACGTGGAGGTGTGCGTGTTTCGTGTTGCCTGGGGTTGATAAACTTCTTGCCAGGCATAGAGTGGACATTGTTATCAATAGTTCGCCGCAGCACACCTTGTCAGACAGAGGTGGCACACTCTTAGCGCGCTAGTCGCGTAGGCTTGAACTAATTAGCTAGGAAGTTTAGTTCTGCATCATTGTATTGAACCGTGCGTGGTTTGTTGATAATATACCGTGTAGTTCAAACAGATTCAAACACCTATCCAACCCAGTTTTACTTCCTGATTTACTTAGTACACTAGGTACTCAAAATTACATAAGTGTATACAACAAGACAAAATTTCAGCTTGTTTACATTTAAATTAAATGAATCGTATAGAAATTAATTTAAAATAAAAACTAACAAACATAATTTTGCTTGATATTGTTGTAACAAATATGTGCTGTTTTGTTTGGTTTTTATGTAGTTCAAGAACCTGACAGAGATAGAATATCCCCGCAATTTGTTTCAAAGTCTGCTTCAATCGACGTATCGTGTGCGAACAAATAGTGCATCGCCATTCTGGCTGGCTGCAGCAACAATACCACAATACACAAGTGCAATGCTTGTTTAAATACCCCGGGTTCGTTGACTCCGGAGTGAGCTATTCTTGTAGCGCTCGTTGGCTGTGGAGCCGCGAACTAGGTGAACGATACGAGACCACATAGTGTTCGCGTGTTGTGTGTTTGTATGTTGTGAATTGTCTGTTGAGTTGTGTTGTGAATTGTGTGTTGTGAATTGTCTGTTGAGTTGTGTTGTGAATTGCGTGTTGAGTTGTGTTGTAAATTGCGTATTGTGAATTGTGTGTTGAGTTGTGTTGTAAATTGTGTTTTGTGTTGTGGATTACGGGAAATGAGTGGTTGATTTGTAATAGAGCGCAGTTATACGCAGTATACCGTACCCACCTTTTTTAAAACAAAACAAAAAATGTAAATATTAAATCCTTAGAAAGAAACCCACTATTAAAACGTTTCCAATAAATTATTGAAATTAGTAATTTAGTGCCTTCTGTCTCAGATCGCACTACAAGCAATCTAGAGAGGAAAAAGGTCCCAAAAAAGGCCCCAGACCCCTTGCGGCACCCACAAGTCCGAAAACCTCGATATTATCCAAATACGTATACCCACCTTTTTCAAGGGGTGTATCGGGGATCAAGGTAGGAGAGTGTGGTTCGAATCCAGGTTGGGATAGTTTTTTCTTTAATTAGAGTCGATTGATATTATTGGGGTAGGCGAATACGTACTTATAGTTACACGTAACACGTGGTATTCCATTACATTCAGATTCAATGTATGCCCTAATGAATCATGGCCAACCAGCGATCTTGTCGACATGAAGATACACCGGCTGGTTGGACAATTGCTTGTCGATGGCGTCGGTGCCGACAGGGCTGTAAATCAGTGGGTCGACTCTAAAATACATGTATTCCTACAAGTGTTCAGCTCTGTACTTGGAACGAGTCAACTAGGTTCAATGGCAACCACACGTGCAACTTCTTATCACACCGACTCTAGTTACCGGGACAGCGACTGATAAAGCGTGCACTGCCGACCAAGTCCCGTTCTGACGACGTCAAGTTGGGCGGGCAGCCAGCGGAACGGGCGTTAGACCGTTGATGTTAACATTCATCTAGCTGCCGTTAGTTCCGTTGGCCAATCATTATTTTATTGTGCACTGTCACGAATAGAATAATGTCGACTTAGAATTTACTAGAAACCACTATTGTGGGACCTTTCTACTTTATTCATTGCTTACAAATCTGAGAAAATAAAATAGGATTACTGAAATTCGACTTTTTTAAAAGTTGTGATTACTCAGGAGATCTTCTGAATCGAATGGAAGCTCTGTGGCCCATCAGTGACGTCAGAGTGTCCACAGCGAGGGCGTCTTTGTCCCACGTGACCTCGCGGGCGAGCGCGACCTTGCCTTTATATCCGGATGTTTGCGCATTCCATCCACATGTACTCTTGCCATTACCTCACCGTGAGACTAGAGAGACCCAGCCAGCGCAAGGCTGACGGGTAGTGAGTGCTTGCTCGGACAAGATCCGGAATCATCTGGCCACACGTTGACTATTTAATTCTTACGCGCACTCACAACAGTTACAACTGTAAAAAATGCATTATTTTCTTTAAAAAGAAAATTTTCCTGTTTAACACGACACCAAAGTTAGTAATGATGGGCTCTAAAGGCGACTTCATTTAAAAGGAAGCATTTGTGCCTTTTACGGTTTCCTTGCATTTGATTTTAAAAGTCAAAAAATGAACATTTATGTGAAATTCTTCTACCTGATTTACGATTTAAATTGATAATCCACGACAGTGCTTGAAGTTTCATATTATGGACATCGGATGCATCCGGTTTATTTAAATACATTTATTTGTTTATCTCGTATACCAGGCCAGTCAAATGTAAACTCATTTATCTTCTAAACAATCTCTAAAATCCATCATATTATATTATCAATTCCTTGCTTGTTACGTGGAGAAACTGGCGCGTGTGGTGTACACTAACTAACTCCTCGTGAACTCCTCGTGCAGTGGAGCACGTTGGTTCCTCCACGTTATGGTGGTGTCACTAACTAACCTCGGAACCACTCGTGCCACGTGGTAGAAGTTGTTGTAACATATTGTGACCTCAAAGTTCCACGAGTTTCACTATAACGTCCTACGTACTGTGCCAGTAGTACGTTTTCCTCTCGTTATAGAAATTTGATGGTGTTTTTGTGAAGGATAATATTGTTGTCCTCGTTGCATGAGCTTGGTTCCTAATGTGGTTTTATATTGTTTCTGATGTGAGTGGGGGTGGTTCTTCAGGACGAATGTTTCACACCGATCCTGGATTCCTGGAGTTGGACTAGGACCTATCGTGATTTAATGGTGAGTTTCTAACAGTTACTGTTTTACACTGCACTATTTAAAACCAACCCTCAGGAATTCGTAGTGGGTACATTTTGCAGCCACGTTGTAGCGGAGTCACTAACTATTCCTCGTGAACACCGAGTTTAGCAGAATTGGGCGTGGTCAGGTAGATGTGTACTACGCATCTGCCGTGAACTCCGCATAGCATGGAAGAGCAGTATGGGGTTCCAGATGTGGGTCGTTCTACTAATTCGCAGTCCTTGTGAAAAAACTCCTCTCGATGGGCACGTTGGTTCCTCCACGTATGTGGTGTACACTAACTAATTCCTCGTGAACTCCTCGTGCAGTGGAGCACGTTGGTTCCTCCACGCAGGAAGTGCGTGAGTGTCCAAACGGAGGAACACGACCAGTCCACGTGAAAGTTAGTTGTAAATATTTGCTCAAATCCACGAGTTTCTATGGACGTTTCCTTCGTTTGGCCAGTTATTTACCTTTCTTCTCGTTTAGAATTGATGGTGTTTTTGGAAGAGAATATATTTGGTTGTGTCCTCAAGTTGCTGAAGCTAGAGTTATAATGTTGTTTTTATATTGTTTCAGATGTGAGATGGGGGTGTTCTTCAGGACGAATGTTTCACCGATCCTGGATTCCTGGAGTTGGACTAAGGACCTATTCGTGATTTAATGGTGAGTTTTTCAACAGTTACTTTTTACACTGCACTCATTCAAACACCACCCTTCAGGAAATATTCGCTAGCGGTTACATTTGCAGCCAGCGGTTTAGCCGAGGTCGCTTAACCGGTTCCCACTCGAACACCGGAGTTAAGCAGAATCGGGCGTGGTCAGGGGTAGAGTGGGTGACCGCTATGCCCTGAAGCTCACGTATACCGCTGGATAGAGCAGATGGAGGGTTCGAGAGCTTGTGTAACGGCTTCGTTCTCCTAGACGTCTGCTCGGCAGTCCGGGTTAGTGGAGGAACCTATATGACTGTCAAAGTTACACCGTCCTTTCGGATGGGACGTTAAGCCGTTGATCTCCTTTGTACTTTTCGAAAGGAGTAGGCTACGTGCTGGTACCGGGTTTCCCTTCCTCCCTTCTGTTCATACTTCATCCTGATCTATCACCACTTATCGTCTCGAAAAGCCAAATTGCATTAATATGAGACGTTAAGCAATATCCAACCAACCAACCAGCAGATACAACGGTTTTGTTACACACACGAAATAACAAATACTAACTAACATCTGAATCGGAATTCAATATTCAAAAATGCGTACGTTGGCGTCGATAACGAATAACTTATGAAGGAAGGAAGATATTTCACAATTGTGCAGACGAGTATGGTTGTGTTGAGTGGGTCGGCGATGTTGCGCCGCCCACAATGCGAACAGTCTATCTGGGTGTAACGGGTCTTAATTAACTCTCGGTGAGTTGGTATTCTTGGAGAAGAAACTAGAAAGCTGGAAACTCGAACTAGAGCTAAAATTGAAGGAATTTCTATTCTGTCGATCCATTCATTACCGTAATACCTGACATTATGCTAGTCCATAGTTGACCGTTTTGCCTAATCTGCACCTCATTGAGCGTTTCAACGGTTTTTGACATTCATTTTAAGCTTTGTAATTTCTGTTTACTTACCAAAAGCGACGAATTGAACTTTTAATGGTGAAAACATTGGTTTTAAAGGATTCATTCAGAACTCTCCCAATTGCAAATTT
Source organism: Sweltsa coloradensis (assembly GCA_024449915.1). Taxonomy (NCBI): domain Eukaryota; kingdom Metazoa; phylum Arthropoda; class Insecta; order Plecoptera; family Chloroperlidae; genus Sweltsa; species Sweltsa coloradensis. Next base: position 529,597 of record JAMZAV010000445.1, read on the forward strand.
TGAACGATGAATAAAATATAGCGTTTTTGCTTCCAATGCAGAAGGTCCAGGGTTCGGTTCCCGCTTTACTTCTGATTTGGACTTCAGTCCATCAGTTCTTGTCTTAGGAATTTGTAAACGGTGACTTTGGAGCCGTCCTAGCAACGAGGCACATAATAAATTCAAAGTTGTTTTGAATCGGCCTTGTTGATTCTGCGTTGATCCGCGGGTGTTCGCTCTGTCCATACCACTGATTGCTATATTTCCCATTAAAAATATCGATCTTTGGCTGGTTATCGCTCACTCGTCGATTGCGTTGGGGCCTACACGGTTGGCTTGGTCACTTTGGTAATTGTTTTACTGTCCCCCACTGAAAATCAGTTATATGACTGAGTGGGTAGACTCCAAATACGAATGTGTTTGTTTATTTGCCTTGTAAATGTGGGCTTGCGCCCCTGTACTTGTCGGCGCGGGGCTTTAGGACTTGATTCCAGCCTCTAGATCTGAGATCTCCTTATCTACCTCCCCGGTCGCTCCTCTCTCGGTCTCTGCCAATGCCAAGGTTGGCTCGGGACCGACTTTACCTTATTAAGGCCTCGGTCCTCCGGCAATGTCAAGGAGCATTCCTGCGCGTACTCGCCTCCTAGCCGGAGGAATGCTCCACCATATAAAGATGGCAGTGGACTGTCACGTCGCCAGGTGAATCTGCTTCACATCTAGCCCACGTCTGCGTGGACGACTTCACTCAATTCAATGTTATTCCGCGGGTTTTTTCAAACCCACGCAAATTCTCTGTATTGAGCAATAGCGAACTGTTTTCTAGCTTGTTTAGTATAGTATTTCTCGATTTGGTCAGTCGGAAAACATTCCCGTAGGAGTATTTGTTAATATTTAATACAATCAAGAAGTTAAATAATCCATCCCGATCGGGGGGAGCTCGAACCCGAGTCTCCCTATACTGGAATGTGGGAGACTCGTGTTCGAACCCCGACCGGGATGGATTTTTTAACCAGTATTATTATCAATTATAATTAATTTGTTATTATACCGTATTACAAACCTTTATCCGCAATTTTACAATTCCAGTTCTTTCCAATGTGGCAGGAGAACTAGATGACATGGGATCGAGCCCCGTTCAAGACGAATTTTCTTTCAGTATTCCGATTAGCGTTTTTAAAATCATATACTACTACTTAGTATAGTAAGTAAGTAGTATAGTAAACGTGTAAATTATTCTTATTTCAAGAAAGGTAATGTTTGGACAGTGGCATATTTCGAGTTTCGACGACCTCGACAATCTACCCCAGGGGTGCGCGAGGAAGGCAGTGCGTAAAATAAATTATGTAATTAAAAAAATATTTATTTTATCATATCCGATGTCATTATATTTTTACACACTAGTACACATGGACAGGAAAAAAACAAAGTGTTAAACAGTGGTGGACAAACGAACTAGCCTCATAACCCCGGGAGCTCAATGGTTGTCGTCAACAACCCGTGAACACGTTCATAGTAGGCGATTTGTGTCGGAATCACGACCCACGTGTTTCGGAAGTCGCTCTGCCTTTGTTTAGCTCAACATTTACGAGACGTTCAAGTCAGTCTCGAGATTTATCGAAGTATCCGCCGTCTTGAACACAACCTGCAGATTGAAACAGAACTCTTTGTCCCGGTGTGATACACACACGGGCGGTCCTAAATCACCATCAATCGCTGCCGATCTCTAGGTTCTAGACTAAATAAATATGTCAGTCTGTGCGTTTACGAGATTTTCCCGCGCCGTCGTCGAGTTTCGCGCGTGGGACGGTGGTTTGATGTTACACACGTAACGACCCATATTATCCCACGCGCCCCGTAGTAACACACGGCACGAGATGTTGTTAGCTTGTGCATGGAAATGCGCTCACCTCGCCTAAATTGGGCCTAAATAAATTATTCATTTCGCCCATGGTTTAGAGCCCACACTGGCTCACTCGTAGGCACTCCTTCCTTCCTATCGGAGGTGGGGCTTGTGGGAGGTTGGGCGGCCGTGGGTATTGTGGAGGGTTCGCGGGTTGTGTAACTGTTTCGTTCCCTGGGATGTGACAACTACTGGATACGTCCAGCTCCAGGGGTACCAGGGCACATGTCCTCACCTCCATATTTTGACATCTCTTCATACACACACCCTTGTTGTTCATAGCATAGGTTTTTGTTTGAAAAAACAAGTGGGTGTAAAATACTTGTAGGGAATGGGGCCGGGGGAAAAGTTGTTAAACGATAGTACAGTAACTGTTGTAAAAGTGGTGGTAAAAACACCAATCCTGTTCCAATGTGTTGACTAGGACTCTCCCACACTCCTCTCCGTCAAAACACTTCCCCTATGCGAAGATCTAGTTGAATAAAGAATGGATCCTTGCGGAATACCATTTAACTTTTGCCGGTCGTATTCGCCGACCTTCCTATTGGACGCACACCCTACGCAATTTATTTCGAAACAATTTGGCTTAGATTTTCTAATCGATTGGTGTTTTTTATTACGACAACGTGAACCCAGTTCTACGCATGTTGTAAACGTAAGGTCATCTCAGAGTGACTCCCACTTGTTGCTTGCCGAGACAAGTGCATGTATATCTTATCGTCTCGATTAGCCACGGATAATACCTCGACGACGACGTCACCAACAACAAGGCGCGGAGGATGTTGTTATGAATTCTCGCGTCAGCCTTGGCAGGGTAGACCTAAACCGGTAGACATGGGAAGGTTGATGTGATGATTCACACAGCTGAAGTGCATCCGTTTCCTGACTTACCAAGTGAGGTTCTATGTAGGCGCGGGCCCACTCGCTTCGCCACCCCCCTTTCCTTCTGATTGACCGAGTTATTTTGCTCTATTAATGCAATTGTGGTTTTTAATCACAACCTCCTGAATGGGCATTTCTCTGCTCTTCGTGTTGCCAACTGCCACCCACCTCTACCTCTAGCTCTCTACTACATTCACTCGACATCGAGGGTTGCGCGTCTATGTGGACAGAACACTCGGACAATATGGTAACCCAAAGAAAGTTCTTACTTTTTCATCCTCTGTAGAGGGTTCCAGTTGTCATCCGATCGATAAGCAATTTTGCGTAATTGTCAAACAAGGATATGGTCTCTCTTCTAGAGTCAAAATATTACTGATCATCATTGAGCATTACGCACAAATAAATTCCGAAATTCCAAAATTTACCAATTTTGATGATTTTACAAAAATCCCAAAAATCACTTTAATTCATGATTTTTGTGTAATTGTTAAAAAAAAAAGGTGCCTCTATAGAAGACTATTATGTTAGTGTTACATGACAATTACATACGTACTAGGTACTCCCGTCGGTGAAACTGTCAGCATTTAATACAATCCAGAAATCTGGGACTTCAAACCCTTGTCTGGATGGATTTTTTTACATTTCTGGATTGAATTGGATTGGGTCCGGAGATCACATTTATACAACCCTCTCCAACCCAATATTCAGAAATGAGGAAATTATCTGCTCATTTAATCCAAATTTCGCCAGGGTGTTTCTCCATGAGGTCTGTAGACGCGGGTCGGTTTTGGGAATTGGCGCCAAGGCGGGGGAGAAGATGGGCGTCGGGAAGGACTAAATACGTTTTTATGAAGTTCCCTTCCAAAAGGGATAAGGTGTAGTAGGGGCTACGATGCACATTGATACACAAATCAGATACCAATTTTGTAGGTGAGTTAGCGAAACAAATGAAACAAGTTCAATAGAGAAAATCGTGGCAAAGGAGACTCGTTTTCTATGACCAACGATTCTGCGCTAGTAAAAAGGAACCATTCCGGTGCAAAGTTGGTCAGCAAAGTAACCCGTTCCTGTCTGCTGCAGTGGCCTATATGCGTCTGATGCAGCTGAAAGCAAGCAAGTGTGGCCACCGTAGAAGGAGCGTGCGACTTGTCGGCTGGTCCAATCCCACGGTCCCACACCGCACCGCACCGCGCACACACACTCTCACACATTCTGCTTGCCTGCTACTCAACATGGCGACAGAGCGCGCCGCGCCGCCCGGTTAGTACTAATATGGCGCGCGACTTGAACGCAGAGACATTCCATGTGTTTGTGAGATTTTGTTTAGGACATTCGTACAATTGTACATTCCGTGTGTTGTGTAGGTGACAGTCCGATAGTTGTACATTCCGTTGTTGTACATTCCATGTGTTTGTGACATTTTGTTGTACATTCCGTGTTTATGTGACATTCTGTTGTTCATTCCGTTTTGTACATTCTATGTGGTTGTGACATTCTATTGTACGTTCCGGGTGTATGTGACATTCCGCGGTAATGTTACATTCTTACCATTGTGTGCACACTGCACACGTGTCGACTACACGTCGGTACAAGAGCTGGATAAACATTTTATTCACCTCATACTGTATTGTTGTACATTGTACATTCCGTGTGTTTGTGACATTCTTACTACTGTGTGTGTGCACACGAGGTATCTAAACGTCGGTGCAGCGCTCTTCACGAGAACAGCGTGCTGTACAGTGTACAGTGCTGGCTGGATACTCATTACCGTAAACATCGCGTCCAGAAACTTCTTTCCTCACACATTCTCACACGATCGTTGTCATACTTTTATTAACTTCCGACTTGCGTAGAATAACTCTTTACTCACTCCCAACAAATCTCCATCCGAACGGTGCCCGGTAATCTCTTGCCTCCTCTAGCGGGCCTCAGCTCAGCTAGCAGAGATTAATCCAGTGCTTCGTGCGACTCATTGAAACAACCAACGTTTTGGATATTAGCGCGAAGTTTTCGGAGAGTACGTGCAGACTTGTAGCGACGAAAAGCTAGGTGGTCTGTCTGTCTGTCTGTCTGTCTGTCTGCCTGTCTGCCTGGCTGTCCGTCCGTCTGTCTGCCTGTCCGTCTGTCTGTCTGTCTGTCTGTCTGTCTGTGTCTGTCTGTCTGTCTGTAGAGTTGCAGATTGTCGGGCTGTTTGAGAAGGTGCTGGGTGTAGAAAGTGAGCGCTAGAACGTGGGAATCTTTGTCGTAGGAATGCGCTGAGACGGGAGAAAGTCACGGGCAGCATCCAGTCGGGCTCCTGGGGACACGCGCACTCCTAGGAGCTGTGGGGTGTCGGGTGTCGAGGGTGCAGTAACCTCCGAGGAGCCGACAGTGTACGTTGTTTGAACGAGAGATGAGATTGAACGAACATTCCAGCTATACACGTGACAACACTGTATGCAGTGTAGTGTCCCCCCCCCCCCTACTTCAACACCTCAAACCTTTAAAATTAAACAGCGCCTCCTTTGGACTTGGGGGTCGATCGTCGGCGTGTTTAACTTGTTTTCAGGTTATGTTTTCACCTATCCGTCGTTCGTCTGAAGTAGATAGATGACAATGCCTCTTGTGAACACTGTTGTACACTTCCCCCCCCCACTCTCAGAACCCTTAATTATAAATTTTCTTTTCTTGTCAGTTATGGCTGGTTTACTAGTTTAATGTATGGTTTTCCACCCTCCGTCGTCGTCGAATGATAATCGATGCCTTGAGCCGTTGCACTCCACTCCAAACTTCTAGAATTTTTGTCAGTTATTATCTTTGGTTCATACAATACGCCAGTTTCAGTTTGAAACCGTCTAGCCCGGCGCCTCCACCAAAAGTCTTGATATTTGTCGGGTTATCCCAGTTTCAGTTTGAAACCGTCCTAGCCCCGGCGCCTCCACCATCGCGATGCATCTGATGTAGTCTGTTACCTCGCAACACGTGGCTTGACCTGTTGCACGTGCGCAGAGGGGGCGTGGCCTCGCAGCGCACGCGCCCGTATGGTCGGCGCAGTCCCCAGGGGGCGGGGCTGGCGCGCGCGTGGACCACAAGACTGGTGGGCGCATGTCCTCGTTAGCTACTTCCAAAGAACTTGGAGAATTCGTTCCTTTGACTTTTAGTACGGAAGGAGTTGTTTTGATGGCGTTTAACCCCGCCCGTCCGACCCAACTTTCAGAAAGTACAACCTCGCAACTGTTATATATGTGTCTTCATCCCTCTGATAGTTTTCCCATCTCATGGCGCATACATTATCCCCCTTCTCTCTCTCAGAGGTAGTTACAGTTATCAATATATTATAGTTCTGAAGCTCGTGTAGTTCTCACTATGAGGTGGCGATGTTTACACCCCGGAGTGAGCTCGGCGCCGTCCTATGACGAGGGGGCGTCGGCCCCCTGAGGAGACGAATGCAACCGCCGTGATTTAGTGTGCTGTGCATGGTTTCGTGATAGCCAATTACATTATCTAGCTTGCAACTCCCTGTCTGTCTGGCTGCCTATCATTCAACACTGTCTGCGGTGTACCGAATTATTAAACAGTTTTTCTCTACTGATAAATTGCCAACCATTTTGTCTGAAATACCCTGGTGGTTAATGGTCATAGAGTGTGCGTATATGCTGAAATTCATGCCCACATTTTTATCTTGTATTATTGTCAAAATCGAAGTGTACTCCTAAAATCTCTTAAGTTCAAACCGCAACGTTGCCTTATTAGGAATTTTTGTTCTTGCTTCGAATCCCGGTCTGGACTAAAAAATATTTATGGAAAAAATTGGCAAAATAACTTGTAATATCAACAACTATTTGTAGGGTTTCGCCAACAAAATAGTTCCTTTACGCAATCAAAATCGTATTTATTTAGTTCCTAACGAATGTTGGCTCGAAATTGCTTCATGTTGAGCTCTCTTCTCATCGCGCGACGCTAACCTAACCAACCACCGCTTAGTCTCGGCTTCGACCGTGTTAATTGCTCAAAGACTATGACAACCATTAGCATAGTCATAGTGAATCTCGTATTATATTATTTAAAAGCAAAAAGTCCCGTTGCTCGGCGCAATAACCCTAGCGTTGTTGAGTGTCTGGTACTGCCTGTCTGGCTCGACTTCGCGGTACTACTCGTTGCAAGGACATCGACCGCGTTGCTCGATGGAATGCAGTGAGAGGAATTTCACTTAGCCGGCTGTGGTTTTAATTCGGCGTAGGAATTGGGTCAATGTTGGAGGCGAGTGATACGACCACCAATGCGGGAGGTGCCTGCTAAGTCTTGGTTGCTGGTTTGCTAGGGCTAGATTGAGAAATAGCATCAAGGTAGGTGCCTACTAAGTCTTGGTTGCTGGTTTGCTAGGGCTAGATTGAGAAATAGCATCAAGGGAGGTGCCTACTAAGTCTTGGTTGCTGGTTTGCTAGGGCTAGATTGAGAAATAGCATTCCGCGGATTGTTGCTGTCTAGGTCGTTGCCCAGGCTGTTTGTCGGTGCGGAATGTTGCGGGTTCTCCTCCCGATGGCGACGGCGTCGACCCCTGGCGGAGGATTAACCAGGTAGTTGACTGTTCAATGGCGAGGATCAGAGAAGTAGAAGAGCGAGTGTACACTTGGTGTGTTTCATTGACATATTTATTAATTTTTGATTTTTTTTTCAAAAAAATATTCACCTACTTTTTCCGTGTGCGATTGCCAATCGTTTAGTGTAAGAATCGCACTGCCATTGTGCTTTTCTGCCCATCTCCTCACCATATAGGGTCCTAGTGATTGCGACCCCGGGTATTTTGTTCGTTGCCCTGAGACTGTTACCTCTCGCGTGAATCTCGTCCTCTCTCGTAACGCGGCGAGTGGAGGTGGTTCACGGGTCAACAGATGCTGTGGAATCAACACATTCCTTGGGAGATGACTTCTCTCCGCGGTAAACTTCACACAGCCTCGCTCCAGAGGACCACGCCGCGGCACTCGCTTCGCGTCGAACTTAGGCCATTGCCACCAATAAGTTGCTGATCATTGTCGAGCTATTGTAGCCATCGAATCAGTGTCAACTTGTATTTTTTCTTAAAGTTAACGGAATTAACATCTGGGTGGACAATAATAACGTAAAATAATAGTTAACAGTAAATTTGGTTAAGTTGAACGAATTGCAAAATCTACGGTACCCAGACAATACCTTTGAGCAATACCATTTTCATTTTGCCAGTCTCTGCACCACTGCCTCCTAGATGTTCGTCGTGAACGAGGAGCCACGACGAACATCTAGGAGGCAGTGCTCTGCACATACAAACTATGATTTATGTAAATAATGTCAAACAACAATGTTAGTCGCGTGCATTTCATTTTTATTATGATTGATTGTTCGTCTGCAGGTATCAGCCTACATTAGAGGTATCCTTGCAGTGGTACCTGCATAGTTTTCAAAATTACAACCCCTGGTTCTTGAGAATGGTGGCCCCTGTTTCACGAGCATTGCGCCCCCAAGTCCCCCCTGTCAGGAATGCGGCTACTCAATTTGCACACCCGTTATTTTCGCGATTCGTCGACCAGGTCCTCGGTTGAAAGTCGCGAGCCCGGCTACCTGGAGTCTTGTCTCGTTAAGGAACGTGATGGTATGCGGAAAACAGGCGCCTACTAGATCATCTCCCCTGCCCCCTCCACTCGCTGTCAATTACAACGATTAATCTGGCTTTCAGCTTGTTATTAGCGCTATTTCCACGACGGTAGGACACAAAAGGTTCCTTCTTGGAATCGAGTATAATGTCTTATTGTAGGGCGAGATTTATTGAATGTTTGCGAACCGATTGGAGAGATGGAACTATTGGTGTTTCAATAGATGGCGGCTGTTGCAAAGCCGTGAGGTGGTTATTAAATCAGAAAACTGACAAAAGAATGTCTGGGAGTTTGGGAATCGACAGCCTCGTTTGCAAAGCATTGTTTTCCACAGTCGGATGGAGTCTTGTATTGATGTTGTGGCCATACATTCGACTGACACGATGAGAATTTTGTTTCGTTTTCTACACAGGCATTCCTTTTGAGAATGCCACGCAAAATACATGGTTTCAACAAGCACCCACATAAAATATCATCATGCATGTAAATCCTTGGTGTAGGTGCCTAGTACAGTGCAAGACACAACACTGTGCAGCATTTACTTCTGGTGAAAGAAACGCTTGTCCCTTTCATTCTCAGTACCGTAGTTGTGACGTTATTCCCCAGAGCCCAAATAATTCATTATTTATGAACTTGGGAGCTGCATCATTGCCGATTCTGCAGATGACATCCTTATTGCTGTCCGCACGTTTTTAATTGCGAGTAGACGCGTTGTTGATTGGGTTAGTACTTAGTAGCTCCTTACAAAATGTGGGCGATAATCGATGACATATTAAAAATGTGACCCTCTAGATAAAAATAACTAAACTTACGTCATTTCCGTCTATTTTTGCTCATTTTCCTCAATTCTTTCCTATTTCAATGCTATTCTGACGTCATCATCGCCACTGAGTGCGCTCTCATTACCATTGCAATTGTCGGGCATTAGCTCAGGAATGTCGCGTTGAATTGAAAGATGAAGTACGCGAGCGACTAGACTCTGGGTCTGCTAATGTGCTTGTGAACTCTACAGTCCTTGAGACAGAACAAACTAGAATCTTTGCCCTGTAATGCACTTTCGGACGGGCCCCTTTCACCACTTTTGATTTTTGACTTGTCGGTCAATTATCTTATCTTGACAAATATGTTTACATTTAATTGGACTTTTCTCCTCTTTTCTCAATCACATTGTCTTCTAATTGATTTGGCATTACTAAATATCATAATTTGAAGTTTTGCAAGTAATTAATAGGAGGGCAGAACAGAACAGACTGAAAAAATTCGAGGTTATTGTTTTAGATTGCAAGATGCAACTTTTAATTATCTGCAGCTCTGGCTTGAGCTGTACTGTTGTGTAGTGTTATAATAGGAAACGTTTTCGATGGTCGGCCAACCGTTGAGAAAATGCATCCATCATCTTAATACGGAGTGTAATTGCCAACTTCGTTAGCAGAGCCACTCATAGGAACACCTCTTTTATGTGACAGCACAAAAGGACGGACGGTCTACTTCGCCTTCCTACTGTCTGTGTCTGGGCGAGCACATTATCCTCGTCTGTGTCGAAACGGAGAGTTCGGCGATGTCGGTTGCCAGACAATGTTGAGGGATGAGCGCGAGTGTCCGCCTTGCGCACGTGTCCGACCTAGAACTATGTATATAGCCACCCCGACCAATCCAATCCAATCGTTATCATTCCTTTATGTAGATCGCTCACCACACGTTTATTAAACCCTAGTTTTACTGCCTAGCCAATTCACCCAGAATGATGACGTTTACCCCAATTAATTATGACGTTTCATTTTCGCGTTTACAACCCTATGTTCAAAGAAATGTGACAGCATGAATGTCTCGTTCAATCCACATCTCGCCAGTGCAGTGTGTAGTTGGACATCGTCAACGTGTAGGGCTGAGCGAGCAGGTTGATCCCGTTAGAGGTACCACTACCAAGTCCAGCCCGACCGCGCGTTGCATTGTGGGCGTGGGAGAAGTTTCGTCTTGGGCGACATTTCTTCGTGTCTTACGTGCGGGAATGCTGCGCGATCTCTGATGGCGTTTCTAGCCTCGACGTGTCTTGTCTGACGACGACGGAGCCAAAACTGTCTGCAACAAAACAAGGCTATGTTTTCGTTTGGTGTTCTGATCGGGAATCTCCTGTCACAGATCACTTGGTTCTCCCGGCGTTTCTTTGTGTGGGATGCACTACTGATCCGACTATGACAACTCCAGTCATAATTTATGCACACCCTTAAAACTTTCTGCCATGATTTGAGCAGTATACTCATAGTTGGTTATAGAAATCAAATTTTGACTTTGTCTACAATCTACACGAGAGTACCTCCCTGCGCCAATATACCTTGAACCCACCATCGCCGTGTACCGCTCACCTCGCCAATCGTGAGCCCACACCACACCCACCGTCCCAGAGCGCGTGTGTACGTTATCTTCCCATAGACTCCATGGTGTTGGTAATAACCCCTCGCCGGAGAGATGAATCTGTGTAATTTGCCCTCCCTCCAGGATGTGTGAATTTAGCCAAAGTGGCACCTACCTCTCTCTCTCTCTCTCTCTCTTCGCTCCTCCTCGTCGTCATTCATATAATATAGTACTATTTGCCGACATGGTGTTCTGGGCTGCGGTATGCGGTCCTGCCTCGGGACACGTTGCATTCTTGCACGCTGTTGCTGCCACGGCCCGTCTGTCCGTCCGTCCGTCGGTTCGTTCGCGGTCGCCGACGTACGTGGCTATTACTATTAGACTGTAATGTGTAATTGTTGACTGTTCGTCGCTCCCGTAACAAATATTAGTCGACTTCAAGTTGAAGGTTATAAGACAGTTTGGTAAATCCTTGGAAAAGTTATTGTGTTTTTTGATATGATTAGCGTTTTCACGTAAATTCAGGGTAAAACATGAAAGGGGCAAGAATCGTACCCTGAGGGACACCTAAACTACCCCCCGCCTATTTCGAAGGATACACCTTTAGTCTTAGTCTTACTATTGTTTTATAACCGTGTTGGGTCTTGTAAAAATAAGCTACGGTGTTCGTAGTTGTGGCTGAAGACTTGTGGAATGTTAATAGGTGCATTGACTTGGGTACAAAACACCTTGGCTTGGATCTTGTTTTTTCTTCTGCCGCTGCTTGTATCGGATATTATCAATGAAATTGAGGGAACACCTCTGAAGTACACCCACGGTCAAAGTCTTTGAAACATGATTGGTTATCGGGTGGCGAGGATTGTAGGAACACCGCGCTACTCTCGTCGACTTTGAAGTGAGGAATGATCCCGTCATCGCCACGCCCCCCCCCCCCCCCCCCCACTAAAGAAGAAGAAGATTCCGTATCGTACAGTGAACAAGAACCGATGTGAAATTCTTGAATGGTGTCAATGTCCCGATTTCAATGAACACAAGTGTACACATTTTTTGTTTTCCTCCTAATGTAGACATAAAAAACCTAAACGCAACTTTGGCAACGTCGAAAAATGGGGTGAGTGCCCTTAAACTTTTGGGTTTTTTAAATACGGGTCTTTTCTGAATAAAATTTTTCTCTCTCCCCCGCGTTGCTCCCTGGGGGGGGGCAAGGCCCCGCCCCCCGCTCCCCCAAGGGCCGGGTGTTTTGTCGTCAACGCATCTGAGGGGGGCCCGGGGGACGGCCAAACGCCGTGTCATTTTTTTTATGAAGTTGCTAATGATGTGGACCTGTTGATTGCAGAGAGATGGAATGCGCGGCGGAGAGGAATGCAGACTCCGAAGAGGGCCGGTCAGTGGTCGCGGAACGAAAAACCGCCCGGGTCCGTCCATGCGGGTTTTTTAAATTTTGACCGCCGGCGAGGGAACCGAAAGGGGAAGGAAAGAGGGGCAATGAACTAATCTTCTTTCTGTCCAATCCTACGTTATTCTTCGTGCTTTTGCTTTGCAATGTTACACCTTACTACTCAAATTGTAAACTTCGTGTAAACGTTTATCGGGAAGATCTGAAAAAAATTAACCTTTTGATCTATAATCCATAACAAGGTGCACTCAGAATTTTTTTCCTTCTCAGTGTTAAGTCTTGAGTATTGTGAAAGAAAGACTGTACCTTGTACCATGTGGATAATAATGATAAAGGTAAACACGAGCTGTGAAGTGTAAAGTGCGTGGGGGGCTCGGACAAGGGGGCGACTGTGGCGAAGGTGAAGTTTTTTTAGCACGAAAAAATTACTCCCGGGGGGGAGTATTTTTGGCAAATTTGGGAAATTTGGGGCGGTTTACTATTTTTCTTTGGGGGGGGGGCCCCTCCCCCTTTTAAAAAAAGTGTAATAATAAAGAAGAGTGCTGGATTTAAAAAGATCCGCCTCGGCGCTAGTTCGTGTAGTCTCCGCTACAGCAGCACTAACAGGAACGGCACCACGAGGCGTGCTCGAGAGTCGGTAAAGCTGCGGTCTCCCTGTGCTAGCTCGCGGTTGGCGCCTCCTAGGAGTGAATCCTATGAACCGTAGACCTCAGAGTCGATAAAGAAGTCTGCGTGAGTTGTTTTTATCGAAGTTTCTTGGGGGGCAAAAGGGGTTTTGCCACTTGGCCCTAAGAGCGTTAGGTGGGCCCCTAGGAATTGAGCCGTTCATTTTAAAATTTGTACGAGACTCCCAACTTACTTTTGATTTCTGCACAATAGTCTTGTTTTTATTTTGTTAAATACAAATTTATTTATTTATTTATTTATTTATTTAATTTTTCATTTATTCCCTTTTGCCCCCAAGCTGTTTTGGAGTGAGGTTAACTTGCGTTTCATGTTTTTACTCCATTATCGGTGCCACGTGCGACTTGAAAAAAAAATGCAGGGACAAATCGACTAATTTGAGAAATAATACTTAGAAGGACGGTAATTCCCGATAATATTTCGTGAAGAGAGGGGTGGAGGAGGTGATATTGCTTAATTTGTCTGATTTTTTTGGGAAATTTTTTGTGGGAAGGGCCCTAGGGTTTTTGGTTTTTCCCCCCCCAGAACCACGGTAAAGGGGCTGAAACCCCCGGGCTGACCCTGGGAGTGAATGGTAACATTTACAGCCCACACCCACTTCCTGTCGGCCACCCCTAACTAAACCCGATCTCCTTCATCAGAGCCGCCGCCCTCCACCCCCAACACGTGTGGCTAACTAACTGATGGGTGATTCTATCTTGCTCGTCTAGTTTACCACTAAAAAAACTGTCCCCAGGAAAGATTTTTTTTTAAATTTTCAATTTGTGTTTCGAAAATAACTTCCTTAAATAAGTATTCGCTTCCTTTAGAAGATGTGTATTATTATATTTTATTTTCATGCACTAATAAAAGTTAACAGGTTTTTTTCTTTCGAGAAAGGCCCATTCGATTGTTACGAGCCGGAAAATAGTCAATGTGTGTCTCTTCAGTTCATTACAACGTCATCATCTGTATTTCACACCTCCTTTTTCAACAATTTGCATCACTTTTTTCAATAATTACAATCACATTTGAAGAGAATAGAAGATAATCTATTAGTACGGTGCAAGAGTCCGCCCATTTAATTCGTAAGAATTTCACGTATCCTGTTTTAGACATAAGTTATAAATAGAGTTTCTAAGAAGGTCTGAATCTTGTTCCTCGTTAGTTTTGATTCCGAAGAAGTCTCCTCTCGCGGTTGATGACTCATCTTGGCCGTCAGTATCTCGGCTATTCGATTACAGCGAGTCAACACGATTAATTATTGCTCTGGGTAATTGCATCAGTTCTGCTACACAGATCATTTTGTAAGAGTCGGGTGGTGATCTCATGCGATGGGCATCTCTCCGTGTATAGCGGCCATGATGGATCGAGAGGCGACGGTAGGGGTGTCACTGGCACTGGATCGACTCCCGCTGTCAGCAGTTATCAAATTCAAGTCTTTGAAAGTTGTACGCGTTTCGGGTTCGAATCCTGCCTCGCGCATTGTGTTCCACACCATTGCTTGACAGTTCAAATCTACGAAAACTTAACATTTTAATGTTGGGTTGTCAAACTTGAGGTTGAGTACGACGTCTCTCTTACATTCCATGTATATCGAACCGACAAGGGTTCGGTGACAAGACTGGAGGAACTCTCCCACAAAAGCAGGGCAGAGTATGATCACCAAACCTCTTGAAAAGGAATATAAATTATTTTCAAGTCGCCGAGTGGTTCCACTTGGACGGGAAGGAAGATGCCGAAGTGAGTTCTGACGGTTGGGACCTTGGGTGTGAAATGTTCACTATCATTCAGTGGGGGTAAGACATTTTGTTGCTTTTTATCATTAAAAAAAGGTGTCATAGTTCAATAAAATGTCAATATTTTACATTTTGTCTGATGACTGGTAACAATAGCTCTTTCTTTACGTCTCCATCAATGATGCTGTATTGTTTAAACTGCCGTTCCTTCCCTCTGGACCCTAACCGTTAACCGACACCTCAAATTCAAATTAACCCTTCGCAAGACTTGGTTCGTTTCGTTTTTTAAATCCACCGACCTCTAAAAAAAACTATGTTTAATTTGTAACCGCTAATCGTCCTGTCTGCCCCGCACATGCTTCAGCTAATTGACATTTCTGCGCGTTTCCACAAGATTAACCCTAACAAATAGCCAATTACAACGTTTTTTAAACCTAAATCCGACAGCTGTTGATTGTATTTTGTTTTCCCCCAACTCTGGATGATACCCAGCAAGACATGTGTGTGTCCGTCATCAGGACTTGTCGGCCTGCCTCACAAGTCGAGTATCGTTTGCCGCCCCGCGGGGAAACCAATCTTTCCCTCTACTCTCAGTGATGTTTATATACCGTAAGCTGATACACCATGCGGCTGTTCCTTGCCTCGGTCGGTCACTTCATTTAATCCTTTTGTTGTTTTCTCATCGTCTTGATTTGTACCATAAGGACGGGACAAAACCAGGGCATTTTTATAAAATTAACCCTTCTTTCCTCTTTCCTTGTTGGCTGATCAAGTCCACATTGAAGCCGATCAAGTGATCGCACCTCATTTTTTCAACCTTCACACCCTGACCATTTCCATGTAATGCCCCTAATTAAAAGTTATTGAGGAAAACTTCACATTTGAATAGGTGTACTTTCGCCAACAATTAGCTTAGCTTGCTTGACAGCTCGACCTACATATATTCCAAAATGTTATCTCCTTACGGTATTATTAACTTATTTTTTTCAAGATTTGTTGCTCCTTTGCCAATAAAATCTGTGATCACTTTCTTGTGTAAAGAGTCTTAGTATTCGTCTGATGCCGCCACATGCTTTCAGTGGGGTTTGGCTAGCCCACGGCGCCACTACAGTGGGGGAGGGCGTTCAACCCACGAGAGAGCCAGACGAACCGGACACCCATGCAGCATCCACCCACACAGCACAACACGAAACCTCTTATCATCTCCCGAGCGAGATAACTCCTCGTGAATCACAACTCAGCGGTTTACTGTGCGCTATTTCGCCGATCACGTGAGCGCTGCGTGGCCGACCGGCGACCTCCGAGATAACACGCGTGACGTCATCGACTGACCTATGAATGAACATCACATTTCATTCATGGTTTAGTGAAATAGTGGCTGCGGGCTGGTCGTGGGTGGGTGATGGCAGGCTAAACACGAGGACGAGGCGTCGAGGTAATGTATGTACTTGTGATTGCGCTGTGTATTCTCTATTTCTACTACGCATTTGCTCTCAGTGCATGCCTTTCTAATCGAAGAAGCACGTCCACTGTGCGATAATAGAATCAGAAGATATTTATTAAATTACAAGCATTCTCAAAAGTATTATTTCCTTGGCGTTTGCAGTGCCGCTTCGATTTTTATATTTATTTCAGGCATGCCAACCCAAATACATTCTCAGTATTATTGTTGACTTTCCAAAATTATTAATTTGAACTGGCAATACAAAGTCTTATTTTTTGTTGTAAATAGTATCGAATCAGTTTGTTTTTGTAAATATTTTAGTAGTACTGATTTTAATCACATGTCTTTTGTTTCTTTCGAGGTAAATCGCTTGCACGGCGGTCGAACGCATTATCATTTGGATGGGTTGGAGAGGAAGATAAAGAAGAACATGAGTCGACAGAATGAAGAACAAGACCGCACTCACGAAAGTCAACTCGGCATACATGGAAGACGAACCCGGTTTTCACAGTGATTTTTAGATCTTTTATGAAATCTGAGATCATTGTGAAAGCTGATTTTGTCGATATGTTCAACTGCTGGGGACTTCATCGCTCTGAGGTTGGCGCACCTGCAAAACACCTGCTGAATGGTGTCATGGCGGCTCTGCAACGCGAGATAAACACGTTTTTATGTTATTTTACACTTATATTGTGATTAACACGTTTCAGTATTGTTAGTAGTGTTACAGTATAAACAAGGGTTCAAGAACTGGTTGTCACACAATGGGTTGGCATAGTTTTACGACATAACGCCCATGCTTGTAAGTATAGTGCTCGTTTTTCTTGAATGGATGTGTTTGGCTTCAACTTTCAGCCATGTGATACTGATAGGATACTTTTAAGGTTGTTGACCCTATATCAGCTGGCATTTCTTAATTGGTTGGGGAACAGTTTATTGTTTTACAGCCTTTTTAGTATCTCTCAAGCTCCCCACATAATTGGACAGATGTCATGCACAAATAGTGTGGATGGAATTCCTTTTAAAAACGTGTTGCAAGACTAGAGAACTTGTCAAGCACAGCAGCCTAGCAGCTTGGGCCAAGGCCTACCTTCATTTCTTTATTATGCCTAATTCTTCCCCTCTGGCTTGATGTCAACTCAGATGTGTATGACTCAGCCTTTCTTCTTTTGAATCTTGAAATGAGTGGCCTACTCACATAGAAGTAGGCCAATCTTATGCTGGGTTCTCATGGTGGTAGACCTTGCGGACCTGTGGTATTGTGGTGGTATATTATCTTTAGTACGTTCTACCTAGGGTCGCATGGGCATACATAGGTTTGGTTGCCTAGACTATGTACTAGTAGGACAAGTTAGTCTATAAAGTAACCCTCCGTAATGGATGGATAATGTAAGTGTAAAAGTCTGCTTGGAAGCTTTTTATTGCATTGGTCTTTCTCTTTATGCCCAGGGGCATAGAAACAGGAGGGGTGGGGGGATCGGGGGCAGAACCCCCACTTAATGGCTTGACCCCCCTTCACAATGGCTGAACAAATAGGTCGAGAGTTATTAGGAACAAGTAACAACCCCTAATGCCCCCCTGGATAATGGTGGAAAGCCACAACTCGACCCAATGCTGTTGGAACCGAGTTCAAGATCATTATATTATTATCTACATCTGATGTAAATTAACCTTAGGCCTAGGCTATACGTAATAACATGGAAACAGTCTTGGGGAGGAACGCGTTCCTTTTTTTAGATCAGGAACTAGTAACGTCAAAGTTACTATTTCGTGGGAACTTGGAACGAATTTAATGTTCCTTTGTTCCTTTCGCCGTCGTAATCCCGTCGAATTCCAGTACCTGATATCGTAAACTGCAGTATGAAAAATATCTTCGAAAATGGCGCCACCCTCTTCAGATGGCCTGAGACACATTTTAATAAATATGAGTACCTACCGGTAATGATAAATTAACTCCTACCACATTTATTATTATTTAAATCAGTGATGGTGTAAGGAACGTTAAAGGAACTAAGTTGCTTTTTGAGGAACGTTGAACGTTTCAGTTCCCTTTTTATTGAAAAGGAACGAGGAACGTCTCGGTTCCTTTATAGGCAGAAGTAACTTAGGCTAACTTTTGAAAGTTTCTTTTTGGGGGGAACGTGCCCAAAACTGCATGGAAAAAGTATTGTAAAATAAAATAACCCCATGCACAATCATCGCAATCTTGATCTTTGTGGTAAAATGTACAAAAATATTCTTTGTGCAAAATTAAATCCTCAACTAGATTAGGCCCTAGGGGAGAGGGGGGACATTGGTACAGTTCAGAACGTTTCAATTTTTTTTACATATACATGTGCAAATTTGGGAATGAGACCTTTGTCATAGTAAAATACAACCCTTAATCTATGATATGTGTACTACATCTTTCACATTTGTGACCACTACTAATAAATAATCCACATATAGAAAATTATTACAAATGTACCAATGTACCCCATAGGCGGGGCACATTGGTACTAGTATGGGGCACATTGGTACACACATGTTTACTGGTCAGTATTTACAAGTTTAGGCCTACATAGGGTGTTTATTTTATGTATGTCATAGTGGTTTACATACATGAGCTAATAAACTTGTCCACATAGACCCTAGTATTAGGTGTGTGCTTAAAATTAGCTTAACGTTAAACTACACTAGGAAGCTTCGCAAACGCTTTTTCAGACGCGTTGTTGGATAAGCGTAATTTTTTGTAAACGAAAAAAAGCGTAAAATTGCGATTTTCATGAGAAATTATTTTTAGAATGCGCTCAAATTTCACATTATATATTAATTTATAAAATAAAGGTTTGTATAAAAATCGTTACAAGCGGATAAAGCATGTAAATGTTATAAGTCAAAGAAATGTAAAATAAAAAAATTTAAAAAACGTAAAATTGCGATTTTCATGAAAAATTATTTTTTGATTGCACTAAAATTTCACGCGAATATATAAATTCATTAAATTTAGATTCTGTAAAAAAAATCATTACAATCGGATAAAGCATGTAGGTGCTATAAGTCGAAGAATGTTTAAAACTAGGAAAACGCTTAAGTCCCGCCGCGTTGTTGGATGAGCGTATATGGTGCATTGAGATGCCATGTGTTACGCGGATTTTCTGTTGTTCTGTGAAAAAATCATTACTTAGTCGAAGATTTTTTTTAAATTAAATTAAATTAAATAAAAAATTAACTTAATTGTTTAAATTAATCGTAATTTTTTTAAAAGAAAAAAATCGTAAAATTGCAATTTGCATAAGAAATAATTATTCGATTGCGCTCAAATTTAACACGAATATATTAATTCATAAAATTAAGGTTCTGTGAAAAAATCATTACAATAGGATAAAGCATGTAGGTGTTATAAGTCAAAGAATTGTTTTAAAAATCGAATAAATCGTAAAATTGCGTTTTTTATGAGAAAAAAATTCCCGATTGCGCTCAAAAACGTGGCAGTTCTAAGTTCAGAGATTTCGAAGGTCTCCATGAAATTTCATCGCAATCGGAGTATCGGTTTAGCCGGAATCGTGTTAACAAACACACAAAAATACAGAAAGAAAGAAAGAAAGAAAGAAAGAAAGAAAGAAAAAAAAAAAAACATTCCGGATTTTTTTCTCCAGTGTAGTGAAATGGAATCTTCGCTTCGCTCGCTACGCTCATCCAATTATTGTGGGAAAATATCTAGATCGAGGTTTGCCTACAATAGACAGACAGCTTATGGGTCATTCCGTGTCAAATCAACCAAAACCGAGGGCCAAAAAAAACTTCACCGACACAGATTTTCATGATTTTTTTTATTTTAGTTAATACCCCCAAAAATACCATAAATCCAAAATTTTAGGTCTCTACCTTAAATACTTTTTGAGTTACAGCCGGTCAAATATTGCCCATAAACTCAAATTTGGGTTCGCGCGCTTTAGCGATAAATGCAGTAGCTCTGAAACTATTTGTCCTAGAAAGCTCTTCCATATGTCATTTGAAAGCTGTTGCAAAAATCTATCCATAATAACTACTTTCAACGTTGATTTGGGCAATTCATATGCTATTGTGCTACAGTGTATTTTTTGACCTTGAATATTTCCAAAAAGGTATCTTTGAAAAAAAAGAAAAAAAAATGGCTTGATCTTTGATGTAAGTTCTATGTGTGTGCCAAATTTCAAGATGGGGGTGCAATGGGTTTAGATTCTGTAGCTAAATGAATACTGGAAAATGTTCAAAATTCAGTTTATCCCAACATTAAATTTTCTTTTAACTTTGCTCAATAGTAGGGGCCTACTGATCAACCCAGTAGACATAAATTTAAAGTACCAACATAGGTTGCATAGATATGTTTATAAAGGTCATGCCTACCCCATTTCAATAAATTATGATTTCCAACTTGTGAGCTTAATGTCTGCTTGAGATGTTTCACTCTTGCTCAGTGAATACACTCGTCCTGTCATAGTCGTCGGGTCAATTATTGTTAGTATGGCCCCTGTTAGGATATCTTGTATCTACGGGTATGAGGACAATGATGAAGGCCCATGTGGATGAAGAAAGCTTAATGTCACCTATTTCTTATTGTCGTCAGTTGAAATAACACACGACGTCACGAAACCGCGTAGTACTTCAAAATTGACACAGACTCTTCTCTCTAACGTGCGTTGAATAGGAAAATATTTTTGTGGCTACAGTAGTGTTTGAAATTGGTATCAAGCAATATAATTTCTGAGTGCCAGAGATCGTGCTATAGCAGCCGAAACTGTTCTTAGAGGAGATGTTCATGGGTGTCATGGTTCTCATTGGTACAATAGAAAAAGGACACATTTGTTAAGGTTAGAATTGCCCATTTGTACAACTGCCTTGGTGTCATTATTTGGTCTTGGTATGCTCTCTGCAGACTTGCCCGTGCTGCCAGCGCTCAAACCATCACAAGCACATTTCCCGTGGGAAGTGGCCGAAAAATGCCACTCTGCAGCAATACCATGAAAATCCTCTTTATGTAGAACAAAGTGTGTAACAAAGTTATTTCGGTTTTTATATTGGGCTGCAGAGCCATCAGAAAAGTAAAATATTTTCTTTACTGCCCCAGGGAACTTGTTTCTTAAACTTCAATTAACTTAGTTTGAAAAAGGTGAACGCCAACGGCCACAGTATCATGGCGAAGACATTCTGAAATTATTACAAAACTTAGGCCTACATATTTTGTCTCACCATTCTCATTGTAGTAGGTATGCCACAAAAGGATTAATTGTGGCTTGGGCATTGTCTCAATGGTATCCTTGGGCTGCATCTTGCAAAACAAATGAGTAATTTTCCGCAGTCACAAATCACTAAAAATTCCCCATCTTCCAGCTGCCTTTTTGTGTGTTTGAAATTCTGATTGCTGCCTTACAATGAAAGAGTGTCGATTCAAATTAATCAACTAATCACAAAAAACATCAACAAATTCATCGGCTGATTTAGTTAATGTTTTAAGATTGCAGCGATCTACCGACACCCGCTGTTTGTATGTAATATTTTCAATCATTTCCCGGTCCATGATATCTAGCAAATTCTTCAAAGGTGTTGCACCAGGGCAGTGAGAACAGTCCGATAAATAACACTTAGGCACAGGTAGATTGCTCATCATAGTTGCTAAGCAGTCTTGGTAGGATTTTATGACAATATGGCTGACTCACTTGATTTTACATGACACTATTGCCACCTATTGGCAATAAATTGAAACACAATTTCGTATTTGAATTCTAAGATGTAAAAACAAATGTTAAAATTAAAGTTTGGGGGAAAAAAATGCATTTTTAACATTTTCCAGTATTCATTTAGCTACAGAATCTAAACCCATTGCACCCCCATCTTGAAATTTGGCACATACATAGAACTTACATCAAATATCAAGCCAATTTATTTTTTATTTTTTCAAAGATACCTTTTTGGAAATATTCAAGGTCAAAACATATGCTGTAGCACAATAGCATATGAATTGCTCAAAACAATGTTTAAAATAGTTATAATGGATAGATTTTTGCAACAGCTTTCAAATGACATATGGAGGAGCTTTCTAGGACAAATAGTTTCAGAGCTACTGCATTTATCGCTTAAGCGCGCGAACCCAAATTTGAGTTTACGGGCAATATTTGACCGGCTGTAACTCAAAAAGTATTTAAGGTAGAGACCTAAAATTTTGGATTCATGGTATTTTTGGGGGTATTTACTACCAAAAAAAAAATCATGGAAATCTGAGTCGGTGAAGTTTTTTCATCGGTTGATTTGACATGGAATGACCCTTCTATACTACACTAGAATGCTATTTTACTATGTATATATACTAAATACTAATCTAGGCCTAAGATAGACTGCAACATTAGGTCTACAGATAGATTTTTTTATTAACACTAGCTGGTGCATAGGGCCTGTAATGTACCAATGTGCCCCCAAGGCTGTGTACCAATGTGCCCCATCTGGTATTGTTTTAGAAAATAAATTCAAAAAATTTGAGGTTAGGTGTACAGTCATAGCAATGTGCTTACAATTTAATCAGATAAATTGCGGTCATCACATAAAAAAAAATAGCTTGAATTACTTACAATAACATTATAATCAACCATTACAAAGTTTATCACAACTATTTACTTTCCACATCACTAGGCCTAAATACAATTTATATCATAACTAAGCCATTTATCAATGGAAATGGCTCAGATTTTCAGAGCTGGTAGAGTTCCATCTAGATCACTCATAATACACTGCTGAAAATTAAACATGGGTGGCAAAATTCAAACTGTACCAATGTGCCCCCTGTACCAATGTTCCCCCCTCTCCCCTACTTATCTTTGCTAGCCTACCTATCATTATAGTCGGAGAGCAGGTTAAACTGCATAATAGAACCGCCAAATCAGTTTTTTAACTAAATATGATGGGACGTTAAAGAATAGGCCTAAATAAAATAGGCCTAAATAAGCCACTTTTTGTAGCCTATTTTGCAATATTTATTGTACTAAAATCAGGTTTTTTGTGTGATTTTAAATTTTAATATTGATGGTAGTCCTCCCTCTTAAAGTGTAGGACTAAAATTGTGTGGCTCGATGGTCTTGTGAACTAGCATCTCTGATTCCAATGCAGAAGGTCCAGGGTTCGATTCCCACTATAGGCAGAAGTTTTTTAAATTCTGATTTGGACTAAAGGCCATCAGTTCTTGGGTAAGGAATTTGTAAATGGTGACTTTAGAGCTGTCCTAGCAATGAGGCACATAATAAATTCAAAATTGTTCTGAATCGGCCTTGTTGATGCCTTTGGTTTAATGTCCCCCACTGAAAATCAGTTAGGCCTATATTACTGAGTGGGTAGACTCTAAATACAAATTTATTAATTTAATTATTGTGTTTGGGCTTCAGGCCTATATATTTTTATTATAGTGTAGGTGGAGGCTTATAAATATAATACAATGTCAAAGTGGCAAGAGTTTTTATTGGCACATTTGTGATATTGTTGGAAATAGTGTTGCATAGGTGCATAGTAAAATGTGGGGCCTATGCTATCTTTGATTGTATTGATGTAGATAGTGTAGGCCCTAATGTGTTAAATGTCTTCAGATTTCTATATTTTTTACATGATTAGGCCTATAATAGGTGTACTTGCAACCGTGAGTGCTTTAACCAGGTTTTGTAAGATGTAATTTGTGAACCCATTTAGGCCTAATGGCGTAACTTACATTGCTGTTGTCAAATCACAATCGTACTTCGTATGTTATCATATTATGCTAGCCTAGTCATTACTTACAATACTATAGTAGTGTAGGCTTAGTAACTGCATTTTAGGTAGACCCTACACTACACTCATTCTGTTTGGCCATACGGGACCGAACAAACAAACAGACAAATTAATCATGAGGAATGCCCGTTCGACTTGCGTTGTAGGCTACGTTTGCTGCACTCACTCATTCTAATTAATGTAGGACCTACCACCGCCACCAATCACGTTTTATATAAAAGTAGCCTGATTTAGGCCCTATTGTGTTCCTAAAAATAATATTTCCAGTTCCTATATCTTGTTATGAGTATGATCACAATTAAATGCACACATTTTTTAACGCCGCCCGCGTCAGGAACTCTGTAGTTGGTGATGCTGTGGTCTGCAGGTTTTGCAGTCCTCACCGCAGAGCCTGAGCCTGTGAGCTGGGTCATAATGCCGGGTTGTAGGGGAAATACAGATGATTGGGTGTGCACTGTCTGCAGTTCATTGCCGTAGCTAGGGCCCTCGCGCACCCACTCACTCAATACGTTCAGTGGCAATGTTGGCGAGCAAGTGGGCTATCTTAGTGTTGTATTTATTTGCAATCGTGGACAAATTAATATAACCAACAGTCTTGTCATTGCAAATACTGTCAATCTTTTAAGTCAACGTTCATTTGATACTTTATCGTTGAAACTTGAAACATAAATGAATTTTGAAATCGGCGGACAATCAAACATTATGCAATAATTACGATTAATCATCAGTCACATCAAACAACTGTTAATAAAAAAGTGGCAAAACACCTAAGAATACTCCAATCACACTCCAAGAATAAAAAAAATCCTGGGCTGTGTGCCCCGGAGCCGCATTAGCTAGGAGGCCTTCTTTCCAGGCCCCATTGTACAAAAATATGTGGACTTTACCCTGGAAAGAGCGTAATCCTATTTAAATTTTTGATCAAACCACTGCTGACCCCTCACTGTAAACAGTCACGCGCTGCTACTGTGCAGTGTTTGGTTGGATAACACCACAGTGTTGCCCTCAGAAAAATGTATTCATTCAGCGCTTTTTCCAAAACTACCATTGCCGGGTACTGAGATTTTAGGTAGAGGCACAATAAAGGAGATCTAGGGTTGATTCTATATTACGGTAGGCTATAAGCTAGCTTGGGTAACTTTATGTTGGTAATTGGTTTTGTGGTACCTAAGAAGAGTACTAAGTACTTTCTGTATTTATGCGAGTATAGGTCGCAGGTATAGGCTATTTAAATTTATCAAATTAAAAAAGTGGGGTGCGGCTCTTATGAGACTCTTTAACCCTTTCCAGTACAACAACGCCTCTGGGACGTGATAGATCGCCGTGACGCTCCGTACAACGACGTCCTGGGGACGTCGTTGGTGCGCAAGTTCAAATAACCCGCCATATCTCCGGTACCAGCAGTCCTATCGAGTTCAAATCTTTACCGCTAGATAGCAGAAGGTTCCGCGCGTAAGAATATCGAGGCGACTGCATTACCGGCGTGAAACGCACATTGATACATCGATGAAAAACATCCGAGTTTGTTTTGTAAACACGCCGGCCGTCAATCGTTCCGTCATGGCTGCTAAGCGACCGAAGTTGACTGTTGATGTTGTTAACAATATTCTTTTTGAGAGTGACTACAGCGATTCTGACAACGATGATAATGTTTCTATTTCTAATAATAGTTCTAGTTCAAGTGAAATGGGAGATTCTGACAGTGATGATGTTGATTCAAGTGATTCAGGAGTTTCTAATCATGACAGCGCCGGTGTAGGCGTAGGCCTAGGCGTAAATAATGGCTGGGATTGGATTCGCGATAATAATTATACAGACATTTTATATTTTTTAATTGATAACTTCTTTATTGTAAACCTATCCTGAAAATTTTAAGTTAATTGGTTGATAACTTTCAAAGCTACAAGCACAAGTGTATATGGTTTCGCTTTACTTTTGACCGCTTGGAAATTAAATAGGTATTCCCAGGTAAAATAAATGGAAAATAACCGTACTGGAAAGGGTTAAAATTTGAGTGGTCAAAATAAGGACGGCCATTATTTGATGGTGGCCTATAATCGAGTAAATACGGAATTTGTATTCTACAGTAGGTAGCGGTCTTGTCGAGACTAGGCCTTTGCTGTTTAAGCCTATTTCTCAATTTTTTACTGCATTCAGTGTGAAATAAGGAGTATACTTTCATTGAAATTATGCATTATTTCTTCTTTGTTTGTATATGCAAATAAATTTATGCCTGTCTACAGTGCTCTAGTTCACTCAGGCCTGCAGCAAGTAGAGTGTGAGCAAGTTAGAGCTATATTTTACATTCCTGTATCCTGTATGGTATTCAAAAAGTAAATTCTTGTACACCATAGAAATTAAGTCTACTCTATAACAATGAATCAAGCAAGGTAATATACTTTTTTCTCTTTTTTTCTGTGCAGAGAGTGGCTTCGTCAGCCATTCTTCTTTCTTGCTATCCGATATAATTTAAAAGAAATTCTGAAGTGCGGCGCACCTGAAAATGTGTGCTCTGTCTTGGGACTCAAAATTACATAATTTACAAGTGGCCGCCGCCGGTTTGGTGGTGATGTTGAATCTGTTCAGATGGTGTTGCAGAACGTCATGGCCAGTTGCAAGCCGGAACTGGGCTGTGGCAGTTTTACGAGACCAGTTTTTGTCTGGCTCTTTTTTGATCTCATCCCACAAAGATTTCATTGTTGCAGCCTCTTCTGTTCTGTTTTTGAAGACCTTTTCCATGATATACTACACATTAGGGATGCACATCGATATATTTTTCATTATCAATAATTAAAATGGTGATGTCATTATCGAATCGATAATATCGATATCACCAACAAAGCCTGTTCTGACCTATAAGTGGAACCTCAAGTGTAGCAAGTGTAAAGGCCCATCCACAACCACTTGGCGCACGTAAATTACAGAAATTTGTTGATTCTATTGAATTTCTTTCCTATACAACTGTTCACATCCAAGTTCGTGAATTTACCGCAAGCGAACGTGACGAAAAGCTGAGAAAACTTCTAACTTTTCGGTAATTTACATAATTTTTGTAATTGGGGAATTCACAAAAGGCTTAAAAATACCTATCCAAATCAACTAGAGTTGTCAAGATGATTCACCAATCACCATCAATCACAATCAATAATAGTATGAATGCAGAATTAAGTGATTGTTTTCTGTAATTTTCACGCGTTAATTTTTGTGCGCCAAGTTATTATGAATGGGCCTTAAGTCAAAACAACACAAGCATGTTTTGTTTGCTGCCTCCCAGTCTTCGATGTCATGTGTTTGGCTTTCGTTATCAACTGATAGCTCATTTCATTTCCAATCATAAATCTCGAGTGTGACACCACAGCCCAGCCAGTGCTTTGCACGAGATAATCTCCATCTTAGGGTTTTGGTTCGTGCCTCTATTGACCAATTGTTTGACTATTTTGATATCAATTATTGACATTATACCTTATTGTCGACGTAATTAAATTGTTGTTTATTGTGCTATCCTACTACACATACAAATACATTCTAAATTTACAAGCCTTCACACTCGAAAGCATTGAAAATCTAAAAGAAGGGCCATCTTATTATACTCTTGTACAGTGTTCATTTACATGGCTTTGGAACATTTTTAAGTGGTCACAAAAGCTTAAACCAGACCCGAGCTATTAGAGTGTCAAGATGATTCCAAAACGGTTCCAATCTAATAGAGTGGCCAAAAACGTTTGTCGGATTTTAATTTTACGTCAATTTTGTGCGCAAGTTATGATGGCCTTGAAGTAATACCAAGACTTTCGGTACAGTCTGCTTGCACTGCCCAATTCGATATGTTTGTTTCTATCAACTGTAGCTCTTTCATTTCCATCATACGAATCTCAGAGTGTAACCAACACCTCCATTTGCTTTGCAAACCCATTAGGTTTATCTAACTCACTTAACAATAGTTTAGAAAATAATCACATTACCTGGTTACCCCCGGTGTTGTCAGCGAACCGTGGGGGGAGTTTCCCCCATTGCGTACCCTTCCTACACCATTATTAAAAATTACACCAGCCTGACTGCATTCTGGCACAGCTTTACAAAATTGAATTTGCATGAACTATTATAGTATTACATATCAACATATTTTAAATCCTACTACTAGTTGCAAATTGAATTTTGGAGCAGTACAAGGATACTACACTCATGGGGTGAAGTAGTTTTTTGTACTTACGTGCATACTTATTTTGTTTGGTGCACAAACATGGAAGGGTGCATGAGCTTGGCCCTTCTTTTAGATCTCAATGCTTTTGAGTGAGTAAAGTTTGGCATTTTTGGTTTTTACAGGTTTTTGGTATTTGTGTTCTTAATTTTCTGCTAGAATACCTATACTGAAATATAATGTTCCACTTGGCCCACCCGCCACCCATATGGTGATTCTGGTGAATACGTAGTTTTTGTGTAGAGTGAAGTTACTTTGCTTGGCGGCCCTAGGGAGAACACTGCCTTAGCCCTTTCGGGTCGGATTTTTTGTTTATTATTTAGAAGGCGGTGGATCTGTTTACTGTAAAAAGAACATTAAAACACTTAAATGAGTGCCCAATATATACAAATTTTCATCAAAAAAAAATTTAAAAAAAAAATTCCAAATTTTTTTTTAGCAATTTTTCAAAAAAATTCATGGGGGTGTAGTATAGGGTGCAAAACACCCTTGTCGGCTGACAGCCGACATACGACCGGAAAGGGTTAGATTTGATTTGTAATTATTACAAATGTGGTTAGATCATTGTACAGTTGTTCCGAAGAATGTTTGTCAATGTTGCCGACATCGACGGCCAATTAGGAATCAACATTTTAAATTGAGGCACGCTGATGGTTGAAATTCACTTACCCAAGACGTCTGCATTGGCAAACTTGCTTCAGAACAACTCTATATGGGTATATGCCTAATCAGGCCTCGAATTTAAAAATATTTAGCACTCGTAAATTTACTAGTCCGAAATTAAAAGCACTAGTCCGTATTCCTACTCCAAACCACTACTAGTACTACTATAACTTAAAATGGACCGTGTTTATCTCCTACGTTAGATATCTCACAAACAGAACAAAACATCTAATTTAGTTGTTGGTCAAAACGTAGCCACGTGTGTTCTGTTAGCTATCGTTCTAGAAAAAGGCGCACTCGATTCTTCTCATATTTTGCATTGTCTGCAGTAGGATTAGGTTTCTGTTTCTTGTTTGGGTTATCAACTCCTTGTTAATACCGCCACATTTTTGTTGACCGCGTAGTTTGAAACGCAATGTTCACAATTTATGGTACGGCTCACCAAAGGAGTGATTTCCAAAAGTTACTTGCCCGCGCAACAATAGCCTACACTCGCCTCGGGCGAGCGTTAAATTCGAGCCCTGTGCCTAATAAATAATATTTTATTTTTAGTTCCGTATCACCATTCACCATCTAAAGTTGTTTCTGTTTTTGCATTGCTCTGGTTTAAATTATCACTAAACAATTTCAAATTGATATACTGTATGTATAAGTTTAGATTTGGGGGGGGGGGGGGGGTTGTTCCCAATGATTTCCCCACCTGTGAACTCTTCTCCAATCTAAACTAAACTAGCCGGTTGGCCATTCCACACTTTGTAAATTGATGTACTATTAGATCACTTGCGTGGTTAAGCCAATCCCAAATGTGTTTTATATTTTGTCAAATATGAATAAAAAAGGAAACATATACAACTGCATGGCATGCAAATTACAAATCTGGTGCTATCAGAACATGAAACAAAATCTGTGTTTGCAATTTTGTTTAGTAGGCCTATACACAAACACAATGGCTATCTGCCTCTTCAACATGATTTTGTAAATTTATTCCAAGAGTAACTTCAAGGGTGATGCCTGTGTTTCTCTATGTTTGTTATTCTTTTGTGTTTATTCTTAACATCATTGTACAGCCAAACTAAACAAATAGCACTCTTGCTACAATTTTCCATAGAAAAATATTTTTACATCAATCCTACAGAAACTAAACGATTCCCGTTGAATTTACTGATGTAGATCTTGATGTAATAATACATATTTTAAAGGAAATCATTTATGTGAAAATTTTCAGAATTTGTGTCCATTGAGCAAGTAAAGTAGTCCTTCAATTCAATTTCTACGGGACCTTAAAACGCCAGTTTGAATTCAAACTATTTTCAATTTAAAGAAATTTAACATTACAATACCTAAAGCTTCTGTAGGGACTAGATCACTAATCTGAAATAACCAGTATGAATTAACTATGATTTGGGGAAAAACTTGTCACACCTTTCAAGATGAGTTTCATTACGATATGTATTCCCTATTATGACATGTAAGTGGGTGGCATGGTGGTGGTGGTCATTTGTTGTTGACAATATTTAAAGGGGTATTTAACCGCTAAACTCAAAAAATATATTTCATTCAGGCTAACTAGTAATGAATTTAGCAATTAACAGAAAAATTATTGGGGCCACCATGACCTCCCAAAAAATTGTCAAACATGACATTTTTCGAGCTAGGTCCCATTGGCAAAAATCTCCCATAAGAAATAACATTGGGACGATCTTTATGCCCCGTGACCTTGGAGGATTTTGATCCAAAAAAAAATTGGTCATTATTGACGTACTCTACAGCCTTTCCTGTAAATTCTCTATATTTTGTTTTGTTATTTGGGCAAGTAGTTCGGTCAAAATATGCAGATTACCAAGATGAAGTGTGATTTTGGAATGCATATTTTTGCGTGTTTGAGGGTATATTTGGGCACAGTTTCAAGACACGATGTTATAAAGGGGCATTTTAGATTGGTACTATGGTCTAGTATCTATGTGTAGAGGTAATGAGAAATGGTGATATAAAAACCCAATTTCGTTTTAAAAAACCAAATTTCGCGTTTTTCGCGATTTCAAAAAAATTGTCAAAAACGTTACTAAAAAATTAAAAAATCACTAAAAAAAAATTGTACGCACTGTTATTTTGGTATACTATTTTCGCGGAAGCCGTGATACGCGCCGTTATTTTGGAGGTATATTTCCGTGAAGCCCGTGACGTCACGGTACCCGCCTACCGCGCGCGTAATATTCGGTCTGGACCGGCACCTCCACCAAAAACTGGACCGGCACCTCCACATCACTTTACATTTTCCACACTAAAAGGTCCAATTTCGCGATTTAATTCGCGTTTTGACCAGTTTGATGTAATTTCGTTCGTTATTTCGCGCTATACACGAAATTTCGCGAAATTCGCGTTTCAAAATGTGTTTTTCCATCACTAAATGATGTAATTCGTCGACAATATTACATTTTAGGCAATAAAAAGGACATTAAAAAAAATTCGCGAATTTCGTTATCACATTTTTCACTACCTCTATCTATGTGGACCAAAAAAGAAGCAGGTTAAAGCCAATTTAAGAAATTTCCCAAAACACCAATTTTCGCAAATTTCTGGATCAAAAAAATTAAAAAATTCTTGTTAAATCACAGTTACAAGATATAATCATTTTAGTGTAGTATTGTGCTATAGATCACGTGTAAAAAATCATTTTTTGGGTTTTTAGCCCCTTTAAGCACAAATATGGTAAAAATGTAGTCAAAAATATTTTCTTCTATGAACTATTTAGCACCTCTGAAATTATATTTCGCCTTCTTCATCTTCACCGACTTCGTAAACAAAATAAATTTGTAATCTAATGGGTAGACTCAAAAACAAATTGATTTGTTTTAAGAATTATTAAAATATAGCCTACCTACATTTTTTGGGACCTCAATGTGGTTGTGGTCTTGGTGAATGTAAAGTTTGAATTTTAATTCTGTCAAAAGTAGATTTTACTAAAGCATCATTCACAAAAGTTTGTTCTAATGCGTAAGGCGCAAGGTGTAAGTCGCATGGTGTAAGTTTTAAGAAATGTGAGTCGTTCACAACTGCCTACGTATTAGACGCTCTCTTCTCTCTCTTTTCACTCTCACACACACACAGCTTACTGTTCTGATTGGCTCGTCAGAATTGGATTGTGGGTACTTCGTTACGACCTTAAGCCTTGCGACTTAAAACGAGATGTGAACGTTCCAATTGAAACACATACTCGGCAATACAAAATATTACACCTTAGACCTTGCGCCTTATGCCTTAGAACTAACTTTTGTGAATGATGCTTTAGTAAAATCTAACTAGTTGTGAATGATACCTTAGTAGACTTTGTTTCTATCCAATAATGTACAAGATCATGTATTTTTCTTGAATAAAAGTATGTTGGTTCTTTTGTTATATTTTAATCGAGTGAACTAAGATTTACGGCCCAAGTCAACTCCATGTCACTTTCCTTTCATGACTTCTCTTCCTCTATTGTCTGTCTAGAATGATAAAGTTATTGAAGTCCTTTTTGTATAGGCAATAATATGCCAAGAGCAACACAATGCTTCTTCATTCATGTTTCATTATTACTACACTTTTGTTTTAAAACAGATTTGAAGCTGATTCCCATCGACACCTCAAAGGAGACACTTGGCTGGAGATGCCATGCGGGTAAGTTTAAATGTCAATGTTTCGCTAATGGCTAACGAGCCTGATGCTATTCAATCCGATCCTCTAAAACGTGTTAAAACTTACTTCATATATTTTCAACAATACATTTATAAAATTCTAGTTTTCTTTTCTGTTAATCTACTTTTATGCGATTTTAAATCCGTTTTTTTTTTTTTTTTTTACAAAGTAATGGAATCTGTTACTTTGTCCAAAAAAGGATTGGAACATATTGACATTCTTCGACAAACTTGGGTAAATCCATTAAAAGTTACCAATTCTTGAAAGAACTGAATTTTTAATTAACAAAGCGAAGACTTCAATTTGACTAGGGCCTACCCTGAGAAAAAATGCTAGGGTGTTTTTCTGTCTGTTTGTTCACTCTTTACCGGTCAAGTGGAACTTCGATCTGCTTTGAACTGAAGTACAATCAACTCAATTATCTAAATCACAATCACAAATTTGTTGAATTTAGGACTGGTGGGAGATTGGCAACTTTCTTATAGCAACTAAATGAAGCATTTGCAAGTAGCGTCAGTTGTTCGTTTCAGGCAGTAGGGAAATATAAATATATTGTACAAATTGTAATGTTGACTACTGAATCCTGCTTGTCTTCCAGATGTAAAAAGGATTATTAAATTTTATCCAAGTATGTAGGCTACAATAACTTTTAAAGTTACAACCTCCTGTTCAGAATATGTTGCAATGGCTTTCTATCAAATACTAGGTACCCGAGAACAGAGAACCCACCGCAGGTATATCCTCATGTGATATGTTTACTTGTACTGAGTAATGTTTTATTTTCTAGAAATCATTCTTAACTTTTCAATTAATGAGTTTTTTCAATTCAATTCAAGACAATTTATTTATTAAATTACCGTAAATTTGTATTCTTCTAAGACGGACAACTTTTAACAAAAAAATTCCATTTAAAAGTCGCTCGAACCACTTTTCACCTGCAATTTTCACCAAAAACTGAAAGGTTAAAAAATTTAGTGGTTACTTACTTGGCTATAAGTCTCTATACATTTCAAATAATTGTCTTCTACCCATGCTTTGGACACACAAACAGCCCGTTTGGTGACTAAAATCAATCTAGAAATTATAAAATTCATCTGGATTTGTTAATTTCTACATTGATTTCCATAAAATCAATTACACCTACAACATTTACTAAAAGAGTTCCAGTGAGAGAGTATTGTTGACCACTGCCTCCTAGATTATATTAAATGCCTTTCCAGTCAAAATGTGTTATTATTGGTAGGGATGCACATCGATACTTTTTTCATTATCGATTCAAAATGGTAAAGTCATTATCGAATCGATATTACGGAATATCGATATCACCAACAAAGCCTGTTCCGACCTATAAGTGGAACCTCAATTGAGGCAAACAATAGTAAGTAAGTCAAAACAATACAATTGCGTTCCTTTCGCTGCCTCGCTGTCATGTGTTTATGGTTTCGTCATCGACTGATAGCTCATCTCCAAACATAAATCTCCAGTGTGACACCATCAGCCCAGCCAGTGCATGGCACAACGTGAGATAATAGTTTGGTTCGTGCACTATTGACCAAATATTTGATATTTCGATAATCAATAATGAATTTTGGTTATCGATTATCGAAATAATATCCATTATTGATTATCGATCGATAATATCGATTATCGTGTGCATCCCTAATTATTGGCATGACATTATTATTTTTTTGCCTGTCGATTCTTTGAATTTATGAATGGAGGGAGATGGGCTGCACGCTCATCCACCAACCCGACTAAATGAAGCGTTCGCGAAGCGGGTTTGTAGTTTTATGTTACAGGCAGAAAATATATTATAAAATCAATTTTAATGTGCCCCACTGAAAATCAGTTCTATAACTGAGTGGGTTAAATGTATTTTTGTTTTAAATTATTTTAAAAATGGAAATTTATTGTAAAGTTTTCTCCTGAATCCAAGGGGTCCTGCAGATTTTAAGAATCATTAAAATTTAAATTAAATTCCTACAGTAACTTTTCACAAGCTAATGTTATAACATGCTAGAATTGCTTTCTACCATCCTAAATTTACTGTTATCAATCCACATAGCTAACAGTACCGTTTTTACAGATTCATATACTTACACTTATAACACGCAAAACTCGAATTCGTGAGTTTTCCCGGATCAATCGATGATTCAGTACTGTCATTAATTTATCTGTACGATATAACTAGTAAATAATAATGTGTGGAAACACTTTCTGAATATTTCCACATTACAAACATGTTCGGTAGAGGCTAGTCCTGCAGCAACGCACGTCACCCACACTTGCTTTTTTTTATTTATTTATTTATTTATTTATTGTCTGTCCTATTCACTTATAAAAACTGATTTACAAAGGAGGACAACTAAATAAATCTAATAACATAGATGCAGAAACAACAATAAACTACATTTTAAGTAAATATTTGAAATAGTAGCATTACAACAACAATGCATTAAATACAACAATTTTGGTAACAAATTAAAAGTGATATTAAATGCATTTAATGAATGAATCAAATATAAAAAAGGGTGGGGAATGAAAAGAAAAGAAAAGGAAAAAAGAAAGAAAGAAAAAAAGAAAAAAAATCATTAAAAAAGAAAAACGAAAAGAAAAAAACTGATTTATTAGACGATCCCACTCAAACGAATATGAGGTTTGCCAAAAATCAGGAACAACAAATCAGGGAGTATAATCAAAAAACTTTCGCGGAAGAAACCACCGAACGCAAAACTTTATTCTTGTAAGTAAGTAGGCCTATAAGTTGTAAGTAAGTATATGTAAGTAAGTAAGTTGTGTTTTATAACACTAGAGTATCAACTCTTATGGAAGACCTCGTGGTAGTTTGGGACTAGGATAACAATCTAGACGTTGTTTACTCGGCGGTTTCTGTGCCCACTTCAAGGGCTTCCGTTGACGGAGATGATCTTGTCAAACCCTTTCATCCACTCCCTTCCCTTCCCAGGTCCAGACGGGGAGGAATCAAACCGTATCCTGGATCAGACACTTGTTTTCAAAGCAAACATCTTTTTATTCAAGTTTTTCGGGGATAACTGTGTCATATTTGAAGAGCAATCCGCCCTTCTTGTAAAGTTAAACGTAGCAACTGCTTCCTGGCGCGACACTGTTAAGTTTCGGAAAAGAATTGCAAGTTTCAGAGTCGGTAACAAAATTAAGACATGCTTTTTGTCACATTTATCGTATTATGTACCTTGAGATATTTGCAATTACGTTTGATTTGTTAGAAATATGATCAGGGACCATGCCATTTGCCCAGCATTCGTCTTTGGACTGTGGAAATGTTATAAACCTTCAGTCAGGATTGCAGGTTTCAATTTACTGCCAAGACCGTCAAGGAAATTGTCCACATAGGGAGGCCAATATTAATCTAACTAAATAAACAAATGCGTTACAAAATAGATGTCAAATTCCGAACTAGCCTTGTCTATATGCTGGCGTCGCCGATGTGGGATGAATCGTGCCCCACCAGCGAGCTTGACTTGAGTTGTACCAATCGCTGGTTACTCATAGATGGCGCCAGCGTCAATCAATTCTCTCGCATGGTGGGTACGCTTTTTTAAAATACAGATTTATATTTTACTTTGCATTGATTTTAATAGTCTCGAGGACAGTGAAAAGTATAACCCACGCAGTGTAGTGTATTATCTGTGGATAGAATGTACTCAATGTTATAATGTCAGGGTTTACGATCCTGTGTCAGGATAGAAGTTTCTGAAATCACCTAACTCTCGGTGAACCGTGTTGTTTTGTCGCGCCGTCCGTAGTCTCAGCTCTCAATCCAAGTGAGGTCGAATCCCGTACTAGTCGCATCCTGCACTCATCTTATCCGTGGGATAACAAGGACGTTATATATATATGAGAGGGGTTTGAGTTTAGTTAGTATAAGGGCGCGTCAACTGTAATGCCATAATGCGTCACTCTAGCCTATGATAGTCTATAGGGATGAAAGACCCATCCAGGCTTATGTAGGAGGAAGAAAGGGAATGTTCCCGGGTACTCAACACATACCTCGCTCGATCGTCTAACAACGACTTTGACGTGTTCCTAGTATTAAATCACTCGCAACTAAAAATTCAAACTGTCAATTAGTTTCATCAGTGGACGCGGACACATCGCAAGCCAAGTCTTGCATGTGCAATACGTCATCATGTGGTTTCTGCGTCACGTGACCCCCTGACCTGGCTTGTCACACGGTAAACACCTCGGTCTAGAGTGATAAGGGCTGCCTGTTCTGTTTGTACAGAGGGTAGATACGACGCTAGGTCTGAGAACCACCAGGTATACCCTCTAGTGATGGTATGGTGTTCACTTCTACCGAGTTATATGAGTCACTTTCTAGAAATTATATGAACTTTTTAATTACTAACGTTTTACATTTCAATCCAATTTACTTAATCTATTTAATTGATCGCAATTTCAATCGCAAAATCCCTCAAATTTCATTTTGACCTATTTACACCCGAAAAGATTATAAAATCTGGAAGGTTGTTGTTGGAAGGTGGTTGGTTGGTTGGATGTCGCTACGAGAGACCATAAGTGTCTCCTTATAAATCTTTGGAAATCTAATAACTAAAAAAAAAAAAATGATGGCCTGTTTACGGTATATATATTGAAAATGTGCTCTGATCGCAACAAACACACATAGAGCAAAACTTAAAGTCAAACCCAAAGGACGATTAATAGAGTTTTATAGTGATTCAGAATAAACCTCTGCATTCTGCATTAAAATCTGGTTTGTTCGAGCTCATCCAATAAAGTCTTATTTTTACGCTATTATATTTTTTATTACATCCATTCAGCATGTATTTATGTACAGGCAGCCCACGACGTATGCTCAAATTAAATACTGTAGATAAATGGACGCCCCCCCCTTAAAAAACACAAAAAACAACGTATTTTCGTGTTATTACCTCTTCCGCCGCGCCCGACCTCTCTTCTGCCCCCCCCCCTTCCCCGTCCTCCCGGCAAATTACCACATGAATATATATCTTGAGTAATAGCCTATGGCAGTTTAATTAAACTTGTCAACAGTTTATTTAATTAAGTCTTGCTAATGAGTGGGCCGGTCCTGGCGGCAAGTCTTCGCGGATGGTTACCCTCGCGTCTGCACGGGCGCGGCGCAACCCTTGCCCGCCTCGGCACAGGAAGTCGTCGTCTGTCACGTGGTTACAATCAGCTCGTGATCAGGAGGAGGAGATATAGGTCTGGGTTTTATTATTCTAGGGTGATCAGTAACGCGGGTAATGTGAGCGCATTGGGCTATAGTTGCAGCATGAACATTGGTTGGATATTTTAATTCGAGTCGGTCGGGGATAGTGTTGAGTTGGACGCATCACTAGCGCAGCCGATCATAGTGTTTTATTAATTAATTAATTAATTATTTATTAATTTATTTGAATCGCTCCAAGCATGGAAATGGGGAGTACCTAAAATTAGGAGCGAAGATATATTACTTACAAGTTACAACAGATTGTCGAAGAAGGATACAAAAATAAAATCCTCCAGATTGACATCTCTTAGTGTTTGAATTTTCCCTTTCGGGTGGTGATTTAGATGACCTCCTGACCTTAGGGTCACCAAACATGTTCTGTATAATGTGGATTGGCAGTGTCAACCAGAAAACTCATGTCAATCGAAGGTCATGCTCGGTTTTTGCTCAAGCATGTAGACGGAAATGTTAAATGCAACTTTTCTAAATTAAAACGCTGTTTTCGCACCTCTTCTCATCTCTCTCATCTCCTTGCTCTGTCGTCACGCTCACCCTCGCTACGGCTAGCACATACGGCGCACACGCCTGGCTACAACTTGCAAGAGTGATGATGTACAAGTACAAGACAACACGACTACGAGGCTAGGTCTGGTTTTTCTCCTCTTGATATCTGATACACGTGTTGATACGAGACTGGTGGTCACAGGGCATCCATCATGGTGGTATCAGTAGAGCTGGAGGCCATCTTCTCACATCTGTCTCGGCCATGCCCTCCCTCCCTGCGTCAGCACACTCTCTTCCCGTGCTTAGAAATCTAGGGTTCAATTCGAGCAAGTACTCACTTTTAGAGTCTATAAGAAAATGGATAAAATATGAATTTTATGTTTGTTAGAAGACTGCCAAATCCCAAATTGTCAGATAGTACTCTCTACATCGTGCTCCAAAATTGCAACAATCCAAGGAACTTTTTTATTTGGTTGGTGTTTTCTATTTAAAAGACTGGTCTCTGGTTGTCCACTTTCTCGTGGCGATGGCGTCGTCTCCGATATATGGCTTATGCTCCATAAGTCCAACTCGCAACCTTCTCGTGGTTTGGCCCGTGAGTAGGGGAGTTTCACTCCCTGAAACTAATGGCGAGCTCTGGGTCGTCGTCGGGGAACTTTCCCCTTCGACTACCTCCCCGACGGCGACGACAATGACAACACGGACGGATGATGACACAGACGAAGACGACCACGACGTGGGGGAACCCCCGCCCTCCCCATACGCTTGTGGCTGATTCTGACCAGCACAGGCCTGTCCACCCCTTGTCCCCCGCGTCTGAAAAGTAGTATACATGGTGATAACTCAAACTTATAGAAATTGTTTTATCTTGGAGGCGCAAATAATCTTAGCTGTTAAACTAATATCTTTAAAATAGTCCCGAACTGAAAGTCAGTTATCACTGAGTGCGAGCAACCTAAAAATTAGAATATCTCTGCTGCTCCTAGCTTTCGCTCTAAACTCCATACTCTTAGACCACCCTGGTACTTAGCGAAGTTTCACTACCCAGCTTGCTCAAGCGGAATAGAACCTAAGATTATTCGGCACACGACTGAAAACTATCCAAGAAACAGAGTCATGTTGCATATGTTATTATTTCACAAGGCTCATGTTCGGGTGTACGCCGACTCCGACGATGTCGCCAGGTCTTACTCACCCACACAACCCAGTCAAGTTAACCCTTATATCCCGAGATTGATTGTTCACAAGTTGACTCAACCGAGGCACAGCCAGATTGGGTTTGGCTACGGTTATTACCCGAGTCTCGAGTACCAGCTACTAATTGGTGCAGCATCACACCATACCCTTAGCGCCATCTGCTCTTTATTACAGTCTTCGTGATACTCGGAGGCAGTGGCGTGTTAGGGGGACTGGAATCTGGAAAACAACCGTAGAGAAAGATTGTAGCTTGGACGATAGTTTTTCATGTTTGATTTGAATTTTTAATTAATTACAACTATTTACTTATTATTTGATACGAATTAATTGCATTAACACGAAATTAAGGAGTGCCCACCAGCCAATGGTGTGGTGGAAGATGTGGCGGATTAAGGTACGTCATTTTTAATCAGCAAACGAGCAAGGTACTCAGTTTGTGGTTGGTTTACACGAGGTAAAGACGCTACTCGAACTCGAATTAATTAAATACAAAAATAATTTGGATACATTTTTAATTTCTCGTGGGTAACCTGACCAGTTTGCAATGCACGCTGCTTTTCAGGTGTCTAATAGGTATTTTGGAATTTGGATAATTGTGAAGGGAATGTCCGAGGGCTGTTACCCAATCTCTTGCACTGAAGAAAACATTGGAAAACATTTTCTGTCATGATCGGTGGCAGGATTTAATCCCGAAACTTACCAATTCTGAGTATG
Source organism: Sweltsa coloradensis (assembly GCA_024449915.1). Taxonomy (NCBI): domain Eukaryota; kingdom Metazoa; phylum Arthropoda; class Insecta; order Plecoptera; family Chloroperlidae; genus Sweltsa; species Sweltsa coloradensis. The sequence goes on from JAMZAV010000445.1 coordinate 569,503, forward strand.
GTGTTTTACACTTGAGCTAAAACTGTCTGTTGGGTAATAATATGATTGACTTATATTTACTTATGATATTAGCCTACACAATTATTATAAATTAATTTTAATAATAATTTTGAAACGAATACTGTAAAAGACACAATAAAAAGTAATCTCTCAATAAGGTACACAGCCAAGCGGAGTGCGGTACCTGGTTCCCAAGCCCCAGATAAGACTGTTGTACTCACAGCGAGGTGACAAACCTCCGTAAACCTAACCTCGGCTCTAGTGTTTCTCACGAACTAGCAAACACGTTGAGACTACAAACTTATCTCAGCCACCCTTGTTTTCTTTGATTGTAAATCACTTCAATTGTGATCGGGCCACATAGTCGTACAACAGGAAGTCTGGCGAACATGGCTGGATAGCTTGAGGCAGGCTCTAACTGCACGTGGGGACCGGGGCAGGAGCATTGTTCTTGTCGCGAAGAACTGAAATATGCTTGTCTCTTTCAGCACATAATTTTATTGTTCATTTTCCCTTTAAATAATTTATTTGAGAGAATTATGAAAATTTTTCAATATTTCTTCAAATTGTTGTTTTCCTTAATTTTTAAATAGTTCTCAACACTGGATGGATTTTTTTAACTTCTGAATTGTATTAAATATAACAAAATAGCAAGATTTTTTTTTATTAAATTTGGTAAAATCAAATGTTTCATTCTTCCGAATACATTTTGTTTGTTAACTCGATTAAATCTAAGTTCCGGGACATAAAAGATTTCGCAAAAACAGGTTGATTTTACCATGGAGTTTGAGAACTCCATGATTTTACCATTCGTTATCTCGCTATTGTGTTATGTTTCTATCACACCAAGTGATGTAAATTTTCATGAAAGTCAAATTTGTGAAAACTTTGCTGAAAACTTTTCAAGCTGTGAAAAGTTCATGTTTTAGTCGCTTATCACCGTCGTTTCAACTTAAAATTTTGACAGCATGATTGGTAGGCCATAATGGCCTACCATAAGTCATAGATTATAATTTTGTCAGGCCCTTTACCTCTAAATCAGGAGAAAATACCATCATAGCATAGTTGTTCTTGTAAGGACGAGGAGAATTAATTACAGGACATTTCATTGATGTAATACAAAATTTCTATGTTGACTGTTGATAATTGCTTTAGTTTGAACTTTTTATTATGAAAGAAATAGAGTCGGCCCATAGGCCTACAAAAGTAGCCAATGCCTACATTTAAAAAAATGCATAGGCCTACAATGTCTAATGTTATGTAGGTAGCCTAACAGTATACAAATCCATTTACTAACTAGGAAGCTTCGCAAATGCTTTTTCAGGCGCGTTGTTGGATGAGCGTAATTTTTAAAAACGAAAAAAGGTAAAATTGCAATTTTCATGAGAAATAATTTTTCGATTACGCTCAAATTTCACACGAATATATAAATTTATAAAATTAAGGCTCTATAAAAAAAAAAGCATTACAATTGGATAAAGCATGTAGGTGTTTATAAGTAGAATAATTTTAAAAAATTATTTCTCATAAAAAATCACAATTTTACGATTTTTTTTTCAATTTTTTTAATATTTCTTCGACTTATAACACCTACATTATTTATTCGATTGTAGGCCTAATGATTTTTTCACAGAACCTTTATTTTATGAAACAAAAAATCGTAAGTTGCGATTTTCATGAGAAATAATTTTTTGATTATGCTCAAATTTCACACGAATAAATTAATTCATAAAAAAAAGGTTCTGTGAAAAATCATTAGGCCTACAATCGAATAAATAATGTAGATGTTATAAGTCGAAGAAATATTAAAAAAATTGAAAAAAATCGTAAAATTGCGATATTTATGAGAACTAATTTTTTGATTGCGCTCAAAAACGTGGCAGTTCTAAGTTCAGAGATTTCAAAGGCCTCCATGAAATTTCATTGCAATTGGAGTAACGGTTTAGCCGGAATCGTGTTAACAGACACACAAAAATAAAAAAAAATAAAAAAATAAATAAATAAATTTAAAAAAAACATTCCGGATTTTTTTCTCCAGTGTAGTGAAATGGAATCTTTGCTTTGCTCGCTACGCTCATCCAATTAGTAATTATTAATTAATCAGTACATAGTTTTATTTCATAATACATTTCAAAACTCGAAATTTAGTGTCTTATAAGTGGCAATATTTCCAGTATCGTTATTACTTTGGCTTTAAAGCAATTCCGAATCGTATTCCAAGACCTGTAGATCTGTAGCAACCATAGATATCTTAACACCTATAAATTATATGGGATGTCTATGGTAGCAACTAGGTACATTATTACCAACTTTTTAACAACTTTTCAAAAATTTGAAACTTTTCACAAGCTTGGTGAAAAGTTTGCATGAAAGTGAAAACTTTTCAAACTTTTCATTGCAAACTTTTCGCCTTTACATCACTAATCACACCATCTGCGTTTTGTGTCGTATCACTCGATTTGAGGCGCAGATCTTGGCTTCAGATGACGTAGCAAGGGCGTGGGTTCGATTCACGAACTATGCATGACTGTAGCCTTATGATAAGTCATCAAAACCTACGTAAATTATATAATATATTTTAATGATTCATGGATGGATAATTTTTTTTAAATTACTAAGATTTAGCATGTTCAAATAAAAATCATAAAATACATTTCACTGTTAAATAACTTCTATTTTAATAAATATAAACATGTAATAGTTCAACTACAAAATATTAGCAGTCTTTATCAAACAATAAATTTAGATTACTTTTTTTAGTTTATTAAACTATGTTTTGGTATTGAAATGTCCTAAAGGACGTTAATAACTTGTTTCAATCCTCGATAAAGAGTTTCTAGTGTAAATACATTCCATGAAGCGGCTCGTGTTGTGTGTTCGATCACTGGTCTAGCATCCGAGCGAGGGTGTGTTTACAACGGCCGCATCCTCTCCTCTGTCTAATTAATATCATTGTTACACCTCAAGACAAGCGTCAAGTGTGCATCACGAGCTGCTGGCCACACCTGTGCGGGGTTTTGACACCCGTGTTAGCTGCTTTTTACAGACAGACAGACAGACAGACAGACAGACAGACAGACATTTCAATTACCAACTCCTCGACTACAGCGCCGCGCATAATTAGACGAGTGAGCGCTGCGACTGTCTTACAACGCAGGTCGAACGGAACGGGACTCGTTGTCACATTGTTTGTAGTTTGTAAAATGTTTGTCTGTTTGTCTGTCTGTCTTTCCGGTCCCATACGGTCGAACGGCCAAAAAGATTTAGCTGAAATTTTAAACAGACATCCGTGACCAGCGTACTGGGAACTGCTAACAAAATGAGAGCAAAAATCCGTTGCGATTTAAACCTACAAAAAGTAATAAATTAAAAAATTGACTGAAAGTGTGTCGGATTTATTTAACGACAGTGATTTTGTGAAGTGAAGATTGTCTCGTGGGCTAGGTCCGGGAAGTATCAATACCTCCCATGGGCTAGGTCCGGGATTGTCCATGCCTCCCGTGGGCTAGGTCCGGGATTGTCCATGCCTCCCGTGGGCCAGGTCCGGGATTGTCCATGCCTCCCATGGGCCAGGTCCGGGATTGTCCATGCCTCCCGTGGGCCAGGTCCGGGCTTGTCCATGCCTCCCGTGGGCCAGGTCCGGCTTCTCCTAGAATCTTGTTGAGTCGTTCATTCCGTGGACTTGAGGTTCATCTGTAACTGAAACATCTTCTCCTATTCCAGGACTGGTCAGCTAAGAATCCTCCCGTGGATAGCTGCATGTCTCCTCAACGGTCACCCATCCTCCTTCAGGCCACGCTCGATGCTGCTTAACTTCCTCGCTCGGACTGGGCCCCCTCGTATCCACCAGGCTGCAGGCTGCTGACGAGAGCTGAAGTAAATCTTTTCCACATATTTTACATATTCCATTCTTGCCTGGGGTGAACCCTGACCCTGTGACAACACTGGGCACGTGTACGACAGTTTACCATGGCTTTACGTTGCAAACAATTAGTAGTAACTATTGTTTTTTTATTTAGGAGTAAGTTACCATGTATTCTAACAAAGACTACGGCGTAACGATCGGTATGTAGTCGACATTGCATATTGGAACAGTGTTGGCTAAGCGCTGAAAGGGTTGGGGTTCGATTCCCGACAGAGTTAATTTTTTTATTTTTAAAAGTCGTACGCTTTTGCCGGGAGTGTTTGTAGGTATTTGTAACAAGGCGAGAAAGTCTGTTTTATCTTCGATTGTTAATTATTGCATGCCAATACGTTTTGCTCAATGCCACAGCGTGATACAAATTTCGACATTACACATTTATTTTATTTTATGCTAGAAAAACCAAGACATGCACATTGTACACATTATTATATTTAATACATTACAAAAAAAATAAACACACATACACATAATATAAAATATAAATTAAATACTAGGGATACCGATTATTTTAGTGGCAATTATTGTTTATTTTCTTTAATAGTATGTTTACATGTATTCTAACATAGACTACGGCGTAATAATTGGTATGTTGTCAAAATAGCTTAATAGGAAAGTGTTGGCCTGGTGCTGAAAGGTTTGGAGTTCGATTCCCGATAGCGTTTATTTTTTTATTTTTAAAAGTCTTACGCTATTGCCGGGAGTGTTTGTAGGTATTTTTAACAAGGCGAGAAAGTCTGTTTTATCTTTGATTGTTAATCATTTCATGCCATTATGTTTTGCTCAATGCCACAGCGAGATACAAATTTCGGCTCTACACATTTATTTTATGCTAGAAAAAACCAAGACATGCATGTTGTTCACATTATATTATATACATTACAAACAAAATAAATATTCCCACATAATGTATAAAATATCAATTAAATACATAGGGATACCGATTATTTTAGTGATTATTGTTATTTTATTTAATAGTATCTTTACATGTATTCTAGCATAGACTACGGCGTGATAATTGATAGGTTGTCGACATAGCATAATAGGAGAGTGTTGGCCTGGCGCTGAATGGTTTGAGGTTCGATTCCCGACAGAGTTTTTTTTTTTAATTTTAAAATTCGTACGCTATTGCCGAGAGTGTTTGTAGGTTTTTATGACAAGGCGAGAAAGCCTGTTTTAACTTTGATTGTTAAAACCGTTTATCTTACGATAAAACCAAATTAACCTACGCGTTCACATTGATTCAAACTTTGATATGCAGTATGCAAATTTGAGTTAAAAAATCTGTACACTTGTCCCGAGGTTGACCAATATGGAGTAAATTTCGGTGATATCACTAATTTTTAATTCAAAATCAATGAATTAATTTAGGAATACGCGTACTAGTTAGCATAGATTTATTCTTCATAAACGTCAGTGTGAAATTTGATAACGGTGTTGTAAACCGTTTACCCGGTGAAACCAGAAAGCTGAGCGCCTAAACTCGTCTCCGATTTTGAATGCCATTATCATTATTCATATTCCCACAGGCTGCAGGCGCATGTACCTGGTTAGCCTGCCGACGTCTCTTATTGGCATGTGGTGGAAATTTGAGGGCCTATGTGTTAAGACTTTTTCCGCTGTCATCTTCCATCAGCGAGTGAAGGTTTTGAAGGAAAGCATAAGGACTGTCTTGTAAGCGACGACCAGGTCAAAAACATTCACCAAGATCGGCCCAATGACGACGACAACGACGATTAGAGGAAACCACCCCTTTCCTCCCCTCGGCTGTGGCTGGATCTGTCTAGCACAGGTCTGCCTTCCCACATTATCTTGGTGCAAAAAAGTGGTGCATTATGACCGAACGGTTGACGCGCCCTCAAACCAAATAAACTAAAACTAATTGGGACTAAGCGTGAGTTCAATCATACTTTGAATGCTGGAGACGCGAGTTCAATACCAGCCGAAGGCAATTCTGACAAGGTTTGAATCCGTTCTTGGGGTTTGGGGAGGATCCACTGAAGCAATGTCAGATAACAGCATTTGTCTCTTACGATTGAGGAAACACTCGGCCTCGCACAAAACCTTGCCACCTTGTGGTAAAGTTGATATGTTTTCATGTTTAATGTTTGTTAATCTCGCTAATGTACCGATATTTTGAAAGTCAAAGCAAAGTGCATGAAAGTTAGTTGAATGAAAGAAGAATTTGAATGAAAAAGAAAAAGAAAGGAAAAAAACATTATTTTGGGGATATAATAAAATCTCCATTTTGGCCATTATATGCAAATTTTGGGTCAATAAGAAAACGAATGTTCCATCCAAAAAATATTTTTTTTTTTTTCATTCAAGTGCCTCTTTCATTCAACCAACTTCAGTCATTTTCCGTTGACTTTCCAAATATCGGTAAGAGTGCTCTGGACTAGCCTTAAATGGTGTATTTCAAGAGTCACTTGCAGAAAACTTTATTTTTTAAATTTCGTATGTCACTCACCAATGACTGATAATTAACCTAAAAATGTTTCCGACGGTGGGAGTCGAATGAGTAACCTCCCGCATGAATCTGTTGGGCTCCTTGCTACAAGGCGATACTTTCAGGCTGGTTAGTAGCCTCTGTGTTCTCCTAAGACAATATCAAGCACCATCTGAGGGGCTCGGGATGAAAAACAAGTGCCCTGGCTTTCTAAAGGTCGTTACGAGACGAGTGTGTGAGGACTGAGGAGTGGAGAGCTCATGTCAAGTGCACAGGGATCGAATACAAAATGTGAGTGAATCTTGAGGATACTGACGCCGCAATAAATACAATATAAACAATTTCGAGGGAAAACCGCCCCTCGTGGTTATATGACTAACTGTGATAGTTAGTAGGGAATGTCCTCCAAGGACTGTTTTATCCCATGAAGAAAATGTTAGGTACACCTTCAGTTAGGATTGCCGGTGGTAGTGGTGGGTATCGATCCGTCGACTTCTCGATTCAGAGTTCCGCGTGTTACCAATGTATCAGCTACATCCATTCTTTCGATATATATATATATATATATTTCTTACACCTGCTTCCAACATATTATGTCGGGTCAGGGGGTGGCTAACCACCAGATTTTCTAGGGCACACAGAGTTTATTAACACTGGCTTGCCGGGCCTGTTATGTTCTCTTCTCCTTCAATTTCTTCGTTTTCCATTTCTTCTTCTCCTTTAATATCGTCCTCTTCTTTCTTTCTTCTTACCACCAGCTTACGCCATTTCCTTCTGTCCTCCCATAGTAGTTCTGCTGCTATTTCTTCCAAACACCAATCTCTTTCAATAGTAATTTAAATTACAATACCGAGATTAAGTATGACAAGCACTAGAGAGAGTTGTAGAGCAGCTACTAAATCAACGGATCGTCAAAGAATTTAAAAATAAAATCGATCGATGTCAATGTTTTTGGTGGAGGCGCCGGGTATCAAGACAAGCAAAGCCTATCACTAAAAATATGCCGTTGCTTGTTCTTTCATTCATAATATATGGTTGTAGTGTCGGGGCGGGCACTTGCGTTTCAAACTTTCTGGTAGTCTACCCTCCCCCCCCCATTCCTGGGGTTATCAAAAACATTTTGTAACATCCTCGTTGAAGGGTAAGGTCAACAAAAACGCATGTCAAGGTCGTCGTGTTCGGTTTTTCTCGTGAGACGTGACACATGCACAGACGGACGGACAGAAAAGTGATCATATAGGGGACCCTTTAGACTCTCTCATTACTTAGAGAGTAGAGTGTTGCAAACTAGATTAAAGGACGTTATACACAACAAATACACATTAGCAGATATAAATTATTTGAGTTCTAAAAAAAAAAAAAATCATTCGTGGTTCTTGTACAATTTTTCGTAAAAATAAATGATAGATTCCATAGTTTATTATTTATTGTAAAACACTTTGTATTCAATTACAAATATTGTCCCCTATAAGAATAAAAAAGTTTTTTCTAGAGTATTTAAATTTGTCTAGTCTTCTCTAAGACTAAAAATCTATCCTAATTCGCTAAATATTATCATATTATAGTTTCTAGTCCTACCCTCTCGGACTTAGAAGTATTTAGCACGTGTTTCTAGTCGAGTAGCTGTTGAGCCTCGACCTAGTGTAACCCGAGCTTGTACACGAGGTTCTGACGAGAACCAGGTAATGTTCTGCTAATAAGTCCATGTGAGGGGGTAACTTGATACTCCAAGTGTCGAGATGGTCTCACTCCTCGTCAAACCCGGCTCCCTGTCAGGCGTGCACGGCGAGGTTCCATCATATCTCACGAGAATATTCACCCCTAAAATATATAGCTTGACGGAAACCTACCCCCAGCCCAGGAACAACAGCCTTTCAGCAGGTGACAAAGAATTATGATGAGGACTCTGTGAAAATATACATTGATTAAAAAATATAGATCTACTTTGCAAAAGCTTGTAATAATGTTAAAATAAATACATATATATTTCGCGGTGCGACATTTAGTTTCTCTAGAAATACATAACAAATTATATCTTTAAAACATATTTCTTCACTAAAGCTAAAATAAGCTATTTATAGGAAAAATTACCAATAAATAATTGTCCCCTACAATTACAAATTGGCAAAAACTAGCATATTCACCCTTTATTCTGACCTGTTGGACAAATCAAAATCAAACATACACCCTACCTGTATTTGCATGTAAGCACGTGTTCAATGTAAATTAATGAATTTTCCCTCAATAACCTTAATTTATGTATATTTTATTTTGTTCTAGAATGATAAATGATAAATTTATAGCTTGAAGAGTTTCCATTATCTTCGAATTATTTAATTTTAACTGTTTTTAATTAAATTTATTAGTCCATATTGAGCAAATTAGTGAGAACAGTATCACATTGTACTCTGATTGTACAACGCTATGTAGACTTTCTCCCGCTCTTCTTTCTATACTATTAATTAATTTGCTCAATTATTTTGGCAATTGTGATTTTGTGTTATCAGTAGTAGTGGCATATTATTGTCCTATCAGCACTGGCAGGATGTGATATTGCGTCAGAGATAGACTTGACCCCTCGGCTGGGCGTATCTCACAGGTGGTGACCCTAGGGCCAATCACTTCCTAGTATATGGCGGCCGGATATTGGGCACTATCACCCAACAACTGACCTCTAGCTGGAATTTGGCGCAAACTCAAAACTCTATATCGTAAATTATAAGTTTGTTTTAAACATTATTTATAAATATTTCCTAGATTTGTATGTTACACAATCACTTGAATAAAAGCTCACGTACAAATTTCGGGTGTGTTTCTTCTCGCATCATCAGTCATCACGTGTGCTCTCTCCATTCATAGGAGGCCGGGGGGGGGGGTCTATTTACTAAGTGACAGCGACAGTGACAAGTGACAACAGTCGATCTCATGCGACAACTTTAGTGAGAAGAGCAAGTGAGAACTGACACCTTGAATTTTCATGCCAAAATAAATAGTAATTGCTTGCATTTCCTTACGTAACTGTTTATAAAATTAAAGAAACATTGGCAGACGGCATTAAATGTAAAATGTGTCATTGTTGCCAATACACCGCTTGTTTAATGTTTATAGCTGCAGTCAGGTGCGTGCAGCTTTTTATTGGCAATAATAAACACTGCACTTTTAAAGCCGCCTGCCACATTGGCAGACAAACAGCTACATACAGAAAATATAAGTAATTACTATTTTATTTGGTATGATGAAAATTCAAGGTGGCAGCTCACTTGCTCTTTCCACTAAAGTTGTAGCATGCGATCGACTGTTGTCACAATTAGTAAATAGACCCCCGTGACTGTTAAACCCGCGCTTCCTAAAAAATATTTTAATTTGTATCTACATTTATTAGTATTAAAAAATGCGACTTTTAAATGAGGTGGTGTTTATTTTGAAAGCATTTACAAATGTAATAATGGAGGTGCTCTAAGATGCTACTGAGTTGTTCGAGAAGACGATGGTTAAACAAGACATGCTTTTGTGGGATTCGAACCCATGTACCGCAATATGGCCACACATTTTAATTTAGATTTGTGCTCCAAACTCATAATGCCACCGTTGACGACAAAATAATGTCTTATTCACGAAGATGTATTTAATTTATTAATTATAATTATATATTACCGTGGGTTCTTATAAAAAAAATATTCGATACTTCACAATAGGTCTATATTATTAGAAGATGTATACTGTACTTATGTGATTTTAGTGTTTTTGTGGATGAGATTCCAATGCAACATATGATAATGTAAACACTTTTTCACAAGGCCAAGGCCCACTTAACTTTGCCCTTACCCCCCCCCCCCCCAAATATAATCTTATCAAAAGTAAATGTGTCGGTATCTATTTCGATGATAGGTAAACAATTCTTTAACAGAACGTGTTCAAAGCCTCATAGTGTCTATAGTTATTAACTTCGCGCTATGTTATGATGATGTACCAGCCAATCTCTTGACTAGTGTGGTACGCAGCTATCGTGTCTGGACCGTTCAGCAGGGATACGCCACGTGGAAGTATTCTTGGCTTTTCTCTTTGTCACTATCGTCACAACTAAAACTATCAGCTGCATCGTATTGCAGTTTTGTCCCCCACCCACTAAAACAATCGCTGTGTTGCGTCGAGATAACTTTAGTTTAGAATAAACATAGATATTGGAAGGTTATATCAACTCGGATAGGGAATGATAAATAGAGAGATGATTGAAAATTGAAGGTTGGATTTTTTATTTATCACATGTTCTAATGATACCAACAGTTGATTTGACAAGCAACGGAAATAAATATTTTAAATAAACCATCAAAACGATCACTAAAGGGGAAAGGTGGTATATTTTTACAAATATACCCCCCCCCCCCCCTAGCCCGCAAGGCACATCAATACTCTTCATCTTCATTTCCCACTGTCCATTCCCCCACCCCCCACCCCCCACCCACTACCAGCTTTGGTCACAGTTATTTGTTTCTTCTCAATATATGTATGAATAACTTTATTTTCTAGTCCCGCCTAAAACACTAGAAATCAAAAAGAGATGTACTAAGTACTAAATAAAATATCTAATAAGTAAACCTGGTAGACATTTAAAAATCGAAATCTTGTCACTCTGTAAGACTCCAGTGTAATTCAGTTACATTTTCTAACTGGTCGGTATTTATGGAAGACTTTAAATCGTCACTGGCCGAAGTGTACACGCAGTCAACGGTTCGAAGTAACCTTTATCTAATTTGCCGCCTAAACAGCTCTATCCTTGAGGCTCCGCCTAGTTCCCCGAAGCCTCCTCGCAACAGTCTGGAAACGAGCGAACCAGGCTTATCGGTTGTTCATCTCTGCTATCTCTCATCAGAAGGAGCTACTTGAATTTTAGCCGTTTGTGGGGAATGTGCCGTGAATTCGTATTTCCGTCGAGCGAAACCTGGAATTCGTATCAAATCCAGGATGAGCTCGGCCTTGCTTGTGCTTGGCGCCTGCGAGTGCTCTGGACTCTGCTAGATGTCGACTGGAGATACAGAGCAAATAGCTTCTCCATGACTCCTAGCTGCTTTGAAGAGCCGGTCACTTACATGCAACTTACAACTTTAATAGTTTGTACAACCAAGAAATTATAAACTTGAGCTAGACCGGGGACTGAACCCGGGTCTCCCGCTTTCCGGGTCTTTACCACAGAGCCGAAGTTTTTGTGCATTATGAATTCCACTTACTCGAGTATTTTTCGAATAGTTAAACGGTGTTAGACCACCTCCACCCAGAAAGTTTCCAAATTTCTCTACCCGGCACCTCCACCATTTGTGTACAAAATAAATAATATTTAAATGATCTAATTTATGATTGTATAAAATAAATAAATAAAAAATTGTATTTAGAGTCCACCCACTCAGTTATATAACTGATTTTCAGTGGGGGACAGTAAATCAAAGCGACCAAGCCAACCCTACCCTCTTTATACGCGGCACCTCCACCAATAATGAGATTTGGATGCTTGAATAAAACTTATACTATTTTATTTTTGTATTCTTCTTCCACGATCTGTTGATTAAGTAGCTTCGCTCCATTTTTCAAAAACTCCCGAACCCGCGCTTTTCAGTCGGTACCTAGTGGGTAGTACAAGTATTAGGTAATATTTACACTGACACTTGCCTAAATAAATCACGCGCCATTCACGTATAAAACAGGAAACTGTAGAGATTACCAACGGACAAATTGAGCAATAGTTTCCCAATAATTGAGATATCAATGTCTTATCATCGTATAATAAGAGTTAATATTGTTTACAGAAGGAGGGGCCTGAGACTGGCAACTTATTAAGGTGAAGGTTTTACTTATCGGACACGACCAAGGTGAAGGCTGGCTATGTAACAGTTGCAGTGGCGGATCTCAAAGAGGGGGTGCGCTGCCGCCCCCCGTACGCCACTGACGACTTGAAGTCGATTTCAAAATAATTCCCAATCAATAGCAAGACACGGAATTGGAATGGAAACTAATACATTTTATTTATTATTTATTTATAATTATTATTAGAAGTGTGGTCAATATAAGTCCGTCATGAATATCGTATAGTAAGTTTTGTGTAGGGATGCACGATAATTAAAAAAAATCATAAAAAATTATTTAACGCCTATCCTATTCAGTTAAAAAACTGATTTCCGAAGGACAACTTTTTGTAAAATGAAAAATTAATTTAAAAAAAAAATCAAAAAGTTAACTGCATAATGTGGTAAAACTGGCAGAAGGGCGTGATCATGATTTAAAGTTTTAAAAATTGAACACCACATTTTTTCGGTAAGAAATAGAGTGAAATATTTGAACCTTTATGATCGCGAAAAGTCAAATTATTATCTTTCACACAAAACTGTTTTGAAAAATTGAATTTGAGACATTTTCATTATTGATTATCGACTATGGCCCCAGGACTGTTAGAATAGTTTTTATCCCTAGCGTGCGAATGTACCCCTATAATTCTCAGTCAGAACTGGCGATGGCGGTTGTCGAGCCCGAGACCTCCCGAATCAAAGCACCCCTTATTCCAGTCAATGGGGGGTTCACTCAGTCAATTACACTCGCACCAACACACCCATGATTTACCCCCTTGAAACAAATACCGGGCTAGGTGTTGGTTGGCTCTGTGATGGGAACGCAAGTGTCGCGCGCTACCCACACACATGGTCGCAGTCTTATCAGTCCGGGTATTTTACTTTCTGACTTACGCCTCTAGTAAGTGAGCGCAGTCTGCAGGTTTTATAATGGCCTGGTTCTCACGCAGTGTGTGTGATGAGGATGATATAATTGCACCCTACTTGAAGTGAGGGTAATCTCAAGTGCCAAGTTTGTCTAGTGGATGGGTTGGTGATGGCGAGAAATCAAGTAGGGGGGGGGGGGGGGGGGGGGGGCGCATGAGGAATTTGGATCTCAAAGGGGGTCCAACCACTCGTTTCAGTACATTAAGGTACATAGCGATACCTTAAATACGTGCAGTAGTGGCTTTGGTTTAGCGAGATGTCGCTATAATATTGATTACCCGAGATGGTGGTTTGCCTCGGTTTACTTGTGTACTGGGACTCAGTTTTCCTATTCAGACAACTTGGCAAATTATTATGTAATCCCCAATGATGCTGCAGTGTAAAAAGTCCGAATTTAATCGATTCATACAAATATTGTTTACCGTCGTTGATTTCGATGCTAAAATAAAATAAATGTTGGTAATCTAGTTTTATTTTGAACAATCGTGATGGTAAAATCTGTATTTGTTTGTTAAATGTCGCATAATAATATGTTTATCTTATACGCGACTCTCTCAAGGTCTTTCCTCGGTTTCGTTTTCTCTTCTGTTGCGAATCAACTAACTACTTTCTAATACGAGGATTTTCACTATTCACTTGTGACATTTATTAATTAATCTTCAACTCAATATAAAAATGTTTGCTAAACTGTCTGGCATGATACATTGTTCGTGCATGTTGGACTTCACAGGATGCACATACGCCAGTAAGGTTTCGTTGTGATTAATAAAATCAAACGTTCATTATCAGTTTGTTTAAGCTAAAGATGACAAGTGATTAATTATTCCTGATCGTCATCTAGTTGAGATAAATAGATGTCGTATCTGAAACCACCGAATAACTTATGTTTAGTTCTTTCCTATAACACAGAAAAATAAATTTGTTTTGACCGCTTGCCAATTGATAAAACTCGAATCGATGACCGATTTTCTTTCTTCTTATCCACCCAAATTAAAAATCAATTAATTAAGGTATGATTATCCTAATAACTTCATAATATCACACACTAGTTAACAATGAATCATCATTGATCAATATAAAATCTATGATCGATGTCAAATAGTTCGATTTCCCTAATCTAAACAATGTAAATTCACAAAAAATGTCAGCCTGTAAAACATCGAGTTTTATTCAAAGCAACTCGACATAAAGCAAAGATATGCGAATATATAGGTTGAAATCGTGCCAAGCTATCGCACCTGTGTTGGTTTAGCACTGGAAACTGCAGCTCCTTTATAGACAATTCGCCAGGCTTTCAATACATTATCTGCTCGGGGTGTTTATCAAACTATGTCACTAGGCCTAGCTGTTCTATACACACGAGGATGATTCGATAATACAAGATTAGCACCATGACTAGTAAGTGGCCGATCTAAAAATCAGTTTTTTTAGCTTTGACTAGGCCTACATGTACATCCGGTAGGGTTATCTGTAGCACGATTTAACATATTATTGCACATTGACACATCCCCCGGATACGATTTCGCAATAGATTGCGCATATTTGTGCAAACATAGGTTACTTGTTATCATGCAATAATTTGATTCCTATGGTGGTTATAAAGTTTGGAGGAAATACATTATGGAAAACTACGCCAAGGGAGTTGTCACATCTCCACAGGGATAGATAATAACAATAAAAAAAACGTAGGTAAAATTTCAGATATGCAACTGTAGATCGTGAATCTACGATTGCACCACTTGAATTTTGTTTAATTTTCAATACTTAGAAAGTTTTGTTTTCCCAACACATGACTACATAATAGCTGGCCTGAGCCAGATATAAATACACTTTTCTTAGCTGCAATTATATATTATTAGTAATATACCAACTAAATCAAATATGCGTTAATTTAATAAGTTCATACACAATTAAGGAGTGATTAAGGGTTAAAGGTCGCAATTTAAATTATTAACCTTAGGGATTTGAGTCACTTGGATAGATGGAAAGGTGTGATGAGTAAGAATTGTTTAAAACATTTAAGACTTTCGCGGCCCGAATATATCAAAAAGGTGTGAAACTGGTCATTTCGTCGCGTCGCGTGTTTACACTTACTAAAGTGAGTGAGTTCGACGCGTTTCACACCTTTTTTAAGAATTGTTTAAACTAAACAGGTTTCATTTAATTATAGTGTTAATTGATTTAACTTTTCAAATAAATTTGATTAAAGTATTCTATTTAAATTCAAATTCAAACTCAATTTACCAATCAAATTAACACCGGAACCAGTGTTAATATATAAGACTATATTTTGCATTTCATGCTTAGAAGGATTAGGCGTTTCTCAATAATAAATACACAATATATTATATTATCAATTCTTTTATTGTCTACAAATTTTACAAAAATAATAATACGTCTTTGTCACACACGGTTTATCACTCATCACTTACATGGTGATGGTTGTGGTGATAACACTTATCAAACTATAAATAGCATCCTATATTATTATATTCTATTTAATTCAATCAACTCAATTTACCAATGAAATTACACCGGAACCAGTGTATAATAGACTATGTTTTCATCTCATGCTTAGAAGGATTAGGCGTTTCTCAATAATAAATACACAATATATTATATTATCAATTCTTTTATTGTCTACAAATTTTACAAAAATAATAATACGTCTTTGTCACACACGGTTTATCACTCATCACTTACATGGTGATGGTTGTGGTGATAACACTTATCAAACTATAAATAGCATCCTATATTATTATTGTTGGCACTTCGAACGTGACTTGCCACGATATGACAAGGAATGTCATTCTGTGGAAATAAGATTATTAACAGCAATCTTTAACAGCGAATTAAGACTATGCAATATGATCTAGGTTTTATTTATACACGATACAGACTAAAGATCAATACTTACAATGCAATGTGGTACGAGTTACATAAATGGAATATTTATAGAGAAATACAATAATAATATTGTATAGCACATCTCTACTGGGTAGCCAGATCTAGTATGGCGAGATAATACCTCAAGCTTGGGTAATTGAGAAGAAAATAGGATGGAGACATCGTAATAATAATAATAATATTATTGTGTAACTGCCAAAACCAGGACTCGAACATGTCACTAGAAACCGGCCCGTACTTACAACGTTTCGACCATGGCCACTAACTACATGGTTTGCGTAGTAATGACGATGAAGAGAACTGGAATATTATAGGGGATTTCTAATTTCGCCTTGGGAATTCGCCGCCATTTTTGCCTTCTTTGTGGCCATTTTACCGTCGCCATTTCACCCTGTACTCATTTTAACCCACTTTCTTATATCCTGAGGTGTTTATAAGATTGGAACGTGGCATGTTTATTAATTGTTTATACTTGGGAAACCACGCCGTGTGCAGTTGATTTGACCACCTATAGAGATGAATCTCTCTCTCTCTCTCTCTCTCTCTTGCGCAACTCCAAGACGCCATGTGTGTGTATGTTTACTGGCCACGTGCACGTATCATACACATTCTAGCCAGAGACAAGACGAACAAGAAGAAGAAGAAATCATGTCCATCAAATGGAATTGATTTTTTCCTCGTACTTCCGCTCGGGTATTAGGTTTTCTTTCGAGCCGTGACGACGACCAAGATGACGTCATTATTAATTGCATTCTGGTTCATGTTGGCATGTTTTGATTGTATCGCTTTGTTTTTAGACGAGAAGGGAGGTTTGATGCAGTTGCGCGTTGAAAAACGTCTGGATTGCAGTTTGCAGTGTTGACGTTAGCAAACTGAAAGATTGATAACTATACTTTTTAACCCGCTCGGTGCCGCTTTACTGAAATAAACGCTAGAGACGTTAATTAAACATATGGCTAGAAAACACATCCACATCGTTCCCTTTGCTCTAAAGTTTTAAATCAGCATCACAACACAACTGATGGCTCAGAATGATTGTAAAGTGATTTAGATCACTGATCACTAGATGTGCGTGTATTTCACGTACACGTTGTACATTTTCAAGTGTAATTTCATAGCGTTTTGTAGCGTATTTTTTTGCACTTTCAAAAACTTTTGTATTAAGTTTTCCATATTTTTATTTTGGTCATCAACTGAATGAAAATGTGTATGAACAAAATAGATACTATGTCAAATAAAATAAAATAGGACTGGAAAACCATAGTTTTAAGAACGCTATTTTCATGTACCTCTATACTGAACACACATAATTCATTAGTGATTTTGATAGATTTTCCTCGTTCAATAGTGTACAGTCTTTACATGTTGATTGGATTATTTCCGTATTTTTAAATGTGCACATGTGGATCTATAACAAAATCGATGAATCCACTACATGGTTTGTTGTTTGTGTTTGTATTTAGTTTCAAATCAATTCATTAGCAAGATTTAGGGAGGTCTTTAAAATAACTTTGGGCTCATTTGGGAAGCTACTGCAACACAACCCAGTAACATAACTTGCGTGACTTTTTTCTGGCGGTTAGTATAACCATCTTATCTATCGCACGAGCGCGGAGAATACAAGTCTTCTCACTGATATTTGTTTGATTTGGTTTATCTTGAGTGCAAATCCAAATTGATGTGAAGGTATAGAATATGTAATAAAACCCCCCTTTACCCCCTCTCCCCATTCACACACTTCCCCACCAAGGCCACATTCGTATACATTTTCTATGTTTAATACGTTCGCAAGTATCAACTTACTATATTTAACTTACGTAATTCGTATAGTTAAAAGAAAATAAACTAACACATCGTCAAAATCTCAAGTACGTATTTTATTTGAATACGATGCTTATGATTGCGTGTGAAAGTGAAACATTTTAGCATGGGAATGAGTTGACAGATGTCGCGTCTTAAATCTATATGTATTTTAATAAGCTTGAAAAGGCAGCAGCGCGAAGTATGTTTACTCTGTGCGCAGTTTAGAACGCGAGCCGGTACGTGACCAGACGAGTTGAATGAATTAAATTATCATACGCACACACAACGGATTTTCACACATAGTTAAGCTCTAACCACGCATGTTCTCCACACCCAGATACATACGTCAGTGTTCGGTTCGAGATGTCTACCAACGTGCCGGAGTGAAATGTTTCACACCGTGTTACAAGTTACACACCACGCACATACTTGATGCGGCTCGGGCACTCAAACGAAGATGGAAACAACATGTTGGGAGCCCGGACTGTAGCGGAATTATTACGATATCGGTATCCCAGAATGGAATGATGTTATCAAGTTCTAACAGTTATGGAAGTGTTACATCAGATTACAAAAATATTTTCAATATCAGAATCATGAACAATAATTGAATGATAATGACACAGAAATGACAAAAATTATCAGCATTATATAATTAGCAATTAAATATTGGTATCAAAAATACAACAGCAATGTAGGCATAAGTATAATATTATTATTTTCTAAAGAAATAACAACATGTAATTGTGACAACAGAATGCCAAACATTCAAACAACTATGGAATATGAGAAGCCTGAAATCGTACACTATTATCGTGGTGAAAATTGGAAATCAACGATTTTTACTTACTGAAATACCTAAAAATCAACATTAATCAACACTTTAACTCAAAAGTGTAGTTCTTTTCTTTGGAGGATGATCGTTCTTTACAATACCCAATGTTCACATTTCAACGTTGCTACATGGATGAATACTTGTCTGTCAAAATGTGAGGCATTTTAGTCATTCCACAGAGAACAATCCTTCGTAGCACCATACACGACTGAACGGCATACTTCACTGAAGGCACAATAAAAAACTACACATCATATCAGCTATTATCTCTAGATATACCATCTTATTCCTACTGGGAGCCATTCTTGAAACATGTCACACGAAATGCTGCAATCATTTTAACACGTGTTTTAGTTTGCATTGTTGCCGAATTAGGTCACACGTATCGATATGTACACAGACGTTCCAATATTTGCTACAACAACACTGTGTTTGTGAAATGTTTCATCGTCGCACTCGTACGCAATATTAGGGGAATCCACCAGGGAAAGTAGTTCGTGTTCCGGCCGCTGCATGTCTAGAGCGCTGAGGTTTAGTTCTAAACCGGCCGCGAGGAGCGCCGCCTACACATAGTTCGTCCAGTTCTCACCGACGCTACCGCTCTGACCGTACACGGTGGCTCTCTGGTGGAGATACTGGTAGGAGGGGAGGTACTGGTGGCCGCCGCCCAGGGCGCTGTTGTTGCTGTTGTAGTAGTTGGGGGCGGTGCCCAGCAGGGTCTGGTGGTTCTGGTATAGAGAGGGCGGTGAGGAGGAGATGGTGGAAGAGGAGTACATGTCTCCTCGCTCTGTCTTGATCAGAGCCGAGGGCTGCAACTCGTGGTATCTGAAACAATGGGAGACGGACTGTGAAGATAATCGGACGACGACTGACTGAACACATCACACACAGAAAACCATGGTGTCAAGGAAACAAAGATTAGATATCTCGCGACCCTGTTATGACATCTTTATATCTGAAATTTAAAAAAACGTATTTTAAGAATAACCGTCGCGAATAGCCCGATTACAATTTTAAAAACAAAAATTGGTCATGTTAACTGTTTATTGATGTCGGCCCATGAGTAATTTAAAAAAAAAATGGTTTTATTTTTTAAACTTTGGTACTACAGTTCACAAAACATCACTAGCGTGGATAGTAGTATATCTAATCAAAGGCTCTCGTTCCACCTGAGGCTTGACCTTCTGTCCCGCAATGCCTGCCGGTAGTCGTAACAAACCCGAGCTAGCTTCCTGCATTAGCACTTGTGATGCAACGTGTAGGTTATATTGCCCCCTAACTCGTCACTAATTGCACTTCACACTGCACTTTGATTCGATACACACCGGCCAACGCCCGGATGGTTGTGTCATCTGTACCGTTAGGACAGTAGAGATTCAGCTTAGCCAGAGATCGGATGGGTATTATCACAAACATGTACAGAATGTTAGTTTTTCTCTGACAATAGGTAGTGAGCACCTGTAAATCCACTACTATAGCCACATACGAAAGTTTTAAAGGATGAAATTGTGCTTAAATTCATCAACATTCCTCGAACTTATAGGTACGTAACGCGGTCAATTTTGTGATCATAGGTCAATAGCATATAAAATATTCTTTGTAACAATCATCTGAAACCCAGGGGAATATTTTTTTTTTCCATAAGCTACGTTGGAAGCCTGGTGATGATTATTTAAATAAATGATATTTAACTTTTTAAGTTTCAGGATAATTGCATTGTATGGTACATGACGTCCTATTTGATTTGGAATGAAGTCGAACAGGTGTTTGTTGACATTGTTGTTCAATCGCAAAATCACCCCCCCCCCCCTCTTTACAAAAAAAATAATATATTCTTGTAGATTTAGCATTCATAGCGGTTCCTCCAATCGCATACTGTTATCAAATAAGTAATAGTTTGCAGGCACAGATGAATGCACAGCTGAAATATCTTACCTTAGCAGAGAGGCGGCAGAGTGAATCCCCTCGTCCGTGGCCGAGCCACCGTACCCCAAGTAGTTAGTCTCCGTGGCCGCTAGATCGCTGCAGTGTCGCTTCTTATTGTTGTTGGCCTCGTGCACCAGCCATAGGGGCGAGTGAGCCGCCGGGGGCGACGAGTACACGTAGTTCTGTTGGTGGCCGCCAGGTGGCAGGTACTGGTCGAACTCGGAGTTATCGACCAATCCCTCGTCTTCTTGCATCAGCAGGGGATCCACGTCGGTTAGGTCGCCGACGTCTATGCGGCTAAAGTCGATGAGTCGCTGGTTGTCGCCTGGGGAAGAGAGATCAAGGGGTTAAGATGGGGAACGCATCTTGGGCGAAGACTTTTTTACCGCAGGAAATGTAAAGTATAGACGTCTATTGGCACTTGCACACCCCCTTTTAGTGAGCCTTCATGGGAGGAAATGTTTCATAGAATGCTTGGAACACGATCCATGACCCTTTTGTGAGGTAAGAACGCAATCGAGAGAAAAGTCAGGAAGAAAGGTTCCAAAACTCAATGGCTATTTTGAGGAAATCTGTTTTTGCTGTTTTTTTTTGCACAAATCCATTCCACAACCTCCACGAGTAAGACGTAAAGAGCAATGCCGTAGCGATTCAAGATGCTAATCGCTGTTTTCATTTGTTTAATGCGTCTCTTTAGCTTGAAAATTTTTAGAGTATAATTATCACCTGTGCTTAAACTGTGAAGTGTAAACTATTATATTCAAGTGCGTGGACAATATATTTTCAATGTTAACTATAGACCCGGCACCTCCACCAAAATCGTAAAAAATTGTGCTTCAGTACCTGACATTAACCAGGCTGATACATTCGCGTCTTATATACCATTCGAAACGTATCCTTCTACCACCTCTTCATATCGACTTTCTTTTACTTTAGAGCAACATGCACTATAAAAATATTTTATGTATTTTACGTTGTGTACGTTGATCTAAACCGTTGAGCATTTTAGCACGAGCTAAAATTTATTTTAATTTTTCTCGTAAGTCTGCGTAGTTTAAAATACTGTGTAGTATGTAATACTAGTTGATGATCCAAGTGCACGGACGAGATACTGTGATCTGTTAAGGACCCGGCACCTCCACCAAAATCGTAAAAAAAATTGTGCTTCAGTACCTGACATTAACCAGGCTGATACATACACGTCTTATATATATATAATTCGTTACGTATACTTCTACCGCCTCTTCATGTCGACTTTCTTTAACTTTAGAGCAATATGCACAATAATTATATTTTATGTATTTTACGTTGTGTACGTTGATCTAAACCGTTTAGCATTTTAGCACGTGCTAAAATTTATTTAAATTTTTCTCGTGAGTCTACGTAGTTTAAAAAACTGTGAAGTATGTGATACTAGTTGATGATCAAAGTGCACGGACGAGATACTGTGATCTGTAAAGGACCCGGCACCTCCACCAAAATCGTAAAAAAATTGTGCTTCAGTACCTGACATCAACCAGGCTGATACATACACGTCTTATATAATATATAATTCGTTACGTATACTTCTACCGCCTCTTCATGTCGACTTTCTTTTACTTTAGAGCAACATGCACAATAATAATATTTTATGTGTTTTACGTTGTGTACGTTGATCTAAACCGTTTTGCATTTTAGCACGTGCTAAAATTTATTTTTATTTTTCTCGTGAGTCTGCGTAGTTTAAAATACTGTGTAGTATGTAATACTAGTTGATGATCCAAGTGCACGGACGAGATACTATGATCAATAACGGACCCGGCACCTCCACCAAGAGTGAAAATAAAATTTACAACAGTCCACTGTACCAGACGCTGAAGTTTTCTTTACTATTTTTATATAGTTAAATAAAATAAATAAATAAATTCGTATTAAGAGTCTACCCACTCAGTCATATAACTGATTTTCAGTGGGGGACATTAAACCAAAGCGACCAAGCCAACCCTGTAGGCCCCGACGCAAACGATGAGTAAGCGATAACCAACCAAAGAACGATATTTTTTAATAAGGAATAAAGCAATCCGTGGTACGGACAGTGCCCGCGGATCAACGCCAGAATCAACATATGTATTGAAATTGTGTACGTTGACGCATTTATTAAACAAACAAATTCTAAATGTTAATTTATTTGTACCTCGGTCTATCGTCTTGTGTCTAGTACAAATTATTTTTGTTTATGTATGTATTTATTTATTTATTTATCTATCGTATATCCTGGTCAGCCACATAAAACATTTTTAATGAACTTTGGTGGAGGTGCCGGGTCCACGGATATAAGTCATTGATTTGTAGATTTTTACTTCAAAGCCATTTTATGCTCTATTCACAAATCTAAAATGACTAATTGAGGCCTAAAATAATTAAAATTTTGTTTTTATAACTAAATAGGATAATGTTTAATAAATAAATGTGGTCTTTGAGTTTTGAATTCTTGTAAATTCTATGTTTTAGGAAATCGTTGTCTGTAAGATACAGCAAAGAGCTTCAATAATATATGTGCTTACTTTCCACGAGGGGAGATTGTGAAGCTTATTTGGTTGAAATGTTAATTTCCAAGTATTGCAGGTTATCTGTGTCAATAATTATTACAGCTATCATCTAATGGTAATTCCATTTGCTCGGCTCCAGACAAGCAGCTGCAAATACCTAGTAAATGTTTATCTGCGGTGGAATATTATCTCTTTAGCCGTCAAGTAACATCACTTATCAGCAAGTACCAAGGATGAAACTGTCTTGTTTGTTGACTTGAAAGATAATTTTGCTCTCAACAAGTTTCAGTATAACCCATTAAACTAGGCTAATAAAACGTAACCCGGAGGCTGTTTGAGATTCCTCCCGGATTGAGAGGTTGTTTCGTAAGAGAAGTACTGTGCGTCTTCAGCTGTGTGACCTATATGTTCAGTAGCTAAACAAGCTGAGGGGTATTTAGTTCAGATTGATTATACGAGCGTGGTTTGAAATAAGGGTTTTTTCTTCTTGCGACGCTCTCAAGGTTTGCGCTACGTGATTACTAGATAGTTACGTGACAAAAATCGGTTCAAACTGATTTATGGACAAGAGTGTACATGAATGTTCTTGACTTTTTGTTTAGAATTTATAAAGTTATTTATTTTAGTTAATTATTCTCATTTAATTATTATTCGAGCTCGGGCCAACTTTTTTACAATTTTAATTGTTAAATGTTCATTTAAAAATTCGCTTGATCGGCAAATCAAGTTAATTTCACAAACATTCTGGTCACTTTTCGACCCCCAATTTTTACACAAATTTGAATTTTTGGGTTGTTGTTTATAAAGGATTAGCTCAAGTCGCTATCAGAGCGCACTTTAAGATTTTAAATAATGTCGCCTACACAACCTTGAAAAATTACTGCAAATTACTAATTTGGTGAAATATTTACTGTTCGTTACTGAAAAAAGTGCTCTGACTACTTGACATGTTTCAAACCAAAACCCGACAGGGCAAGCGATAGAGTTTCCAAGTGATCCAGTCTATACCTCTGCGTTCTGCGTCAAAGCCTGGTTTGTTCGAGCTCATGCAAGTAAAGTAAAGTGTAAAAACTTGTCTCTTACCGTTGGAGAGTGGGTGGTGGGTTACAGATGAGTGGTGGTTGGAAGACCCCCTCTTGTCGCCACAGTTGGGCGTGGTGGGGGGTGTGGGGGGACCGTGGGCGCTGTGTGGGGACCCGTTGGACCCCAGGCTCTGGGGGGACGTGGGGTCTCCGCTCATACTGTCCTCTTGCTTGCAGGTTCGACTGAAACATTAGAATATTCACTTGTTCATTGGTTTGAACGTTTTCTATTGTAATTTTAAACTAATTTCAACTTTGTAGTCTACAATTATTCTGTCACGTACACAGATATTAGTAACTTTATGGTAGAAGTAAAAATAAAAAAAAACTAAAAAAAAACGATGGGTTACAAAATAGCTTAAGGGTCCACTTAACTATTTCTGTTCATAGAACTTATAGTACCAAATAAAAATCATTGCAAATTACTAGTTCAATTCCTGTTTTCACATAGAAATGCTTTTATTTTCTCTGCTAAATTTGCTAGTCTTTTAGATGTTAAGATAAATTTTTTATCATAAATATTATTTTGATTATGATTCACTTTTTTTCTTTCTCAGTGGGAGTTTTTTTTCAATTGCCCCCCCCCCCCACATCCAAACCCCACGCCACTATTCCCTCACCTGAACATGACTCCATGCCCCTGCCCCTGGCCCCTGGTGGGGGGCGCGTCCCCTCCGCCCCCGGCCGCCCCCTTCATCCCCTTGCGCCTCCTGGGCTGGTACTTGTAGTCGGGGTGTTCTCGCTTGTGTATCACCCTCAGACGCTCTGCCTCTTCTATGAAGGGACGCTTGTCCCCTTCGCTTAGCAACCTGAAGACAAACACACACAAAACACAGGTTAATATCATTTGCCTTCTATGAAGGGACGCTTGTCACCTTCGCTTAGCAACCTGAAGACAAACACACACAAAACACAGGTTAATATCATTTGCCTTCTATGAAGGGACGCTTGTCACCCTCGCTTAGCAACCTGAAGACAAACACACACAAAACACAGGTTAATATCATTTGCCTTCTATGAAGGGACGCTTGTCCCCCTTCGCTTAGCAACCTGAAGACAAACACACACACAAAACACAGGTTAATATCATTTGCCTTCTATGAAGGGACGCTTGTCACCTTCGCTTCGCAACCTGAAGACAAACACACACACAAAACACAGGTTAATATCATTTGCCTTCTATGAAGGAACGCCTGTCCCTTCGCTTAGCAACCTGAAGACAAACACACACAAAACACAGGTTAATATCATTTGCCTTCTATGAAGGGACGCTTGTCACCTTCGCTTAGCAACCTGAAGACAAACACACAAAACACAGGTTAATATCATTTGCCTTCTATGAAGGGACGCTTGTCACCTTCGCTTAGCAACCTGAAGACAAACACACACAAAACACAGGTTAATATCATTTGCCTTCTATGAAGGGACGCTTGTCACCTTCGCTTAGCAACCTGAAGACAAACACACACAAAACACAGGTTAATATCATTTGCCTTCTATGAAGGGACGCTTGTCACCTTCGCTTAGCAACCTGAAGACAAACACACACAAAACACAGGTTAATATCATTTGCCTTCTATGAAGGGACGCTTGTCCCTTCGCTTAGCAACCTGAAAACAAACACACACAAAACACAGGTTAATATCATTTGCCTTCTATGAAGGGACGCTTGTCCCCTTCGCTTAGCAACCTGAAGACAAACACACACAAAACACAGGTTAATATCATTTGCCTTCTATGAAGGGACGCTTGTCCACCTTCGCTTAGCAACCTGAAGACAAACACACACAAAACACAGGTTAATATCATTTGCCTTCTATGAAGGGTCGCTTGTCACCTTCGCTTAGCAACCTGAAGACAAAAACACACACAAAACACAGGTTAATATCATTTGCCTTCTATGAAGGGACGCTTGTCACCTTCGCTTAGCAACCTGAAGACAAACACACACAAAACACAGGTTAATATCATTTGCCTTCTATGAAGGGACGCTTGTCCCCTTCGCTTAGCAACCTGAAGACAAACACACACAAAACACAGGTTAATATCATTTGCCTTCTATGAAGGGACGCTTGTCCCCTTCGCTTAGCAACCTGAAGACAAACACACACAAAACACAGGTTAATATCATTTGCTTTTTGAAACAACCAACTAGTGGGAAATTTACTCAAATTCTTGTTCTGTTTTGCTACCTACCAATTTGATCTTGTTTTAAATAAAAAGGGAAGGGAAATTCTTTCATGGATATAAATTTTAGCAAGGAAATTATTAATTATTAATTAATTAATTATTAATTATTATTATTCAGTCATTTTGTAAGTCATTTTGGAGAAATTATTTTGGCTAATCGTGTTACATTAATTATTAATTTACATCTTCATTTCGTTCTTTCGTTCTTCGGCTTCGTTGTATTTTTAAGAAAAGGTTTCAAAACCTTTTCATATTGCCATTGGAGAATCGTCAAATTCCCCCCCCCCCTTCTTCCCCAGTTTTCAATAAGGTGCCTCCACCGGGGATTGAATTCGGGACCTCTACTGTCCGTACAGAGCATAAAATAATGTAAAGTTCAAGCTGAAAATGCAAATAGCTCTTTGCAGCTGTCACGTATTTGAGTGTGGTAATCAATCATGATTAATTACAGAGTGTCAGATTCCAAAACTCTTGTCGAGAAAGACACCCCCGCCTGGTTCTAAGTGTTTCGTCTTATCACCATGTGCTCTGCTCGCCTCTAGTGTCCCACATGTAATTGGGTACTTGATGTACCCGCGCAAGTGCTCTACGGGCTTATCTGGATCACCCACGACTAGCCTGCCGGGGTCTGCAGGGCGGCGAGTGGTTACACTAGGAGAAGCCGCGCGGCATCAATCAACGTCGTGTTACGTCTTGTACTAGTGAAACTGTGTATCAAACTCGAGATTGGTTGGAATGAAATGGTTCTTAATTTTTTTGCTGTTCCGCCAGAATACACCATATCCTGGATTGCCTTCTCTGCGTTTGCTCTCGAGGCTCGCACGATCCCAGTTCCGCCAATCCCAAGTGACATTTTTACAGTTTTTCTTAGTCAAAAGACAAATACTGTGATTAGCCTAATAAAATAGTTCTTGAACATCTCTCACCATCTACCCCTCCCCACATACCTAGGTAATTTTCTGGTTAGGGGTGTGTGGGTCCTGGGCACGTTTTCTATATCTCATATCCACTAAGTATCACGGAATTGAAAATTAATTAAAAAAGAAAACAATTAATTGAGCGAGGCGTCTCCAACTTGACTCTTATGGCTCGAATGTCTGTTTTTTTTTGTTTGTTTGTTTGTTTTTTTCTGTTACTGCTTCGATACAGGTCGCACCGTTTCTCTGATCGACCTGAAATTTTTCACACATGTACATACCACCTAGGCGGGTTGCTGTATAGTTTTTGAACAAAATCCGATAGTTGGTTATAAAAAATAAAAAAATAAAATAAAAAAATGTTCCGATCGTTATGAAATTTTGCAGGGTCAATAAGTACAACATTCTCTCCTATTTTACAAATTTTCAGCTAAATCGGTCAAGACCTTAAAGACTTATTGGTATGTAACATTATGGGAATGTCGTACTTGGGTCGTTGTTGCACGTACCGGTGCTCGCTCAACAACGCGACGGGACTTTAGCGTTTTCCTAGTATTTAAAATTTTAGGGGTTCGAGTGGTAGTAGGTATTAGGGTTTTCAACAAGGATAATACAGAATGTTTTGGTGACCCTGGGGGTGAGGAGGGAGTGGCTAGCACCCCAGAAAGTTTGAAAATTCGTGACCCGGCACCTCCACCAAAAACATCAACTCATGGATAATTATTTTGTGTTTGTTAAAAACTTTCATCTTGTGTCTGTATTATATGAGTTGGTGCAGTAAACACATTTCATTTCGCACAGATAATGTAGTTGCTATTTATGTGTGAGACTGAGGTGTTGTCGAGTTACGTGACATTCGGTTCTTGTTATATAAATGTTCAACACAGAACTTTAAATCTAAACATTTCATTGACGCCTGTTTGTCTAACAATCGATTGATTGGCTGTTCTGAAGTGGTGATAGCTTCTCGAACTAGTATTATCTCTGATAGCTGATTTATTGCCTCTCAAGTGGGCTATGATAGCGGCCTCTTGTCAAGTGTGTGTGGGGTTTTGAGGGAAACAGACTTCCAAACCAAATCTTTCGTT
Organism: Sweltsa coloradensis; assembly: GCA_024449915.1. Lineage (NCBI taxonomy): Eukaryota > Metazoa > Arthropoda > Insecta > Plecoptera > Chloroperlidae > Sweltsa > Sweltsa coloradensis. The sequence continues at coordinate 597,911 of JAMZAV010000445.1, forward strand.
CAATAATTTATCTCAACTAATTGTAGTCGAAGTTCCAGTTTGAATTTGTTACAATGCGACGTTCTTGTATTATTACTATTTCAAACTTTTCTTAACTGGTTCTTGATTGTGTCTGCATTTATGTAATTATAATTTAACTGTCTTCCTTCGTAAATCAGTTTTTAACTGAATAAGAAATACGTTAAATAAATAAAGTGCACTCACATCTTACAGTGGTAGACATACGGAAGACGCGTGCACGAAATAAAGAGTTGGCTCCACTTTTCTGTTTTGTGAAATGAAGATATATTCATAAGACGATGATGATGATTTCTGTTGCTTGAAGTCTCATATTAATGCACTAAGGCTATTCGAGACGATGACGGAGTGATAGATCACGATGAATGACTACTAAAAAAACTCGTGCCTTATGCTGGATTCGAACCTACGTCCTTGTAAGCCGCCGTGGGCGGGAAAATACCACTTGAAATTGAAATCTATTATTTTTTACTCTCAAACACAGCAACGTTGGTAGTAGACCAACGCCCAATTGGCCACGTCCACTATAGCGGTCATAGGTTTATTACCAACACCGACTCTGTATCTAACAGCAAGACTTAGAAGTACTTCTTCGCGAGATTCCCCACCGTCGCATCTTCAATTATTATTGTCTGACCACGACGTATGGCTCGTGGCTCCATATTAGTCCAGTTAGCTGAACAAAACGTGCACGATCTTCAACATTATCGCCATGACTCATGCAACGCGCAGCAAAGATGGCCGGACCAAGTAAATAAACACGCCTCGGTTCTTCAAGATGGTATTGATACGTCTGCCCAACATAAACATGTAGTCTATCGTCTGATTAGTAACGAGCGTCTCTGATTGAGTCTGGTGGTTTGTTTACTCTTGTGAGTTGGTGCATGTTTGGGTGGGGTAAGCCAGTTTGGTCACTTACGTCAAGAGTTATTACAAGTTACGTCTGCATAATCATAATAAAATATATATCATGAGGTACGCGTGGCAGAGCAATGTATTTACATTCACGCACACTTTAAATATATAAGGTTCGGTTTTTATCTTCGCGTGGAAAACAGTCACAAAATACATTATTGAGTTCGTCACATCTAGAAAGCACATAATTTAATAATGTGGGCATTATCAGCTGATACCAACATTAAAAAATTAGATAGAGTACTTTCATTTTCTGTGCAATTGTACGTCATCGTGTCCCAGCTTTAATGCCAGGTCTCGTCAACAAATTATGAGTGAACTTTTCATGACAGATTAGCCACTCGAAGAAAAACGCTATCACATGTCCTTCTTGCACCGTATCATCAATGGCATTTCCGGTCCACCAGTCTTGTCTCCACGCCATGTTCCATCCCGCTTTACTAGGCTTACGCACCTTTTCCATGTAGCTAGACCTAGACTTTTCTATTACCCGTAGATCAATCACCTTTCGTTACCTTCCTTTTATAATAATTTACCTAATTTACCAAAGTTCGACATATTCTCTGATTTAATACTTTCAAAAAATCAATCCGTGATTGGACTGCAGTTGAAGGTCATTAGCATTTCCCCCTCTATTCTTTCAAACATTTTTACTCTTATGTTGTTGCCCTTATAATTTTGATATATTGTTTATTGTTAATTAATATTTTTAATTGTTTGTTAATTTGTAGGTTTATTAATTGTAATTTAATTTTTACTTATTTATATATTTTTTAGGATTGTCTATGTAAAATGGTACTTGTGCTGTACGAGACTCTTTATTAATAAAGTAAATAAATAAATAAATAAATATAAATAAAATAAATAAATAATGTGGTGGGAAACACGATAAGGCAATTGTTTTAAGAAATCTTTACTTAGAAGAAGAAGAAGAAGAAGAAGAAGAAGAAGAAGAAGAAGAAGAAGAAGAAGAAGAAGAAGAAGAAGAAGAAGAAACTTTATAACTAAATACTATAGACGTTAAATAAATAAATAAATAAATACAATTTTAAACGAGATTTAAAAGCCAGAAGAAGAAAGTTTTTCTGCCAACCAGTGAGGTCAATGCTATTCACATGGCAATATAGTTGTAGAGTGGCACAGTGTTTGTGTCTGGT